>LR778274.1:23726773-23794138 GCA_902810595.1 Coregonus sp. 'balchen'
ATGTCACTGTGCAGCAGAGGTCTGGGCCGTAGTGGTTCTAAACTCAGATTAAACATTGTGATGTCACTGTGCAGCAGAGGTCTGGGCCGTAGTGGTTCTAAACTCAGATTAAACATTGTGATGTCACTGTGCAGCAGAGGTCTGGGCCGTAGTGGTTCTAAACTCAGATTAAACATTGTGATGTCACTGGCAGTTTGGACCAGTGGTACTGAGGGTCGGGGGGGAATTCTACTGGGGTCACCAAATGTATTTCTTATATTTTCTATTTTGGGAACCAAACATTAAGAGAACAGATTATTTTATGGGACAACAATATATATATATTTTTTTAATAGAATTTGAAAAATAAAATGTTATTGTGTCAATGTATTTAATGGTCTTCTTCATTTTGATATGAGATGAGAATGTAATGAATTGAAGGTTATTTGTTGATGTGGAAATGTGACTGGACATGTGTGTGTGGTGTTTCCTCTATATGCATTTAGCAGCCACCCCCAGGGCCTAGCATCACTTTATGGAAACAAGTTGAATGATATTTTCCAGTAAGCCAGTGGAGAGAGAGAAAGGAGCCCAGTCTCTGTCTCCTCATGGGTTGTCTTTAATAGACCGACTTCAGCCTGCCTGTCGCTTACTGAGACAAACACCTCAGACACTATTGTTAACTAGCAGGTTGTTAGCAGCTGTCTGTGTCCTGAGGAAAAATGGGATCTTTGAGGATGTCTTCTAATTGGATGTTGTTTATTAGGGAGCAGAAGCTGAGGAAAGGGCAGATTCTCTCTACTCCTCTCTTCTACAGCCATGGTGACACAGCCTCTCTCCTTCCTTTACACAGCCTCTCTCCTTCCTTTGCACAGCCTCTCTCCTTCCTTTACACAGCCTCTCTCCTTCCTTTGCACAGCCTCTCTCCTTCCTTTACACAGCCTCTCCCCTTCCTTTACACAGCCTCTCTCCTTCCTTTACACAGCCTCTCTCCTTCCTTTACACAGCCTCTCTCCTTCCTTTACACAGCCATGGTGACACAGCCTCTCTCCTTCCTTTACACAGCCTCTCTCCTTCCTTTACACAGCCTCTCTCCTTCCTTTACACAGCCATGGTGACACAGCCTCTCTCCTTCCTTTACACAGCCTCTCTCCTTCCTTTACACAGCCATGGTGATACAGCCTCTCTCCTTCCTTTACACAGCCTCTCTCCTTCCTTTACACAGCCTCTCTCCTTCCTTTACACAGCCTCTCTCCTTCCTTTACACAGCCATGGTGATACAGCCTCTCTCCTTCCTTTACACAGCCTCTCTCCTTCCTTTACACAGCCTCTCTCCTTCCTTTACACAGCCATGGTGATACAGCCTCTCTCCTTCCTTTACACAGCCATGGTGACACAGCCTCTCTCCTTCCTTTACACAGCCTCTCTCCTTCCTTTACACAGCCTCTCTCCTTCCTTTACACAGCCATGGTGATACAGCCTCTCTCCTTCCTTTACACAGCCTCTCTCCTTCCTTTACACAGCCTCTCTCCTTCCTTTACACAGCCATGGTGATACAGCCTCTCTCCTTCCTTTACACAGCCATGGTGACACAGCCTCTCTCCTTCCTTTACACAGCCATGGTGACACAGCCTCTCTCCTTCCTTTACACAGCCATGGTGATACAGCCTCTCTCCTTCCTTTACACAGCCATGGTGATACAGCCTCTCTCCTTCCTTTACACAGCCATGGTGATACAGCCTCTCTCCTTCCTTTACACAGCCATGGTGATACAGCCTCTCTCCTTCCTTTACACAGCCATGGTGATACAGCCTCTCTCCTTCCTTTACACAGCCTCTCTCCTTCCTTTACACAGCCTCTCTCCTTCCTTTACACAGCCATGGTGATACAGCCTCTCTCCTTCCTTTACACAGCCATGGTGATACAGCCTCTCTCCTTCCTTTACACAGCCATGGCGATACAACCTCTCTCTTGCATCTTTCTTTCTCTGATCTCTCCCCCTCCCTCTCTCTGTGAAGTACTTAAGGTGTCTGAAAGAGCCGAAGAGAGTAAATAGTATTTGGGGATGGAGCCTGTCCAGAAAAGGTGAGAGAGGTGGGCCTTGGGGAGAGAGAGAGAGGGAGAGAGAGAGAGATGGGAAGGAGAGGAAGAGAGAGAGAGATGGGAAGGAGAGGGCTAGAGCATTGTCCAGAAAGGTTTAAGAGGGATATGTGATGGGTCTATATGTTAAACTCTCCTCCAGACGCTCTGGTCCTGAGAGTATTCCTCCCTCTCAGTCAGCAGGACTAAAGAGCCTGGACTAAACTCACAGTAAAGAAAACCAGGATATGACATCACTGTGGTAAGAGCACACTAAGGAGTCAAACAACACTGTTGTCTAACTGCCACAGTCTTTCATGTTACTGGGTGGGGACACAGACACACACACACACACACACACACACACACACACAGACCAGCACTCTCTACTTGTCTGACCTGAGTAACACATCATTACCTCAGGAAGTAGGAGAGATGGAACCAGACAGACGAGTGTAAATGAATGGATGAACGGATAGAGATATTAAAGAAAACATCTCTCCTATTTCTCCTGTTTTTCTCCCCATCAGCGGGCTAAACACCCCCACACCCATTGGCTGCATGCGTCTGTCTGCTGAAGTGCTCATTTGTCTTCACAGATCTAATTAACATGATAAGATCCATTACCCAGTGTGCTTTGCTTCACAAAGACAACCGTACAAGCTTGATGAGCGTCTCAAATGACACACTATTCCCTACATAGTGCACTGCTTTTGACCAGGGCCCATACGGCTCTATTTAAAAGTAGGACACTAACTATGTAATAGGGTGCTATTTGGGACGTCACCTAGGAGCACTAAACAGCCTTGTAATACCACTGATAGGTTTACTACACAGTAATGAAGAAACACCAGAGATGGAGGCAGAGATGAAGAGGAGGAGGAGGAGGGGAGGAGAGAAGGAGGAGAAGAGGAGGAACAGGATGGAGGCAGAATAGGAGAGAGGAGACGAGGAAGGGAGAATGAAGGGAGAGATGGATGGGAGAGACGGAAGAGTAGTAGACGATGAGGAGAATGGAGAGGAGGAGTAGGATGAACATATGACGAGAGGAATTGGAATAAGAAAAGAGGGGGGAAGATCTTTTTTTAGAAGAGGGTTAGATACGAGAGAGGGACCCCCCTTTTTTGTTTTCCTGTTTTTTGTGGGAGATCTAATGTCCCGTCCCAATGACTTAGCACGAGGCAGACTTTCCCGCTTTCTCGGGCGTGGATTCCTCTTCTTCCCCCTTGGTACGAGTTTTCGAGGAGAAGAGGGGCGAAGAGGTGAGAGGTCGGGGTGCTTTTTAGTACTTATCTGTCTATTGAAAGACAGATGTAGAAACTAACAATAGCACTTTTAGTCTTTCTGAAAGTACTTACATGCCCTGCTTTAGTCACAATGAAAGTCGGAACCACAGAGCTTCTATATTAATCTATCCTGTTCTATTTAACTCTGTGGATAGGACATGGTGGAGTGGAGGAGATATTTAGTCCTTCTCTCAGGTTGCATTTACAGCCAATGAGCACACACTAAGACTACCTACCAGACAGAGAAGTGCTACGCTGCTGACATTTAAAGACAGACAGACACACATTACGTCCCAAATGGCACCCTATTCCCTATTATTGTGCACTACTTTTGACCAGGGCAAAAAGGGGCTTGTGTCAAACGTAGTGCACTATATAGGGAATAGGGTGCCATTTGGGATGCATATACTGTTACATCTGTTTGAGATGTATGTGAGCAGCCCTGTACTGTCCTCATTCTAAAAAGCGAGTTAGAAGGAGCTATTTGGAACTAGCAGATGAATCAGGGACAAACAGTGATGCTTTCTTTCTTTTCTTCAAAAAACACTTTAAAAAGAGAGAAAAGTTCCCAAGGACTCACTGTTTCCAGCCCTGGCTACAAGGTCCTGTAGAAGAGAAGGGTTCATATTTCAACGTGGAGAGATAATTTCACCTTGGGCAGCTAGGCAGCCAATAGAATCACAACAACGTAAACAGTACTGTGCTACAAACCTCGGCCTGAATGTAGGAATAAAGATTTACAATATTCTGCTCACACAACTCCTTGGACTTGTACAACTCGTGACATAACATCTCAAAGCAAGCAAGGACTTTATAACGGAGTGAGTAGTGACTTCCTACTTGACAACATCCACTGGTTGCTTCATGTTGTCTCTGACCTACCCTTCTACAAGCTCTACTCTCTTCCCCTGCTTCATGTTGTCTCTGACCTACCCTTCTACAAGCTCTACTCTTCCCCTGCTTCATGTTGTCTCTGACCTACCCTTCTACAAGCTCTACTCTTCCCCTGCTTCATGTTGTCTCTGACCTACCCTTCTACAAGCTCTACTCTCTTCCCCTGCTTCATGTTGTCTCTGACCTACCCTTCTACAAGCTCTACTCTTCCCCTGCTTCATGTTGTCTCTGACCTACCCTTCTACAAGCTCTACTCTTCCCCTGCTTCATGTTGTCTCTGACCTACCCTTCTACAAGCTCTACTCTCTTCCCCTGCTTCATGTTGTCTCTGACCTACCCTTCTACAAGCTCTACTCTCTTCCCCTGCTTCATGTTGTCTCTGACCTACCCTTCTACAAGCTCTACTCTTCCCCTGCTTCATGTTGTCTCTGACCTACCCTTCTACAAGCTCTACTCTCTTCCCCTGCTTCATGTTGTCTCTGACCTACCCTTCTACAAGCTCTACTCTCTTCCCCTGCTTCATGTTGTCTCTGACCTACCCTTCTACAAGCTCTACTCTTCCCCTGCTTCATGTTGTCTCTGACCTACCCTTCTACAAGCTCTACTCTCTTCCCCTGCTTCATGTTGTCTCTGACCTACCCTTCTACAAGCTCTACTCCCATCCTCAGCCCCTGTCTCAGCCCAGACTGTGAAAGATAACAGAGGAGAGGCAGAATGGGTGGTTTAGGAGTTGTGTCTGTCTCAGGTGTGGCTGTCTATCTGGGTCTGTCTGTCTAGCAGGATGGGGTGGCGGTGGGGGGGCAGAGTGTCTCATCTTCAGTCTCAATCCAGACTGTTAAACAGAGAGGTGAGGCAGAACGGAAGGTTTAAGAGTTGTGTGTCTCTCCCAGGTGTGGCTGTCTCTGTATGTCTGTCTGGCTGGGAGGGGTGGGGGGGGGGGGGGGGGGGGGGGGGGGGGGGGGTAGAGTCTCTCTATGAGGCCTTATATTAAGATGCAGATTCACAGTGACCAGACCAAAGCCATGGGGGTAATAACACAGTGATCAGACCATGGAATAATAACACAGTGACCAGACCATGGGGATAATAACACAGTGACCAGACCATGGGGGTAATAACACAGTGACCAGACCATGGGGGTAATAACACAGTGACCAGACCATGGGGGTAATAACACAGTGACCAGACCAAAGCCATGGGGGTAATAACACAGTGACCAGACCATGGGGTAATAACACAGTGACCAGACCATGGGGTAATAACACAGTGACCAGACCATGGGGGTAATAACACAGTGACCAGACCATGGGGGTAATAACACAGTGACCAGACCATGGGGGTAATAACACAGTGACCAGACCATGGGGGTAATAACACAGTGACCAGACCATGGGATAATAACACAGTGACCAGACCATGGGGGTAATAACACAGTGACCAGACCATGGGGGTAATAACACAGTGACCAGACCATGGGGGTAATAACACAGTGACCAGACCATGGGGTAATAACACAGTGACCAGACCAAAGCCATGGGGGTAATAACACAGTGACCAGACCAAAGCCATGGGGGTAATAACAGAGTGACCAGACCAAAGCCATGGGGGTAATAACACAGTGACCAGACCAAAGCCATGGGGGTAATAACACAGTGACCAGACCAAAGCCATGGGGGTAATAACACAGTGACCAGACCAAAGCCATGGGGGTAATAACACAGTGACCAGACCATGGGGTAATAACACAGTGACCAGACCATGGGGTAATAACACAGTGACCAGACCATGGGGTAATAACACAGTGACCAGAACATGGGGTAATAACACAGTGACCAGACCATGGGGGTAATAACACAGTGACCAGACCATGGGGGTAATAACACAGTGACCAGACCATGGGGTAATAACACAGTGACCAGCCCATGGGGGTAATAACACAGTGACCAGACCAAAGCCATGGGGGTAATAACACAGTGACCAGACCATGGGGGTAATAACACAGTGACCAGACCATGGGGGTAATAACACAGTGACCAGACCATGGGGTAATAACACAGTGACCAGACCATGGGGTAATAACACAGTGACCAGACCATGGGGGTAATAACACAGTGACCAGACCATGGGGGTAATAACACAGTGACCAGACCATGGGGGTAATAACACAGTGACCAGACCAAAGCCATGGGGGTAATAACACAGTGACCAGACCATGGGGGTAATAACACAGTGACCAGACCATGGGGTAATAACACAGTGACCAGACCATGGGGTAATAACACAGTGACCAGACCATGGGGGTAATAACACAGTGACCAGACCATGGGGGTAATAACACAGTGACCAGACCATGGGGTAATAACACAGTGACCAACCATGGGGGGTAATAACACAGTGACCAGACCAAAGCCATGGGGGTAATAACACAGTGACCAGACCATGGGGTAATAACACAGTGACCAGACCATGGGGGTAATAACACAGTGACCAGACCATGGGGTAATAACACAGTGACCAGACCATGGGGGTAATAACACAGTGACCAGACCATGGGGGTAATAACACAGTGACCAGACCATGGGGGTAATAACACAGTGACCAGACCAAAGCCATGGGGGTAATAACACAGTGACCAGACCATGGGGGTAATAACACAGTGACCAGACCATGGGGTAATAACACAGTGACCAGACCATGGGGTAATAACACAGTGACCAGACCATGGGGGTAATAACACAGTGACCAGACCAAAGCCATGGGGGTAATAACACAGTGACCAGACCATGGGGTAATAACACAGTGACCAGACCATGGGGTAATAACACAGTGACCAGACCATGGGGGTAATAACACAGTGACCAGACCATGGGGGTAATAACACAGTGACCAGACCATGGGGGTAATAACACAGTGACCAGACCAAAGCCATGGGGGTAATAACACAGTGACCAGACCATGGGGGTAATAACACAGTGACCAGACCAAAGCCATGGGGGTAATAACACAGTGACCAGACCATGGGGTAATAACACAGTGACCAGACCATGGGGGTAATAACACAGTGAGCAGACCATGGGGTAATAACACAGTGACCAGACCATGGGGATAATAACACAGTGACCAGACCATGGGGGTAATAACACAGTGACCAGACCATGGGGTAATAACACAGTGACCAGACCATGGGGGTAATAACACAGTGACCAGACCAAAGCCATGGGGGTAATAACAGAAGCATCAGTGGGCTACTCGGTCCCTCAGCCGAGCTACAGGCTACCTGGAGAATAAGGCAACCACAATGCCTGCTGCCCCACACCTCCCACACACACACTGGAAATCCATCTTAGCAATACCTGTATCTAATAAACAATGCCATTCCCAATTTGCCCGCCTGCCCGCAGCCCCCCAGGTGAAATGAAATGTCATGGTTTAAGTGAGAGATCTAATGTGGGGATTAGCTGCCGGCCGGCGTTAGCGAGCCACTAAAATATCTTACTGGCCCGTTATCTCAACCTCCTGGACCCGATGGAGGGGGCAGACGGCTGGGGTACAGGAGAAAGGGAGAAGGCCACTTCAGTTCATATTCAATGACCATTCATTCCAAATGAACTAGGTTATATACAAGCCTGGAATTTTACAGTGGGGGGCACATGGATGTTGTTGCTTTCATTCTTCTTAACAGTGTCATACAATCAACCGTCTAATTGTGAATGAGAGTCACACCCATCTTTTCCTTACTTACTGATGTTATGCTTTTTGGGTGCATCACTACTGAACGCTGTCTGTCTAGTCCTGACCCAGAACAGATCAGATCTGGCCTAGTCTCTGAATCTGTCTAGTCCTGACCCAGAACAGATCAGATCTGGCCTAGTCTCTGAGTCTGTCTAGTCCTGACCCAGAACAGATCAGGTCTCTGAATCTGTCTAGTCCTGTCCCAGATCAGATCAGATCAGGCCTAGTCTCTGAGTCTGTCTAGTCCTGTCCCAGAAGAGATCAGATCAGGCCTAGTCTCTGAATCTGTCTAGTCCTGACCCAGATCAGATCAGGTCTCTGAATCTGTCTAGTCCTGACCCAGAACAGATCAGGTCTCTGAATCTGTCTAGTCCTGACCCAGATCAGATCAGATCAGGCCTAGTCTCTGAGTCTGTCTAGTCCTGACCCAGAACAGATCAGGTCTCTGAATCTGTCTAGTCCTGTCCCAGATCAGATCAGATCAGGCCTAGTCTCTGAATCTGTCTAGTCCTGTCCCAGAAGAGATCAGATCAGGCCTAGTCTCTGAATCTGTCTAGTCCTGACCCAGATCAGATCAGGTCTCTGAATCTGTCTAGTCCTGACCCAGAACAGATCAGGTCTCTGAATCTGTCTAGTCCTGACCCAGATCAGATCAGATCAGGCCTAGTCTCTGAGTCTGTCTAGTCCTGACCCAGAACAGATCAGGTCTCTGAATCTGTCTAGTCCTGTCCCAGATCAGATCAGATCAGGCCTAGTCTCTGAGTCTGTCTAGTCCTGTCCCAGAAGAGATCAGATCAGGCCTAGTCTCTGAATCTGTCTAGTCCTGACCCAGATCAGATCAGGTCTCTGAATCTGTCTAGTCCTGACCCAGAACAGATCAGGTCTCTGAATCTGTCTAGTCCTGACCCAGAACAGATCAGGTCTCTGAATCTGTCTAGTCCTGTCCCAGATCAGATCAAATCAGGCCTAGTCTCTGAATCTGTCTAGTCCTGACCCAGAACAGATCAGGTCTCTGAATCTGTCTAGTCCTGTCCCAGATCAGATCAAATCAGGCCTAGTCTCTGAATCTGTCTAGTCCTGACCCAGAAGAGATCAGATCAGGCCTAGTCTCTGAATCTGTCTAGTCCTGTCCCAGAACAGATCAGATCAGGCCTAGTCTCTGAATCTGTCTAGTCCTGTCCCAGAACAGATCAGATCAGGCCTAGTCTCTGAATCTGTCTAGTCCTGTCCCAGAAGAGATCAGATCAGGCCTAGTCTCTGAATCTGTCTAGTCCTGTCCCAGAACAGATCAGATCAGGCCTAGTCTCTGAATCTGTCTAGTCCTGTCCCAGAACAGATCAGATCAGGCCTAGTCTCTGAGTCAGAGCTCTTTACAGTACATTCTTATCCTCCATTGTTTGCCTTCCTCCTCCTCTTGTTGTTGTTTCCTCCTCTCCTTCTCTCTCTGTAACCCCCTGGCCTTCTCTAAGCGTTCTGCCTCCTCTCCTTCTCTCTCTGTAACCCCCTGGCCTTCTCTAAGCGTTCTGCCTCCTCTCCTTCTCTCTCTGTAACCCCCTGGCCTTCTCTAAGCGTTCTGCCTCCTCTCCTTCTCTCTCTGTAACCCCCTGGCCTTCTCTAAGCGTTCTGCCTCCTCTCCTTCTCTCTCTGTAACCCCCTGGCCTTCTCTAAGCGTTCTGCCTCCTCTCCTTCTCTCTCTGTAACCCCCTGGCCTTCTCTAAGCGTTCTGCCTCCTCTCCTTCTCTCTCTGTAACCCCCTGGCCTTCTCTAAGCGTTCTGCCTCTCTCCTTCTCTCTCTGTAACCACCCTGGCCTTCTCTAAGCGTTCTGCCTCTCTCCTTCTCTCTCTGTACCCCCTGGCCTTCTCTAAGCGTTCTGCCTCCTATCCTTCTCTCTCTGTAACCCCCATGGCCTTCTCTAAGCGTTCTGCCTCCTCTCCTTCTCTCTCTGTAACCCCCTGGCCTTCTCTAAGCGTTCTGCCTCCTCTCCTCTCTCTCTGTAACCCCCTGGCCCTCTCTAAGCGTTCTGCCTCCTCGCCATTCTCTCTCTGTAACCCCCTGGCCTTCTCTAAGCGTTCTGCCTCCTCTCCTTCTCTCTCTGTAACCCCCTGGCCTTCTCTAAGCGTTCTGCTCCTCTCCTTCTCTCTCTGTAACCCCTGGCCTTCTCTAAGCGTTCTGCCTCTCTCCTTCTCTCTCTGTAACCCCCTGGCCTTCTCTAAGCGTTCTGCCTCCTCTCCTTCTCTCTCTGTAACCCCCTGGCCTTCTCTAAGCGTTCTGCCTCCTCTCCTTCTCTCTCTGTAACCCCCTGGCCTTCTCTAAGCGTTCTGCCCTCCTCTCCTTCTCTCTCTGTAACCCCCTGGCCTTCTCTAAGCGTTCTGCCTCCTCTCCTTCTCTCTCTGTAACCCCCTGGCCTTCTCTAAGCGTTCTGCCTCCTCTCCTTCTCTCTCTGTAACCCCCCTGGCCTTCTCTAAGCGTTCTGCCTCCTCTCCTTCTCTCTCTGTAACCCCCTGGCCTTCTCTAAGCGTTCTGCCTCCTCTCCTTCTCTCTCTGTAACCCCCTGGCCTTCTCTAAGCGTTCTGCCTCCTCTCCTTCTCTCTCTGTAACCCCCTGGCCTTCTCTAAGCGTTCTGCCTCCTCTCCTTCTCTCTCTGTAACCCCCTGGCCTTCTCTAAGCGTTCTGCCTTTATCTACTGACACTCATTATCTCTAAGTGTTTCTCCAGAATCTGTCAGTCTGTAGAGGATCACAGAGCTGGAGGCACATCTTCTGAGGGGCTGACAGACGACATGTCAGCGTTCTCTAAGGACTCTCTCTCTCTCTCCTTCAGTTTGTTGCCTTGCTGGTTTGTTTAGCATCATTTTTTCACTTCCTCTCCGTCATCTCTCCGTTTTCTCAGAGGACTACTGCTACACTTAACCGGCTAAGTCACATACACAGGATACAACTTAACAGTCTCAGTCTCTCCTTCCTTTCATAGGCTGTCAGATCTCCCAGCTCTCTCTCTGGGACAGAAACAACGTCTGATCATCAGACGTAAAGGACAGCTAAATGTTTACACACACACACACACTCTCTAACTGAAATACTGCAGTGGAGAGAACAAGTATTTGATACACTGCCGATTTTGCAGGTTTTCCTACTTACAAAGCATGTAGAGGCATGTGGAGAACATGAGGGCTTCTTAAAGAAAAACTAACAGGTCTGTGAGAGCCGGAATTCTTACTGGTTGGTAGGTGATCAAATACTTATGTCATGCAATAAAATGCAAATTAATGACTTAAAAATTAATGATTTTCTGGAGAAAAAAAATTAGATTCCGTCTCTCACAGTTGAAGTGTCCCTATGATAAAAAATTACAGACCTCTACATGCTTTGTAAGTAGGAAAACCTGCAAAATCGGCAGCGTGTCAAATACTTGTTCTCCCCACTGTACATATCCCTTAAAGAGGCTCCACCAGTACATGTACTGTATGAAGGAAGAAGGTCCACCAGTACATGTACTGTATGAAGGAAGAAGGTCCACCAGTACATGTACTGTATGAAGGAAGAAGGTCCACCAGTACATGTACTGTATGAAGGAAGAAGGTCCACCAGTACATGTACTGTATGAAGGAAGAAGGTCCACCAGTACATGTAGTGTATGAAGGAAGAAGGTCCACCCAGTACATGTACTGTATGAAGGAAGAAGGTCCACCAGTAACATGTACTGTATGAAGGAAGAAGGTCCACCAGTACATGTACTGTATGAAGGAAGAAGGTCCACCAGTACATGTACTGTATGAAGGAAGAAGGTCCACCAGTACATGAAGTCCACCATACTGTATGAAGGAAGAAGGTCCACCAGTACATGTACTGTATGAAAGGAAGAAGGTCCACCAGTACATGTACTGTATGAAGGAAGAAGGTCCACCAGTACATGTACTGTATGAAGGAAGAAGGTCCACCAGTACATGTACTGTATGAAGGAAGAAGGTCCACCAGTACATGTACTGTATGAAGGAAGAAGGTCCACCAGTACATGTACTGTATGAAGGAAGAAGGTCCACCAGTACATGTACTGTATGAAGGAAGAAGGTCCACCAGTACATGTACTGTATGAAGGAAGAAGGTCCACCAGTACATGTACTGTATGAAGGAAGAAGGTCCACCAGTACATGTACTGTATGAAGGAAGAAGGTCCACCAGTACATGTACTGTATGAAGGAAGAAGGTCCACCAGTACATGTACTGTATGAAGGAAGAAGGTCCACCAGTACATGTAGTGTATGAAGGAAGAAGGTCCACCAGTACATGTAGTGTATGAAGGAAGAAGGAAACGTGTCATGTTGATAAGACCGATCACCACTGCCTCCGAACTGGAGTTATTACACCCACACTTTTTAACAGTACCAAGCCGCTGAAACACCCACACACACTTCACCACTCCAGACCATCCAGCTACCCCTCCACTCACACACCACCCAATCATCTAAAAATCATGTGTAGTGTTATTGCAGATTGACAATATGACCAGGACATGTTTCTAATAAAATATATGATAATAATAATATGACCAGGACATGTTTCTAATCAAATATAGGAACGGTAAAAACTAGAAACATTTCTTAGAAACACTTCAATGGTTGTTTCCTCATCGGTCATCATCACTAACAGCAGCAGAAGGCTAACTCTTTCCTCCCTCCCTCCCTCCCTCCCTCCCTCCCTCCCTACCCTAAACCTTCCACATTGGGCTGTGCGGACCAGCAGGGCAGTTTCTTGGGATGCCAGCTCCACCTGCTCCGTGACCACAGGTAGTTCAATCAGTGGCGTTCCCAGATTACAGCCTCTGCTCTAATGGCAGGAACAGTGGCGTTCCCAGATTACAGCCTCTGCTCTAATGGCAGGAACAGTGGCGTTCCCAGATGACAGCCTCTGCTCTAATGGCAGGAACATGGCCAGGAGGCTCCTCTTAGGGGATTATGGGCAGTTATTGATTCATTTTTTATAGAAGGAGCATCAAATCACAAATGTATCCTGGATACCTGTTCCACCTTAGCCCAGTGTGTGTGTGTGTGTGTGTGTGAGTGAGTGAGTGAGTGAGTGAGTGAGTGAGATAGACAGAGAGAGAGAGAGACACATAGAGAGAGAGAGACAGAGAGAGAGCGAGACAGAGAGAGAGAGAGAGACAGAGAGAGAGAGAGACGGAGAGAGACAGACAGAGAGAGAGAGAGACAGAGACAGAGACAGAGAGAGAGAGAGAGGTAAGTCTTGGGTATTGAGAGAGAGAGAGAGGGAGATAGAGAGAGAGATGGGAAGGAGAGGGCTAGAGCATTAAGTCCAGAAAGGTTTAAGAGGGATGAGTGATGGGTCTATATGTTAAACTCTCCTCCAGACGCTCTGGTCCTGAGAGTATTCCTCCCTCTCAGTCAGCAGGACTAAAGAGCCTGGACTAAACTCACAGTAAAGAAAACCAGGATATGACATCACTGTGGTAAGAGCACACTAAGGAGTCAAACAACACTGTTGTCTAACTGCCACAGTCTTTCATGTTACTGGGGGGGGTGGGGGGGGACACACACAGACCAGCCCTCTCTACTTCTCTGACCTGAGTAACACATCATTACCTCAGGAAGTAGGAGAGATGGAACCAGACAGACGAGTGTAAATGAATGGATGGATGGATGGATGGAGATATTAAAGATGACCTGTGCCTGCTGTTACCCACAGCACATGGCCTACAGCAGAGCCTGGACCTGCTAGAGCAGTACTGACAGACCTGGGCCCTGGCAGCAAACCCCCAAAAGTACTAAAATAATGATTTTCCAGAGAAGATCCGGATCTCATGGAATTAGACCAAAAGTTCTCAACTGGTACAAACTATATAGAGTACTGCACACACTACGATTACTTAGGTTTAAAAATAAGCTCAACTGGACACCTTTAATGATGCAGTGAATGAACTGAGAGAGAAAACACGCAGGGCATTCTATGCCATTAAAAAACCAATTCAATTTGAAATACCTATTAAAATGTGGCTAAAACTAATTGAATGTGTCATTGAACCAATTGCACTTTATGGCAGCGAGGGTGTGGGGTCCACTTGGAAAACAAGATTTCACCCAATGGGACAAACACCCAACTGAAACCCTGCAGGCAGAGTTCTGTAAGAGTCTCCTACATGCCCAGAGGAAAACTACAAACAATGCATGCAGGGCAGAACTAGGCCAATATATACTAATAATAAAAACTAAAAAAAAAATAGCAATTAAGTTTAGGAAACATCTAAAACACAGTGACCCCCCCCTCTCATATCATTACCAAGCCCTGCGATGCCAAGAGCTGAGCAAAGAAAAGAGTCCCCTCATCCAGCTGGTCCTGGGGCTGAGTTCACAAACCTGTTCTACTAACACACTGAAGCCTCAGGACCAGAACATCCAATCAATCAGAATACACCAAATTACAACACAGTCAAAACAAAAATACATTGCTTATTGGGAAACACAAGCACAAATTATAATGCTGTGCTATCTGGCCATAAATCAACAGTACACCGTGGCTAACTATTTGACCGTGGTTACCGATCAAAACCTTACAAAAACCTTGACAAAGTACAGGCTCAGTGAGCACAGCCTTGCCATTGAGAAGGGTAGACACAGGAACACCTGGCTCCCTGTCATAAGATGAGGGACAGTGTCTGACAGACCAACCAACCTGCACATATATTGTTATTGTTAAATGTATGGTTATTTTGACCATTGATTATTGATGTTACTGTTGTCCTGTTGACAATAATAATAATAACAATTAATTTAATTATGTTAATATTGTATATCTCCAAAGTAAGCTTTGGCAATATGTACATTGTTACGTCATGCCAATAAAGCAAATTGAATTCAATTGAATTGAGAGAGGGAGCGAGAGAGACTGAGACAGAGGGAGTGAGAGAGAGACCGAGAGAGAGGGAGTGAGAGAGAGACAGAGACAGAGGGAGTGAGAGAGAGACCGAGACAGAGGGAGTGAGAGAGACCGAGACAGAGGGAGTGAGAGAGACCGAGACAGAGGGAGTGAGAGAGAGACCGAGACAGAGGGAGTGAGAGAGGAACCGAGACAGAGGGAGTGAGAGAGACCGAGACAGAGGGAGTGAGAGAGAGACCGAGACAGAGGGAGTGAGAGAGAGACCGAGACAGAGGGAGTGAGAGAGAGACCGAGACAGAGGGAGTGAGAGAGAGACCGAGACAGAGGGAGTGAGAGAGAGCCGAGACAGAGGGAGTGAGAGAGAGACCGAGACAGAGGAGTGAGAGAGACCGAGACAGAGGGAGTGAGAGAGAGACCGAGACAGAGGGAAGTGAGGAGGAGCGACCGAGACAGTAGGGAGTGAGAGAGAGACCGAGACAAGAAGGGAGTGAGAGAGAGACCCGAGACAAGGGAGTGGAAGAGACCGAGACTAGGAGTGAGAGAGACCGAGACAGAGGGAGTGAGAGAGACCGAGACAGAGGGAGTGAGAGGGGACCGAGGGACAGAGGGAGTGATGAGAGACCGAGACAGAGGGAATGAGAGAGAGAACCGAGACATAGGGAGTGGAGAGAGAGGACCGAGACAGAGGGAGTGTAGAGAGAGGACCATAGGGACAGAGGGAGTTGAGAGAGTAGACCGAGACATGAGGGAGTGAGAGAGAGACCGAGACATGAGGGATGTTGAGAGAGGGAGAGTGGAGCGACCGAGAACGAGTGAGTGAGAGAGTACCGAGACAGAGGGAGTGAGAGAGGACCGAGACCGAAGGGAGTGAGAGGAGACCGAGTACCAGAGGGAGTGAGAGAGACAAATGATAAAAGACCGAAAAAGGGGAGAGGAGACCGAGACAGAGGGATGATAGGTACCAACAATTTTTTTAGAGCCAGACAGGAGTGAGAGAGAGAGACAGATGGGAGTGAGAAGGGAACCGAACAGAGGGAGTGAGAGAGCCGACGAGGGAAAGTGAGAGAGAGACCCGAGCAGAGGGGGTAGAAAGAGAACCCGAGACGAGGGAGTGAGAGAGAACCGAGACAGAGGGAGTGAAGAGAGAGACGAGCAAGGGAGGGGAGAGAGACCGAGACAGAGGGAGTGAGAGGAGACCGGGGCGAGGGAGTGAAGAAGAGACGGGAGGGAACGGGAATGGGGAAGAGCCGGACAGAGGGATGAGAGAGAGACCGAGACAAAGTAAGGGGGGGATTGAGAGAACTCCGAGACGAAGAGAAGAGAGAAAACCGAGACAGAGGGAGTGAGAGAGGAGACCAAGACAGAGGGATTTAGAGACCAGACAGCACCCCATTCTGGCCTTGTTGATTGTTTCAGAGAACATCTTTAAAGCAGCCAATGATTTCAAAATCCAACATGATTTTGGGGGGACAATCAAATTATTTTCCCGGTGAGGCGAGGTGCTTTATTTTGTGTTTTGATATTGTTTGTGTCACCGTGAGACTAATTTAGTATATTATCTTAATCAAACAGAGCCCAATTTAATTCACTCCACAAAGTTAATTGCATTGTTCTCCCTTGCTGCTGAATTAATGTTTATTAATCACCTCCTTAATTAATTTGCTCATCATGCCTTCGGCAAAGCAGCTTATGTTCATAAACACAAGATGGCTTCATTTTCTCTTTTTAAATTGAATGATGATAAACAGTTTAGAACGTCATGTGGGGATTTAACTCTTACTGGTGAAATAGTGTACCTGTGCCACAAGCATGAAGACATTCAAATGCCAAGTTCTTGAATCAACAAAACAGCTGTACAGATAATCATTGAACGATTAATTTACCCCCAACATAGCCAATATCTATGGTCAGTGATACAAACATATATGTTTGTCTTGTGTTGACATCAACGTCTAGCTAGGTTAACAGTCATATACAATATGCATAGTCGTAGCCGTGCTAATATTAACTAGCTAGGTTAACAGTCATATATAATATGCGTAGTCGTAGCCGTGCTAATATTAACTAGCTAGGTTAACAGTCATATAGAATATGCGTAGTCGTAGCCGTGCTAATATTAACTAGCTAGGTTAACAGTCATATAGAATATGCGTAGTCGTAGCCCGTGCTAATATTAACTAGCTAGGTTAACAGTCATATAGAATATGCGTAGTCGTAGCCCGTGCTAATATTAACTAGCTAGGTTAACAGTCATTTACAATATGCGTAGTCTCAGCCGTGCTAATATTAACCAGCTAGGTTAACAGTCATATACAATATGCGTAGTCGTAGCCGTGCTAATATTAACTAGCTAGGTTAACAGTCATATAGAATATGCGTAGTCGTAGCCGTGCTAATATTAACTAGCTAGGTTAACAGTCATATAGAATATGCGTAGTCGTAGCCGTGCTAATATTAACTAGCTAGGTTAACAGTCATTTACAATATGCGTAGTCTCAGCCGTGCTAATATTAACCAGCTAGGTTAACAGTCATATACAATATGCATAGTCGTAGCTGTGCTAATATTAACCAGCTAGGTTAACAGTCATATACAATATGCGTATGCGTAGTCGTAGCCGTGCTAATATTAACTAGCTAGGTTAACAGTCATATAGAATATGCATAGTCGTAGCCGTGCTAATATTAACTAGCTAATTAACAGTCATATAGAATATGCGTAGTCGTAGCCGTGCTAATATTAACCAGCTAGGTTAACAGTCATATACAATATGCGTAGTCGTAGCCGTGCTAATATTAACCAGCTAGGTTAACAGTCACATACAATATGCGTAGTCGTAGCCGTGCTAATATTAACTAGCTAGGTTAACAGTCATATACAATATGCGTAGCCGTAGCCGTGCTAATATTAACTAGCTAGGTTAACAGTGTGGTCCTCTGTAGCTCAGCTGGTAGAGCATGGCGCTTGTAACGCCAAGGTAGTGGGTTCGATCCCCGGGACCACCCATACACAAAAAAATGTATGCACGCATGACTGTAAGTCGCTTTGGATAAAAGCGTCTGCTAAATGGCATAGAAAATAATAATAAAAAAAACCCCCAAAAAAACAGTCATATACAATATGCGTAGCCGTAGCCGTGCTAATATTAACTAGCTAGGTTAACAGTCAAATACAATATGCGTAGTCGTAGCCGTGCTAATATTAACTAGCTAGGTTAACAGTCAAATACAATATGCGTAGCCGTAGCCGTGCTAATATTAATATGAATATAAAACATGTCTAGTTGTCTCAGTATTCATCTGGTTTCTCCTCCTCTCTTCATCGTCTGTCAGCTTCCTCATTCAGTCCATGCCAGCAATAACATTTGCTTGTTGCTTCCAACTGTGCTTGGTATTTTCACTCCTGGCTGTGCCCTTTGAATCGGTCTTTTAATAAATGTCTGAGTAGCACACAGAGAAACAGATGGTTTTGGGCACACTTTGGCTAATTCATGTCACGCTGCAGAGACTTTCCTAATAAGCCTGTTTTCTGGCGTGGATACAGGGACAGAGAGAGAGAGAGAGAGAGAGAGAGCAGAGAGGAGGCTGCTGCAGTGTTGTTGCATGTTTATTTACTTCTGCAGTTTTTATTCATTTGATGTTATTTATGGTGTGTTTTGTAGGAGGGTGTGTGAAGGACTAATTACTGGGGAAATAACAAGTAAAAAGGACTTTCTTTGATTTGGTTTTAATTATGGTAAACAGACTGTACCCTAATGCCCTGTACTTCTCTCTCCTTCTCTCTTCTCCTCTCTCACTCCCTCTGTCTCTCTTTCTATTCGTCAGGGGAAACTCCAGGGGATTATATATTGCCCCGAGTACAAAATGATTACCACTGTTTGAACAGATCACACACACACACTCAATTTGAATGACTATGGTCCAAAAACGCATCAAAGCCTATTGATCAATCTCACTGTGACCTCTTTTGGGAATGCGTCCCAAATGACACCGAATTCCCTATTTATTGCACAACCTTTAAACAGGACCCATAAGGAATAGTGTACCATTTGGGATGCACACAGGACTTCCTCTCTCCAGCACTAACAAGAGGATAATAAAGGTTGTGATTGTTTATCATTTAACCTCTCTCTCATCTGATCAACATCATGCTTACCTTATAACAAGGCCAATTACACTAGCTTAGTAATACCCTACCACTTGTACAGTGCATTCGGAAAGTATTCGTACCCCTTTACTTTGTCCACATTTTGTTACGTTACAGCCTCATTCTAAAATTGATAAAATAATTTTTCCCCCCCCCTCAATCTACACACAACACCGCATAATGACAAAGCAAAAACAGGTTTTTATTAATTTTTGCAACTGAAATAGCACATTTACATAAGTATTCAGACCCTTTAACTCAGTACTTTGTTGAAGCACCTTTGGCAGCGATTACAGCCTCGAGCGTTCTTGGGTATGACGCTACAAGCTTGGCACACCTGTATTTGGGGAGTTTCTCCCATTCTTCTCTGCAGATCCTCTCAAGCTCTGTAAGGTTGGATGGAGAGTGTCGCTGCACAGCTATTTTCAGGTCTCTCCAGAGATGTTCGATCGGGTTCAAGTCCGGGCTCTGGCTGGGCCACTCAAGGACATTCAGAGACTTGTCCCGAAGCCACTCCTGCGTTGTCTTGGCTGTGTGCTTATGGTCGTTGTCCTGTTGGAAGGTGAACCTTCACCCCATTCTGAGGTCCTGAGCGCTCTGGAGCAGGTTTTAATCAAGGATCTCTCTGTATTTTGCTCCGTTCATCTTTCCCTCGATCCTGACTAGTCTCCCAGTCCCTGCTGCTGAAAAACATCCCCACAACATGATGCTGCCACCACCATGCTTCACCATAGGGATGGTGCCAGGTTTCCTCCAGACGTGATGCTTGGCATTCAGGCGAAAGAGTTTAGTCTTGGTTTCATCGGACCAGAGAATCTTGTTTCTCATGGTCTGAGAGGCCTTTAGTGGCCTTTTGGCAAACTCCAAGCGGGCTGTCATCTGCCTTTTACTGAGGAGTGGCTTCCATCTGGCCACTCTACCATTAAGGCCTGATTGGTGGAGTGCTGCAGCGATGGTTGTCCTTCTGGAAGGTTCTCCCATCTCCACAGAGGAACTCTATAGCTCTTTCAGGGTGACCATCGGGTTCTTGGTCACCTCTCTGACCAAGGCTCTTCTCCCCCGATTGCTCAGTTTGTCCGGGCGGCCAGCTCTAGGAAGAGTCTTGGTGGTTCCAAACTTCTTCCATTTAAGAATGGAGGCCACTGTGTTCTTGGGGACCTTCACTGCTGCATAAATATTTTTGTACCCTTCCCGAGATCTGTGCCAATCCTGTCTCGGAGCTCTACGGACAATTCCTTCGACCTCATGGCTTGGTTTTTGCTCTGAAATGCTGTGGGACCTTATATAGGCAGGTGTGTGCCTTTCCAAATAATGTCCAATCAACTGAATTCACCACAGGTGGACTCCAATCAAGTTGTAGAAACATCTCAAGGATGCACCTGAGCTCAATTTCGAGTCTCATAGCAAAGGGTCTGAATACTTACATAAATAAGGTATGTTTAAAAAATAAAATAATGTATATACATTTGCAAAAATAAATCTAATAATAATTTGCTTTGTCATTATGGGTCATTGCGCATCAATTGATGAGGAAAATGTTGTATTTAATCATTTTTAGAATATGGCTGTAACGTAACAAATTGGGAAAAAGTCAAGGGGTCTGAATACTTCCCGAATGCACTGTAGTTGAATAGCCCGGTCATAGCCCTTCTAAGGATAGCCTTTCAACTCCCTATTTAATCTTGCTCTTTGTGACTGACTGGGTTCAAACCAGGTCTCCTGCATGTCACAATATTAATAATAATAATAATAATAATAATAATAATAATAATAATAATATGCCATTTAGCAGACGTTTTTATCCAAAGCGACTTACAGTCATGCGTGCATACATTTTTGTGTATGGGTGGTCCCGGGGATCGAACCCACTACCTTGGCGTTACAAGTGCCGTGCTCTACCAGCTGAGCTAAAGAGGACCACTAGACTATTAGCCCACTTAGATGAAGCCCGTAGTAATTAGTTCAGGAAGCTAACCGGTAAGTTGCCCCTCACTATAGCTTCACTTCTCCACATGGCCAGACTTCTAGTGATCTTCTCCCCTTTTAATGCTCTGATGCTCATCCTTGAAAAATGCCTTAAGGTCTGAAATAGACGCCAAAGTCTATGTATGTGGAAGTCACTAAACGACATTGGTGGAAAGCACAGTTGGACCTGGCGACACTCCAATACTGACCAAGGATTCATAGACCGTGAGGACAAAATAATATCCGGTCAATATGTGGCTTTCTTCATAAGGGATTGCGCAGGCAACTCCCGTGATTTGTAGAATATGACTATATAAACATAAATCCCTGAATAAGGTGGCATAATCAGCAGGCATAATACTGCAGAGGGTGAAAAGGTATAAGGTCATAGTCAATAACTTAGAATAATAATTCAATAATAAGTTAAATAAAATAATAAAAAGTGATTGAAAAACAAGCACTGACCTTTCATTTCTGTTCCAGCAGCAAAGCATCAGTGAGGAAAAGGTAATGGGCAGATAGAGGAGGAAAGGGGAAAGGTAATGGGCAGATAGAGGAGGAGGAAAGGTAATGGGCAGATAGAGGAGGAGGAGGAAAGGTAATGGGCAGATAGAGGAGGAGGAAAGGTAATGGGCAGATAGAGAGGAGGAGGAAAGGTAATGGGCAGATAGAGGAGGAGGAGGAAAGGTAATGGGCAGATAGAGGAGGAGGAAAGGTAATGGGCAGATAGAGAGGAGGAGGAAAGGTAATGGGCAGATAGAGAGGAGGAGGAAAGGTAATGGGCAGATAGAGGAGGAGGAGGAAAGGTATGGGCAGAAGAAGAGGAGGAGGAAAGGTAATGGGCAGATAGAGGAGGAGAGGAAAGGTAATGGCAGATAGGAGGGAGGAAAGGGTAATGGGCAGATAGAGAGGAGGAGGAAAGGTAATGGGCAGATAGAGGAGGAGGAGGAAAGGTAATGGGCAGATAGAGAGGAGGAGGAAAGGTAATGGGCAGATAGAGGAGGAGGAGGAAAGGTAATGGGCAGATAGAAAGGAGGAGGAAAGGTAATGGGCAGATGAGAGGAGGAGGAAAGGTAATGGGCAGATAGAGAGGAGGAGGAAAGGTAATGGGCAGATAGAGAGGAGGAGGAAAGGTAATGGGCAGATAGAGAGGAGGAGGAAAGGTAATGGGCAGATAGAGAGGAGGAGGAAAGGTAATGGGCAGATAGAGAGGAGGAGGAAAGGTAATGGGCAGATAGAGAGGGAGGAAAGGTAATGGGCAGATAGAGAGGAGGAAAGGTAATGGGCAGATAGAGAGGAGGAAAGGTAATGGGCAGATAGAGAGGAGGAGGAAAGGTAAGGGGCAGATAGAGAGGAGGAGGAAAGGTAAGGGGCAGATAGAGAGGAGGAAAGGTAAGGGGCATGCAGCAAGCAGATAGAGAGAGGGAGAGGGGGATGAGAAGAGAGAAATGAGAGAGAGAGAAAGTTAGTTCAAGGCAGAATCACATTTTCAACCATATGGCAGCATAATGAGAGAGAGAGAGATCAGTAGAGAGAGATCAGTAGAGAGAGAGAGAGATCAGTAGAGAGAAAGAGATATAGATCAGTAGAGAGAGAGAGAGAGATCAGTAGATAGAGAGAGAGAGAGAGAGAGGAGAGAGAGAGAGAGAGAGAGAGAGAGAGAGAGAGAGAGAGATCAGTACAGAGAGAGAAAAAGAGAGGTGAAGTGAAGCCACTTTGCACTGAGTGGTAAGTGAGTTAGCCAGTTGTGGGTGCAGATGGAGCCATTAACAATACAATCCAGGCCCCTCGCTAAAGAAGCGGAACTCCATTTTCCCCTTTCTAAGGAGCAAATACAAGACTTGAAAATGTGGCAATGTGAGAACAAAGATCATGTTCCTGGCTTCCTCCAAACGTCTCATCTCTTTCTCTCCAACAGGTTTCAAGCTGTTTGGAACAGAAGAACAAGAACCACACCTGCACCCTCTCTCTCTCTCTCCTCCGCAGTAACTCTGAAAGACTGAGTGTAATTAAGCCTGTGTTCTCCTGGGAGAGGATTAAAGAGGAGAGTTCAGACTATAGCCCAACCCGGCTGCCTCCGCAGTACAGAGTCATCAGCTAGTGTTTAATTCACCATCACAAAGAGATAAACCCGGTGCATAGATCCAGTCATTAACTCAGTTAACCCTCCACCTATTCAGACACACCTGAAAGACCCTACATATAATGACTTCTGTCATCTGGCTCCAGCGCTCTCTCGCTCTTCACCCTCCTCCATCTCTCCCTCTCTTCACCCTCCTCCATCTCTCCCTCTTCCGTCTCTGCACCCTCATAGCCACTAGCCTCTCTTCACCCTAACTCCAGCGCTGTCCACCTCCTCCATCTCGCTCACCCCCTCCATCGTCCCTCCGTCACCATCGCCACACGCTGCCCCCTCCCAGTGCAACCGCTCCTCATGCACCCCTGCAACAAAGCAAGAGAGAAACCGTGCCACCGCAGCCAGGCGCCAAACAGCCAGGAGACCGCGAAGTAACCGAGACGACCGCATCGCAAGAGCGCCAAACCCGCCGCAACACCATCAAAACAGCTGAACAGAACGACCGCACCGCTCAGCAAATCACAGCCTCCAGTCTCTCGACCAAACTCAATCTCCCACCCTCTCACATCACCTCCTCATCGCCATCCATCTCTCCCTCTCTTCACCCTCCTCCATCTCTCCCCCTCTCCATTCTCCTCATCTCTCCACCCTCCTCCATCTCTCCACCCTCCTCCATCTCTCCACCCTCCTCCATCTCTCCACCCTCCTCCATCTATAATGCCAGAGAGAGGAAAAGCTCCTCTTGACTGGTGCCTGTTCAGAATAGCTGTGATGACATCAGAGAAGCCATCTTAGAGTGGATGTTGTGAAGTATAGTGAGAGGAAGCAGAGGGGGGAGGTCTATAGCTGACAACCCTGCAGTACAGTACACACACATCAAAACCCCTGGTGTGTGGAGATTATAAGATCTGAGTCTGGTCTCTCTCTCTCTGGAGAATATAAGATCTGAGTCTGGTCTCTCTCTCTGGAGAATATAAGAGCTGAGTCTGGTCTCTCTCTGGAGAATATAAGATCTGAGTCTGGTCTCTCTGGAGAATATAAGAGCTGAGTCTGGTCTCTCTCTGGAGAATATAAGATCTGAGTCTGGTCTCTCTGGAGAATATAAGAGCTGAGTCTGGTCTCTCTCTGGAGAATATAAGAGCTGAGTCTGGTCTCTCCCTGGAGAATATAAGATCTGAGTCTGGTCTCTCTCTGGAGAATATAAGATCTGAGTCTGGTCTCTCTCTGGAGAATATAAGATCTGAGTCTGGTCTCTCTCTCTCTCCAGAGAATATAAGAGCTGAGTCTGGTCTCTCTCGCTCTCTCTCCCCGGACAAAAAAATGTAAAAAGAAACAATCACCATGGCAATAAATAAATAAACTGTAAGAAGAAAGGCTGATAGGCAAGAGGAGTTCAATGTCATGATTCATTTGTTCAGATAAGCCGCCACTCAAAATATCCTCCTCAGACTTGTTTTATTCAAGTCTTTTGTACCTCTTCAACAAATAACACGGTTCTGATGGAATACGTAGAAAGAGAATAGAACAGAGTATTGTTCCATTCTGAAGGAGAATGGTAGAATGGGGTCAACAGTTTCTACTGTCCACTCTGTCAGTTCCATTCTGAAGGAGAATGGTAGAATGGGGTCAACAGTTCCTACTGTCCACTCTGTCAGTTCCATTCTGAAGGAGAATGGTAGAATGGGGTCAACAGTTTCTACTGTCCACTATGTTTCTGTAGGAGGGACCAATACACCTAGAGAATAAAAGACTGTCCGCCAGCAGAAGAGAGAGAAATAAAGGAAGGAATGAGAGAAAGAGAGAGAGAGAAGCAGTGCCAGAGACAAAGGGAGACATATAGACATAAAGAGAGACACACAGACAGAACCAGAGAGAAAGAAAGACAGACAGAGAGAGAGAGAGAACGAGAGAGAGAGAGAGAGAGAGAGAGAGAACGAGAGAGAGAGAGAGAACGAGAGAGAGAGAGAGGAGAGAGAACGAGAGAGAGAGAACGAGAGAGAGAACGAGAGAGAGAGAGAGAACGAGAGAGAGAACGAGAGAGAGAACGAGAGAGAGAGAGAGAACGAGAGAGAGAGAGAGAACAAGAGAGAACAAGAGAGAGAGAAGAGCGAGAGAGAGAGAGAGAGAGAGAGAGAGAGAGAGAGAGAATCTGATGGTGATGAATCAGAGCATCACCCCTAGCCACACATCCAGATCTGATTCGGAATTATTTGATTCATTTCAACCGTTCTTTGTTTGCTGCCTGCGCCACTTGTTTTGATTCAGTGGAAACGTGGCAGAGCAATAATCAGACAAATAATCCACTAACAACCTTTTCTCCAGAGTTCCCAGCTTGGGTACTATCTGTGTTTTATGGGGAAATTGGTTTCTAACAGTTATGAGATTTAATCTGTAGAGAATGAACTAATACAACCTTTCTGCTGCATGCTACGGCTGTGTGATATCATCACAGAAAAGGCTCTGGCAAGAAATGGGAAAGCAGGCGTGATCTGAGTCCCAACGGCCTGAATGCACTCACTGGCCCGGGAACAAGAAGAGGGAGGGAGGGAGGGATGGAGGGAGGGAGGGAGGGATGGAGGGATGGAGGGAGGGTTATGGAGAGGGGATGTTGTGGAACTCCAGAATTGTGTAGCTGGTGCCGAACCAAAAAGAGATTCAATGTTTATTTTTAGTATTTATTTCATTCAGGGTCCCAAATGGTACCCTATTATCCTGTCCTAAATGGTACCCTATTATCCTGTTCTAAATGGTACCCTATTATCCTGTCCTAAATGGTAACCTACTCTCCTGTCCTAAATGGTACCCTATTATCCTGTCCTAAATGGTACCCTATTATCCTGTCCTAAATGGTAACCTACTCTCCTGTCCTAAATGGTACCCTACTCTCCTGTCCTAAATGGTACCCTACTCTCCTGTCCTAAATGGTACCCTATTATCCTGTCCTAAATGGTACCCTACTCTCCTGTCCTAAATGGTACCCTACTCTCCTGTCCTAAATGGCACCCTATTATCCTGTCCTAAATGGTACCCTACTATCCTGTCTCAAATGGTACCCTATTATCCTGTCCTAAATGGCACCCTACTCTCCTGTCCTAAATGGCACCCTATTATCCTGTCCTAAATGGCACCCTACTCTCCTGTCCTAAATGGCACCCTATTATCCTGTCCTAAATGGTACCCTATTATCCTGTCCTAAATGGTAACCTACTCTCCTGTCCTAAATGCTACCCTATTATCCTGTTCTAAATGGCACCCTACTCTCCTGTCCTAAATGGTACCCTACTCTCCTGTCCTAAATGGCACCCTATTATCCTGTCCTAAATGGTACCCTATTATCCTGTCCTAAATGGCACCCTACTCTCCTGTCCTAAATGGTACCCTATTATCCTGTCCTAAATGGTACCCTACTCTCCTGTCCTAAATGGTACCCTATTATCCTGTCCTAAATGGTACCCTACTCTCCTGTCCTAAATGGTACCCTATTATCCTGTTCTAAATGGCACCCTACTCTCCTGTCCTAAATGGTACCCTATTATCCTGTCCTAAATGGTACCCTATTATCCTGTCCCAAATGCTACCCTATTATCCTGTTCTAAATGGCACCCTACTCTCCTGTCCTAAATGGCACCCTATTATCCTGTTCTAAATGGCACCCTACTCTCCTGTCCTAAATGGCACCCTACCCTCCTGTCCTAAATGGTACACTATTCCCAAAATAGCGCACTACTTTTGAACAGAGCCAGTATCTGGCCTGGGCCCGGTTTCCCGATAGCGATGGAACGTATAGGCTTACGAGCCTCTTAACGATGCAGCTTTCCTTAACATTATAATTATTCCACAACACTGACAACGGATCAGATCCGATGAGATATCACCTCTGGCTACCATTATCAACATGGCTTGGTCTAATGCTTACCCTCTGACAACGCATGACATACTGTACATTATTACAGAGAGCAGTGGCCTACAAATAGCTAAATTAATGAAATAAAAACAATTGAATTAACAAGAAATGTATTTTAACATCAATATAGGCCCAGATGTATTTATCTTTTAACGCAGTCATGTCGGGTTTTTCATTTGAAGCATCTTATATCCTTTGCTTGTTTGTTTCAATTGCAAAGACATTGGCAACTTTGTATTTGTAGTCACATTCTTTCTGAAGTTATCGACGGTCGCAGAAAGACAGATACGTTTGTTGATTTTGTGTTTAGCGGAGATCCTGTGTATAAAGTGACCTGGAACGGTAAAAAAAAAAAAAAAAAAAAGCATCCAACAACATCGTTGCTGTTGCTGTTCTACTGGGTCTGATGCAGTCAGTAAATAACCAGCCTTTTCAAGGGCAACTTTAGTAACCATGGTTTTGGGGAAACAACTCTGCGATTTAACGACGCTCCTACGAAGGCTCTAACGACGAACTTAGCCTTAAGATGCTTTTGGGAAACCGGGCCCTGGACTGACAGATAACCTGACTACTGTATCAATCAAAGACTCCCTTTTATCACAGAGTTTCAAAAAAAGCCCACAGTATCACTGGCTTGTTCCTGCACTCCATCCACCCTCCACCCATTCCCTTAACCCCCCCTCCCATCACTCCCTCTCTCTCCCTCAGGTCTTCACTCCATTTCTCTTATCAGTTAGACCCAGTACCTAAAAAATATGACTGGTAAACTCATACTGCTAACTCATCAAAGGTGTTTACGGCTGTGTGTCTGGGTGTGTGCCGTCTTTAACGCAACCTGATATCGATTACTATTGAACACGCCGCCAAAAGAGCACAGGGACATCAGAGAAATACCGTCACGACTACTGGAGAGCCAAGAGTGGAAAAAGGGGGAGGGAGGGGATAATGGAGCGAGGGAGGAGGTACTATAGAGGTTACTTAGTGAGTATCAGAGCAGTCTTTGAGCAGGACTTCTGCATATCAAAGGCTTCTCCCCGCTGGCTAGCCGAGCTGAGTGGTGTGAGCCATGTGCTTTAGAAGGCTTCAGACTAAAGTAACACTTCTCCTCTCCTCTCCCTCTCCCTCTCCCTCTCCCTCTCCTCTCCTCTCCTCTCCTCTCCTCTCCTCTCCTCTCCTCTCCTCTCACGTAGCTAAAGCAGCACTGTGGAGCAGGAGGGGAGGGAGGGAGGGGTACCTTACTCCTTTCAACCCAGCGCCATCACTCCCCTAGGAGTCTTTACGGCCCTGAACCCCTCTCTCTCTCTGGATCTGATGAGTAACAAAGAGAAACTCCTCCAATCCCTCTCTCTGATCTCTCTAAACCAGTGCCTTCAACATGGAAGAGAGGAAGAGGGAGGTAGAGAGAGAGAAATATAGTGAGGTAGAGAGAATTTGTTGAACCAAGTTGTGCCCTGTTTCTCTCTCCTTCGGTTTCTCTCTCCTACTGTTTCTCTCTCCTTCCGTTTCTCTCTACTTCTGTTTCTCTCTCCTACTGTTTCTCTCTCCTTCCGTTTCTCTCTACTTCTGTTTCTCTCTCCTACTGTTTCTCTCTCCTTCCGTTTCTCTCTACTTCTGTTTCTCTCTCCTACTGTTTCTCTCTCCTTCCGTTTCTCTCTACTTCTGTTTCTCTCTCCTACTGTTTCTCTCTCCTACTGTTTCTCTCTCCTTCCGTTTCTCTCTACTTCTGTTTCTCTCTCCTACTGTTTCTCTCTCCTACTGTTTCTCTCTCCTTCTGTTTCTCTCTCCTTCTGTTTCTCTCTCCTACTGTTTCTCTCTCCTACTGTTTCTCTCTCCTTCGGTTTCTCTCTCCTTCTGTTTCTCATTCTGTTTCTCTCTCCTTCTGTTTTTCTTTCTCTCTCCTTCTGTTTCTCTTTCTCTCTCCTGTTTCTCTTTCTCTCTCCTTCTGTTTCTCTCTCCTGTTTCTCTCTCATTCTGTTTCTCTTTCTCTCTCCTTCTGTTTCTCTTTCTCTCTCCTTCTGTTTCTCTTTCTCTCTCCTTCTGTTTCTCTTTCTCTCTCCTTCTGTTTCTCTCTCCTGTTTCTCTCTCCTTCTGTTTCTCTCTCCTGTTTCTCTCTCATTCTGTTTCTCACTCCTTCTGTTTCTCTCTCCTTTTGTTTCTCTCTTTCTGTTTCTCTCTCTCTCTCCTTCGGTTTCTCTCTCTCTCTCCAGTGTTTCTCTCTCTCCTGTTTCTCTCAATCTCTCTCCAGTGTTTCTCTCTTTCTCTCTCCAGTGTTTCTCTCTTTCTCTCTTATTCTGTTTCACTTTCTTTGTTTCTCTCTGTTTCTCTCCTACTTTTTCTCTCTTTCTCCAGCGTTTCTCTCCAGTGTTTCTCTCCATGTCTCTCCAGTGTTTCTCTCCATGTCTCTCCAGTGTTTCTCTCCATGTCTCTCCAGTGTTTCTCTCCATGTCTCTCCAGTGTTTCTCTCCATGTCTCTCCAGTGTTTCTCTCCATGGTCTCTCCAGTGTTTCTCTTCCATGTCTCTCCAGGTGTTCTCTCCATCTCTCTCCAGTGTTCTCTCCATCTCTCTCCAGTGTTTCTCTCCATCTCTCTCCAGTGTTTCTCTCCATGTCTCTCCCAGTGTTTCTTCTCCATCTCTCTCCAGTGTTTCTCTCCATCTCTCTCCAGTGTTTCTCTCCATGTCTCTCCAGTGTTTCTCTCCATGTCTCTCCAGTGTTGTTCTCCATGTCTCTCCAGTGCTTCTCTCCATCTCTGTCCAGTGTTTCTCTCCATCTCTCTCCAGTGTTTCTCTCCATGTCTCTCCAGCGTTTCTCTCCATGTCTCTCCAGTGTTGTTCTCCATGTCTCTCCAGTGTTTCTCTCCATCTCTCTCCAGTGTTTCTCTCCATCTCTCTCCAGTGTTTCTCTCCATGTCTCTCCAGTGTTTCTCTCCATCTCTCTCCAGTGTTTCTCTCCATGTCTCTCCAGTGTTTCTCTCCATGTCTCTCCAGTGTTTCTCTCCATCTCTCTCCAGTGTTTCTCTCCATGTCTCTCCAGTATTTCTCTCCATCTCTCTCCAGTGTTTCTCTCCATCTCTCTCCAGTGTTTCTTTCCATGTCTCTCCAGTGTTTCTCTCCATCTCTCTCCAGTGTTTCTCTCCATCTATCTCCAGTGATTCTCTCCATCTCTCTCCAGTGTTTCTCTCTCCAGTGTTTCTCTCCATCTCTCTCCAGTGTTTCTCTCCATCTCTCTCCAGTGTTTCTCTCCATGTCTCTCCAGTGTTTCTCTCCATGTCTCTCCAGTGTTTCTCTCCATGTCTCTCCAGTGTTTCTCTCCATCTCTCTCCAGTGATTCTCTCCATCTCTCTCCAGTGTTTTCTCTCCATCTCTCTCCAGTGTTTTCTCTCCATGTCTCTCCAGTGTTTCTCTCTCCAGTGATTCTCCATGTCCATGTTCTCTCCATCTCCTCTCCAGTGTTCTCTCCATCTCTCTCCAGTGTTTCTCTCCATGTCTCTCCAGTGTTTCTCTCCATGTCTCTCCAGTGTTTCTCTCCATCTCTCTCCAGTGTTTCTCTCTCCAATGTTTCTCTCCATCTCTCTCCAGTGTTTCTCTCCATCTCTCTCCAGTGTCTCTCTCCATCTCTCTACAGTGTTTCTCTCCATCTCTCTCCAGTGTTTCCATCTCTCTCCAGTGTTTCTCTCCATCTCTCTCCAGTGTTTCTCTCCATGTCTCTCCAGTGTTTCTCTCCATGTCTCTCCAGTGTTTCTCTCCATGTCTCTCCAGTGTTTCTCTCCATCTCTCTCCAGTGATTCTCTCCATCTCTCTCCAGTGTTTCTCTCCATGTCTCTCCAGTGTTTCTCTCCATGTCTCTCCAGTGTTTCTCTCTCCAGTGATTCTCTCCATGTCTCTCCAGTGTTTCTCTCCATCTCTCTCCAGTGTTTCTCTCCATGTCTCTCGTGTTTCTCTCCATGTCTCTCCAGTGTTTCTCTCCATGTCTCTCCAGTGTTTCTCTCCATGTCTCTCCAGTGTTTCTCTCCATGTCTCTCAAGTGATTCTCTCCATCTCTCTCCAGTGTTTCTCTCCATCTCTCTCCAGTGTTCCTCTCCATCTCTCTCCAGTGTTTCTCTCCATGTCTCTCCAGTGTTTCTCTCCATCTCTATCCAGTGTTTCTCTCCATCTCTCTCCAGTGTTTCTCTCCATGTCTCTCCAGTGTTTCTCTCCATGTCTCTCCAGTGTTTCTCTCCATGTCTCTCCAGTGTTTCTCTCCATGTCTCTCCAGTGTTTCTCTCCATGTCTCTCCAGTGTTTCTCTCCATGTCTCTCCAGTGTTTCTCTCCATGTCTCTCCAGTGTTTCTCTCCATCTCTCTCCAGTGTTTCTCTCCATCTCTCTCCAGTGATTCTCTCCTTCTGTATTGTCTTCTCCATGTCTCTCCATCATGTATCTGGAGTCCTTGAGTTCACTGCTTGTCTGGTGAGCACTCACACGCATGACGGGACAAGCAATCCACGTGTGTGTGTGTGTGTGTGGGTATGTGTATGTGTGTATGTGTATGTGTGTGGCTGTGTGTGTGTGTGTGTGGCTGTGTGTGTGTGTGTGTGTGTGGTGTGTGTGGTGTGGTGTGTGTGTGTGTGTGGCTGTGTGTGGTGGTGTTGGGGTGGTGTGTGGATTGTATGTGGCTGTTGTTGTAGTGTCTGTCTGTATGTCTGTCTGTTGTTGTCTGTCTGTCTGTCTGTCGGTTGTCTGTCTATGTCTGTCTGTCTGTCATGTTGTCTGTTGTGAGTCTGTACCTGTATGTATGTTGTATGTCTGTTGTATGTATGTTGGGTATGTTTTGTCTGTGGTGTGTGTGTGTGTTGGGTGTGTGTGTGTGGTGTGTGTGTGTGGTGTGTGTGTGGGTGGGGTGTGTGTTGTGTTGTTGGGGGTGTGTGTGTGTGTGTGGTGTGTGTGTGTTGTGTGTGTGTGTGGTGTGTGTGTGTGTGTGTGTGTGTGTGTGTGTGTGTGTGTGTGTGTGTGTGTGTGTGTGTGTGTGTGTGTGTGTGTGTGTGTGTGTTGTGTGTGTGTGTGTGTGTGTGTGTGTGTGTGTGTGTGTGTGTGTGGTGTGTGTGTGTGTGTGTGTGTGTGTGTGTGTGTGTGTGTGTGTGTGTGTGTGTGTGTGTGTGTGTGTGTGTGTGTGTGTGTGTAGCCTGCTCAGGCTGGCAGAGCGTCATAATTAACAGCGTAGAAAGAAACGCATTTCAATTTTAATGGCAGGAAATTGGAAATCAACAGCGTTTCCTGAAGCTAAGTACAATCCAATCTGAGAGAGGAACATTGATCTACTGTAAATCAATAGCGTTTCCTGAAGCTAAGTACAATCCAATCTTGAGAGAGGAGGATTGATCTACTGTAAATCAACAGCGTTTCCTGAAGCTAAGTACAATCCAATCTGAGAGAGGAGGATTGATCTACTGTAAATCAACAGCGTTTCCTGAAGCTAAGTACAATCCAATCTGAGAGAGGAACATTGATCTACTGTAAATCAACAGCGTTTCCTGAAGCTAAGTACAATCCAATCTGAGAGAGGAGGATTGATCTACTGTAAATCAACAGCGTTTCCTGAAGCTAAGTACAATCCAATCTGAGAGAGGAACATTGATCTACTGTAAATCAACAGCGTTTCCTGAAGCTAAGAACAATCCAATCTGAGAGAGGAACATTGATCTACTGTAAATCAACAGCGTTTCCTGAAGCTAAGTACAATCCAATCTGAGAGAGGAACATTGATCTACTGTAAATCAACAGCGTTTCCTGAAGCTAAGAACAATCCAATCTGAGAGAGGAACATTGATCTACTGTAAATCAACAGCGTTTCCTGAAGCTAAGAACAATCCAATCTGAGAGAGGAACATTGATCTACTGTAATAGGTCACAATTACACCCGATTTATCTGCTAAAGGACCTGAGTCCTGTCTCTACAGCACTGAGGAGGAGAGGAGGAAGAGGAAGGGAGGAGGTGAGGAAAGGAGGAGGAGGTGAGAAGGAGAGGAGTTCCAGGCTAACACCAGCCAGTCAAATAGCAGTCCGTCTGTGTCAGAGCCACATCTTCCTCTAAGTGTCCAATCACGCTGGGGTATTACTGCCCTGACCAACACTACTGGCATACAGATCAGAATCTACAGTGGGGAGAACAAGTATTTGACACACTGCCGATTTTGCAGGTTTTCCTACTTACAAAGCATGTAGAGGTCGGTAATTTTTATCATAGGTACACTTCAACTGTGAGAGACGGAATCTAAAACAAAAATCCAGAAAATCACATTGTATGATTTTTAAGTAATTAATTTGCATTTTATTGCATGACATAAGTATTTGATCACCTACCAACCAGTAAGAATTCCGGCTCTCACAGACCTGTTAGTTTTTCTTTAAGAAGCCCTCCTGTTCTCCACTCATTACCTGTATTAACTGCACCTGTTTGAACTCGTTACCTGTATAAAAGACACCTGTCCACACACTCAATCAAACAGACTCCAACCTCTCCACAATGGCCAAGACCAGAGAGCTGTGTAAGGACATCAGGGATAAAATTGTAGACCTGCACAAGGCTGGGATGGGCTACAGGACAATAGGCAAGCAGCTTGGTGAGAAGGCAACAACTGTTGGCGCAATTATTAGAAAATGGAAGAAGTTCAAGTTGACGGTCAATCACCCTCGGTCTGGGGCTCCATGCAAGATCTCACCTCATGGGGCATCAATGGTCATGAGGAAGGTGAGGGATCAGCCCAGAACTACACGGCAGGACCTGGTCAATGACCTGAAGAGAGCTGGGACCACAGTCTCAAAGAAAACCATTAGTAACACACTACGCCGTCATGGATTAAAATCCTGCAGCTCACGCAAGGTCCCCCTGCTCAAGCCAGCGCATGTCCAGGCCGGTCTGAAGTTTGCCAATGACCATCTGGATGATCCAGAGGAGGAATGGGAGAAGGTCATGTGGTCTGATGAGACAAAAATAGAGCTTTTTGGTCTAAACTCCACTCGCCGTGTTTGGAGGAAAAAGAAGGATGAGTACAACCCCAAGAACACCATCCCAACCGTGAAGCATGGAGGTGGAAACATCATTCTTTGGGGATGCTTTTCTGCAAAGGGGACAGGACGACTGTGCCGTATTGAGGGGAGGATGGATGGGGCCATGTATCGCGAGATCTTGGCCAACAACCTCCTTCCCTCAGTAAGAGCATTGAAGATGGGTCGTGGCTGGGTCTTCCAGCATGACAACGACCCGAAACACACAGCCAGGGCAACTAAGGAGTGGCTCCGTAAGAAGCATCTCAAAGTCCTGGAGTGGCCTAGCCAGTCTCCAGACCTGAACCCAATAGAACATCTTTGGAGGGAGCTGAAAGTCTGTATTGCCCAGCGACAGCCCCGAAACCTGAAGGATCTGGAGAAGGTCTGAATGGAGGAGTGGGCCAAAATCCCTGCTGCAGTGTGTGCAAACCTGGTCAAGACCTACAGGAAATGTATGATCTCTGTAATTGCAATCAAAAGTTTCTGTACCAAATATTAAATTCTGCTTTTCTGATGTATCAAATACTTATGTCATGCAATAAAATGCAAATTAATTACTTAAAAATCATATAATGTGATTTTCTGGATCTTTGTTTTAGATTCCGTCTCTCACAGTTGAAGTGTACCTATGATAAAAGTTACCGACCTCTACATGCTTTGTAAGTAGGAAAACCTGCAAAATCGGCAGTGCATCAAATACTTGTTCTCCCCACTGTAGTTCTAGCACTAGTGATTTACAGACTAAACACGGGAAGTAGAAAAACGGTGAAAGAAAGCCCAATTTAGCGAGCCAGAGACACACACCTTCCTCCTGCCCTCTCCTCTGTTGCGATGATATATTAAATCAGTATGGTTTCAGCTTCCACGCTCCGCCATGACCCCCAGATTAAAGCTTCCACGCTCCGCCATGACCCCCAGATTAAAGCTTCCACGCTCCGCCCGCCATGACCACCCAGATTTTAAGCTTCCAACGCTCCGCCATGACCCCCAGAGTAAGGCTTAACCGGCTCCGCCATGACCCCCCAGATTAAAAGCTTCCACGCTGCCGCCAGTGAACCCCAAGATTTAAAGCTTCCAACGCTCCGCCATTGACCCCCCAGATTAAAGCTTCCACGCTCCGCCATGACCCCCAGATTAAAGCTTCCACGCTCCGCCATGACCCCCAGATTAAAGCTTCCACGCTCCGCCATGACCCCAGATTAAAACTTCCACGCTCCGCCATGACCCCCAGATTAAAGCTTCCACGCCTCCGCCATGACCCCCAGATTAAACGCTTCCCACGCTCCGCCATGACCCCCAAGATTAAACCTTCCGCGGTCCGCCATGACACCCAGATTAAAACTTCCACGCTCCGCCATGACCCCCAGATTAAAGCTTCCACGCTCCGCCATGACCCCCAGATTAAAACTTCCGCGGTCCGCCATGACACCCCAGCTTAAAAGCTTCCACGCTCCGCCATGGACCCCCAGATTAAAACTTCCACGCTTCCGCCATGACCCCCCCCCCCAGATTAAAGCTTCCACGCTCCGCCATGACCCCAGATTAAACTTCCACGCTCCGCCATGACCCCCAGATTAAAACTTTAACATCGTGTTTTAACACACTTCATATTTCATGATCTCTGCTATTAAGAGGAAGCTAACTGTGTCCCTGTGGCCTAAAAACGAAACATCTAGCTAGCTAGCTACTGTAGGTTTCTCCCTGAGGCAGAAAGAGATTAGGATGACAGGTACGTGTGAGACAAAATTCAACATACACATGTTTACTTGAATTTCTCACTCACTCACTCACTCACTCACTCACTCACTGGGGGACAAACACCCCTTTGAAACCGTGCATGCAGAGTTCTGTAAGATTCTCATACATGTCCAGAGGAAAACTACAAACAATGCATGCAGGGCAGAATTACGCCAATATCCACTAGTAATAAAAAATCAACAAAATGCAAAAAAGTTTAGGAAACATCTAAAACACAGTGACCCCCCCCTCTCGTATCATTACCAAGCCCTGCGATGCCAAGAGCTGAGCAAAGAAAAGCGTCCCTTCATCCAGCTGGTCCTGGGGCTGAGTTCACGAACCTGTTCTACTAACGCACTGAAGCCTCAGGACCAGAACATCCAATCAATCAGAATAAACCAAATTACAACAGTCAAAACAAAACGACATTGCTTATTGGGAAACACAAGCACAAGCACAAAGTAAAATGCAGTGCTATCTGGCCCTAAATCGACAATACACCGTGGCTAACTATTTGACCGTGGTTACTGATCAAAACCTTACAAATACCTTGACAAAGTACAGGCTCAGTGAGCACATCCTTGCCATTGAGAAGGGTAGACACAGGAAAACCTGGCTCCCTGTAGAGGAAAGGCTGTGCAACCACTGCACCACAGCAGAACCTGAGAGAGACAACATGTCAAAAATATAAAACAATTAGAGTGTAATTTCCCCAAATTTGAAAACGTTTTTCAAGGTTTAAGTGCCTTTAAACGAGGTATGGTGGTAGGTGCCAGGTGCACCGGTTTGAGTGTGTCAAGAACTGCAACGCCGCTGGGTTTTCATTGCTCAACAGTTTCCTGTTTATATCAAGAAAGGTCCACCACCCAAAGGACATCCAGCCAACTTGACACAAATGCGGGAAGCGTTGGAGTCAACATGGGCCAGCATTCCTTTGCAACGATTTCGACACCTTGTAGATTCCACGCCACGACGAACTTAGGCTGTTCTGAGGGCAAAATGGGGGTGCAACTCAATATAAGGAAGGTGTTCCTAATGTTTTGTACACTCAGTGTATATACTGTAATCTAGTCATGGCTCATCCTATATAACTTCTTTATTATCATGTGTTTGTGTTGCTAGGTAACCTATTATGTACTGTTGGAGCTAGAAGCACAACCCTTTCACTGCACCTGTGATAACATCTGCAAATCTGTGTAAGCAACCAATAAACTTTTATTTGATTCCTGTCTCCTCTCCTCTCCTTCCTCTCTGCTGATCCCCGTGCTACGTAGGTGTAGTGATGTGATTATTAACAGATTGTGTGTACAGGATGAAACCCTGCCAGGCGTGACATATCCCCCTCCTCCCTCCCTCCTTCTCATACCCCCTTCTCTCTCTCTCTCCCTCCGCCAACGACCGTATCCGTCTCCGTTTGTGTCTCGTCGCCTCGTGCCCGGTCACCGTGGGCCGCTGTGTTTAACGCTTAGCAGTCCCCCCCGGAGTCGGTCATCCCGTGGCAAGGTCGCTCACCCCGACGAGAGACAGCACTCCCCCCCGTCACCCACGACGACGAAAACAGGGGGGCCAATTAAGCGTGTCCAGATGCGGAGGAGTGGGTGGCTCGTCTATCAGATTGGGAGTGGGTGTGAGTGAGAGTCAGAGTGTGTGTGCTCATCCATCAGTCTGAGATATGAGAGGAGAGGTGAGGCGAGCTGAGCCTCCGATCCATCAGTCTAGTACTCTACTGGCCAGGATCCATCAGTCTAGTACTCTACTAGCCAGGATCCATCAGTCTAGTCCTCTACTGGCCAGGATCCATCAGTCTAGTACTCTACTAGCCAGGATCCATCAGTCTAGTACTCTACTGGCCAGGATCCATCAGTCTAGTACTCTACTGGCCAGGATCCATCAGTCTAGTACTCTACTGGCCAGGACCCATCAGTCTAGTACTCTACTGGCCAGGATCCATCAGTCTAGTCCTCTACTGGCCAGGATCCATCAGTCTAGTACTCTACTGGCCAGGATCCATCAGTCTAGTACTCTACTGGCCAGGACCCATCAGTCTAGTACTCTACTGGCCAGGATCCATCAGTCTAGTACTCTACTGGCCAGGACCCATCAGTCTAGTCCTCTACTGGCCAGGATCCATCAGTCTAGTACTCTACTGGCCAGGATCCATCAGTCTAGTACTCTACTGGCCAGGATCCATCAGTCTAGTCCTCTACTGGCCAGGATCCATCAGTCTAGTACTCTACTGGCCAGGATCCATCAGTCTAGTACTCTACTGGCCAGGATCCATCAGTCTAGTACTCTACTGGCCAGGATCCATCAGTCTAGTACTCTACTGGCCAGGATCCATCAGTCTAGTACTCTACTGGCCAGGATCCATCAGTCTAGTACTCTACTGGCCAGGATCCATCAGTCTAGTACTCTACTGGCCAGGATCCATCAGTCTAGTACTCTACTGGCCAGGATCCATCAGTTTAGTACTCTACTGGCCAGGATCCATCAGTCTAGTACTCTACTGGCCAGGATCCATCAGTCTAGTACTCTATTGGCCAGGATCCATCAGTCTAGTACTCTACTGGCCAGGATCCATCAGTCTAGTACTCTACTGGCCAGGATCCATCAGTTTAGTACTCTACTGGCCAGGATCCATCAGTCTAGTACTCTACTGGCCAGGATCCATCAGTCTAGTACTCTACTGGCCAGGATCCATCAGTCTAGTACTCTACTGGCCAGGACCCATCAGTCTAGTACTCTACTAGCCAGGACCCATCAGAGTACTAGACTTCAGAGAGGAGGAGACGGAGGAGAGGAGAGAGGAATTCTTACCAGAGTGCAGAGAGGAGGCAGAGAGGGATTCTTACCAGAATTCAGAGAGGAGAGAGGGATTATTACCAAAGGTCAGAGAGGAGGAGAAGGAGAGAGGATTTCTTTATAATATTTTTATTGTATTTCTTTATTTTATTTTAAGAATTGGGATTTTTTTCTTCTGTTCATTAGATTTCCGTGTGGGCGGAACACTGTCTTACGCATCTACTTGCTTCAGTATGTGATGTCACAAGTGGAGAGGAGAGGAGAGGAGAGGAGTGGAGAGGAGAGAGAGAAGTGGGGAGAGGAGAGGAGAGGAGAGAAGTGGGGAGAGGAGAGGAGAGAAGTGGGGAGAGGAGAGGAGAGAAGTGGGGAGGGGAGGAGAGGAGAGAAGTGGGGAGGGGAGGAGAGGAGAGAAGTGGGGAGGGGAGGGGAGGAGAGGAGAGAAGTGGGGAGGGGAGGAGAGGAGAGAAGTGGGGAGGGGAGGAGAGGAGAGAAGTGGGGAGGAGATAAGAGGGAAGAAGTGGAGAGGAGAGAAGTGGGGAGGGGAGGAGAGGAGAGAAGTGGGGAGGAGAGAAGTGGAGAGGAGACAATAGGAGAGGAGAGGAGGAGAGAAGTGGGTGTGTGTATGGCATGGGTAGCTATCTGATGTAATCTACACCACAGCAGGGAAAGTTAGTTAGTATGTAAGTGTGTGTTTATAAAGAAAGCCTAGAGTCCTTGAGATAGAGTTGAAGGGGGCTCTGCTCTCCTCCCTCCCCCTAACTCCCTCTTCTATCCTCATTCACCCTCTCCAAACCTCATTAACAATTTGGTAAGGTATATATTCATAACCAGCACTCATCTAGGGAAATTGGAATGACAGAAACACATCATGTCAGTCTGAGAGGACTCTGGACAGACAGAGAGAGAGAGAGAGAGGGAGAGAGAAAAGAGGAGAGGAGTGCTGGTTAGACAACTGGGGGATGGATAGTAATTATGTCCCAGATTGAAGGGTGTGTGTGTGTGTGTGTGTGTGTGTGTGTGTGTGTGTGTGTGTGTGTGTGTGTGTGTGTATTGAAGAGCAGAAGAAAGTTGGCCTTCATTAGCCTCAGAGAGTCAAGAAGAAGAGGTAAGGAGTGATAGATACTGAAACACCTCCACGTAGTGACATACCTTATATATATGCCTTTATATATCTGAAAGGCATTCAACAGTTAATCAGTAACTAGCAGGGCAGAAAATTAACACCTGTCACCCGCCAAATGCGGGTAGATAAAGGGTATTGGCGGGTAAAGATGTCTATTTCACAAGCCATGTTGGTGGGTGGTCAATTTACAGTGCGAGCATTACATTCACATTTGTGGATAAAAAATATATAGTCAAAAGTAAGAGAAATGAAGCAATATACCACATTACTTCTTGCTAATACCATGATTGTTTAAGAAACATTAAAAAGCATAGGTCAAAAAATAAAAAATAAATCTATATATTTTGGCAGGTAAATAATCTGACTGGCTGTTATTTTTTCATCTACCTGCCACAGTGGCTGGTGAAACAGAACGTTCGTTTTAGGTCCAGGTAGCCAGAACACGTGTAAGCCTGCAAATACTCAGACTAAAATTCAGAACCTAAAAGGACAGAACTACGCAGAGGTCTTTAATGTTTTAGCTGTGAGATCTCTCAGTAGAGGGGTGAGGTTACAGGGGGGGGGGGGGGGGGGGGGTACAGGGAGTGATGGACAACACCTGGGGGTCTTAGAAGTATGTCATCTACACATATCACATCTCCAGTAAATGTAGATCTCTGCCACATCTCCTGTATATTTGGATCTCTGTCACATCTCCTGTATATTTGGATCTCTGTCACATCTCCAGTAAATGTAGATCTCTGCCACATCTCCTGTATATTTGGATCTCTGTCACATCTCCAGTAAATGTAGATCTCTGCCACATCTCCTGTATATTTGGATCTCTGTCACATCTCCATGTATATTTGGATCTCTGTCACATCTCCAGTAAATGTAGATCTCTGCCACATCTCCTGTATATTTGGATCTCTGTCACATCTCCAGTAAATGTAGATCTCTGCCACATCTCCTGTATATTTGGATCTCTGTCACATCTCCAGTAAATGTAGATCTCTGCCACATCTCCTGTATATTTGGATCTCTGTCACATCTCCAGTAAATGTAGATCTCTGCCACATCTCCAGTAAATGTAGATCTGCCACATCTCCTGATATTGGATCTACTGTCACATTCCAGTAAATGTAGATCTCTGCCACATCTCCTGTATATTTGGATCTCTGTACACTCCGTAAATGTAGATCTCGCCACATCCCGTATATTGGATCTCTGTCAATCGCAGTAAATGTGATCTCTGCCACATCCGTATATTTGGATCTCTGTCACATCTCCAGTAAATGTAGATCTCTGCCACATCTCCTGTATATTTGGATCTCTGTACATCTCCTGTATATTTAGCTTGACAGCTTCATCACCACTTCTATCTAGGGGAGTTACAGAGGACACTGAACCAGCAGGTACCAAACCAACACATCTGACACACACACACACAGTTTACGGTGACCGTATTACCGCCACACCGGCGGTCACGAGTCATGAAAGCAGTCAAATTCCACGTGATCGTTTAGTCACGGTAATTAGGCTTCTCCAAGCTCTGATGCTGCTGATGGTCATTAGCAGCCTACCAAACTTGCTAACTGCCTGGTACTCAGCATTCTATTGGCCCTCTAATCACTCTGACATCAATGCAAATGTAATCGAAAATCGAATCAAAACACTTCATGAGAGTAGATGAGCTCATGTTGCGCAACATTTCTACAGGCTATGCAATTGCTTGAGAAAACAGAGTTTTGATGGCCTCTATTAAAAAGAGGAGGATCCCATCAGTTTTCTATAGACTAGGACTACTATATTTATTTCTCAACGTTCCTAATATTAAGCACATTGCTTCTCTTTACAACAGGAGTATAGCCTACCTGGCTGGCGTGAAAATGAACCACGGGAAAAGCGTCCTCCATTCGCTATTTAAATGCATATATGACATGTATTTTTCCCCCTGCCCCTGTTTTGAGACAGGTGCATGATAATGGTCCATTCTAAATGAAAACTATTTTCACACATATTATTTAGTATATGTAAAGACAAGATTAAATCAAGAATAGTCTGATGGGGTGACAATATTAGCCTATCACTTGTGAGTGATGTATTATCACTTGTGAATGATGTATTATCACTTGTGAACGATGTATTATCACTTGTGAACGATGTATTATCACTTGTGAATGATGTATTATCACTTGTGAATGATGTATTATCACTTGTGAGTGATGTATTATGCAGTAAGGCAAGAAACAGCGCATGCCTTTTTGTTGTTGACTTCTTCAAATCGTAGGCCCACACCTCATGTAGCCTAGCCCATAGGCCTATATGTTTTGACAAGGTTTGTATCACAACTAAAGTGGCCAAATAAGTTCTTCAAATTAAGCACATTAATGCGCTTTACAACCGGTGTAGAGCCTAACTGGCATACATTGGCAGCGCATGAATTTTAAAGTTTGGGGAAGATAATTCTCACTAATTCTTCTTTTGAGAACATTGTTTTTCCCGCTAATTTATTGCATTTTGGAACATTTGCGCTTATAGCCTACTGCCGTGTGTGCTTTGCTGCGATTGTGTGACGAAATAGCCTAATATTTATCAACATTTTAAGCTAATCCAGGGTTCCCCAACTGTCAGCCCGAGTTTGGCCCGCGGGTGGTTTTAACAGCTCCAAGTGATTTTAATTTAAGAAATCTGTTCCCAAGTATTCCCACACATAATAAAGAGACACATGTGATCATACACAAATGTAAGCAAGGTTTGAAATGATCATGTTTTAGTCAAGCATATCTGTTTGGGCTTTTTGCGGTCAATTTGCCTTCTACAAATCATTTGTAAATATGTTCCGCCACCCCCCCGACCATCCGCTCAAGGAAAAAAAATTAAATTTGTCCCGCGGCTGAATCTAGTTGACGATCCTTGAGCTAAACTTTCTTATAATGTCAAGAAATAGCCTAATAGTTTATCAACATTTTAAGCTAAACATTCTGATCTGTTGCATCAGACTCATTGCTTTTAAAAACGTTTTTTTTTTTTATGCCAGTGGTTGTATTAATTTGGGATCAATCACATCCCACAACTGTCCCAGAGTATGTTAGGAATATTTATTTATCGCACAGAAGGACAAGCTGACCAATAGAATAAGTAAAACGTTTGTACTATGGGGGATAGTAGATTGACATAGACTAGTGCTTCTGCTGTTCGTTACTCATCTTGTTGGTTGACGAAAAGTAAATGTGGACAGTTCTTCTAACGTCTTCAATATACGCCTTGGAATTCGATAAGAAGGACATCACGCAGTTTTGTCCCCCGATGTGTCCGTCTTCACTTGTAGCCTACTTCGGAGCTGAGATGCCTGTGAAAAGGACCCTGTCGCGTGAGAATGAATAAGAACTAGCAAGAATGGAGATATCTGAGAGAGCCATGTGAGTGAGAGGTGGTTCGAGCACGGCTACTGGCAGCCGGGAGAAGGGAATTATAATTATTATATTCAGCCCAAGGGGCACAACTGCCACTTTGGACGCAGAAGGCATGGATTATTTTAGGGGGCATTACGGCCACACAAGGGGGATGCCGCCGTGAAATTCGAGGCCTGGTGAGAATCTTATCAAGTGCTTGTCAAATTGGGAATGAGAGACTGATGAAGTGTGTGCAGCCTGCACAATAAACAAATCAGAGCTCATGCCTTTCATGAGACTTTTTTCAAAATCATTATTAGAGTCTCATCATGCAGCCTTAGAATGTATTACAAATCAAAACATATAGCCCAACGTTTGTATCACAACTAAAGTTGCATAAATAATTTAATTAATCATATAGGAGAACCTGATTCTTTGTTAACCGCTCAACATAGAATATGTGCGCACTCCCTCGGAAATCGTTTGGAGAAAATATCCTTTCTATTTTATTCAGCTATGTTCAATTGTATTGTTCATACTATAAAATAATATAAATAATACCATGGAATTCTAAGCAAATCTTGTCTTCTAAATGAACTAGTGTAGCCCACAGCCATTTGGCATAGCCAGATCAGGACCTAACATAAGGACAACTCAGAGTACGCTATTCTGTTCTTCTGAAATAGACTACATTTTCTTCATATCATGTTTCTTTAGACCTGTCTAAAATAAATACATGGATTTATTGTGATGTTTTAGGCTACATTAAATGGATATTATAATTTTTTAAATGCAAATGTCCCAAAAGGTCTGCATCAGTGGCTTGTAGGTGATGAGTGGAGGCCAGGAGATGCTAAATCTGTTTATGTTGATTACCGGTCAATTACCATGGAGACAGGCAGTTATTTGCTTCACAATCACCGGCTGACAAAAATTCATGACCGCCACAGCCCTACACACAGACAGCTGACACACACACACATACACACACACACACACACACACACACACACACACACACACACACACACACACACACACACACACACACACACACACACACACACACACACACACACACACACACACACACACACACACACACACAGCTGCTCACCCCCAGGGGAGGGGTGGGGAACAGCTTTGGCCCCCAGATGTTGTTGACTCCCTTGGGATGTGATACCTGTATCAGCCAATACCCTCCTTCTCTATCACACACCCGGGCGCACAAACAAACTCAAAAACATGCACATCTGGATGCAGTTGGAAGCCACACACACACACACACACACACACACACACACACACTGCACACCCACCCACACACACACACACACACCCACACGAGGTGTTTGAACTTTAAACGTTATAAAGTTTAAACAAAATTTGGATCCTTTTCTTTTTTGTTGTTGTTGTAGATGCAGACAGTAAACAGCATAGTGGGTCAGCAACAAAGAGCGTTGAAGAGGCTCAACTTCTCCTCTGTTTTGGTGCCCTGGATACCACGCTGTGACCAGCGTGAAGCGACACGTGTTGCATCTCACTCACCTCAATATCCTAGCCTATTCATTGATGATAGGCCCTGCTTTACTGAACAGACGTTGCAAGCCAAGAAATTGCAAGAAACAGCTTTTGATTGCAAATAGATAGGCCTAGTGCAGGGTTCTGTCTGTCTGGTGGCCGACCTGCCTATACTGATAGATAGGCCTAGTGCAGGGTTCTGTCTGTCTGGTGGCCGACCTGCCTATACTGATGAGATATGCCTAGTGCAGGGTTCTGTCTGTCTGGTGGCTGACCTGCCTATATGATAGATATGCCTATGCAGGGGTTCTGTCTGTCTGGTGGCTGACCTGCCTTACTGATAGTATGCCTAGTGGCAGGGTTCTGTCTGTCTGGGTGCTGACCTGCCTATACTGATAGATAGGCCTAGTGCAGGGTTCTGTCTGTCTGGTGGCTGACCTGCCTTACTGATAGATTAGGCCTATGCAGGGTTCTGTCTTGCTGGTGGCTGACCTGCCTATACTGATAGATAGGCCTAGTGCAGGGTTCTGTCTGTCTGGTGGCTGACCTGCCTATCTGATAGATAGGCCTAGTGCAGGGTTCTGTCTGTCTGGTGGTGACCTCCTATACTGTAGATGCGCCTAGTGCAGGGTTCTGTCTGTCTGGTGGCTGACCTGCCTATACTGATAGATAGGCCTAGTGCAGGGTTCTGTCTGTCTGGTGGCTGACCTGCCTATACTGATAGATAGGCCTAGTGCAGGGTTCTGTCTGTCTGGTGGCTGACCTGCCTATACTGATAGATAGGCCTAGTGCAGTGTTCTCTCTGTCTGGTGGCTGACCTGCCTATACTGATAGATAGGCCTAGTGCAGGGTTCTGTCTGTCTGGTGGCTGACCTGCCTGTACTGATAGATAGGCCTAGTGCAGGGTTCTGTCTGTCTGGTGGCTGACCTGCCTATACTGATAGATAGGCCTAGTGTAGGGTTCTGTCTGTGGGGCCTATGATAGATTGGCCTAGTGCAGGGGTTCTGTCTGTCTGGTGGGACTGCCTATACTGATAGAATAGGCCTAGTGAAGGGTTCTGTCTGTCTGGTGGCTGAACCTGCCTATAATGATAGATAGACATAGGGCGGGTTCGGTCTGTCTGGGTGTGGCGGACCTCCTATACTGATAGATAGGCCCGGTGCAGGTTCTGTCTGTCTGGTGGCTGACCTGCCTATACTGATAGATAGGCCTAGTGCAGGGTTCTGTCTGTCTGGTGGCTGACCTGCCTATACTGATAGATAGGCCTAGTGTAGGGTTCTGTCTGTCTGGTGGCCGACCTGCCTATACTGATAGATAGGCCTAGTGCAGGGTTCTGTCTGTCTGGTGGCTGACCTGCCTACACTGATAGATAGGCCTAGTGCAGAGTCGAGAAATCAATCATTTTGGAGTCGACTCTCCCACGTCATCGTCGTTAACAGTTGGAAAAATGGCAGAGAGTGAGAAAGGGAAGTGACAGCAGGGTAGTCCTGTACGGCGAGTTAAATGAGAAGGGAACGCGAACTTTGTTAGGTGGAATTGAGGTACGGTAACGGTAGCACAGGAGCGACGCTTAACCATCTGAAAGAGAAGCACCGTGAGACCCAAACCGTTTGCTGGTAGCAGCATTGTGAATTCACGTGGTATTTTATGATTTTTTCTTATCGTTTTAACGGGAAAACCCGATTTTTTTTAAAATGGGTTGTTTAAAAAAAACGTTAAAGAAATATTTTCCATTTGTCACATCCCACACACACACACACACACACAGGTTTATCGTGGCCTGTTAAGCAGTGCAGAGCATCGTCTTTAAGAAGTGTGCAACATAATATACTGTAAGGACAGTGTCTGCTTTACTAAGTCTGATTTAGGGACTAGCCTGCGTGCATGTCACTCCTCCAGTCTGTATTCTGTCCTGAGGCTCTTTATTAATGTTATTAATATGAATACACCAGAGGGAGGGGCAGTTTAATAAGCTGTTCTGTCCTGGGAGACCTGTGGTTAATGAACAAAGACTGAGGCTCAAATAGCTCCCTCTTCCCTACGTAGCCCATCGGGCTCCGGTCAAAAGTAGTGCACTGTACGGGGAACAGAGTGCCGTTTGGGACGCGACCAAAACACTTAAAAAGAAAGGCCCAGGTTCCAATCCAATAACAGGCTTTTAATTCCTCTGGTTAGAACCTCAAACTGAAGGAAAAAACATCAGTTCGTTTTAATTTTGTCAGCGGCTGAACTGATCTGATGAGCACAATGGAATTTACCCTGTTCGCAGCTCCTTCAACGTGAATACATTTAAATGAAGCCTGGGGCTTTGGAAGGTATTGCCAATTAACTTCATCATGCAGGTACCGCCACTGTCACTCGTGTTCAATTGACCAAATGAATGTATATAGTTAGTTTGGTTATCGTTCAGGTTTCTGCAGACCAACGGTGGAAACAAGTGGAACAAAGTTAACAAAGTTACTTTTGTGTGATTCATGTTCTTGCAAATGAGTCAAAATGTATTTTCATAATTTGTAAGTCATAATAATAATAATAATAATAATAATAATAATAATAATAATAATAATAATAATAATAATAATAATAATAATCTCCCATCCAACGTTCCCTCAAATTGTTTTGGACACTGAGCAAATTTCAGGTCTGTTGAGCACAAACTTGAACGTTGTGAAAACATCTGTGAAACTTCCAGTTTGCGTGTTTACTGTGAACACCGAGGCTGTACCCGCTTTAAGTTAGAGTTTTAACAGCGGTCAAGGAGGCTGCTGTGGCTTTTTGATCATAATGTAGGCCTATCAAGAGTGGCCTACCATCAAAAACAACGGAGAATGTGCATCCCATAAAATGTTAACATGGAAATAGCTTTTCTTTCATTCAACATACAGTAGCAGCCAATGTGTGGTGTTCAACGTAGGCCTACATTCCATGAGACTTTTGAGAAAAAACATGCAGGGCTTGACATTAACCTGTTTATCCACTTGTCCTTCAGACAAGGAGGTGACTGAAATATGTTGTTGTGTTGTTTGATGCAAGAAACCACTTTACAAAATAACATGTATTATTATTCCCATACCATTATTACAGAGAATCAGACAAAATATGCCACCCTCTGCCTATTGGCTACTTAGTTTATTCAATCCTGTCTCAAAATACAACTCTGCCCCTTTAAGACAAAATAAATAAAAGCTGTTTACCCTGACTGGCTTTATAAAGATGTCTAGAGATGTCCACGTGTTGTGCTCTTGGAGGAAACAATCACTTCCTGTATTGACTGACTACAAATGATCTGTAACCGGTGTAATAACTCACTAACTAGACAAAGGATATGAACAACTGATCTATAACTGGGCTAATAACTCACTAACTAGACAAAGGATATGAACAATATGATCTGTAACTGGGCTAATAACTCACTAACTAGCAAAGGATATGAACAACTGATCTATAACTGGGCTAATAACTCACTAACTAGACAAAGGATATGAACAATATGATCTGTAACTGGGCTAATAACTCACTAACTAGACAAAGGATATGAACAAAATGATCTGTAACTGGGCTAATAACTCACTAACTAGCAAAGGATATGAACAAAATGATCTGTAACCGGTGTAATAACTCACTAACTAGACAAAGGATATGAACAAAATGATCTGTAACTGGGCTAATAACTCACTAACTAGACAAAGGATATGAACAAAATGATCTGTAACTGGGCTAATAACTCACTAACTAGCAAAGGATATGAACAAAATGATCTGTAACTGGGCTAATAACTCACTAACTAGACAAAGGATATTAACAAAATCTGCACAAGTGGCTACATGCAGCTCTTGCTTTGATCTCAAAACACGCGCATCTACTCACGACCACAGCTGTAAACACAGTTCAAAGCAAATGGCACAGAACCATATACGGCAATGGTCTATTTGCATATAGGCCTACTGCAGCTGTGATTGGCTAAGAAGCACCGGTCTGTGTAGAGTTGGGGCTGAGTCGTGTGCAATAGAATCCAAACTCCGATGCGTTCTGCATACAACTAAATATCTTGCATATCCCATCCCAGTTCCTGTATTCCTCAACAGTAATCATTTAGTCTGTATATCCCATCCCTGTATTCCTCAACAGTAATAATTTAGTCTGTATATCCCATCCTAGTTCCTGTATTCCTCAACAGTAATCATTTAGTCTGGTATCCCATCACCTGTTTGACACAACAGTAATCATTTAGTCTGTATATCCCACCCACCGTTCACTGTATCCTCAACAGTAACATTTAGTCTGTAAACCCATCCTAGTTCCTGTATTCCATAACAGAGCTGATAATCCTCAGTAAGTTGTGATATCCCATCCCAGTTCCTGTATTCCTCAACAGGTAATCATTTAGTTGTATATCCCATCCCAGTTCCTGTATTCCTCAACAGTAATCATGTATGCTGTATATCCCAGTCCAGTATTCCTCAACAGTAATCATTAGTCTGTATATCCCATCCCAGTATTCCTCAACAGTAATCATTTAGTCTGTATATCCATCCCGCACGTATTCCTCAACAGTAATCATTTAGTCTGTATATCCCATCCCAGTTCCTGTATATTCACCTCAACGAATAATCATTTAGTCTGTATATCCCATCCCAGTTCCGTATTTTCCTCAACAGTAATCATTAGTCTGTAGTATCCCATCCCAGATTCCTCAACAGTAATCATTTAGTCTGTATATCCCATCCCAGTTCCTGTATTCCTCAACAGTAATCATTTAGTCTGTATATCCCATCCCCGTATTCCTCAACAGTAATCATTTAGTCTGTATATCCCATCCCAGTTCCTGTATTCCTCAACATAATCATTTAGTCTGTATATCCCATCCCAGTTCCTGATTCCTCAACAAATCATTTAGTCTGTATATCCCAAACCAGTATCCTCAACATTAATCATTAGTCGTATATCCCATCCCAGTATTCCTCAACAGTAATCATTTAGTCTGTATATCCCATCCCAGTTCCTTATTCCTCACACAGTAATCATTTTATCTATTGTTATATCCCATCCCGTATTCCTCAAACAGTAATCATTTAGTCTGTATATCCCATCCCAGTTCCTGTATTCCTCAACAGTAATCTTTAGTCGTATATCCCATCCCAGTATTCCGTCAACATAATCATTTAGTCTGATATTCACATTCCCAGTATTCTCAACAGTAATCATTTAGTCTGTATATCCCATCCCAGTTCCTGTATTCCTCAACAGTAATCATTTAGTCTGTATATCCCATCCCAGTATTCCTCAACAGTAATCATTTAGTCTGTATATCCCATCCCAGTATTCCTCAACAGTAATCATTTAGTCTGTATATCCCATCCCAGTTCCTGTATTCCTCAACAGTAATCATTTAGTCTGTATATCCCATCCCAAATTCCTACCAAACTAATCATTTAGTCTGTATATCCCATCCCAGTTCCTGATTCTCAACAGTAATCATTAGTCTGTATATCCCATCCCAGTCCTGTATTCTCAACGTAATCATTAGTCTGTAATCCATCCCAGATTCTCAACATAATCATTTAGTCTGTAATCCCATCCCCGTAGTATCCTCAACAGTAATCATTTAGTCTGTATATCCACATCCCAGTCTGATTCCTCAAACAGTAATCATTTAGTCGTATATCCCATCCCAGTATTCCTCAAATAATCATTTAGTCTGATATCCCATCCCAGTATTCCTCAACAGTAATCATTTAGTCTGTATATCCCATCCCAGTTCTGTATTCTCAACAGTAATCATTTAGTCTGATATCCATCCCAGTATTCTCAACAGTAATCATTAGTCGATATCCATCCAGTCTGTATTCCAAAGTAATCATTTAGTCTGTATATCCCATCCCAGTCCCTGTATTCCTCAACAGTAATCATTTAGTCTGTATATCCCATCCCAGTATTCCTCAACAGTAATCATTTAGTCTGTAAGCCCATCCAGTCCCGTATTCCTCAACAGTAACATTTAGTCTGTATATCCATCCCAGTTCCTGTATTCCCAACAGTAATCATTTAGTCTGTATTATCCATCCGTATCCTCAAGTATATTAGTCTGTATACCATCCCAGTCCTATTCCTAAACAGTAATCATTAGTCTGTATATCCCATCCACCAGTATTCATCAACAGTAATCATTTAGTCTGTATATCCATCCAGATTCCTCAACAGTATATTTAGTTGTATATCCCATCCAGTTCCTGTATTCTCAACAGTAATCATTTAGTCTGTAATCCCATCCAGTTCCTGTATTCCTCAACAGTAATAATTAGTCTGTATATCCCATCCATTCCTGTATTCCTCAACAGTAATCATTTAGTCTGTATATCCCATCCCAGTTCCTGTATTCCTCAACAGTAATCATTTAGTCTGTATATCCCATCCTAGTTCCTGTATTCCTCAACAGTAATCATTTAGTCTGTATATCCCATCCAGTATTCCCAACATAATCATTTAGTCTGAATCCCATCCCAGTTCCTGTATTCTCAACAGTAATATTAGTCTGTATATCCCATCCAGATTCCCAACAGTAATCATTAGTCTGTATATCCCAACCAGTATCTCACAGTAATCTTTAGTCTGTATATCCCATCCCAGTTCCGTATCCTCAAACAGTAATTCATTTAGTCTGTATATCCACCATCCGTATTCTCAACAGTAATATTTAGTCTGTTATCCCATCCCAGTATTCCTAACGTTCATTTATTGTTTCCCATCCAGTTTTTCCTCAACAGTAATCATTTGTCTGTATATCCCGTCCGTATTCCTCAACAGTATCATTTAGTCTGTATACCATCCCAGTCGTATTCCTCAACAGTAATATTAGTCTGTATATCCCATCCCAGTGTATTCCTCAACAGTAATCAGTTAGTCTGATATCCCATCCCAGTATTCCTCAACAGTAATCATTAGTCTGTTATCCCATCCAGTTCCTGATTCCTCAACAGTAATCATTAGTCTGATAATCCCATCCCAGTTCCTGATTCCTAAACAGTAATCATTTAGCTGTATATCCCATCCAGTCTGTATCCCTCAACAGTATATTAGTCATGACATCCCAGTTCCTCAACAGTAATCATTAGCGATCCCATCCCAGTTCCATTATTCCTCAACAGTAATCATTTAGTCTGTATATCCCATCCCAGTATTCCTCAACAGTAATCATTTAGTCTGTATATCCCATCCCAGTTCCTGTATTCCTAAACAGTAATCATTTAGTCTGTATATCCCATCCCAGTATTCCTCAACAGTAATCATTTAGTCTGTATATCCCATCCCAGTATTCCTCAACAGTAATCATTTAGTCTGTATATCCCATCCCAGTTCCTGTATTCCTCAACAGTAATCATTTAGTCTGTATATCCCATCCGTTCCTGTATTCCTCAAACAGTAATCATTTAGTCTGTATATCCTCCCAGTTCCGTATTCCTCAACAGTAATCATTTAGTCTGTATATCCCATCCAGTTATTCCTCACAGTAATCATTTAGTCTGTAATCATCCCAGTTCTGTATCCTCAACAGTAATCATTTAGTCTGTATATCCCATCCCAGTTCCTGTATTCTCAACAGTAATCATTTAGTCTGTATATCCATCCAGTATTCCTCAACATAATCATTTAGTCTGTATATCCCATCCCAGTCCTGTATTCCTCAACAGTAATATTTAGTCTGTATATCCCATCCCAGTACTCCTCAACAGTAATCATTTAGTCTGTATATCCCATCCCAGTTCCTGTATTCCTAAACAGTAATCATTTAGTCTGTATATCCACATCCCAGTATTCCTCAACAGTAATCATTTAGTCTGTATATCCCATCCCAGTATTCCTCAACAGTAATCATTTAGTCTGTATATCCCATCCCAGTTCCTGTATTCCTCAACAGTAATCATTTAGTCTGTATATCCCATCCCTTCAGTATTCCTCAACAGTAATCATTAGTCAATCCCACCAGTTACTGTATTCCTCACGTATCTACGTAATATCCAGTATTCCATCAACAGTAATCATTTAGTCTGTAGTATCCCATCCAGTTCTGTATCCTCAACAGTAATCATTTAGTCTGTATATCCCATCCCAGTTCCTGTATTCCTCAACAGTAATCATTTAGTCTGTATATCCCATCCCAGTATTCCTCAACAGTAATCATTTAGTCTGTATATCCATCCCACCCAGTCCTGTATTCCTCAACAGTAATCATTTAGTCTGTATATCCATCCCAGTATTCCTCACAGTAATCATTTAGTCATGTATATCCCATCCCAGTATTCCTCAACAGTAATCATTTAGTCTGTATATCCTATCCCAGTTCCTATTCCTCAACAGTAATCATTTAGTCTGTATATCCCATCCCAGTTCCTGTATTCCTCAACAGTAATCATTTAGTCTGTATATCCCATCCCAGTATTCCTCAACAGTAATCATTTAGTCTGTATATCCCATCCCAGTTCCTGTATTCCTCAACAGTAATCATTTAGTCTGTATATCCCATCCCAGTTCCTGTATTCCTCAACAGTAATCATTTAGTCTGTATATCCCATCCCTGTATTCCTCAACAGTAATCATTTAGTCTGTATATCCCATCCCAGTTCCTGTATTCCTCCACACCAGACAGAAAGAGCAGATGGTTTACATCTCCATGTTTTAGTTGGTTGATCATACTAGGGATGGAGGAGTTAGGAAATACAACTCTGACAAACCACCATATTTAGGAGTTTCAAAAGATTGAAGTGTTTTCCTCTTTGATATAAACTGAGGCGTTATGTGAACTGGATAACAGCAGTGTGCGTGTGTGCGTGAGTGTGTGTGCGTGAGTGTGTGGAAGTGGTTGTTCATATGACAAACAGGAGAACAAGAGTGATAATCATCTGGGAAGAGCAACACGGAGTTCACAGAGAGAGGGATGAATATTTGATGGAGTGAAAACGGGAGCGGAAGAGAGAGAGCGAGCGAGAGAGAGAGAGAGAAAGATGTGGCGGTTTAAAAGTTTAATGTGGATCCAGATGCTGCTGCACTTAAGTGGGGAGGAAGAGGAGGATTAGGAGGAAGAGTAGGATGAGAGTGATGTGTGCAGCCAGTGGTGTTAATTACTGGGAAGAACAATGGGGCGAGAAGACGGGAGGAGTGTGTGTCTGTGTGTGTGTGTGTGTGGTGTGTGTGTGTGTGTGTGTGTGTGTCTGTGTGTGTGTGTGTGTGTGTCTGTGTGTGTGTGTGTGTGTGTGTGTGTGTGTGTGTGTGTGTGTGTGTGTGTGTGTGTGGACGCCAGGTCCAGCAGCTCCACTCTGACAACAACAGTCTGACAGCAGGGCTCAGAGGACCACCACTCACTCACTCAGCGGAGGGGAAAACAACCCCCCACACACACACACACACAGAGAGACACACACATACAGACACGTAGACACACACACACACACACAGAGAGAGAGAGAGAGACGCACACACACACAGAGACAGACAGCACAAGTGAGGAAAGAGACAGAGGACAGACTGTACCCAGCAGAGATCCTGTCTGAGAAAGTAGAAGAGACAAATAAAGGATCTGCATTAACCATGAGCTCTGACTTCCAGCATCGTGTTACAGAGCACTCCCAGGTCTGTGTGTGTCTCTCTCTCTCTGTGTGTGTGTGTGTGTCTCTGTGTGTGTGTGTGTGTGTATGTGTGTGTGTGTGTGTGTGAGTGTGTCATTCTCTACAGACTTGGAGCCCATCACAACATGAGGTTGTGAAACACTGTTCCTCTATCCATTAACATGAAGCCCCTGCATCAAACCTGCTGTGTTCCTCTACTGTAGACATGTAACATGAAGACCCTGCATCATTACATTTACATTTAAGTCATTTAGCAGACGCTCTTATCCAGAGCGACTTACAGTTAGTTAGTTTTTTATTTTTTTATTTTTATTTTTTATTTTTTTATACTGGCCCCCCGTGGGAATCAAACCCACAACCCTGGCGTTGCAAACACCATGCTCTATCAACTGACCTACATCCCTGCCGGCCATTCCCTCCCCTACCCTGGACGACGCTGGGCCAATTGTGCGCCGCCCATGAGTCTCCCGGTCGCGGCCGGCTGCGACAGAGCCTGGATTCGAACCAGGATCTCTGGTGGCACAGTTAACACTGCGATGCAGTGCCTTAGACCACTGCGCCACTCGGGAGACATCAAACCTGCTGTGTTCATAATTAATAGTTTATTTTGTTTTAGAATTGTCCTCTGGGCACCGTTGTAAATGAGACCCCTGAATAAAGTAGTTACATTTTAAAAAATGAAAACAAAAAAAACACCTGATTAATCAAGGTTGGAACGAAAAATCCCTCTGCAGAGAATTACACCTGATTCCAAGATATAGTCAAGATTTACAGTAACATGGCTGGCAATGAAGCTTCACATATCCCATTTTACAAACTTTGAAAAAAGTAGCAAAGCATTTTGAATGTCACGGTAAAAAGTTGATAATATAGTGCTCTTCCTTGACTTAGTGAAAGCCTTGAATAGACTCCCAACCAGACGGACAGTTCTATCAAAAAGAGTTGTGCTGTACTGCTCTTACAAAGCCATTGATTTTAGCCTGACAAACATTCTAGCAGCAGAAATAAAACATGAATACTTTATGAGTTTTTGAGAACAGCCTCCAAAAGCTCAGGGTGAGCTGTTCAATCAAAGCACAGTGTAGAAAAACACTTAGATGAACCAGGTCAAACTGAAACAACCTCATAATAAAGTCCATACACTGGTTCCCATTAGGGCTGACCCCAATTCGTCGACTGGTCGGTCGCTAGGCTGTTGGTCGACCGAGATTGTTTTAGTCGAGCAGTAACACACATATATATATATATATACACACACAGTATTTGCAACCATCTCAGTGAACTAATCCATTGCGGAGGCGTAGGCTAACAGCCAATACACGCTTGATTCGAAAAATGTGGTCGGAGGCTCCGTATTGAGGGTGTGACGCAATTGCGGAGCCTCCAGAGGCATGCAGAGGCCAAATTGTGTAACAACGCGGAGAGCTCTGTATAGCGCCGCATTGACATGATTGGTTGATGGTAGGTGGGGGGGGGTGGTACATCCTGTATAAACAACAAACTCACTTCCTTGACAAACAGCTCTGCAGTGCTCCGCGAAGCGCAAGAAGGATGAAGGCCCTGACTTCTGCTGAGGCCACATCATGCTACACGGCCCAATGCATACGTCGGATTGACCCTGCGCCCCGATGCACAAGGCACGTCTCTCTCCAGAATGCCCTTCTCTCCCGCCAATTTGTGCACATTCATTGTTTCATAACTTCATTGTGTGAATTGTTTGTGTTTGATTGTTAGCGTATGTATCAATTCCCCATTACATATAATCACCAGTAGTACATTTACCGTTAATTCCTATCATTTCTAATCTACAATGTTTGTTACTTTAGTTACGGTAATTTATTTTTAACGCATTCAATATTATTATTCCAGTCTTCCCGTTCTCATTGTCAGAGTGGGACACATTGTTTGCAGAGTGCACAACCTGCTACACTTGTGAGAAACAAGTTTTGGTTTATTTCATTCCATTTACGAGTTTAGTACATTTTAGTCTTTGTCTTTTATTTGGAGCGCTACTGTCAATGTTGAGTAAGGACGCGCACCTGATTACTCATAGAAGGAGGCCTATAGGCTACCTGGCCTGCGCTCAAATGTAGGCCTATAAATGTGCCCTTTTGGGGATCTGATAGTATTTCTGATTGGCTTAACGCACCACCACTAATGACCTGTGAAGATTCTCAAAGTAATGTTTTCTTCACCTCCAACAGCAAGCAAACAAAGTCTGTTTTTACATCCATTGAGAATTACAATAGTGTTTCAATGTATTTAGAAAAATCTTTCCAGCTCTCTCCCTTTCGATAACCACTCAGCGTGAAAGGGGAAAAATGTCATGACAATGATTTTGAGATATGAAGACGTTATTATAAATGAAATAAAACTGTTTCACGAAAATGTGGCATATGAAAACCGTAACTGGCAAGCAGATTGGTAGAAATGGTAAGATAAATTGGCATTCAACATTCGAAAGGGTGCCGACTCCTCGTGTAGCCAATTACCGGCAACTGCAGGAGAGTAATGGCGGGAGGAGAATAGTTGGTCAGGTTAAGTTTTTTTTTTTTCTTCTGGTTATCTAGATCTCTGGCACCCTCTTGAGGCATTTGTCTTATTTCATCAAACCGTCAACTAAAAAGCATCAGACAAGCTCAATGCATATAGTTGATTTTATTAAAACACATAGAGTGTGTCTATATATTGAAAAATACACGTTTTCATTTTGACCAATCGATTGGTCGAAAAAACTGATGACTTACGGTCAACCAATTTTTTAAAAATAATAATTTTCGGGGACAGCCCTAGGTGACTTATTTAAAACCAGCACTTCGATAGCCTTATCGGAGAGCAGCACTTAAGATATCGGAGAGCAGCACTTAAGATATCGGAGAGCAGCACTTAAGATATCGGAGGGAGCAGCACTTAAGATATCGGAGAGCAGCACTTCAGATTCGGAGAGCAGCACTTCAGATATCGGAGAGCAGCACTACTGTAACTGTAGTGTCTCCCTAATAGAGACAGAGTGTTGTCTGATGTTAGACAGAACCTCAGGAGGTCTGATGTTAGCTACCTCTACCTGTTTTACAACACCACTTAGATCAGCCAGGCATGCTGTAACTAGACTATAAAATACCTGCTAGAGACAGAACCTCAGGAGGTCTGATGTTAGCTACCTCTACCTGTTTTACCACACCACTTAGATCAACCAGGCATGCTGTAACTAGACTATAAAATACCTGCTAGAGACAGAACCTCAGGAGGTCTGATGTTAGCTACCTCTACCTGTTTTACAACACCACTTAGATCAGCCAGGCATGCTGTAACTAGACTATAAAATACCTGCTAGAGACAGAACCTCAGGAGGTCTGATGTTAGCTACCTCTACCTGTTTTACAACACCACTTAGATCAGCCAGGCATGCTGTAACTAGACTATAAAATACCTGCTAGAGACAGAACATCAGGAGGTCTAACGTTAGCTACCGCTCCTCTACCGCTCCACCACCTGTCCTAGTGTTTGTATACCTGTACTCTCTCCATTATTTAATACCTTGTTGTCACAAAACAAGTGTGTGTGTGTGTGTGTGTGTGTGTGTGTGTGTGTGTGTGTGTGTGTGTGTGTTTTTTCTCTGCGTCCCTGTGCTGCATGAAGGAGTAGTGACAGGTAGATAATGTCCGAATGAATAATTCAAAATGGTGCCCTCTACGGCACGGTGAGATGGTGAGCTAGCAAGCTAAACTACATCACTGGAAGAGTAAAACATGGGAAAGGTGTAAATAAATCAGGAGAGAAGATCTGGACTAATAGACGACAACCCAACAGAGGAGGGAGTCCCCTGCTGCTTCTGTCTGGTTGGTTAACCTTATTAAAGAATCCATCTGATACTGGTGGTTCTCCTCCGCATAGTGATACTATACAGGACCTCTCCAGTGGATTACTATATAACCTCCCAGTGTATACCCATACATAGCTCTCCGTATAGTGATACTATGGACCTCCCATATGGTATATCCTGACTATGATACGTCTCCGCAGTGATATTATCCAGACTATGATATCTCTCCTCCGTAGGTATTATCCAGGACTATGATAGCTCTCCTCCCATAGTGATTATCAGACTATGATAGCTCTCCGGTATGTCCTAGCTATGATACTCATACAGGGACCTATGATATCTCTCCCCCCATGGTATTAGTACTAGACTATGATATCTCTCCTCCGCATAGTGATACTATACAGGACTATGATATCTCCTCCATGTATTATCCTAGGACTATGATAGCTCTCCCAGTGGTATTATCCAGACTATGATACTCTCCTCCGTGTATTAGTCTAGACATGAACCTATGATATTATCCTCACGCTATGATACTCTCCAGGACTATGATACCTCTACTATACCTCCCAGTGGATATAGTCCGGGCTATGATAGCTCCTCCGTGGATTAGTCCAGACTATGATACTCTCCATCGATACTATACTATATAGCTATGATATCCTAGACAATGCTCTCCAAGTGATAATACAGACTATGATATCTCTCCATCGTATAGTGACTATGTATCCAGGAGATTCCTAGATAGCTATGATCTCTCCTTGGTATTAGCTAGACTATAACCCCAGTGGAACTAATGATATCTCTCCATCGGTATAGTCCTAGACTATGATACTCTCCGATGTATACTATACCAGACTATGATATCTCTCCAATCCCAGACTGATACTCTACAGGATTATTCTACTCCTCCCAGTGGTATTATCTAGACTATGATATCTCTCTCCCAGTGATATTACCTAACTATGATATCTCTCTCCCATAGGTATAGTCTACAGACTATGATAGCTCTCCAGTGTGTACTATCCAGACTATGATATTCTCTCCCCAAGTGGTATTACAGACTATGATATCTCTCCATAGGATTATACAGACTATGATATCTCTCTCCGTGGTATTATCCAGACTATGATAGCTCTCCCCAGTGATATTAGCAGACTATGATATCTCTCCTCCGCATAGTGATACTATACAGGACTATGATATCTTCTCCATGTGGTATATCCTAGACTATGATATCTCCTTTTCCTCCGCTATGATACTCTCCAGGAACCTAATATATTCTCCTCCCATAGTGTATTATACCAGACTATGATATCTCTCCTCCAGTGTATTAGTACAGGGCTATGATACTCTCCTCTCATTGAACCTAGACTATGATAGCTCTCTCCTCCCATAGTATTATCCAGACTATGATACTCTCTCCGATGGTATAGTCCAGGACTATGATACGCTCTCCGTGGATTATCAGACTATGATATCTCTCCTGGCATTAGTCTAGACTATGATATCAGGACTAGTGTAGACTCTGCTCCGCATGTGATACTAGTACAGGACTATGATATCTCTCCATGCTATTGATCCTATACGACTATGATAGTCTCTCCATTTTCCGCTAGACTTGATACTATACAGACATGATACTCTCCGCATGTATATATCCAGACTATGATATCTCCTCCGTGGTACTATCCAGACTATGATATCTCTCCTCGTATTGATACTAACGACTATGATACCTCCTCGCTAGTGATTATACTAGACTATGATATCTCTCCTCGGCATTGATACTAACGACTATGATACTCTCCTCGCTAGTGGGTATATCCAGACTATGATATCTCTCCCCAGTGTATTACAGACTATGATAGCTCTCCTCGCTATTAGTCCAGACTATATAGCCTCCATGTATTATCCTAGCTTGATACTCCTCCGATGGTGATTACTATACAGACTATGATATCTCTCCTGATTAGTCTAACTATGGACTTTATGATATCTCTCTCTCCCATAGTGTACTTATCTAGACTATGATAGCTCTCCTGATATTGTCTAACATGACTATGATATCTCTCCTAGCTATGATACTATACCCGGAACCGATATGATTAGCTCCTCCCTAGTGTACTATACAGACTATGATACTCTCCGCATATGTAATATCCGGACTATGATACTCTCCTCCTACGCCTAGTGATACCTAACGACTATGATATCTCTCCTCCGCATATGTCCTACGACTATGATATCTCTCCTCCCATAGTGATACTATCCGAGACTAGAACTCTCCATGTATTTTCCTCTTGCTCCCATGGTATTATCCAGACTATGATAGCTCCCTCCGTGTATTATCAGACTATGATATCTCCCTCCGATGTATCTATCCTGGACTATGATACTCTCCTGTTAGTCCGACTATGATACTCTCCAGGTATTATCTCTCTCCTCCATTTTTGCCTACTAATACATGGTACCTAGACGATAGCTCTCCAGTGGTATTAGTCCTAGACTATGATACTCCCAGTGGTATTAGTCCTAGACTATGATAGCTCTCCCAGTGGTATTAGTCCTAGACTATGATAGCTCTCCAGTGGTATTAGTCCTAGACTATGATAGCTCTCCAGTGGTATTAGTCCTAGACTATGATAGCTCTCCAGTGGTATTAGTCCTACTATGATAGCTCTCCAGTGGTATTAGTCCTAGACTATGATAGCTCTCCATGGTATTAGTCCTAGACTATGATAGCTCTCCGTGGTATTAGTCCTAGACTATGATACTCTCCAGTGGTATTAGTCCTAGACTATTGATAGCTCTCCAGTGGTATTAGTCCTAGACTATGATAGCTCTCCATGGTATTAGTCCTAGACTATGATAGCTCTCCAGTGGTATTAGTCCTAGACTATGATAGCTCTCCAGTGGTATTAGTCCTAGACTATGATAGCTCTCCAGTGGTATTAGTCCTAGACTATGATAGCTCTCCAGTGGTATTAGTCCTAGACTATGATAGCTCTCCAGTGGTATTAGTCCTAGACTATGATAGCTCTCCAGTGGTATTAGTCCTAGACTATGATAGCTCTCCAGTGGTATTAGTCCTAGACTATGATACTCTCCAGTGGTATTAGTCCTAGACTATGATAGCTCTCCAGTGGTATTAGTCCTAGACTATGATACTCTCCAGTGTATTAGTCCAGACTATGATACTCTCCAGTGGTATTAGTCCAGACTATGATAGCTCTCCAGTGTATTAGTCCTAGACTATGATAGCTCTCCAGTGGTATTAGTCCTAGACTATGATAGCTCTCCAGTGGTATTAGTCCTAGACTATGATAGCTCTCCAGTGGTATTAGTCCTAGACTATGATAGCTCTCCAGTGGTATTAGTCCTAGACTATGATAGCTCTCCAGTGGTATTAGTCCTAGACTATGATAGCTCTCCATGGTATTAGTCCTAGACTATGATACTCTCCAGTGGTATTAGTCCTAGACTATGATAGCTCTCCAGTGTATTAGTCCTAGACTATGATAGCTCTCCAGTGGTATTATCCTAGACTATGATAGCTCTCCAGTGGTATTAGTCCTAGACTATGATAGCTCTCCAGTGGTTTAGTCCTAGACTATGATAGCTCTCCAGTGGTATTAGTCCTAGACTATGATAGCTCTCCAGTGGTATTAGTCCTAGACTATGATAGCTCTCCAGTGGTATTAGTCCTAGACTATATAGCTCTCCAGTGGTATTAGTCCTAGACTATGATAGCTCTCCAGTGGTATTAGTCCTAGACTATGATAGCTCTCCAGTGGATTAGTCCTAGACTATGATAGCTCTCCAGTGGTATTAGTCCTAGACTATGATAGCTCTCCAGTGGTATTAGTCCTAGAACTATGATACAATCTCTCCAGTGGTATTAGTCCTAGACTATGATAGCTCTCCAGTGGTATTAGTCCTAGACTATGATAGCTCTCCAGTGGTATTAGTCCTAGACTATGATAGCTCTCCAGTGGTATTGTCCTAGACTATGATAGCTCTCCAGTGGTATTAGTCCTAGACTATGATAGCTCTCCAGTGGTATTGTCCTAGACTATGATAGCTCTCCAGTGGTATTAGTCCTAGACTATCATAGCTCTCCAGTGGTATTAGTCCTAGACTATCATAGCTCTCCAGTGGTATTAGTCTAGACTATATACTCTCCAGTGGTATTAGTCCTAGACTATGATAGCTCTCCAGTGGTATTAGTCCTAGACTATGATAGCTCTCCAGTGGTATTAGTCCTAGACTATGATAGCTCTCCAGTGGTATTAGTCCTAGACTATGATAGCTCTCCAGTGGTATTAGTCCTAGACTATGATAGCTCTCCAGTGTATTAGTCCTAGACTATGATAGCTCTCCAGTGGTATTAGTCCTAGACTATGATAGCTCTCCAGTGGTATTAGTCCTAGACTATATAGCTCTCCAGTGGTATTAGTCCTAGACTATATAGCTCTCCAGTGGTATTAGTCTAGACTATGATAGCTCTCCAGTGGTATTGTCCTAGACTATGATAGCTCTCCAGTTATTAGTCCAGACTATATAGCTCTCCAGTGGTATAGTCCTAGACTATATAGCTCTCCAGTGGTATTATTCCTAGACTATGATAGCTCTCCAGTGTATTAGTCCTAACTATGACCAGCTCTCCAGTGTATTAGTCCTAGACTAATGAATGCCTCCATGTATTAGTCCTAGACTATGATAGCTCTCCAGTTTATAAGCCTAGACTAACTATACTCTCCAGTGGTAATCCTAACTATGATACTCTCCAGGCATGTTCCTAACTATATACCTCCAGTTGTATTAGTCCTTAGACTATAAGCCATAAGCTCTAACTAAAGCTCTATGGACTAGCTCCAATACTCTCCTACTTATCCCTGACTAAAGCCACTGCCCCCATGCCACAGCTATACACGCCTAGCCTCATGACTAAGCTTCCAGTGCTACAGCCTCCTACCTGCACACCAGCCTGCCAAGCTGTTATTCCTGAGACTATGCCCGCTCCTACCAGCTGCCATCAGCCCTAGACTACCTGAACAGCCCTGCTCCTAAATTAGCCATACTCATGCAAGCCCTGCCTCCGCCCTGTCCCTGACACATCTTCCAGCTGCTCCCTACAAGCCCTGACTACCTGACACAGCCCTGCTCCCTACACCCTGCAACAGCCCTGACCTGCCACAGCCCTGCCTCCCTGACACAGCCCTGCCTCCTGACCACAGCCCTGCCTCCTGTCATAGCCTAGCCTCCTGATTAACAGCTCCTCCCTGACACAGCCCATCCTCCCTGCCTCCCTGCTCAGCCCCCTCCCGCACGCCCTGCCCCCTGCCCCCCTCCTCCCCAACCCCCCTCCCCCCCCCCCCCCCCCTCCCAACCCTGCCTCCCCCCCCTCCTCCCTCCCCCCCCTTCCTCGCCCCTTCCCCCCCCCCTCCCGGCCTCCCTCCCAACCCCCCCCCCCCGCCCCCCCCCCCCCCCGCCCCCCCCCCCAACCCCCCCTACCCCCCTCCCCCCGAAACCCTCCCCCTCCACCCCCTCCCTGCCCCCCCCCTCCCCCCTGCCCCCCAACCCTTCCTCCCTTCCGCCCTCCCCCCCAAACCCCCCCCCCTGCCCGCCCCCCCTCCACACCCTTCCTCCCCCCCACCCCCTCCCCCCCGCCCCCTCCCCTCCCCAAACCCTGCCCTCCCTGCCAAGCCCTCCCCCCCTGCCTCCCCCCACAGCCCTTCTCCCTGACACCCCCCCCCAGCCCTGGCCTCCCGACACAGCCCTGCCCCCTTACACCCTGCCCCCCCCAACCCCCCCCCGCCACGCCCCTCCCCCCCCCCCTCCTCCCACACCCCCTCCTCCCCCCCCCCGCCCCGCCCTGCCTCCCTCCCAAACCCCGCCTCCCGCCCCGCCCTTCCTTTCCCCGCCCCCCCGCCCTGCCTCCCCGACACCCCGCCTCCCTGCACCCCTGCCCCCCTGCCTCCCCCCCTCCCTGCCCAAACCCTCCTCCCTGCCCAGCCCTGCCCCGCCCAGCCCTCCACAGCCCTGCCTTTTGGTTCAAAACTTGCACAGCCCCCCCGAAGCTCCCGGGCGGGACTTTTCTCCCCCAAAAAAACCCGGGCAGGGGGGGAAAAAATTTGGGTTCCCCCCCACTTACAATTTTTTAAATTTTGGGCCGCCCCAAAAAAAGTTCTTTTCCACACCGGCCCCCACATTTCGGGGAAAACCCCGGGGGGGAAAAAAAGTTGGGGAGAAAAGGGGGAAAAAAAAAAAAGGGGGGGGGGGGCAAAAAGGGAAAGGGGATTGGGGGAAAGGGGTTCCCCTTTCCCGCCCCTTCCCCGCCCCTCCTCCTTTTTCCCCCCCCCCCCTCCCCCCTCCCGCCCTTTGCCCCCCGCCCCCTTTGGGGGATCCCCCGGGGCCCGGCCCGGGAAACGGCGCCCTTTTTCCCCCCCAAAAAATGAAAAAAAGGGATGGGCCCCCACTTCCTTTGGGTTTTCCCCCCTCCCTTTTCCCTCTCTTTTTTCCCCCCCCCCCCCTTTTCCCCCTTTCCCCCTTTTTTTTTTTTTTTTTTTCCCCCCCCCCCGGGGGGAAAAAAAAAAAAAAAAAATTTTTTATTCTTTTTTTTTTTTCTTTTAATTTCCCCTCCTTTTTTTTTTATTTTTTCTCCCCTTTTCCCCTTTCCCCCTCCTCTTTCTCCCCCCCGTTTTTTTTTCCTTCCCTTTTCTTTTTATTTCCCCCCTTTTTTCCTTTCTTTTTTTGGGTTTTCCCTTTTTTTTCGGGGTTTTCCTTCCATACCCCCAAAAAAAAGCTTTATAAAACCCCGGGGGGACTACCCCAAAACCAACCCCCCCCCAAGACGGGGGTCAAAGGGTTAAAAACCTATAAAAGGAACCCACAAACCCCAACCCAAAAATTCAAACCCCCCTCCCCAACAAAACCCCCAAGGAAACCCCTTTAATTTTTTTTTTTTAAGGGGCCCAAAAGGGGAAACCCCCCAAACCCTCTGGTGGTTTTTTTAGGTAAAAACAGGGGGGAGGTTTTTATGGGAAAATTTTCAACCTGAAAAAAAAAAAACCCCCCAAACCCCCCCCCCCCAAAAAAACCCCCCCCAAAAACCACCCCACCCCCAAAAAAAACTTTCCCCCCTTTTTAAAAAAAAAGGGTTTTAAAACCAAAAAACTTTCATTTCCCTTTTCCCTCTCCTTTTTTTGTCTTTCCCCCTTTCTTTCCTTAAATTTTCTTTTTTCTTCTTTTCTCTGCCTTAAGAAGGGGGGTTTTTTAAACTGTTTCACTGGCCCGAAGAAAGGGGTTGGGGTTTAAAGGCGTTTAATCGTCCCTTAAAAAGCTTTTTTAAACTTGGCCCAACCCAAAAAGGCCTTTTTTTTTAAAACCCCCCCCAAAAACTTTTCCTTTTGTAATTTTTTCCCCCCAAAAAACCCCTTTTTTCTTGGGTTTTTTTTCCCCGGTCCAAAAAATTTTTTTTAAAACCTTAGGGGTTTGGGAGGCCATTTAAAAAAATTTTTTTTCCCCCCCCCCCCCCAAAACCCCCCCCCCCCACAGGCCCCTTTCAAAAATTTCCCTTAAAAAAAAAAAAATTCCCCGGGTTTTTTTTTTTTTGGCTTTTTCCCTTTTTAAAAAAGGTTTTGGGGGGGTTTAATGGCGGGTTTTTTTTGGGGAGGGGGGGGGGTTCGGGTTTCAGGGGGGGTTAAAAAGGGGGGGGGGTTTTTGGGCTGTTCTTTTTTTGGGTTTTTAAAATTTTTCTTTTTAAAAAACTGTTTTCTTTTCCTTTTTTTTGGGGGTTTTGTTTTTCTATTTTTTCGGCCTTAAAATTTTTTCCGAATTTTTCCCCTTTTTTGGGGGTTTTTAAAACCCTTTTTTTCCCCCCAAAAGGGGGTTGGGTTCCCTTACTTTTTTCTTTAAAATTTGGGGGTTTTTAAATTTTGGTGTTTTTAAAATTTTTTTTTTTTCCCCCTTTTTTTTTTAATATTTCTTTTTTTAAATTTTTTTTTTGTTTCCCCCTTTTTAGGGGAAAGGGGGGTTGGGTTTGGGTGTTTTAAAAAATTTTTTTGGGGGGGGTTCTTTTTTGGGGGGGGGGGAAAAATTTGGGCTGGTTTTAAAGGGGGTTTTAAAAAGGGGGGGGAAAAAGGGGCTGGTTTTAAAGGGGTTTTTGGGGTTTAAAAAAAGGGGGGGGGTTTTAAAGGGGTGTTTTCTTCGGGGGGTTTTGGGGTTTCTGGCTTTCCTTTCCGGGGGGGGCCCAGGGTTTTTGGGGCCGAATAGGGGGGGTTTTTTTTTTCCCGGGGGGTTTTTTTTAAAAAGCTTTTTTTAAATGGGCCCGGGGTTTTGGGGCTGGTGGTTTTCCAAAGGCTGGGTTTTTCTGGCCCGTTTAAAAAAGGGTTGTTTTAATAGGGCTGTTTTTACTTTTAAGTGGGGGGTTAATGGATGTTTACGGCCCAAAAATTGGGGCGGGTGGGTTTTAATTTTTTCAGCTTTCCAAAAAAGGGGTTTTTTGGGGGGTTTTTTTTTTGTAAATTTTCCTTTTAAAGGGGGTTTTTTTTTTTTGGGGGGGTGTTCTGCTTTTTTTTTTGGGGGGGTAGGGGGGGGGTTTTAAAGTTTGGGGGGCTTCCCCGGGGAAAATAAGGGGGGGTGGTTAAATGGAGTTCTAAAGGCCTGTAAAAAAGGGGGGGGGGGTTAACTAGGACTGTTTTAAACTGGCCTTAAGAAAGGGGTGGGGTTAACTGGCTTTTCTTAGCTGGGCCTAAAAGGGGGGGGTTTAACCCCCTTTTTTTTTTTTCCCCAATTTTTTTTGGGTTTTGTTTTTTGGGGTTAAAGGGGGTTTTTTCCGAATTTGGGGTTTGGGGAAAAAGGGCGTGTTCTAGCTGGTCCTGTGTAGGGTTTGGGGTTTTTTAGGACTGTTTTTAGCTGGTCCTGTAGAGTAGGGGCTGGTGGGTTAAATAGGATTTTTGGGTTTTTAAGAAAGGGCTGGGGGTTACTGGGAGTTCTAGCTGGTCCCCGTAAAAAATAAAGGGGCGGTGGTTAACTGGTTTTGGTTTAAAAAGGGGGGAAAGGGGGCCCCAAAAAGTAGGGCTGGGGTTAATTTTTTTCTGTCCCGGGGTAGGGGTGGGGGGGGGTTTGGACTGTTTTTTTAAAGATAGGGGCTGGTGGTTAACTAGGACTGTTCTAGGGGAAAGGGGGGGGGTTGGGCCCCTTTTTTGGGGTTTGGGGTTTTTAATCCTTTTTGGGGTTTTTCTTTTTTTTTGCTGGGCCTGTAAGAGTAGGGGGTTTTAACTAGGAGTTCTACTGGGCCTGAAGAGATGGGGTTTGGGTTTAAATGGCTTCTGCTGGTTGTAAAGGTGGGGTTTGGTGGTTAACTGGGGTTAGGGTTTGAATGGCTT
>LR778274.1:23794238-23851738 GCA_902810595.1 Coregonus sp. 'balchen'
GCTTGTTTGTTGTTGTTGTGCGTGTGTTTGTGTGTGTGTTTTTGGGGGGGGGGTTTTTTTTTTTGTGGGGTTTTCGTGTGCGTGGGGTGTGTTTTTTCCCCTCTGCCACGTTGACTAAGGTTGATCTTTTTATTTCCCAGGGTTTTCAAACCGACAAAACAATAATTACAACGTATCTTTTATGGCTCTTATCTAACACCTGCAGGAAGAGACCAGCTCTGATGAAGAGACCGGTTCATTCTGCAGATAGGAGGAGATGCTGTGTGAGGCTGCTGCACGGTGTGGTTCATTCTGCAGATAGGAGGAGATGCTGTGTGAGGCTGCTGCACGGTGTGGGTTCATTCTGCGATAGGAGGAGATGCTGTGTGAGGCTGCTGCACGTGTGGTTCATTCTGCAGATAGGAGGAGATGTTTGTGTGGGGCTGCTGCACGGTGTGGTTTCATTCTGCAGATAGGAGGAGATGCTGTGTGAGGCTGCTGCACGGTGTGGTTCATTCTGCAGATAGGAGGAGATGCTGTGTGAGGCTGCTGCACGGTGTGGTTCATTCTGCAGATAGGAGGAGATGCTGTGTGAGGCTGCTGCACGGTGCGGTTCATTCTGCAGATAGGAGGAGATGCTGTGTGAGTGCTGCACGGTGCGTTCATTCTGCAGATAGGAGGAGATGCTGTGTGAGGGGCGCTGCACGGTGGGGTTTTTCCATTCTGCAATAGGAGGAGATGCTGTGTGAGGCTGCTCCCGGGTGTGTTTCATTCTGCAGATAGGAGGAGATCTTTTGTGAGGCTGCTGCACGGTTTTGTTCATTCTGCAGATAGGAGAGATGCTGTTTTGAGGCTGCTGCACGGTGTGGTTCAATTCGCAGATAGGAGGAGATGCTGTTTTGAGGCTGCTGAAACGGTGGGGTTGGTTCATTCTGCAGATAGGAGGAGATGCTGTTGGGGCTGCTGCACGGTGGGTTCATTCTGCAGATAGGAGGAGATGCTGTGTGAGGCTGCTGCACGGTTGCGGTTCTTTCTGCAGATAGGAGGAGATGCTGTGTGAGGCTGCTCCCGGGTGGCGGTTCTTCTGCAGATAGGAGGAGATGCTGTGTGAGGCTGCTGCACGGTGCGGTTCATTCTGCAGATAGGGGAGATGCTTTTGTGAGGCTGCTGCACGGTGCGGTTCATTCTGCAGATAGGAGGAGATGCTGTGTGAGGCTGCTGCACGGTGCGGTTCATTCTGCAGATATGAGGAGATGCTGTGTGAGGCTGCTGCACGGTGTGGTTCATTCTGCAGATAGGGGAGATGCTGTGTGAGGCTGCTGCACGGTGGGTTCATTCTGCGATAGGGAGATGCTGTGTGAGGCTGCTGCACGGTGTGTTCATTCTGCAGATAGGAGGAGTTTGCTGTGTGAGGCTGCTGCACGGTGCGGTTCATTCGCAGATAGGAGGAGATGCGTGTGAGGCTGCTGCACGGTGCGGTTCATTCTGCAGATAGGAGGAAGATGCTGTGTGAGGCTGCTGCACGGTGCGGTTCATTCTGCAGATAGGAGGAATGCTGTGTGAGGCTGCTGCACGTGTGCGGTTTCATTCGCAGATAGGAGGAGATGCTGTGTGAGGCTGCTGCACGTGCGGTTCATTCTGCAGATAGGAGGAGAATGCTGTGTGAGGCTGCTGCACGGTGCGGTTCATTCTGCAGATAGGAGGAGATGCTGTGTGAGGCTGCTGCACGGTGCGGTTCATTCTGCAGATAGAGGAGATGCTGTGTGAGGCCGCTGCACGTGCGGTTCATTCTGCAGATAGGAGGAGATGCTGTGTGAGGCCGCTGCACGTGCGGTTCATTCTGCAGATAGGAGAGATGCTGTGTGAGGCTGCTGCACGTGCGTTCAATTCTGCAGTATAGGAGGAGATCTGTGTGAGGCTGCTGCACGGTGTGGGTTCATTCTGCAGATAGGAGGAGATGCTGTGTGAGGCTGCTGCACGGTGCGGTTCATTCTGCAGATAGGAGGAATGCTGTGTGAGGCTGCTGCACGGTGCGGTTCATTCTGCAGATAGAGGAGATTGCTGTGTGAGGCTGCTGCAACGTGCGGTTCTTCTGCAGATAGGAGAGATGCTGTGTGAGGCTGCTGCACGTGCGGTTCATTCTGCAGATAGGAGGAGATGCTGTGTAAAGGCTGCTTGCACGTGCGGTTCATTCTGCAGATAGGAGGAGATTGCTGTGTGAGGCTGCTGCACGGTGCGGTTCATTCTGCAGATAGGAGGAATGCTGTGTGAGGCTGCTGCACGGTGTTGGTTCATTCTGCAGATAGGAGGAGGTGTGGTGTGAGGCGTGCAGGTGTGGTTTCATCTGCAGATAGGAGAATGCTGTGTGAGGCTGTTTGCACGGTGGTTCATTCTGCATAGGAGGTATGCTGTGTGAGGCTGCTGCACGGTGTGGTTCATTCTGGCAGATGGAGGATATGTGTGTGAGGCTGCTGACGGTGCGGTGTTTCTGCAGATAGGAGGAGATGCTGTGTGAGGCTGCTGCACGTTCGGTTCTCTGTCAATGAGGAGTGCGTGGAGGCTGCTGCACGGTGCGGTTCATTCTGCAGATGGGGGGAGATGTGTGTGTGAGGCTGCTGTACTGTGCGGTTCATTCTGAGATAGGAGGAAATGCTGTGTAGGCTGCTGCACGTGCGGTTCATTCTGCAGATAGGAGGAGATGTGTGTGAGGCTGGCGACGGTGCGGTTCATTCTGCAGATAGGAGGAGATGCTGTGTGAGGCTGCTGCACGGTGCAGTTCATTCTGCAGATAGGAGTGATGCTGTGTGAGGCGCTGCACGTGTGGTTCATTCTGCAGATAGGAGGGAGGATGCTGTGTGAGGCTGCTGCACGGTGCGGTTCATTCTGCAGATAGGGAAGGTTGTTGAGGTTTGCTGCAGTTTGCGGTTTCATTCTGCAGATAGGAGGAAAATGCTGTTGGGGCTCTGCACTTTTGCGGTTCATTCTGCAATAGGAGGAGATCTGTGAGAGCGTTCTGCTGGCACGGTGCGTTCATTCTGCAGATAGGGGGAGATGCTGCTGTGAGGCTGCTGCAGGTGCGGTTCATTCTGCATAGAGGAGATGGCTGTGAGCGCTGGCACGGTGCGGTTTTGCAGATAGGAGGAGATCGTGTGTGCAGCTGCACGGTGCGGTCATTCTGCAGATAGTGGAGATGCTGTGTGAGGCTGCTGCACGTGCGGTTCATTCTGCAATGGAGGAGATGCTGTGGTGAGCTGCAGACAGGTGCGGTTCATTGCTGCAGATAGGAGGAGATGCTGTGTGAGCTGCTGCACGGTGCGGTTCATCTGCAGATAGGAGGAGATGCTGTGTGAGGCTGCTGCACGGTGCGGTTCATTCTGCAGATAGGAGGAGATGCTGTTGGAGGCTGCTGCACGGGTTGCGGGTTCATTCTGCAGATAGGAGGAGATGCTGTGTGAGGCTGCTGCACGGTGCGGTTCATTCTGCATGATAGGAGGAGATGCTGTGTGAGGCTGCTGCACGGTGCGGTTCATTCTGCAGATAGGAGGAGATGCTGTGTGAGGGCTGCTGCACGGTGCGGTTCATTCTGCAGATAGGAGGAGATGCTGTGTGAGCTGCTGCACGGTGCGGTCATTTCTGGCAGAGAGGAGAGATGCTGTGTGAGGCTGCTGCACGGTGCGGTTCATTCTGCAGATAGGAGGAGTGCTGTGTGAGGCTGCTGCACGGGGGCGGTTCATTCTGCAGATAGGGAGAGATGCTGTGTGAGGGCTGCTGCACGGGTGCGGTTCATTCTGCAGATAGGAGGAGATGCTGTGTGAGGCTGCTGCACGGTGCGGGTTCATTCTGCAGATAGGAGTGAGATGCTGTGTGAGGCTGCTGCACGGTGCGGTTCATTCTGGCAGATAGGAGGAGATGCTGTGTGAGGCTGCTGCACGGTGCGGTTCATTCTGCAGATAGGAGAGATCTGTGTGAGGCTGCTGCACGGTGCGGTTCATTCTGCAGATAGGAGGAGATGCTGTGTGAGGCTGCTGCACGGTGCGGTTCATTCTGCAGATAGGAGGAGATGCTGTGTGAGGCTGCTGCACGGTGCGGTTCATTCTGCAGATAGGAGGAGATGCTGTGTGAGGCTGCTGCACGGTGCGGTTCATTCTGCAGATAGGAGGAGATGCTGTGTGAGGCTGCTGCACGGTGTGGTGAAAAAGGCTCAACAGCACCTCTTCAACCTCAGGAGGCTGAAGAAATGTGGCTTTGCCCCTAAGACCCTTGTAAACCTCTATAGATGCACCGCTGAGAGCATCCTGTCGGGCTGTATCACCGCCTGGTACGGAAAATGCACCGACCGCAACCGCAGGGCTCTCCAGAGAGTGGTGCGGTCTGCCCAATTCATCACCGGGGGGAACACTGCCTGCCCTCCAGGACACCTACAGCACCCGATGTCACAGGAAGGCCAAAAAGATCATCAAGGACATCAACCACCCGAGCCACGGCCTGTTCACCCCGCTATCATCCAGAAGCCGAGGTCAGTACAGGTGCATCAAAGCTGGGACCGAGAGACTGAAAAACAGCTTCTATCTCAAGGCCATCAGACTGTTAAACAGCCAACACTAGCCGTGCTCCACCTTGTACCCTGCCCTGAACTTAGTCACTAGCCGGCTACCACCCGGTTACTCAACCCTGGCAAAGGGTGGCTATTTGAAGAATCGCAAATATAAAATATATTTTGATTTGTTTAACACTTTTTTGGTTACTACATGATTCCATATGTGCTATTTCATAGTTTTGATGTCTTCACTATTATTCTACAATGTAAAAAATAGTAAAAATAAAGAAAACCCCTGGAATGAGTAGGTGTGTCCAAACTTTTGACTGGTAGTATATATATATATATATACTCCGGACTCCGACCTTGCTCGTCCCAGCCTGCAGGCAGCCCCTCAGCCCTGAGCCTAGCCCCCAACCTCCAGCCTGCAGGGCCCCTCAGCCCCCAACCTCCAGCCTGCAGGGAGCCCCTCAGCCCCTCAGCCCCTCAGCCCCTCAGCCCCTCAGCCCCTCAGCCCCTCAGCCCCTCAGCCCCCAACCTCCAGCCTGCAGGGAGCCCCTCAGCCCCTCAGCCCCTCAGCCCCTCAGCCCCTCAGCCCCTCAGCCCCTCAGCCCCTCAGCCCCTCCGCCCCCAACCTCCAGCCTCGCTCTGTCCAGGCAGGGGGTCCCTCATCCACAGGTGCTGAGAGGCCAAAAGTGGAACGTTCTGTCCATCTCTCTCTTTCACTCCCTCCATCTCTCCCTAGGATTCTGTCCATCTCTCTCTTTCACTCCCTCCATCTCTCCCTAGGATTCTGTCCTTTCTCCTGGTAATAGTATATTGGCATGCTGTGAGGCTTTGAGAGACCCTGGGTGCATGCAGATTGTATAGCGTTTCCACATGAGTTTAATTGTGTGTGTGTGTGTGTGTGTGTGTGTGTGTTGTGTGTGTGTGTGTGTGTGTGTGTGTGTGCGTGCATGCGTCTGTGTGTGTGTGTGTCTGTCTGTCTGTCTCTGTGTGTGTGTGTGTGTGTGTCTGTCTGTCTGTCTGTGTGTGTGTGTGTTGTGTGTGTGTGTGTGTGTGTGGTGTGTGTGTGTGTGTGTGTGTGTGTGTGTGCGTGCATGCGTCTGTGTGTGTGTGTGTCTGTCTGTCTGTCTCTGTGTGTGTGTGTGTGTGTGTGTCTGTCTGTCTGTCTGTGTGTGTGGTGTGTGTGTGTGTATTTGCAGGGTCTTCATTCTCTCTAAGCGATTTGATTGTGAGAGGAAGAAAGTCAAGTCCACTGCTGAGATAATATCTCTACCTGTTCTGATGAAGCAGCTCTCTTTTATTTGATGGTTTAGTGAAAGTCTCCCGCCTGCCTCCCCACCATCTCTCACAGGACAACACAGCTTAGATCTGTTAGGATACGTTCTAAACCGCACCCTATCCCCTATGTAGCGCACTACTTTTGACCAGGTGCCCATAGGGGACTACATAGGGAATAGGGTACCATTTGGACTGCATTCCTTAACGGCATGCTCCTGTTTGTTAGTGTTCTTCATTGAGTCATTATTGTGAATTGAATGAGTGCATTCTGTGTGTTGAAGTCAATGGAAGGTAAACTCTTCTGTATCTCGTACATACAGACAGACCTTTACAAAACAAGGGTCCACTATATTCTGTTTGGAAGAAAATAACTTCATTCTAGTCTCATAACATCAATGATATAGGATTAGATATACACTGAGAGGTGGTAGGTAACCCAGGCTATAGGATTAGATATACACTGAAAGGTGGTAGGTAACCCAGGCTATAGGATTAGATATACACTGAGAGGTGGTAGGTTACCCAGGCTATAGGATTAGATATACACTGAGAGGTGGTAGGTAACCCAGGCTATAGGATTAGATATACACTGAGAGGTGGTAGGTAACCCAGGCTATAGGATTAGATATACACTGAGAGGTGGTAGGTAACCCAGGCTATAGGATTAGATATACACTGAGAGGTGGTAGGTAACCCAGGCTATAGGATTAGATATACACTGAGAGGTGGTAGGTAACCCAGGCTATAGGATTAAATATACACTGAGAGGTGGTAGGTAACCCAGGCTATAGGATTAGATATACACTGAGAGGTGGTAGGTAACCCAGGCTATAGGATTAGATATACACTGAGAGGTGGTAGGTAACCCAGGCTATAGGATTAGATATACACTGAGAGGTGGTAGGTAACCCAGGCTATAGGATTAGATATACACTGAGAGGTGGTAGGTAACCCAGGCTATAGGATTAGATATACACTGAGGTAACCCAGGCTATAGGATTAGATATACACTGAGAGGTGGTAGGTAACCCAGGCTATAGGATTAGATATACACTGAGAGGTGGTAGGTAACCCAGGCTATAGGATTAATATACACTGAAAGGTGGTAAGGTAACCCAGCTATCGGATAGATATACTGCCTCCTCTCTACAGTGGGATGTGTCTGGGGGGGGAGACAGATTGACCCTGTCCTCCTCTCTACAGTGGGATGTGTCTGGTGGGGGGGGGAGACAGATTGACCCTGTCTCCTCTCTACAGTGGGATGTGTCTGGGGGGGAGACAGATTGACCCTGTCCTCCTCTCTACAGTGGGATGTGTCTGGGGGGGGGGGGGGGGGGCGGGGGGGGGGGTTTTTTTATATTTTTTTTTTTGTTTTTTTGTCTCCCCTCCCTATTCCCTTTCCTCCTCTCTCCTTTTGTCTTTGTCTTGGGTTCCTCCCGCTTTCCCCCTGTCCCCCTCTTTTCCCCTACACCACACAATTAGACCCCCCCCTTCTTAATCTTGAGTTTGACACCTTTGGTACTGTCGCTCTGGATAAGAGCGTCTGCTAAATGACTCAAATGTAAATGTAATGTAAATGTACACTCAGCATGTAGGGCACTACTTTGACCAGAGGTTTCTGGTCCCTAGTGAAAAGTAGTGCACTATAAGGAATAAGGTTCCATATGGGGGACACACACAGAGAAAATGGAAATGCCCTAGTGAAAGGTCACTGATACCTGGGAAAATAACAACCTCCTCTGTCGCTGAAATACTCTATAACCAACTAAACCACCCGCTAACCACCTACTAAAAACCACTACCAAAAACCCACCCTCTAACTACCGACTACCCCTAATAAACTATAAACCACCTAATAAACCTACCGCCTGGAAAAAGCCATTTTCCCTTCTGCCTAATCACCCACCTCGCCGCTCTCTCCTCTCTCTCTCCTTTCTCCTTTCATCTATCCTCTCTCTCTCTTATCTCGCTCTCTCTCTCTCGCCTCTCTCTCTCGCTCTCCGCTCTCTCTCTCTCCTCTCTCTCCTAGAGAGAGATAGAGGAGACAGAGACAGAGGACATAGACAGAGAACAGATAGATGGAGAGAGAGATAGAGAGAGAGAGACATTGTTACAAACACTTCTATATACATATATGACATTTGAAATGTTCTTTATTTTCTTTTGAAACTTCAGAGTGTACTGTTTACTGTTAATATTTATTGTTTATTTTCACTTTTGTTTACTATCTCTTTCCCTTCCCTTACTTGCCGTTCCTGTTAACACCACAAAACACACGTTTCCCATTCAAGAAGCCCTTAAATTGAATTGAAATTGACTTGAATGAATTGACGAGAGCTAGCGCATTGAGAGATAGAGCTATGTCGGAGATGAGATCTCTCGTAGCTCTCGATAGCTATCTCTCTCGCTCTAAGGCATCTCCTCCAGAGGGTCTATGTGCAGCAGCTCATGACAGCCCACTCTAGTGCAGAAAGAGCATTCTCCTGTTTTTTGTAAATGTGGCCCGTGCCCCGCCTAGCCTCCGCTCCATAACAAGCATTCACTCTCATTAACCTTACTCACGACTGTCCCCATTCCATTGAAATTTAATTTGCGAAATTGTGTTTTAATGTAGCTATTCCCTCCGACCGCTTCCAGTGACGGTTTCCGTCGGAGCCTCTCCTCGCGGCCATTTAATTGAGCTAATGGGGAAGCGCTAAGGTCTGCTTGTATCTTGGCGGCTTTGGTGACATTTCATCAGGGCAGGTGGATGATTTTCCTCCAGCCTGCCGCCGTTGTGTTAAGTCACACATAGCCTACATATAGTGTAGCAGTGGCACACACACACACACACACACACACAGGAATCCACACCACACACACCCACACACACATACCAACACCCACCACACACACACGCACACACACTAAATATACACACACCCACACCACACTAAACACACAAACACACACACACACACACTAAATACACTCACACTAAACACACACACACACTAAACACACACACTAAACACACAGACACACACTAAACACACAAACACACACACACACTAAATACACACACACTAAACACACACATACTAAACACACACACTAAACACACAGACACACACTAAACACACAAACACACACACAACACACACTAAAAACACACACACACAAAACACGAGACACAACACTAACACAACAACCAAACACCACGCACACCTAAACACACACACACTAAACACACACACACTAAACCCACACACACACACACCCGCTAAACACACACACTAAACACACACACTATAAATACACACACACTAAACACACACACACCCGCTAAACACACACACACTAAACACACACACACACACTAAACACACTAAACACACACACACTAAACACACAGACACACACTAAAGACACACACACTAAACACACACACACACACACACACACTAAACACACACACACTTAACACACAAACACACACACCCACACTAAATACCACACACTGAACCCCACACACACTAAAAAACACCACACACCACAAACCACACACACTAACACACACGGTCAAACACCACACACACACCCTAAACACACACACATACACTAAACCACTACACACCACACCTAAACACACACACACTAAACACACACACCACACACTAAACACACACACACTATACACACACACACACTAAACACACACACACTAAACACACACTAAACACACACACACACTAAACACACACTCACACACACACTAAACACACACACACACTAAATACAAACACACACACCAACACACACTAAACACACAAACACACACACACACACACACACTAAACATACTAAACACACTAAACACAAACACACACACACACACTAAACACACAAACACACACACACACACTAACACACCACACCACACACAAACACACACTAAAACACACTAACAAACACACTAAACCCCCACACACTAACCACAGACAACACACTAAACACACACACATCTAACCACACAAACACACTATAACACACTAACACCACACACTAAACACACAAAACCCACACACACACACATACACAAACACGAAAACACACACACACACTAAACACACAATCTAAAACAGACACACTAACACACACCCACTACAACACAACACGCTAAAACCCAACCCCACTAACATCACACACACATCGAACAAACACACCACACACTACACAACACACACACACTAGCTAAACACACACACACCTACACACACCCACCACACCACTAACACACACACACTATACACACACACACTAAAAACACACACAACTAAACACACACTACAACACCTAAACGCCCCACACTAAACACCCACACACACACTAACACACCACACTAAACACCCACACCACACACTAAACCACACCACTACCCCCACACCACACTAACACACCACACTAAACACACAAAAACACACCCCACTAACACAACACGCTAAACACACACACACTAAACACAACCCACCTAACACACACACACGCTAAAAACAACACACACACTAACACACACACCCACACCTAAACACACACACACAAACACTAAACACATCACCACGTAAACCCACACCACACCCTTCTATAACACACACACCACACACAACACCCTCACACTATAACACACAACACTAAACACACACACACTCACACACTAACACACACCACACTAAAACACAACACCCACATAACACACACACCACTAAACACACACTAAACACACTAAACACACAAACACTAACCACGACACACACTAAACACAAACACAACACACACCACTAAGCACACTAAACACACTAAACACACACACAAACACACTCACCCAACACCACACTAAACCACGCTAAACACAACAAAACACACACACACACAACACAAACACAACACTAAAACCCTAAACACATTACACACACACACACACACTAAACACACTAAACACACAGACACACACTAAACACACAAACACACACTAAATACACACACACTAAACACACACGCTAAACACACACACACCTAAACACAACCACTAAACAACATCGCTAAAACAACCACAAAAACCAAAAAACTAAACACACACACACCTACAACCACCGCTAACACCACACACTAAACACACACCACTAAACAACAATACCTAAAACACACACACACTAAACAACACAACCCTAAACACCACACACCACACACTAACAACACACACTAAACACACACACCACACACTAAAACACACACACTAAACACACACACTAAACACACACACTAAACACACACACACATACACTAAACACACACTAAACACACACACTAAACACACACACCACTAAACACACACACACACACTAAACACACAAACACACACTAAACACACAAACACACACACACTAAACACACACACACACTAAACACACACTAAACACACAAACACAAACACACACACACAAACACACACTAAACACACTAAACACACTAAACACACACACACACACTAAACACACACACACACTCAAAGCATATTGGATGTGGTTGAGAAACAGCCCCAACAAAGCCAAGCCAAACCAGTGTGTAATTTGTAGACTTCATCACAGCAGACTGTGAATGATGCTGTCTGGGTAGAGAGCGGGATAATTCAACAGCGTAACACTGGGTATTCATGAGGCAAGGTGAAGTATGTTTCTGATTAGTTATAAACAGACTGGGTCTACTGCCTCTCCCTATACAGACAAGCACATGCTTTAAAATGCTAAATGGAGAGCTTGGTTCATATCCAACTATATCTGAGTTGGGTTATTGCTGGGGCACCAAGCAGGCATAAAGGTTTCATTTAACTGGTTGATATGAATGACATAAATATATGCATGTGAGAGCACACACACGCATGAATGCTACCATAATCGATCAGTCGCGATTGAGCTCCATTTCATACATATCACTATATCAAATACCATCTGTCCTTGTCCTGAAGGAGATTACCTAACAAAGACATTATACTCTCATAGGAGGACACACACACAAGCTGATATCTCAACACACACACACACAGACACACACACAACCCAAAAGTTGAATTTGTTCTCGGGAAAAAAAAAAGGTAGGCTATGTTATTGCATAAGTAGCCTATGACACTACGTGGCAAAAAATGACCTATCTGTCTAGTTCAAATAGGCTTCCAAATATAGTCCTAACAGCTGCTAGGGAGATAGGTTCAAATCAAAACCGTGTATGTTTTTGAATTTTGAAAATGGAAAGCAGAGGAGAGAAGGACTATCCATTCTGTTCGTGTCCGTTGCGCCTCGGGACCACCGACCAATCTGTATTCTGTCAACCGGTTTTTTAAGTCCCTCCCTTTGTGACGGACACGGCAAATCCTATAGGCCGAGAGTCGTACCCACCTCTTCAAATCTATTGGTTAGCGCTGCATCAGTAAGAATGTTTAACTCACCATGAGGTGAGCAGAGTTTAGTCCGAGAGAAGCGCTGCAACGGTGATGTACGGACCCGCATGCGGAACATAATAAACCAACCGTCAGTTTAAAAAAAAAAAACATTTTTAAACTGACACGGACAATTTACAGGCTACCTACGTTTGCAGACAATGTCAACTGTGGAACGTTTTGAATAGGACCGTTGTTATTGAGACATCGACCATAACCCACCGCTGTCCGCTGCTGTCTCGTCTTCTAAACCGGAGAGTGAGAAACCAAGAAGGGACATGCGGCTATATGGGAACGTGTAACCGGGCATCAGTGCAGCTCGCGGGACCGGTGATCACGTCTCTAATAGCCGCTGCGGGATCTATATTTTTCCATCTGCAATCTTCACATCTCCCTCTCTCAGAAACATTCTCCTCGGAAGAATCCGGTGACTCACCGCGCGCGCCGCGAGGGGAGGCAAGCCGCTGCATTCTAATCAGCCGCGCCGGGAGAACGGAGAGGAGAACGGAGAGGAGAACGGAACGAGCTCATTGACATTACAGTCATACTTTTCTGGAGCACTTTTTTACTTCGATAGCTTGAGCCCGCACCACTGTAGCGCTGCTAGTCTGCGTCGGTCGGAGCTGGTTGGTGGCTTCATTCCTCGCCAACCCGGAGAAGGAATAGCAGGGTGACAGACAGACAGAGCGAGGGGACTGGGATGTAACGTAAACCTAAACCAGGGATTATTTGTATTTTCTATTTAACCTGATACCTTTCGGTAAGTGGATGTTTTTGCCCCTTCTCTTGTCCACTGTCGTAGCGCAGGTGTTTATTATAGGAATTATATTCTCACCAGGCGTAGCGCAGTTTTCAAACGGAAAACGGATTACGGGAGTTTTTACCGAACCTCTCCAGTCACTCGGTGTGGACGCAACAGCTTCCGAGAAGCCACGAGCCTCGCCAGCCCAGGGATGAGCTGGAACGGAATAAATAGGAGGCTTGATTCTAGTCTTGTTTTGTGTCTCGGTATTTATGATTTCCCTTTGGATCGTTTTAAATAGGCGGATTATGCTGATTTGGTAATGGGTGTAAGAGGCTCATTTTAACGCATTCCTATTCATAAGGGTGACTCAAGTAGTGTGGTTATATAGCTATTCGTTTAGATATGGCTATACATTTTTCTATGGCTTTAGTTATAAGCTGTTGTATGTGTCACAGGGAAAAATTACATTTATTAATATTACATTTATTAATACTTGTGACCGTTGTCATCTATAGACTAATAATCCATTTGAATATCCTATTCAAGCGCATGTGTCAGATTTGCTAAAACACACTGATAGTTTATTGACCACATATCCATATAATCAAAAGGACAACAACACAGAGCAGTATTGTGTATCATTAGCACTGCGCCTCCCCGACGCTTCTCAAGGTTACCTAATTGACAGGCTAACCCCATCCATTGTGGGAATGATTTACGCATTTGTTATGCGTTTCATGTTGAAGGACTCACTCACTGCAGATTCACCAAAAGCTAGGGATATTATTATCGTCAAGACGATTAATTATGTCTAGTATATTGATATATAAATACACTTTATTAATATAGTATTGTTATTTACCTCCCTTTTGTGTTTCAGGGGGGAGAGTGAGAGCACGGGAACGCATAACGGCTATTGTATTCGGTTGGAGACAGGAGACCGGATTGCGATTATTCCTGAGATGAGCCTGGGCGTTCAACTGAATTTAAATTAGGTGTTCGCAAGCACCACCGTTTTCTTTAAGGGAAAGGAGAGCGAGAGAGAGAGAAAAGGGAATTTAAATCGGTGCTCTAGAATGACTTCTACATTCCGCGATGAACGGAACTGTGTGTTTGAACCTGAATGGTAGAAATCACCAATTTTGTGTTGTAGAAATCAACAGGTCGGAGTCGGAGGCGTAAAATATCCAGCGAAATTAAAAAGCACTGCCTCTCACCGACGGGGGGATGTATCTTTCTATTTTATTTTTCCTTCTCCTGTGGGCTCAAGCCCTGGCTTTGAAAAACTTGAATTATTCCGTTAACGAAGAACAAGGACCGGGGACGGTTATAGGGAACATAGCCAAAGATGCTAAACTCGGACTCGGGCAAGGGGGACAGGGGAAGAAATCTAACTTCAGGGTTTTGGAGAATTCAGCTCCACATCTCATCGATGTGGACCCTGAGAGCGGGCTGCTCTATACCAAGCAACGCATCGACAGGGAAACACTGTGTCGGCGGAACCCCAAGTGCCAGCTCTCCATGGAGGTATTCGCTAACGACAAAGAGATCTGCATGATTAAGGTAGATATAGTGGACATCAACGACAACTCGCCCACGTTCCCTTCTGATCAGATTGATATCGACATTTCTGAGAACGCTGCCCCCGGCACCCGCTTCCCGCTGACTAGCGCGCATGACCCGGACGCCGGGGAGAATGGGCTGAAAACGTATCAGATCACACGAGACGACTACAATCTATTTTCTCTGGATGTAAAATCCCGCGGGGATGGGACTAAATTTCCCGAGTTAGTTATCCAACGGCCATTAGACCGGGAGGAACGTAACCATCACACCCTCATCCTAACCGCTACGGACGGTGGGGAGTATCCCAGATCAGGAACCATGCAGATTAATGTGAAAGTTATTGACTCTAACGATAACAGCCCTGTGTTTGAACAGCCCTCCTATGTTGTAGAAATCCCAGAAAACTCCCCCCCGGGGAAAGTATTGATAGATTTAAACGCCACAGACCCAGACGAGGGTTCCAACGGTCAGGTGGTGTATTCATTCAGCGGTTATGCCCCTGATAGAATCAGAGAACTCTTCTCTATAGATTCTAGAACGGGAGTCATTAAAATCCAAGGAGAGATTGACTATGAGGAGAACCCTATTATAGAAATAGATGTTCAGGCGAAGGATCTGGGCCCTAACCCCATCCCAGGCCACTGTAAAGTAACGGTGAATGTGATTGACAGGAATGACAACTGGCCCTCCATTGGGTTTGTGTCTGTGAGGCAGGGGGCCATTAGCGAGGCAGCCCCACCAGGCACGGTCATTGCCCTGGTCAGAGTCACGGACAAAGACTCTGGGAGGAACGGGAAGCTCCAGTGTAGAGTCTTGGGAAACGTTCCGTTCAAACTGGAGGAGAACTACGACAACTTCTACACCGTGGTGACGGACAGGCCTCTGGACAGAGAACAGCAGGACGAGTACAACGTCACCATCGTCGCCAAGGACAACGGCACCCCGCCCCTTAACTCCACCAAGTCGTTCACGGTGAAGATTTTAGACGAGAACGATAACGTTCCGCGCTTCACCAAAGCCGTGTACCTGCTCCAGGTGCCGGAGAACAACATCCCCGGGGAGTATCTGGGTTCCGTTCTCGCACTAGACCCGGACCTGGGCCAGAACGGAACCGTGTTCTACTCCATCCTCAACTCCAACGTGAGCGGAGGAGACGTCAACACCTTCGTGAACGTGAACGCGGCCAACGGGGCAATCTACGCCGTGAGGTCGTTCAACTACGAGCAGATCAAGTTCTTTGATTTTAAGGTTTTAGCGAAGGATGCGGGGTCTCCCCACCTGGAGAGCAACACCACGGTCAGGGTCAGCGTCTTAGACGTTAACGACAACATCCCCGTCATCGTTCTCCCGCTGCTCCTGAACGACACGGCGGAGATCCACGTGCCACGGAACGTCGGCGTAGGTTACATCGTCACCACGGTGAGGGCGGTCGACAACGATTACGGCGAGAGCGGGCGGTTGACCTACGAGATCTCTGACGGTAACGAGGAGCGTCTGTTCGAGATGGACCCGGTGACGGGCGAGGTTCGTACCGCTCACCCCTTCTGGGAGGACGTCAGCCCCACGGTGGAGCTGATCATCAGGGTGATGGACCACGGGAAGCCCACCCTCACCACCGCCGCACGCCTCATCGTCAAGGCCTACAGCGGGCCGCTCCCGGGCGGGGAGCCCCACATCAACGAAGAGCAGCACAACTGGGACGCCTCGCTTCCCCTCATCGTCACCTTATCCGTCATCTCCATGATGCTGCTGGCGGCCATGGTAACCATCGCCGTGAAGTGCAAACGGGAGAACAAAGAGATCAGGACGTACAACTGCCGCATCGCAGAGTACTCTCACCCACAGCTGGGCAAAGGCAAGAAGAAGAAGATCAACAAGAACGACATCATGCTGGTTCAGAGCGAGGTGGAGGAACGGGACGCAATGAACGTCATGAACGTGGTGAGCTCACCATCGCTCGCCACCTCCCCCATGTATTTCGATTACCAGACGCGGCTGCCGCTGAGCTCGCCCAGGTCGGAGGTCATGTACCTCAAGCCCACGGCCAACAACCTGTCGGTGCCCCAGGGACACGGCGTCAGCTGTCACACGTCCTTCACTGGCCCGGTGACTAACACCACAGATACCCCCAGTAACAGGATGTCCATTATACAGGTAGGAACCAGATACCATTCAACTAGGTTTTTATTGATTTATGCATACCTTATTTGTTTAGGTAACCAGGGAAGTCAGATTAAGATTCAAATTCATTCTTGTGGAATGAAAATGTGTGTTTGGCTTTACGTGTGTCTCACACAGCAAACAGGCAGAAAGCATAACAACATTAGGTCTAAATGATAGCATTGAGATTATCCACCACTACCACCATATTCCTTCCTCCTACCCTCATCCATCTCCTCTGCATCAGCCTTTTCCTCTCTAGTTAATGGGATGTTGTGCTGGAGTGTAGGTATAGTGTAACACGAGAGAGAGAGCGAGAGAGAGAGAGATGGAGATATGGAAAGAGAGAGAGAGAGAGAATGAGAGAGAGAGAGAGAGAGAGAGATGGAGATATGGAAAGAGAGAGAGGGAGAGAAAGAGAGAGAGAGAGAGAGTGAGAGATGGAGTTGGAGATATGGAAAAAAAGAGAGAGAGAGAGAGAGAGAGAGAGAGACTGGGGTGCATGGTGACAGGCAGGTCATGCTGAACCTCGTGGAGAGAGAGTGGAGCCGGTGACATCATGAGAAATCGACTACGTGTAATATTTAGGAAGATGTATTATGTCTTGAAATCGACGCCAGACCTCTTAAATCAGACTTCACCCCACAGCCTTTATATTGCAGAATTACTGTTAATGCATCTCTTTGTGATGGGGGCGAAAACATCGATAGAGTTACATATCGGGATAATATTTATTTAACGATATAATGTATCATATCGTTTTGACAATATCGCAATATTATTATTGCGTTAGTTGGCTGTACCTGCACCACAACTCCAGTATTTTTCCTTCATAGTTTGTTCTCCATCTTCTCTTTAAATAGGGAGCCAATTTTGTTTTCAGCGTTGTTTTCTCACGGCTCTCTCTCGTTCCTCTGCAGCAGACATCTGGTTGAGCGATATGTTTGGAAACATCAAATCGCAATAAAATCACAGTGTCGAATTTCAATACATGTAGAATATTGAGAATCGCAATACACATGGTATCGGCACATAAGTATGGTGGTAATATTGTATTGTGTGGTCCCTGGTAATTCCCAGCCCTAATATCTCTGTGTGGAAAAAAACGGGCTGATATATGATTGAGTTATGGTTGAGGGCATGTTTAAAACATTACAACATACCAGTGGTTCTAGACAACCTACTGGTTAAGAACCTTGGACTGGGGCCTGTGTTATAGATGTCATGTATTTTTATATAATGAATCATGGTCCAATACTTATGGTTAACATTTTCTCAAACATCCTCTTTTACCAGTAATGAAAGGGCTCAACATCACGTCAATATTCTCAAGCATCGTCTTTTACCAGTAATGAAAGGGCTCAACATCACATCAATATTCTAACTTCCAGGGTTTTCTGCATCTTGTTGGTTTTTGCATCAATTGTATTTCCAGAGGATGTGTGTTGTTGTGGGTATACATGAGTCTACAATATAACACATGTGCATGTTAGAATAATACATTATTGGGTTCTAACTGATACATTATTGGGTTCTAACTGATACATTATTGGGTTCTAACTGATAGGTTATTGGGTTCTAACTGATAGGTTATTGGGTTCTAACTGATAGATTATTGGGTTCTAATTGATATATTTTTTGGGTTCTAACTGATACATAACCCCCCCACGGGGGGCCAGTATAAAAAATAATGTATGCACTAACTGTAAGTCGCTCTGGATAAGAGCGTCAGCTAAATTACTAAACTTTTTTTTTTAAATATTGGGTTCTAACTAATAGATTATTGGGTTCTAACTGATAGGTTATTGGGTTCTAACTGATAGGTTATTGGTTTGTAACTAATAGATTATTGGGTTCTATCAGATAGGTTATTGGGTTCTAACTGATATAATATTGGGTTGTAACTAATAGATTATTGGGTTCTAACTGATAGGTTATTGGGTTCTAACTGATAGGTTATTGGTTTGTAACTAATAGATTATTGGGTTCTATCAGATAGGTTATTGGGTTCTAACTGATAGATTATTGGGTTCTATCAGATAGGTTATTGGGTTCTAACTGATAGGTTATTGGGTTGTAACTAATAGATTATTGGGTTCTATCAGATAGGTTATTGGGTTCTAGCTGATACATTATTGGGTTCTAACTGATATAATATTGGGTTCTAACTAATAGATTATTGGGTTCTATCAGATAGGTTATTGGGTTCTAACTAATAGATTATTGGGTTTTATCAGATAGGTTATTGGGTTGTAACTAATAGATTATTGGGTTCTAACTGATAGGCTATTTGGTTCTAACTAATAGATTATTGGGTTCTATCAGATAGGTTATTGGGTTCTAACGGTATATACCCACTGTATGTCAACAGACCCCTCCCTGAGAAGGAAGTCATTCACTTTGTCTTCATCCGTGTGTAATCTGCAGGGTCTCATAGTTCCACCCGTTGCACCACTACAGTGTCTTAATCAGGACTTTAGCCTGGTCTCACACCACTTTAAACAGGCTTAGTGCCACAGACAGAGAGAGACACGCTGGAGGGATGAGGGAGTTGTCAGGGGGGCTAAGCCAAATCACCCCTCAGTCCTCACAAAGACTGTTTAACTAGGAACAGAAAAGAGCAGACATTTCAGACACAGCCGTATCTGTAGTCAGTAGCATGTGGCTGGCTGGGGCTAACAGCAGTATCTGTAGTCAGTAGCATGTGGCTGGCTGGGGCTAACAGCAGTATCTGTAGTCAGTAGCGTGTGGCTGGCTGGGGCTAACAGCAGTATCTGTAGTCAGTAGCATGTGGCTGGCTGGGGCTAACAGCAGTATCTGTAGTCAGTAGCATGTGGCTGGCTGGGGGCTAACAGCAGTATCTGTAGTCAGTAGCATGTGGCTGGCTGGGGCTAACAGCAGTATCTGTAGTCAGTAGCATGTGGCTGGCTGGGGCTAACAGCAGTATCTGTAGTCAGTAGCATGTGGCTGGCTGGGGCTAACAGCAGTATCTGTAGTCAGTAGCTTGTGGCTGGCTGGGGCTAACAGCAGTATCTGTAGTCAGTAGCATGTGGCTGGCTGGGGCTAACAGCAGTATCTGTAGTCAGTAGCATGTGGCTGGCTGGGGCTAACAGCAGTATCTGTAGTCAGTAGCATGTGGCTGGCTGGGGCTAACAGCAGTATCTGTAGTCAGTAGCATGTGGCTGGCTGGGGGCTAACAGCAGTATCTGTAGTCAGTAGCATGTGGCTGGCCGGGGCTAACAGCAGTATCTGTAGTCAGTAGCATGTGGCTGGCTGGGGCTAACAGCAGTATCTGTAGTCAGTAGCATGTGGCTGGCAGGGGCTAACAGCAGTATCTGTAGTCGGTAGCATGTGGCTGGCTGGGGCTAACAGCAGTATCTGTAGTCAGTTGCATGTGGCTGGCTGGGGCTAACAGCAGTATCTGTAGTCAGTAGCATGTGGCTGGCTGGGGCTAACAGCAGTATCTGTAGTCAGTAGCATGTGGCTGGCTGGGGCTAACAGCAGTATCTGTAGTCAGTAGCATGTGGCTGGCTGGGGCTAACAGCAGTATCTGTAGTCAGTAGCGTGTGGCTGGCTGGGGCTAACATCAGTATCTGTAGTCAGTAGCATGTGGCTGGCTGGGGGCTAACAGCAGTATCTGTAGTCAGTAGCATGTGGCTGGCTGGGGCTCACAGCAGTATCTGTAGTCAGTAGCATGTGGCTGGGGCTAACAGCAGTATCTGTAGTCATTAGCATGTGGCTGGCTAGGGCTAACAGCAGTATCTGTAGTCAGTAGCGTGTGGCTGGCTGGGGCTAACAGCAGTATCTGTAGTCAGTAGCGTGTGGCTGGCTGGGGCTAACAGCAGTATCTGTAGTCAGTAGCATGTGGTTGGCTGGGGCTAACAGCATTATCTGTAGTCAGTAGCTTGTGGCTGGCTGGGGCTAACAGCAGTATCTGTAGTCAGTAGCATGTGGCTGGCTGGGGCTAACAGCAGTATCTGTAGTCAGTAGCATGTGGCTGGCTGGGGCTAACAGCAGTATCTGTAGTCAGTAGCATGTGGCTGGCTGGGGCTAACAGCAGTATCTGTAGTCAGTAGCATGTGGCTGGCTGGGGCTAACAGCAGTATCTGTAGTCAGTAGCATGTGGCTGGCTGGGGGCTAACGCAGTATCTGTAGTCAGTAGCATGTGGCTGGCTGGGGCTAACAGCAGTATCTGTAGTCAGTAGCATTGGCTGGCTGGGGCTAACAGCAGTATCTGTAGTCAGTAGCATGTGGCTGGCTGGGGCTAACAGCAGTATCTGTAGTCAGTAGCATGTGGCTGGCTGGGGCTAACAGCAGTAATCTGTAGTCAGTAGCATGTGGCTGGCTGGGGGCTAACAGCAGTATCTGTAGTCAGTAGCATGTGGCTGGCTGGGGCTAACAGCAGTATCTGTAGTCAGTAGCATGTGGCTGGCTGGGGATAACAGCAGTATCTGTAGTCAGTAGCATGTGGCTGGCTGGGGCTAACAGCAGTATCTGTAGTCAGTAGCATGTGGCTGGCTGGGGCTAACAGCAGTATCTGTAGTCAGTAGCATGTGGTTGGCTGGGGCTAACAGCAGTATCTGTAGTCAGTAGCATGTGGCTGGCTGGGGCTAACAGCAGTATCTGTAGTCAGTAGCATGTGGCTGGCTGGGGCTAACAGCAGTATATGTAGTCAGTAGCATGTGTCTGGCTGGGGCTAACAGCAGTATATGTAGTCAGTAGCATGTGGCTGGCTGGGGCTAACAGCAGTATCTGTAGTCAGTAGCATGTGGCTGGCTGGGGCTAACAGCAGTATCTGTAGTCAGTAGCATGTGGCTGGCTGGGGCTAACAGCAGTATCTGTAGTCAGTAGCATGTGGCTGGCTGGGGCTAACAGCAGTATCTGTAGTCAGTAGCATGTGGCTAAAACAGAAATTAACGTTGGTCTGTACATACAGAGCTCAGCTCAGCTCAGCTCTGTTTCAGTTTGGTGCCAATGGCTCATGTGGTTTCTGTAGTCTCTAGTTGAATATACAGACCAAGGTTAATTTCTATTGTAGTGGACTGACTGAGGTAGGATCATTTTGACGGTTAGTGACGTGTTCCCATGTAGAGCCACCACTGCCTGTTGTTAGCCCCTCTCAGCATATCTGACTGATTCTATTGTGAGGCAGATGGAGGTCAAAGGTGACTCAGAAACCGTTGATGCTTTCTAATGGTGGGGGGATTGGCTGGGGCCTCTGCAGCCTCAAAGGCTGTAGTTTAGAGGGGATGTATTATATCTGACGGCAGGCCAAATGCTCTCCTCTCTCCTCCTCCTCTTCGGGCTATCAAAGTAGTTATCTAAAGCAGTAGTGAAGACAACCCATTACTTACAAGGCCCTGCACTAGGCACACTAGTAGCTAGGGGTTGGGTTGTGTCCCCTCCATACATCAGTCGCACATGCATGCTGGATTGAATTATTTACAAGAAACCAATGTTAGAGAGAGAGAGAGAGAGAGAGAGTGTCAGAAAGGGAGAGAGAGAGAGTGTCAGAAAGGGAGAGAGAGAGATTGGTCCAGAGAGAGAGAGAGTGCAGAGAGAGAGAGATTTCAGAGAGAGAGAGATTGTCAGAGAGAGAGAGAGATAGAAGAGATAGAGAGAGAGATAGAGAGAGAGAGAGAGAAGAGAGGAGAGAGAGAGAGAGAGCGAGACACACAGAGAGAGAGACACACCAGAGAGATAGACACACCAGAGAGAGAGACAACGAGAGAGAGACACACCACAGAGAGAGAGACACGAGAGAGAGACCGAGATTGCATCAGCTTTCATCTGAGGACGTTCAGCTAGCATATCTCTTTCCTCCTCTCTCTCTCTCTCTCTCTCTGTCTCTCTGTCTCTCTCTCTCTCTCTCTCTCTCTCTCTCCTCTCTCTCTCTCCTCTCTCTCTCTCTCTCTCTCTCTCTCTCTCTCTCTGTGTGTGGACAGTAACCTGAAGCTGGGCAGAGCAGAGTGGCTATGGTAGAACCATCAGGAAACAAAGACAGAATCCCCACTATCGATCCAGAGCCATTCTGCCTGTCTGTCATTAAAGCCTGGTGGAAAGGGGGAGGAGCTAGGGGAATATATACATAAATAAATAAGGAAATAATATCCTTTCCATCACACATCGGCACAAGGACACCTTAAGTTGCTCTGTCCCTCTCTTCCTCCTCTCCTTCTCTCCCTCTCTCTCCTTCCATGCCTCTTTCTCTCCCTCCCTCCTTCCCTCCCTGACTGGGCATGCTGCCCTGACACCCCAGTACTCCTCCCTCATCCAGTCCTCGCTCATCCAGTCTGTCCTCTCCAGTCCTCTCAGTCCTCCAGTCTCCTCCAGTCCCTCCTCTTCCAGTCTCTCCTCCAGTCTCTCTCCTCCCAGTCTCCTCCTCCAGTCCCTCCTCCAGTCCTCCTCCTCCTTCCTCCTCCAGTCTCTCCTCCAGTCTCTCCTCCAGTCCTCCTCCATCTCCTCCGTCTCTCTCTCAGTCCTCCTCCTCTCAGTCCTCTCCTCCCAGTCTCTCCTCCAGTCTCTCCTCCAGTCCCTCCTCCAGTCTCTCCTCCAGTCTCTCCTCCAGTCCCTCCTCCAGTCTCTCCTCCAGTCTCTCCTCCAGTCTCTCCTCCAGTCTCCTCCAGTCTCTCCTCCAGTCTCTCCTCCAGTCTTTCCTCCAGTCTCTCCTCCAGTCTCTCCCCAGTCTCTCCTCCAGTCTCTCCTCCAGTCTCTCGTTCTCTCCTCTCTACTCCTCCAGTCTCTCCCCCAGTCTCTCCTCCAGTCTCTCTCTCCTCCTCCTCTCCTCCAGTCTCTCCTCCAGTCTCTCCTCCATCTCTCCTCCAGTCTCTCCTCTCTCTCCATCTCAGTCCTCCGTCTCTCCATCCAGTCTCTCTCCAGTCTCTCTCCAGTCTCTCCTCCATTCTCTCCAGTCCCTCTCCTCCAGTCTCTCCCCAGTCCGTCCTCCATCTCCTCCTCCAGTCCCTCTCGTCCTCCCCCCCGTCTCTCCCGTCTCTCCAGTCTCTCTCCGCTCCTCCAGTCTGTCCTCCAGTCTGTCCTCCAGTCTCTCCTCCAGTCTCTCCTCCAGTCTCTCCTCCATCTCTCCTCCATCTCTCCTCCCCCAGTCTCCTCCTCCAGTCCTCTCCAGTCCTCGCTTCCCATCCTAGTCTCCTCCTCTCCAGTCTACCAGTCTCTCCTCCAGTCCTCTCCAGCCTCTCCTCCAGTCTGTCCTCCAGTCCCTCTCCAGTCTCTCCTCCAGTCTCTCCTCCAGTCTCTCCTCCAGTCTCTCCTCCAATCTCTCTCCAGTCTCTCCAGTCTCTCCAGTCTCCCATCTCCTCCAATCTCTCTCCAGTCTCTCCTCCAGTTCCACTCCTCCAGTGCCCTTCTCCATCTGCTCCTCCGTATCTCCTCTCTCTCATCCAATCCTCAGCTCTCTTCCAGTTCCCTCAGTTCTCGCCCAGTCTCTCCTCCATTGCATTCCCACCCAGACACTCTCCTCCAGTCTTCCCCATTGTCCTCAGTCCTCCAGGCGATCCTGCTTATGCTCTGCACTCGATTCTTCTCCAAGTCGCTCGCCTAAGTGCTCGTGTCCATTCCCTCTAGTCTGTCTCTTGTCCAGGCTTCCCAGGTCAACTCCAGTCTTAGCCATCGTTTCTCAGACTCTATCTCTCCTTCTCCTAGCACTCTATTTCTCCCCCAGTCCTCTTCACCAAGCCTACACCCTAGGTCCTTAGCCTCCGTCGTCGTCTCTGCATCTGCTCTTGAGTTAATCCTCATCTTTGCTTGCCTCACTCCAGTCTCGATCTGCGTCTGTGCACCGCTGCGTCCTCTGAGTCCATACGCTAGTGCTTAGTAACTGCTCACTCAGGTCCTAGCGTACTCATGTCTCCTGAGGAGTGACCACCTGATCAGCTCTGCACCACCTCACTCGAGATAACTCTAGCCAGCCTACATGACAGCTTAGGACAAGGCGCCACTGCACAAAGCCAGAACTATTTCATTGTGATAGCCTCGGCTGGCTTGACTATGATGAAGCAGGTAATGATGGCTATTCCTTGAAGTCGTTGAATGGATACTTGTGGAAATAAAAAGCCAATCTGGTATGGTGTTCCTTCCTCAAAGCCTAGAGACAGGATTTGGTAATTCATTCAAAGCACAGCCGAGGCTGATACCTGGCTGTCTCTGCAGCGATTGAGGATTTTATACCCAAGTTGCATTGGGGCCTAACAGTGGAAGCGGGTGGCCATTCGGCTCTGGTTGTGCGGCGAGGGGAGGAGGGAGGAGGAGGGGGAGTCAGGGAGGCTTTGAAACTGATGATTATTTAATGTAGTGCGTCCCAAATAGCACGCTATTCCCTACATAGTGCACTACCTTGACCAGGGCCCATAGGGACACACCCTGAGTCTTTGGCCCTCTGTCGGTCTTGCTGAGAAGCTGCTTGCAGAATAAACACACACCCTAAACACTGCTAGGGTTGATGTGGTTGAGATGTGGACAGGGCTGACGTTTATAATGGCTATAAAAGCAGGCTGTAGGTGGCGACAGTCTGCCACAACGTGGCGCAGCACCTCATTAGGACAAGAAGAGGCCTGCCATCATCAAGATGTCAGCCAGCCACACTGTTCAGTTGACACTGAAACAGAGGGCCCCTGTTGGATAACAAAAACCCAAAGGGCCCTCACATTTTGTGGGGGGAAAATCCCCAAGTTTTTTTCTAGGGTAAGCGGGAATTTGGGGAACACAAAACCCGGGAAGGGTATTCTTGTGGGGGAAAAATTTGCCCAAACTGGGTTTGGGTTTTTAAGCCAGGAAGGGTGGTAATTCATTAAAACCCGAGGGGGAATGGTGGTGTTTTTAGGTTTTTTAAACCAATTGTTGGGGCCCCTTTAACATGGGAAAGGGGTGGAAATTCAGCGGGGTGGGGCGGCGGGGAGGGGGAGGGGAGGAGGAAAACAAGGCTTAAAAAAATAAATTTAAGGGGTGGCCCAAATGCCCTTTCCCCAAGGAAAGAAAGGGCCAAGGGAAAACCTGATTTTTTTTGTTTTCTAAAACGCTTTTAAAAAAAAACACCACCCAAAAAAAGCAGGGGATGGGTTGGGGGGTGGCGGGGAAAATTTTAAAAGGTTTAAAAACAAAACCCGTAGGGGGAAAGTTTAAAGGGCGGCCCTATGGCAAAAAGGCCCGCCTTGAGTCGCCACCAACTGAGGCATGAAAAAAGGGCCTTTCTTTTTGATTAAAACCGGGGAATGTAGGGAATAAGGGGGGTTTTTTGTGGGGGAAAAAGGGGGGAATAGGGGGGAAAGGGGGTCGGGTACTGTAGGGAAAGGGGGAGTCGGGAGCTTTTGTTAAAGGGAGAGTCAGGGTATGCTGTAGTTAAAGGGAGAGTCAGGGTAAATTTTTAGTTAAAGGGGAGTCAGGGTAGGGGTTTTTAAATTAAAGGGGAGGTCAGGGTATGTGTATTAAAGGGGGGTCAGGGTAGGGGTTTTTGTTAAAGGGGGAGTCAGGGAGGATGTGTTTTGGGGTAGGGGGAGTTGTTAAAGGGGGGGTCCGGGTAGGGGGAGTTTTAAAGGGAGAGTCAGGGAGCTGTAGTTTTAAAAGGGGGGGGGAGTCAGGGGACTGTAGTTAAAGGGGGGTTTAGTGTATGGGGGAAGGGGGGAGTTAAAGGGAGAGTCGGGTAGGGGTTTTGTTAAAGGGAGGTCAGGGAGGGTTTAGTTAAAAGGGAGAGTAGGGAGGTGGGGTTTTAGTTTAAAAGGGGGGAGGGGGAGGGTGGGGGTTAGTTTAAAGGGGGAGTCAGGGTAGCGAGTTAAAGGGGGAGTAGGGTAGGGTAGTTTAAAAAAGAGGGGGAGGGGTAGTTAAAGGGGGGAGCAGGGGTAGGGTTGTAGTTTAAGGGAGAGTAGGGGGTGTTTTAGTTAAAGGGGAAAAGGGCGGGGGAGGGTGTAGTTTTAAAGGGGGAGAGGGTATGCGAGGGTTTAAAAGGGGGAGTCAGGGTAGGTGTTTAAAGGGGATCACAGGGGGTAGGTGTGTTTAAAAGGGAGCGGGTGGCTGTAGTTAAAGGGAGAGCGGGGAGCTTTTTAGTTAAAGGGGGGGAGGCAGGGTAGGCTGAGTTAAAGGGAGAGTGGGTAGGCTTGTTTTAAAAGGGGGAGTCCGGGTAGGTGTAGTTTAAAAAGGGGGGAGGGTGGGTAGTTAAAGGGGAGAGTCAGGGTAGCTGTGTTAAAGGGAGGGGGCAGGTATGTGTAGTTAAGGGGGAAAGGTAGGGGAGTTTTGGGTTAAGGGAGAGTAGGGGGAGGGTTGTAGTTTAAAAGGGGAAAATCAGGGAGTGTGTTAAAGGGAGAGAGGGAGTGGGTTAAAGGGGGTGGGGAGCTGTAGTTAAAGGGAGGGTCAGGGTATGCTGTAGTTAAAGGGAGAGTCAGGGTAGGTGTAGTTTTAAAAAAGAGTCAGGGTGGGGTGTAGTTAAAAGGGGGGAGTCAGGGTAGGGTTTTGTTTTTAAAAGGGGGAAATCAGGGTAGGCGTAGTTAAAGGGGGGGGGCAGGGTAGCGTGTTTTAAAAGGGGGGGTCAGGGGGTAGCCTGGGGGGGGGTTTTGTAGTTAAAGGGGGGGGTAGGGTTGCTTTTAGAAAGGGGGAGTCAGGGTGGCTTTTAGTTAAAGGAAAAAGGGGATGCTGTAGTTTAAAAAAGAGCAGGAGGGGTATTAAAGGGGGGCAGGTAAGCGGTTAAGGGGAGGGGGGGTAGGGGGATTGGGGGGGGGAGGGTTTTAAAGGGGGGTGGGTTGGTTTTTAAAAGGGGAGTCAGGGGGCAGGGGTTTAAAGGGGGAGTAGGGTAGGTGTGTAAAGGGAGAGTCAGGGGGTTTTTTCTGTAGTTAAAGGGGGATCGGGTAGGGTGTAGTTGGGAGTAGGGAGGGAGAAAGGGAGAGTCGGGGAGGGGGAGTAAAGGGAGAGGGGGGGTAGTTTGGGGGTTAAAGGGGGGAGGAGGGGGGGCTGTAGTTTGGGGAGGTGGGTGGGTTGTTAAAGGGGGGAAAAGGGGGAGCGTATAAAAGGGGGTAGGTTTGTATTTTTAAAAGGGGAGAGGGGGTGTAGTTAAAGGGGATAGGGGGGTTGTTAAAGGGGGTGGGTAGGCTTAGTTTAAAAGGGGAGCAGGGTAGCTTTTTTAAAAAAAGGGAGGAGAAAGGGAGAGTCGGGTTTTGTGAAAAGGGGGGAATTGGTTTGTTAAAGGGGGGGGTGGGTTGGATAAGGGGGTTAGGGGGTTGGGGAATCAAGGGAAAAAAGTAGGGGGGCTGTAAAAAATATGGTTGTTTTTTATTAAAAAGGCGGGTGTTTTGGAAAGGGGGGGTCGGGGGGAGAGGGGGGCTTCTATTTACCAAGGGGGAATTCGGGGTACGGGTTTACATTTTCTTTTTGAAAAAAGGGAAAGATAATTTTTTGGAGAAGGGGGGGTTGGGGAGGGAAAAAAGGGGAGGAGGGGTTTTTAAAAGGGGGAGGAAAAAAAGGAGAAGGGGGAAAAAAGGGGAAAAAAAGGGAAAAAGAGGGGGGAGAAAAAAGAAAAGGAGAAAAGAAGGGAGCAAGAGGAAAAGGGGAAAGGAGGAGAAAAAGAGAGGGGGGGGGAAAAAAGAGTACAGGGTTAGGTTAGTTTAAAGGGAGAGTCAGGGTAGGCTGTTGTGGAATGTAGTTAAAGGGAGAGGCAAGGGGGTAGGATGCGGTGGACTGTAGGGGAGTTAAAGGGAGAGTCAGGGTAGGCGTCGTTGTTTTTTTGTTAAAGGGAGAGTCAGGTTGTTTAAGCGGCGGTTTGATGCTGTAGGTAAAGGGGAGGGAGAGTTCAGGGTATTTATGCTGTAGTTAAAGGGAAAGTCTCGCTATTTTGCGACGCCCTACCTGACTTTGGTTTGTACATTGCCTGGTGGGTTGGATACATGGGTCTTCACAGTGTTGTGCTCATATCGGAAGGCAACAAACAGGAGTCGTGTACTACAAGAAAGAATGTGTGTTTATGTATTCCAGGCGTGTGATAAGACTTAGAAGCTAGATCTGGGAACAGATAGGAGACGAGAGGTGAGAGTAACAAGGCGGTGGTGAACGGTGAACAGAGCGGTAGATGGGGGCCAGCCGGGGCGCCCGCGCGGCGCGCGCGCGGTGCGCACGCGGCGCCCCGCGCGCGATAGAGCCCGGGCGCGAGAGCGAATAGCTCGCGCGAGCGGCGCGAGCCGAGCGCGTCGGCGCGTCGCGCGCGGCGCGCGAGAGCGCGGGGCGCGGGATCGGGCGCGGAGCGCGCAAGCGCGAGAGCGAGCGCGCGCCCGCGCGCAAAGGAGCAGAGAGATAAGGAAGGCGCGGGCAGCGAGAGCGCGGGCGCGCGAGCGGGCGAGCGCAGAGCAGGAGCGAGAGAGAAGGGAGAGAGAGGGATGAGCGGGGGGAGGGGAGAAGAAGGGAACCAAGGAGCGAGAGATGAGGAGAGAGAATAGTAGGGATCATAGATGAGAGGGGAGAGATGAGAGAGTATAGATGTGGGGATAGAGAAGGTGGGGAGCGACGTAAGAGAGAGAGAGTATAGAGAGCGACGTAGAGAGAGATATGCATAGAGAGATGAGAAGAGAGGGAAGAGAGAGAAGGGAGGGGAGAGAGAAGAGAGAGATGACGAGCGAGAGAGGAGAAGTCAGATATAGGAGCGAGGATCGATATATCTATCTCTATCTCCACACCTCTATACATCTGTATATCTCTACTCTACTCTAGCTAGCTACTCTCTATCTCTCTCTATATCTTCCTATCCTATGGCTCTATATATATATATATATATATAGATGTCTCTTATAAAGCTATAATATCTCTTCTCTAATCAAGAGCTAGAGCTCGCTCTCGCTCTCTCTTATACTATATGTATCTTTCCATACTCTCATACTATATCCTATCTCCTCTCGTCTCTATCCAATTTTCTATCTCTCTATCTCTCCTCTCTCTCTCTCTTCTCTCTAGCTCTATCCTCTCTTTGCTCTCTCTCTCTCTCCTCTCTCTCCTCCTCCCTCTCTCTGTCTCGCCCATCATCTCTCTCACTGTTGTCCCCCAATACAGCTCTCTCCCCCCTTCTTTTTTTATTGCTGCTGTGTATTTGATGATGGTGCTCAGTATTGTATTGAAATAGCTCTGGTTGCGTTCAACACTCAATGGCAGAGTGGAATGGCAACAGATGAAAAGAAGAGACGAAACAGACTGAACAGACTGAACGGACCGACTGAACAGACGAACAGAACAGGACTGAACAGACTGACAGAAAACAGACTGACAGAACCTGAACAGAAACAGAATGAACAGACTGAACCAGGGACTGAACAGAACGACGACCAAGACTGAAACAGAACAGGAATGAAAAGAACAGACGAACAGACTGAACAGATGAACCAGAAACAGACTGAACAGACGAACAGAACAGACTGAACAGATGGAACAGAACAGGATGAACAGGACTGCACAGAATAGACTGAAACAGACTGAAACAGACTGACAGGACTGAACAGAACAGAGCTGACAGACTGAACTGAACAGAACAGACTGAAACAGGCTGACAGACTGAACAGAATTAGACTGAACAGAACAGATGAAACAGAATTGAACAGACTGAAACAGCATAGAGATGAAACAGAAACAGACTGAAGATGAAACAGACGCAACAGAAACAGGAATCAACAGGACTGAACAGGACTGACCAGAAATAGACTGAACTGGGGGGGAACTGAACAGAAACAGGATCTGAACAGACTGAACAGAACAGACTGAACAGACTGAACAGAACAGACTGAACAGACTGAACAGACTGAACAGAACAGACTGAACAGACTGAACAGAACAGACTGAACAGACTGAACAGAACAGACTGAACAGACTGAACAGAACAGACTGAACAGACTAACAGACAGACTGAACAGAACAGACTGAACAGACGAACAGACTGAACAGAACAGACTGAAAACAGACTGAAAACAGACAGACGAACAGATGAACAGAGAACAGACCTGAACAGGACTGAACAGAAAAGACGAACAGAACCAGACTGAACAGGACTTCTGAAAAACATGAACAGAAACAGACTGAACACCAATGAACAGAACAGACTGACAGACTGAACGACTGCCACAGACTGAACGGACTGAACAGAACAGACTGAACAGACGAACAGACTGAACAGACTGAAAAGAAACAGGAGAACAGAATGAACCGGACTGAACAGAAAACAGCCCGAAACAGAAACAGATGACAGACGGAACAGACTGAACAGACTGACACATGAACAGAACAGATTCTGAACAGAGACGAAACAGAACACCCCCCCCCCCCCCCCCCTCCCCGAAATGAAACAGGACTGAACAGATGAACAGAACAGACGAACAGACTGAAAGATGAACAGACTGAACAGAAAGACTGAACAGACTGACAGACTAAACAGAACAGAATGAACAGGGACTGAACAGACTGAACAGATGAAACAGAACCACCGACCTGAACAGAAACAGATGAAAAGTGACCATGAAAACAGAACAGACTGAACAGAACAAGACGGAACAAGACTCTGCACAACTGAACGAAACGACCGAACAGACCTGAACAGAACAGGACTGAACAGACTGAAACAGATGAAAGACGACTGAAAGATGAACAGAACTGAAACAGAAAAAGACTGACTGAAACAGACCGGAACAGACGGAACCTACTGAACAGAAACAGACGAAAGACTGGAACAGAATTGAACAGAAAACAGACTGAAACAGCTGAAAAGAACAGACTGAAACAGAACAGATGAACAGACTGAACAGACTGAACAGAACAGACTGAACAGAACAGACTGAACCAGACTGAACAGAACAGACTGAACAGACTGAACAGACTGAACAGACTGAACAGACTGAAAAGAACCAGACTGACACTGACAGAACTGAAAAGAAAAGGGACTGAAACACGACTGAACAGACTGAACAGAACAGACTGAACAGGACTGAAACAGAAACAGACTGAACAAGGAATGAACAGAACAGACTGCTTGAACAGACTGAACAGAACAGACTGAAACAGAAAAGACTGAACAGAACAGGGACTGAACAGAAAACAGATGAACAGACTGAACCGACTGAACAGAAACAGGACTGAACAGACTGAAACAGACTGAAACAGAACCGACTGCTGAACAGACGGAACAGAAACAGAGCTGAACGATGAACAGACAGACTGAACAGACTGAACTGAACGACTGAACCGAAACAGCCTGAACAGGACTGAACAGAACGATGAACAGATGAACAGAACAGACTGAACAGAACAGACTGAACAGAACAGACTGAACAGAACAGACTGAACAGACTGAACAGACTGAACAGAACAGACTGAACAGACTGAACAGACTGAACAGAACAGACTGAACAGACTGAACAGAACAGAAGAACAGAACGAACAGAACCGACTGAACAGAATGAACAGAACAGACTGAACAGATGAAAAAAAAAAACAGAACAGACTGAACAGAATGAAAAGGACTGAACAGAACAGGGACTGAACAGATGAAAAGACAGACTGAACGACTGAACAAGAAAGACTGAACAGAACAGACTGAACAGGAGTTACTGAACAGAACAGACTGAACAGAACAGACTGAACAGAATAGACTGAACAGAACAGACTGAAAAGACTGAACAGAACAGACTGAACAGAACAGACTGAACAGAATAGACTGAACACGACTCTGAACAGAATGAACAGAACCGGACTGAACCGAAACAGACTGAACAGACTGAAACAGACACGACTGAAAGACTGAACAGAAAACAGGGACTGAACAGAAAAACAGACTGAACAGAATAGACGAACGGGGACTGACAAAAGACTGAAACAGACTGAAGCAGAACAGACGAACATGAACAGATCTTGAAATGACAGAACCCGACTGAAACAGATGAACGAACAGACTGAACGATCTGAACAGATGAATGAACAGATGAACAGAAACAGAATGAACAGAACAGACTGAACAGAACAGACTGAACAGACTGAACAGAACAGACTGAACAGAACAGACTGAAACAGATGACAGGAAAAGAACAGGACTGAACAGACAGGGATGAACAGACTGAAACAGATCTGACAAGACTGAACCAGAACAGACGAAAAAGAACAGACTAACAGACAGACTGAACAGCAATGAAAAGACTGAACAGACTGAACAGAACAGACTGAACAGAATGAACGAACAGTACTGAACAGACTGAAACAGACTGAACAGGAACCGCAGAACAGACTGAACGACTGAAAAGAACAGACCTGAACAGACTGCATGAACAGAACAGACTGAACAGACTGAACAGACTGAACAGACTGAACAGACATGAACAGAATGAACAGACTGACAGAACAGATGAACAGAATGAACAGAACAGACGAACAGATGACGACTGAACAGAAACAGACTGAACAGACTGAACAGAGGTGCTGAACAAGACTGAAAGAAACAGATCTGAACAGACTGAACAGACTGAACAGAACAGGACTGAACAGACTGAAACAGACTGAAAGGACTGACAGATGAACTACTGAACAGAACAGGACTGAACTGACTGAACAGAAAAAGACTAACAGAATGAACAGACTACAGAAAGACGAACAGACTGAACAGAAATGAACAGACTGACCCAGGACTGAACAGAATAGCTGAAAGACTAGAACAGAATGAACAGACTGAAAGAAAACAGATGAAGCGAATGAACAGACTGAACAGAACAGACTGAACAGACTGAACAGAACAGACTGAACAGACTGAACAGACCAGACTGAACAGACTGAAACAGAATTGAACAGACTGAACACACTGAAAAGACGGAACAGAAAGGACTGAAACAGAACGAATGAAAACCTAAACAGACTGAACAGAATGAACAGAATGAACAGAACAGGAGGAAACAGATGAACAGAACAGGACTGAACAGACCGCTGAACAGAAACAGGACTGAACAGGATGAACAGAACAGACGGAAACAGACTGACAGACTGAACAGAACAGGACTGAACAGACTGAAACAGAACAGACTGAACAGACTGCTTGAACAGACTGACGCACAGATGAACAGACTGAACAGAACAGACTGAACCAGAATGAACAGACAACAGAATGAACAGACTGAACAGAACACAGAATGAACAGACCTGAACAGAAAAGAACTGAAAGATGAACAGAACAGATGAAAAGATGAACAGACTGACAGAAACAGACTGAACGACTGAACAGACAAGACTGAACAGACCTGAACAGATCTGAAAGAAAAGACTGAACAGACTGACAGAACAGACTGAACAGACTGAACAGACGGAACAGAACGACCTGAACAGGACTGAATTCAGAACAGATCTGAACAAGACTGAACAGACAGACTGAACAGACTGAACAGATTGAACAGAAACAGACTGAACAGACATGAACAGAAACAGCCTGACAGAACAGAACAGAACAAGACTGAACAGACTGAAAAGACAGGATGAACAGATGAACAGAACAGGAATGAACAGACTGAACAGAACAGACTGACAGATGAACAGCTGAACCAGAACAGACTGAACAGACTGGAACAGACTGAACAGAATGGAACAGACTGAAACAGAACAGGGACTGAACAGTGACTGAACAGACTGAACAGAACAGATGACCAGACTGAACAGAACCAAGACTGAACAGACTTGAACAGAACAGGATGAACAGACTGAAAAGAACAGACTGAAATATGAACACAGAAACGACTGAACAGACGACCAGAACAGATTCTGAACAGACTCTGAAACAGACTGAACTGACAGACCTGAAACAGACTGAACAGACATGAACCGAACAGACTGAACAGACTGAACAGAACAGACTGAACAGACTGAACAGAACAGACTGAACAGACTGAACAGAACGAACAGAACAGACTGAACAGATGAAAGAACAGACTGAACAGACTGAACAGAACAGACTGAACAGGAATGAACAGAACAGATGAACAGACGAACAGACAGATGGAACAGACTGAACGGACTGAACAGAACAGACGAAACAGACTGAACAGACTGAACAGAAAACAGACTGAAAACAGAACTGAACAGAACAAGACTGAACAGAAAGATATGAACAGAAAAGATGAACAGAACAGAATCTTGTACTTATTTATGTGTTTCATTCCACTCGTGTTTCTTCATCCATCCTGCTACAGTACTGTGTCCTCTCCTGCTAAACCCTCCGTCTACAGGAAAAGCTTTAGCTACAGTACTGTGTAACTATCCTGCAAACCCTCGTCTACAGGAAAGCTTTACTACAGTTACTCGGGTCCTATCACTGCTAAAAACCCTCCGTCTACAGGAAAAGCTTTAGCTACAGTACTGTGTCCTCTCCTGCTAAACCCTCCCGTTAAAGGAACAAGCTTTAGGCTTAAAGACTGTGCTCCTATCCGGATAAACCTCCGATCTAAGGAAAAGCTTTTAGATACATATGTGGTCTCTTCCTGTAAACACTCCGTTACAGGAAAAGCTTTAGCTACAGTACTGTGTCCTCTCCTACTAAACCCTCCGTCACAGGAAAGCTTTAGTACCATACTGTGTCTCCGATCCTGACTAAACCTCCCGTCTACAGTAAAAGCTTGAGCTTACAGTACTGTGTCCTTCCTGCTAAACCCTCCGTTCTAAAGGAAAATTTATAATAAAGTAACTGTGTCCTCTCCTGCTAAACCTCAAGTCTAAGGAAAAGCTTTGTTAGATAAAAGTACTGTGGCTCATCATGCTAAAACCCTCCGTCTACAAGGAAAAGCTTTAGACTACAGCTTACCGTGTCTATTACTGATAAACCCTCGTCTAAAGGAAAAAGATTTAGATACAGTACTGGGTTACCCTCCTGCTAAAAATCAGGTCTTACAGGAAAAGCTTTAGAACAGTACAGTGTACTCTCATACTAAACCAGAAGGTATACAGGAAAAGATTTCAGTTAAAGAGGGTTTAGATGTAGAATTGATGACAATTTATAAGAAGTTAGAGGAAGTGGTGTGTGTGTTGAGTTTGTGTGGTGTGTGTGGTGGTGTGTGTGGCGTGGTGTGTGGTGTTGTGGTGTGTGTGTGTGATGGGGGGTTGTGGGTGTGTGTGTGTGGGGTGTGGGTGTGTGGGGTGGGGGTAGTGTAATGTGTGTACTTTCTCCCCCAGAGAGCCCTATTAAACCTTCAGTGCTAACAAACAGACAGTAGTACTTTACCCTGATGCTATGTGGTTCAGTTTATGCAAGTCAGAGAACACCACACACACACACCTACAAACACCAACAAACACACACACACAAACACAAACACAAAACACACAACACCACACACGCTACAACACACAAACACCCCACAACACGCATCACACACTACACACACCCAAACCACACACACCACACACACAACACACGCTACACACAAACCCACAACACACAACACACACACAACACACCCAAACCCACCACGATACACGTTGTGAATGGTGCATTATTAATGTGAGAGTTTCTTCTCGCTTTCTGTTCATATGATCGATGCCTCTCAGCTGGAGGACGAAGTGGTAGACTGCGTCATAAATGGCAGCCTATTCCCTAGTGCCCCTGGTCAAACGTAGTGCACTACATAGGGAATAGGGTGCCGTTTGGGATGCAGGCGTAGTGTATTCAGCCAGACCTCTCGGGTGGGGGGGGGGTGACAGAACAGAACATGGTGAAAGAAGAATGTACGTTGTAAAACCAGACAATGTTTTGTTGGAACCTTTCATTTATTAGTCCTAGACTAGTGTTGTTGTTTTAAACTCTGGGTGGATGTTTTTAAGGGTGGTTATGTCTGTTTCAGTGGAGGGTGTGTGTGTGTGTGTGTGTGTGTGTGTGTGTGTGTGTGTGTGTGTGTGGTACAGCTGAAGTACCTCTCTGAGAACCCACCATCGCGGCAGCTATATTTACTACACATCATTAATTAGTCATAGAGTTGAACAAATCAGAGGAAAGCGGAAGATGTCACGATAAACATCTCACATCCCCGGCTACTTTTTGTGCGGCATGGTGGTCCTTAAGTAGATGGTGAGCGCGAGAGCTAGTGCGGCGTTGTGTGGAGATTATGTAGGAGGTGCTCTTCGTCATTGTGCTTTTTCTCCGCTTTCCTTCACTCAATCTTCGTATGTTGGTGTTAAGCGTAGAGCAGTGCGGGTTCTAGATGGATAGATGGGGCAGCCTCCTTTATTAAATCAGATGAATATCAGCATTCAGAATTCTATTTCGATAACTTCTTTACTTCTGATGTTTTCTTCTTTATTTATTCACCCCCCCCTCCTCTCTCCTCTCTTCCCCTACGTTCTCTCCTTCTCTTCATCTCTCCCTCGTTCGCTCTGCTCCTTACTCCCCTCTCATCTCTCTCTCCTACTTGTCCCCTCTACCTGTCTGTCTCCCTCTCCCTCGCCTTCTGCTCGCTTCATCTCATCTCTCCCTACGTTCTTCATTCCTTCTCCTCCTCTCTCCCTACTTCTCTCCTTCTCTCATCTCTCTCTCTGTTCTCGTCCTTCGTCTCCATCCTCTCTCCCTACCGGTCTCTCCTTCTCCCTCTCTCCTTACTTTCTCTCCTTCTCCTCTCCTCTCTTCCCCTACTTCGCCTCCTTCTCTCATCTCTCCCTACGTTCTCTCCTTCTCTCATCTCTCCCTACTTTCTTTCTCTCCTTCTCTCTCTCTCCTCGCTTCTCTCCTCTCTCCCTCTCCCTACGTTCTTCTCCTCCTCTCATCTCTACCTACGGTCTCCTCTCCTTCCTCTCCTCTCTCCCCTACGTTCTCTCCTTCTCTCATCTCTCCCTACTTTCTCTCCTTCTCTCCTCTCTTCCGACTTCTCTCCTTCTCTCATCTCTCCCTACGTTCTCTCCTTCTCTCATCTCTCCCTACGTTCTCTCCTTCTCTCATCTCTCCCTACGTTCTCTCCTTCTCTCATCTCTCCCTACGTTCTCTCCTTCTCTCATCTCTCCCTACTTTCTCTCCTTCTCTCCTCTCTTCCCTACGTTTCTCTCCTTCTCTCATCTCTCCCTACGTTCTCTCCTTCTCTCCTCTCTTCCCTACGTTCTCTCCTTCTCTCATCTCTCCCTACTTTCTCTCCTTCTCTCATCTCTCCCTACTTGTGGGTAAAGATGCATTTATTTCTAATACTTTTTTTTTCTGCAGTAGCAGCAGGGAGGCATGCGGGGAGATGGAACTCGGGTGATTATTAAGTTACACTGCATCAGAGATGGATGTAGATGACCTGAGACTCAGATATTAAATCAACCATTACAATAGAATAAATATCTAACAGAATGGAAGAGAGAAACCCCTGGTGGTTTACCATATTATAGATATACTATTAATACTGGTATCATCCCAACCCCCCTGGTGGTTTCCCCAATTATAGATATACTATATCGATACTGGTATCATCATCCCAACCAACCCCCTTGGGGTTTACCATATTATAGATATCTATATAAGATACTGTATCATCCCAACCCCCTGGTGGTTTACCATATTATAGATATACTATATAGATACTGGTATCATCCCAACCCCCTGGTGGTTTACCATATTATAGATATACTATATAGATACTGGTATCATCCCAACCCCCTGGTGGTTTACCATATTATAGATATACTATATAGATACTGGTATCATCCCAACCCCCTGGTGGTTTACCATATTATAGATATACTATATAGATACTGGTATCATCCCAACCCCTGGTGGTTTACCATATTATAGATATACTATATAGATACTGGTATCATCCCAACCCCCTGTGGTTTACCATATTATAGATATACTATATAGATACTGGTATCATCCCAACCCCCTGGTGGGTTTATACCAATTATAGATATACCTATATAGATACTGGTATCATCCCAACCCCTGGGGTTTACCATATTATAGTATACTATATAGATACTGGTTCATCCAACCCTCGGTGGTTTTAACACCCCATATTATAGATAGACTATATAGATACTCGTTTTTCATCCCAACCCCCTGGTGTTTTACCATATTTAGATATCCGATATAGATACTGGTATCATCCCAACCCCCTGGTGGTTTACCATATTATAGATAGACTATATAGATACTGGTATCATCCCAACCCCCTGGTGGTTTACCTATTTATAGATAACTAATAGATACTGGTATCATCCCAACCCCGGTGGTTTACCATTAGAGCTATACTATATAGATACTGGTATCCTCCCAACCCCCTGGCTGTTTTTACCATTATAGGATATACTATATAGATACTGGACATCCCAACCCCTGGTGTTTTACCATATTATAGATATACTATTAGAATACTGGTAATCATCCCCACCCCCTGGTGGTTTAACATATTATAGATATACTATATAGATACTGGTATCATCCCAACCCCCTGGTGGTTTACCATATTATAGATATACTATATAGATACTGGTATCATCCCAACCCCCTGGTGGTTTACCATATTATAGATATACTATATAGATACTGGTATCATTCCAACCCCTGGTGGTTTAACCATATTATAGGATCTACTATATAGATACTTGGTATTCCCAACCCCCCTGGTGGTTTAAACCATATTTGATATAACTATATAGAGACTGGGTATCATCCCAACCCCTGGTGGTTTACCATATTATAGATATACTATATAGATACTGGTATCATCCCAACCCCTGGTGGTTTACCATATTATAGAGAGACTACACTGTGTAGATACTGGTATCATCCCAACCCCTGGCGGTTTACCATATTATAGATATACTATATAGATACTGGTATCATCCCAACCCCCGGTGGTTTACCATTATAGATAGCTTATAGATCCTATTATCCAATCCCAACCCCCTGTGTTTTACCATATTAATAGGTATACTATAAGATACTGGTCTCATCCCACCCCTGGTGTTTACCATATTATAGAGATACTACAACTGTGTAGATACTGGGTATCATTCCCACCCCTGGCTGTTTACCATATTATAGATTACTATATAGATACTGTATCATCCCAACCCCCTGGTGGTTTACCATATTTATAATAGACATATACTATCTGTATCATCATCCCAACCCCTGGTGGTTTACCATATAATAGATAGACTAAATAGATACTGGTAGATCATCCCAACCCCCCTGGTGGGTTTACCTTTATAGATATACTAATATAGAATACTGTATCATCCCAACCCCTGGGGGTTTAACCATATTAATAGCTATCCTAATATCTATACTGGGGATCACATCCCAACCCCTGGTGGTTTACCATATTATAGATAGACTATATAGATACTGGTATCATCCCACCCCTGGTGGTTACCATATTATAGATATACTATAGAGATACTGGTATCATCCCAACCACCCCTGGTTGGTTTACCACTCTTATCGATATACTATATATATCCTGGTATCATCCCAACCCCTGTGGTTTACCATATTATAGATATACTAATATAGATATGGTATCACCACCCACCCCACTGTTGTTTACGCCTATTATAGATATACTATATAGATACTGTATCATCCCAACCCCCTGGTGGTTTCCGATTTAAAATAGATATACTATATATACTGGTATCATCCCACCCCCTGGTGGTTTACCATATTATATTTCTATATAGATCCTGGTATCATCCCTGGGGTTTACCATATTATCGATATACTATATATATACTGGGTATCATCCCTGTGTTGTTTTACCTATTATAGATTACTTATAATCTGGGATCATCCCCAACCCCTGGTGTTTACCATATTATAGTATACTATAAGATACTGTGTATCATCCCACCCCCCTGGTGGTTTACCATATATAGATATACTATATAGATAATGGTATCATCCCAACCCCCTGGTGTTTCCCTACTATAGATGATCCTAATATAGATACGTGGTATCATCCCACCCCATGGTGTTTTACCAAATTATAGATATACTTATAGTACGGTATCATCCCAACCCCCTGTGTTTTACCATATTATAGATATCACATTAGATACTTGGTATCAAATCCCAACCCCTGGTGGTTTCCATATTAATAGATACTATTGATACTTGTATCACATCCCAACCCCCTGGTGGTTTACCATTTATAGATAACTATATAGATACTGGTATCATCCCAACCCCTGGTGTTTACCATATTATAGATATGACTATATAATACTGTATCATCCCAACCCCCTGGTGGTTACCATATTAAGATATACTATATAATACTGGTATCATCCCAACCCCCTGTGGTTTAACCATATATAGATATACTATAGATACTGGTATCATCATCCCCACCCCTGTGGTTTACCATATTATAGATTACTATATATACTGGTATCAAATCCCAACCCCCTGGTGGTTTAACTACGATATTTAGATAGATATTAGATCCTGGTATCACATCCCACAACCCCTTGTGGTTTACATATTATTAGATAACTAATAGATCTGGTATCATCCCAACCCCTGTTGGTTACCATATTACAGCTATACTATATAGATACTGGTATCATCCCAACCCCTGTTGGGTTTTACCATATTATAGATATACTATTTAGATACGTTATCACCCAACCCCTGGTGGTTTTACCATATATAGATATACTATAAGATAACTGGTATCATCCAACCCCCCTGGTGGTTTACCATTATAGATATACTGATATATATACTGTTATCATCCCAACCCCTGGTTGGTTTACCATATTATAGATATACTTATAGATACTGGTATCATCCCAACCCCTGGTGGTTACCTATTATAGATATACTATATGATACTTGTATCAATCCCAACCCCCTGTTGGTTTACCATATTATAGATATACTATTTAACTGGTATCACATCACTGGTGGTTACCATATTATAAGATATACTATATAGATATGGTATCACATCCTCAACCCCCTGGGTGTTTACCATATTTAGATATACTATAATGATCCTGGTTATCATCCCACCCCTGTGGTTTACCATATTATAGATATACTATATATGTACCGTATCATCCCAACCCCTGGTGGTTTACATCTTATAGATCTTACTATATAGATACTGGGTATCATCCCACCCCTGGTGGTTTAGCCATATTATAGATATCATATAGTAGATACTGGTATCATCGCCAACCCCCTGGGGGTTTACCATATATGATTAACTATATAGATTGGTATCTCCCACCCCCTCCTGTTGGTTTAACCATATATAGATATACTATATAGATACTGGTATCATCCCAACCCCCTGGTGGTTTACCATATTATAGATATACTATATAGATACTGGTATCATCCCAACCCCTGGTGGTTTACCATATTATAGATATACTACACTGTATAGATACTGGTATCATCAACCCCTGGTGGTTGTTATACACATATTAATAGATACTATATAGAATCTGGTATCATACCCAACCCCCTGTGTTTTTAACCATATTATAGATATACTTATAGATACTGTGATCATCCCAACCCCCTGGTGGTTTACCATATTATAGATAGACTACACTGTTAGATACTGGTATCAGTATAGCCCTTTGGAGGACTGGTGAAAGTAGTGCACTATATAGGGAATATGATGTCATTTGAACCCTATTGACTCTGCCTCTCTCTCTCCTTTCCATTTGCCCTGTCGATGCCACTAGGAGGGCTTCAGCCTGAAGAATCAGTGCAGTTTCTGCAAAGATTTAGACGATTAATTGTCCATTTGCAGAAGCGTGGGAAGTATAGTGAAGTGTGTAAAAATATTGGAGACGTTTGTGGAAGTGTTATGTTTTATTTATCTGCAAATTCTCCAAATCCAAGGGTCCCCTGTTGAGAATGCTGTACTGCGGTATAGGCTGGCCCACTCTCACTGCTAGTAGTGTGTGTGTGTGTGTGTGTGTGTGTGTGTGTGCGTGAGTGTGTGTGTGTGTGTGTGTGTGTGTGTGTGTGCGCGCGCGTGTGCGCGTGTGCGTGTGCTCCCCTACCGCTGGCTTGACTTCATCTTCATCTTCATCTATTTAATGCTTCACTGTAGGTGAAAGTACTAGGCTGGCTTTGAACCTATCAACAGATGATTAAAATTACAAACCAATGAATGAAAGAAAGAAAGAAAGAAGAAAGAAGAAGCACGACAGAAAGAAAGAAAAGAAAGAAAGAAAGGAGAAAGAAGAAGACACGAATCAGAAAGTAAAAAATAAAGTTTTAATGGCCTGTTCAGGTTTGCCTTTTAAAACACCACCCCCTCTGACCTGTAATATAGACTATTTAAACACTGACCTTAATAGAGACTAATCTTGAACACTCTGACCTGTACATATAGACTATATTAGAACACTCTGACCTTTAATATCGACTATATTAAACACTCTTCCTGTAAGTATAGACTATATTAACACGCTGACCTGTAAGATAGACTATATTAGAACACTGACCTGTAATATGGCTAATATTAGAACACTTGGGACCTGTAATATAGACAATATTGAACACTCTGACCTGTAATATAGACTATATTAGAACACGCTGACCTGTAATATAGACTATATAGAACACTCCTGACCTGTTACTCTAACTATAGTAAAGAACCTGGACCTGTAATTAACTATTTAGAACACACTCTGCTACTCTGACCTGTAATATAGACTAATTAGAACACTCTGACCTGTATATAGACTAATTAGAACACTCTGACCGTATATAGACTTATTGAACACACGACCTGTAATATATACATATTAGCACACTCTGACCTGTATATAGACTATCATTAGAACCTGACCTGTAATATCGACTTATCATTAGGAACACTCTGAACCTGTAATATAGACTATATTAGAACAACTCTGACCTGTAATATATACTAATTAGACACTCTTACCTGTAATTAGACTATATTAGAACCCTCTGACCTGTATATATATAAGACTATATTAGACACTGACCTGTAGATAGACTATTTAAACCTCTGTCCCTGTATATAGACTTTTAGAACACTCTCCTGTATATAGACTATATTAGAAACACCTGACCTGTAATATAGACTATATTAAACACTCTGACCTGTACTTAGACTTATATTACACACACTGACCTGTTCATTAGACTTATTAGAACACTGACTGTAATTAGACTATCTTAGAACACTCTGACCTGTATCTAGACTATGAGAACCTGACCTGTAATATAGACTAATGACGTACACTCTGCACCTGTATAGTGACACGTCAAGCTCTCGCTCTCGCAAAGTCTAACCTAGGACAGGGATATGAGACGATATATAGCTCGGCGCGGCCATCATCCCTCAAAAATCCGACACTCTCCTCAGTAAGTCTCAGTGGAACAGAAATATTAGCATAACAAAACTGTGGAGTCGTCTCCACTCCCGTCCCCCACCCACCCCCCACTCCCCCCCTCTCCTATTCTCGTTGTGTTTTTTCCACATCCCTCGGGGGCCAACTTTCCCATGGACCATACAAATCAAAAACCTACCCTTTTTTCTAGTAGCCGCTATTTGGTGCTTTGGTGTTCCTGTTTTTAATTCTCTCGTGTTTTTCTCGGTTTTTATTTTACTGTTCCCCTCCTTCGACCTCCTTCTCATCATCGTTCCTTCAAGTGTGGCGGTACGGTTTTTGCCCGTTTTTGAACTACCTTAATACACACCAAAGCTTACTCTCTTTGCAACGCGATCAATAGACACTCATGTTATAATTCACTATACAGCAATGAACTGCTGCGATTTGTAGAGCTTATTGCTCGGGGTTTGGGGTGGACGGCGGGTGGTGTTTTTACGTTATTGGAAGTGCTTGACACTTTTTGATTGTGTCCATTTATGGTTTTCGGAGTACGATAGTATCTTCACAAACTTCTGGGTTGAAACTCATGTGGTTGATTGAGTGGTATTGTTATCGGGTGTATAGCTGTTGGTATGTTTTGGCGGTTTTGGGTAAAATTCATGGGGAACATCCCTGTGCACGTGGGTGGAAGTAATTAAACTCGCTTGGCCTTGTATCTACTAGTTAGATCCTATGGTGACCTGGTTACTTTGTGATTGCCGTTTTTAAATATTGTTATGTACCAGAACTGTTTCGGTCTGGACGACTGACCTATGAAGATAGAGCGTCATTGACCGGAGATAGGACGTGAGGAGAACCTTGTGCGGGCTCTGGGTTTGCTTTTTGGTTATGAATAACGTGTTTTGTGTCAAACTCACGAACTGAGTAGAAATAGTTATATTATACACGCTAACCGAGAAGGACCGTTATGGTGAGCAATCCGTCGACCGGAGAGAGAGTAGAGTTAATCTTCGATCTCTGTAGCATGCCGGGTTGTTAATTGAGTATCGCGTTGACTTCGATGTTAAACGGGTGGAGGAAAATTGCACTCCGCAAGCTATCGTGTAATTAGTGTATAGCTTATAAGTTGACACTGGACCGGCTATTACGAAGATAGAGCATGCTGGGACCTAATTTAGTACAGATTTTGGAATGTTAAACACTGGTGGTATGTTCTTACGCCGGTAATCGATGCTAGGATGATGAAGCCGTCTTGCCGGAAGTAGTACGAGATAGAATCCTCTGACTCGGGTATATGACGGGATGAGAGGATACATCTTGTGTTGGGCGACCTGTATATGAGACGAGTAATCGACTGTACGGGATATTATGATCGTACATTAGCAACCCTGACCTGTAATTAGAAGCCGTTGGATGTTAGGAACCATACAGGACCGTATTAAACTATTTAAACACGGACCGGAGAGAGACGGATGAACACACTACCTGGATAGAGACGAGAGTAAACACCTGACCTGTAATAAGACGATTAGAACCGCACCGGTAATAGACCGATTAAGAACACTCGAGCCTGTATATAACATAATGAACACGGACCTGGAATATAAGACTAGAATGAACACTCGACCGGATAAACGAATTAGAAACACTGACCTGTATAAGACTATATTAGAACACTGACCTGTATTAGAACTAGATTAGAAAACCTGACCTGTAATAATACCTATGTAACACGCTGACCTGTTTAGACTATTGAACCTGACCTTATATAGCTTAGGAAAACACTCTGACCTTAAGATGCTATTAGAACACTCTGACTTAATAGAGACTATAATTAGAACACGCTTGACCTGTAATATAGACTATATTAGAAACACTGACCTGTAATATACTATATAAACACACTGAACCTGGTATATAGACTATATTAGAACACTCTGACCTGTATCTGGGATACTATATTAGCACACACGACCTTAATAGCGACTATCTTAGAACACTCGACCTGTAATATAGACTATATTAGAACACTGAACCCTGTAATATAGACTGTTAGAAACTTTCTGACCTTTACTCTAGACTATATTAGAACACTGACCTGTAATATAGACTATATTAGAACACTGACCTGTAATATAGACTATATTAGAACACTCTGCTGCCTGTAATATAGACTATATTAGAACACACTGACCTGTCATATAGACTATATTAGAACACTCTGACCTGTAATATAGACTATATTAGAACACTGACCTGTAATATAGACTATATTAGAACACTCTGACCTGTAAATAATAGACTGTATTAGAACACTCTGACCTGTAATATAGACTATATTAGAACACTGACCTGTATATAGACGATATTAGAACACTCTGACCTGTAATATAACTATATTAGAACACCTGACCTTGTATATAACTAGATTGAACACTGACCTGTAATATTTAGACTATATTAGAACACTCTGACCTGTAATATTCGACTATATTTAGAACCCTGCCTGTTTATAGACTATATTAGAACACTGACCTGTAATATAACTATATTAGAACAACACTGACCTGTATATAAGACTATATTAGAAAACTCTGACCTGTATATAAGACCTATATTAAACACTCTGACCTGTAATTATAGACTATATAAACCTCTGACCCTTTAATATAGACTATAATAGAAACCTCTGACCTGTAATATAAGACTATATTATACACTCTGACCTGTTAATATGACTTATTAGAACACTGACCTGTTTATAGACTATATATGAACACTGACTGTAATAAGACTATATTAGAACACTCAGCTTACTCTGGAATATAGACTATATTTAGCACCCTCTGACCTGTAATATAGACTTTAATTAAACACTCTGACCTTTTGGGGTTTTTTTTTTTTTAATATAGACTATATTAGAACACTGACCTGTAATATAGACTATATTAGAACACTGACCTGTAATATAGACTATATTAGAACACTGCCGTGTATTATAGACCATATTAGAACCTGACCGGTATTATAGACTATATTAGATAGAACACTGACCTTAATATAACTATTAGAAACACCTGACCTGTAATATAGACTAATATTAGAACCACTCTGACCTGTAAGATAGACTATCTTAAACACTTCTGACCTGTAATATATACTATATTAGACCACTCGGACCTGTAATATAGACTATATTAGAACCCTGACCTGTATATAGACTTAATTAAACACTCTGACCTGTACTTAGACTATATTAGAACAACTCACTGACCGTAATATCGACTATATTTATGAACACGACCCTGTAATATAGACTATATTAGAACACTCTGACCTGTAATATAGACTATATTATAACACTCTGACCTGTATATAACATATATAAGAAACACTGACCTGTAATATATACTATATTAAACACTCTGACCTGTATATAGACTATATATTGAAACACTCTGAACCTTTACGAATAACTATAATTAGAACCCTCTGAACTGATAATATAGACTATATTAGAACACCCTGACCTGTTAGACTATATTAGAACACACATTGCATGTAATATAGACTAATTAGAACACCTCTGACCTGTATATAGACTATATTAGACACTCTGACCTGTAATATAGACTATATTAGACCCGTGACCTGTAATATAGACTATATTAGAAACTCGACCTGTAATATAGATATAATTAGAACACTCTGACCTGTAATATAGACTATATTAGAACCTCTGACCTGTAATATAGACTATAATTAGATCACTTCTGACCGTAATATAGACTGGATTAACCACTCTGACCTGTAATATAGACTATATTAGAACACGACCTGTAATCATAAGAAACCCCCCCCCTCATATTAGAACACTCTGACTGTAATATAGACTATATTAAACCTGACCTGTAATATAGACTATATTAGAACACCTGACCTTAATATAGACTATATTAGAACGACTGACCTGTAATCATGAATATTTAGAACACTCCTGACCTGTAATATAGACTATATTAGAAACACTCTGACCTGTAATATAGACTAATTAGAACACTCCTGACCTGTAATTAGACTATATTTAGAACTTGATCGTAAATAGACTATATTAGAACACTCTGACCGTAATATACGACTATATAAATAGAACACTCTGACCTGTAATATAGACTATATTAGAACACTGACCTGTAATATAGACTATATTAGAACACTGACGCTGTAAACTGACTATATTAGAACCTCTACCTGGTATAGCGACTATATTAGAACACTCTGACCTGTAATATAGACTATATTAGACACTCTGACCTGTAATATAGACTCTATTAGAACACTGACCTGTAATATAGACTATATTAGAACACTCTGACCTGTAATATAGACTATATTAGAACACTCTGACCTGTAATATAGACTATATTAGAACACTCTGACCTGTAATATAGACTATATTAGAACACTCTGACCTGTAATATAGACTATATTAGAACACTGACCTGTAATATAGACTATTAGAACACTCTGACCTGTAGATATAACTATATTAGAACACTGACCTGTCAATATAGACTATAGTAGAACACTCTGACGCTGTAATAGAGACTATATTAGACACTCTGACCTGTCTATATCTATATTAGAACACTGACGCTGTAATAATAGACTATATTAGAACACTGACCTCGTTAATTAGACTATACTTAGAACACTTCTGACCTTTAATATAGACTATAGTAGAACACTCTTGACCTGTCATAAGACTATAATTAGAACACTCTGACCCTGTATATAGACTATATGCGACACTCTGACCTGTAAATATAGACTATAGTAGAACACTCGACCTGTAATATAGTATATTAAACACTGACCTGTATATAGACTATATTAGAACACTCTGACCTGTAATATAGACTATATTAGAACACTGACCTGTAATATAGACTATATTAGAACACACTGACCTGTAATATAGACTATATTAGAACACTCTGAACTGTACATCGCTGTATTAGAACCTCTGACTGTAATTAGACTATATTAGAACACTGCCGTTTAATATAGATTTTCTTAGAACACTGACCTGTAATTAGAACTATATTAGAAACACTCTACCTTAATATATAACTATATTAGCACCTGACCTGTAATATAACTAATTTAGAACATACTCTGAACCTTAATATAGACTTAATGAGAACAAACACTCTGACATGTAATATAGACTATATTCTAACACTCTGACCGGTATATAGACTATATTAGAACACTCTGACCTTTAATATAGACTATTTCGAACGCTCTGACCTGTAATATAGACTAATGAACCTCTGACCTTAATCTAGACTATATTTATGAACAGTCTAACCTGTATTAGATATATTAGAACACTCTGACCTGTAATAAGACTCTTTAAACACTCTGACCTTTAATCTAGACTATATTAGAACACTCTGGACCTTAATATAGCTATATTATAACACTCTGACCTGTTAATGTACTATATTAAACACTCTGACCTGTAAATAAATAGACTATATTAGAACACTCTGGACCTGTAAATAGACTGTATTAGAACACTCTGACCTGTATATAGACTATTTAGAACACTGGACCTTTAAATAGATTATATTAGAACACTGACCTGTAATATAGACTATATTAGAACACTCGACCTGTAATATAGACTATATTAGAACACTCTGACCTGTAATATAGACTATATTAGAACACTCTGACCTGTAATATAGCTTATTAGAACACTCTGACCGTTATATAGCCTATATTAGACCTCTTACCTGACCGGTAATATATACTATATTAGAACACTCTGACCTGTATATAGACTATATAGGACACTCAACCGTAATTAGACTATATAGAAACTCCTGCACATGTAATATAGACTATTTAGAACACTCTGACCTGTAATATAGACTATATTAGAACACTCTGACCTGTAATATAGACTATATTAGAACACTGACCTGTAATATAGACTATATTAGAACACTGACCTGTAATATAGACTATATTAGAAACTCTGACCTGTAATTAGACTATATTAGATCTGACCTGTAATATAGACTATATAGAACACTGACCTGTAATATAGACTATATTCGAACAAAAAAAAACATCTGACCTGTATATGCTATTTAGAACCCCGACCTGTAATATAGACTATATTAGTCTTGTGCCATGGAATGCAAACAAACAAACAGTCTCTCCAATACTTTATGTTGTTTAGATATTTCATTACTTAAAGGAAAGATTTCACCCATTTTGAACGTTGTTGTGTTTGTTTATACTCTGATTAAAAAAAAAAAAAAAAAAAACAAAATGTTTCTATATTGATTCCCGGTGGTCATTTTCATGTTTTCATGTGTATCTGAGCTTATCGCCGTTCAAGCAGGCAGAAATACAGCCAGTAGGAGATATGCGAGAGCTGGTCAGGACCTGGTCAGGCACTTTAGACTTATTTACCTCATTATCTGGGTCAATAAAGGGCCAGGCTCATTGGAGGACCAGCGGCAGCACAGTAACATGTGGATTCTGAGCACTACACCCCCTCACATTTTAATGATATATGAGAGAGAGAAGAGAGAGAGAGAGAGAGCTCATAGCATATAATGATATTAAGGTCTCTATCTATCTCTCTCGCTCTCTCGATTCCTCTATCTACTCTCTAGATGAGCCACCAGCGTTTTTTCCTTCGCTCATCACTACATGTGTGTTCCTGCATGGGCCCCTTCTGAAGCCGCTGTGTGTTTTTGTGTGCGCGTGTGTTCGTGTTCATTAGGTCTCCCACAGGGGCCTCTTCTGAATCTTCCTCTGGGTTCTTCCCAGGATCCTCAGGATAAATGTGTTAGAGTGGCGGTCCGTACCCCAGTGTTGAAGAGTGGCGGTCCGTACCACAGTGTTGAAGAGTGGGGCGGCCCGTACCAAAGTGTTGAAGAGTGGGCGGTCCGTACCCCAGTGTTGAATTGCGGTCCGTACCACAGTGTTGAATAGTGGGGTCCGTACCCCAGTGTTGAAGAGTGGGGAAAAGAAAGATGAAATAAAAGGAAATTGAGGAAAAGAAATAAACACGGGCCTGTCTATGATTTATTAAAACCGAGAATTTGGAAAGAACAGGAAAACCTGTAATAGACTAATTAAACACCCACCGTAATATAACATATTAGAACACTACCTTAAAATAACTAATTAGAACCTCTGCCCCTTAATAAGCAATTTAAACACTGACCTGTAATAAACTATATTTGAACACTGCCGTAAAATAGACATATTAGAAAAAATTACCTTAAAGATAATAGAACCGACCTTAAAATGCATATAGAACCTCGCCTGTAAATAACTATATAAACACTCTGTAATATAGACTATATTAAACACCGACCTGTAATAACTATTTAAACAGGGCCAAAAATTGACTTTTTGAACAGACCTTATATGAAAACAACCCTACCTGTAATAACTTTTTAGAAACCTGACCGTAATATAGACATTTAGAACCTGACCGAAAAAAGATATTTAAACCTGACCCCGTAATAAATAATTAGACACCTACCGAAAATGACTAATTAAAAATTTACCTTAATTAGACAATTTTGGAAAACCCCTTTACCTTATAAGACTATTTAACACTCTGACCTGTAAATAAATTATTAGAACTCTCGCCTTTATAAAAATTCCCGCCTTTTTATATTAAAAAAAACACTCTAAATGTATTAGACTATATTTTGAAAATCTGACCTGAAATTTGACTTAATTAACACTCTGCCTTATAGACTATATTAGAACACCCCGACCTTAATATAGACTTATAAACCTGACCCTTAAAATAGACTATATTAGAACACTGACCGAAATAACTATTTAGAACCTTGCCTGTAATATAGACTATTTAAACACTGACCTGTAAAATAAATATATTGAAAAACCCCTGACCGTATTGACATATTAGAACACCGACCTGTAATTAGAATATTTAAACCAGTAAAAAACAAAACACTCACCCTTTATTTTTGAACATACCTTAAAAGATTTTAAAACCCTGACCTGTATGTTTGAACCGAGTAATTCTATATTAAACCCGGGGTAAAATTTGATTATTAGCCCCGCCGTTAAAGCAAAGGGAAACTCGCCGTAATATGAAATTTTCAGACGGTAGACTTTAAAACCCAATACCTAATAAGCATATTTAAAACTTGCCAAGACTTTTAGAACATGTTAATTTAACATTAACCCACCTTAAGTAAAAAAACAAACCGACCTGAAAAGAAAAGAGGGGCTGAAAGCAATGAAAAACCGATTAAAGAAAATTTAAAAAGAAAAGAATTTTTAAAGAAATTAAGAAAAAAAGAGTAAAAGAAAAGAAAGAGAAAAAAAAGAAACACCACCCGGTTTTTTTTTCTGGAAAAAAACTTTTTCACACCCTTTAAAAATTTTTGTTATTTTTTCCCGGGGGCCCAAAAATTCTCCCCTTTTTTGGTTTTTTTTGGGTTCCCCCGTTTTGTTTTGTTTTCTTGGGTTCTTTTTTGGGGTCTTCGAATTTCTTAAATTTTTTCCCCTTCCCCGGAAAAACACCCCAAAGGGAAAATTGGTTGGGGCCGGTCGTTAAAAAACCGTTTTTGAAAAAGGGCCGGTCTAAAACCCCGGGGAAAAGGGCGGCCTACCCCCCATTTTTTGGGGGGGGGGTTTGAAAAGGGGGTGGGGGGGGGAAAAAAAAACCCCAAAAAAGGTTGAAGGGGTGGGGGGGGGTAACCCCCCCCTTTTTTTTTTGTGGCCCCGGGGTTCTAACCCCGGGTTTTTTTGGGGGGTTGGCGGGGCCCCGGGGTCCCCCTTGGGTTTTTGGTTGGGAAAAAGGGGAAAGTGGCGTCCGTACCCCAAATGTTTAAGAGGGCGGGCCGTACCCCAGTGTTGAAAGTGGGGTCCCTACCCCCGTGTTGAAAGTGCGGGCCGTACCCAGGTTGAAGATGGGGCGGTCCGTCCACTGTTAAAAAAGGTGGGGTTACCCCGGGTATTGTTTGTTTATTGTTCCGGGCACAGTTTAGGTATCTGAGCTTATCGCCGTTCAAGGATAAGATACCGTAATATGCAAATGGCAGACCCTGGCAGGCATTAGACTATTTAAAACCCATTACTGGGTAAAAAGGGCCAGGCTATGGAGGACAAGCGGACACGTAAATGGGATTTGAGAACATCACCTAATTAATTAGAAATCTGACCTGAGAAAGAGATGAGAGAAGATGAGGTAAAGAAGAGATTTAGAAACGAAGAGAGAGAGAGACAATGGGGAAATGGATGGAAGCAAACAAAAAAAGCCTCCAGTTTTGTGTTTGAAGTCATCACAATGGGTTCCACCCTTCTGAACGTATGTTTTGTGTGACTCTGGTAATGTTCTATTTTGGTTCCCGGGGATCTTCTGTTTTAATTTTCTGAGTATTCTCCTCAAGGCCTGCAGAATAAATTAGCAGTGGCGGTGAATGTGAAGAGTGGCGGGTCCTGGTCCAGCACTTTAAGAGGGCGTCAGTTACCACATTGTTTTGGGTCAATAAGGGCGGCCGTCAGTGGAGACCAGGGCGCCGTAAAACTGTTGAGATGCTCCGACATAAATCCACCCCAGTTTGAATGAGAAGAAGGAAGAAGAGAGGGGCTACCCATTTAAAGAGGCGGTGATCCGGGTTAGAAGAGTGGCGCCGTAGATGCGACATTAGAGTGGCGGCCGTCCAGTGTTGAGAGTGGCGGTGACCGAGTACTGAGGCGTACGGGTTAGAGTGAGGGTACCCAGTGGAGAGTGGCGGTCGTACAGTGGTAGTGCGGTCCGTACCAGTTGAAGAGAGCGCTCCTACGCTGGTTGTACTGCGCTCGTCCCACATGTGAGAGTGGTTCTCCTGCAGGGGCAGGTTCTGAACCCCTGTTTGTTTGAGTGGGCGTGTGTTCGTGTTAAGGTGCGTCCGACAGGTGTTTCGGTCGTGAATCTTTTGGGTGGCGTCTACCCAGGAATGCTCGGGTAAATGTGTTGAAGGTGGCGGTCCGTACCACAGTGTTGAAGAGTGGCGGTCCGTACCACAGTGTTGAAGAGTGGCGGTCCGTACCCAGTGTTGAAGAGTGGCGGTCCGTACCACAGTGTTGAAGAGTGGCGGTCCGTACCACAGTGTTGAAGAGTGGCGGTCCGTACCCCAGTGTTGAAGAGTGGCGGTCCGTACCCCGGTTTGGGGTGGCTTACCGTGTTTTGAGAGGCGGTCGTACCCAGTTGAAGAGTGGCGGTCCGTTTCCACAGTGTTGAAGAGTGGCGGTCGTAAAACCCCAGTGTTGAAGAGTGGCGTCGTACACGTGTTGGAAGTGGCGGTCGTACACAGTGTTGAAGAGTGGCGTCCGTACCCATGTTGAAGAGTGGCGGTCCGTACCCAGTGTTGAAGAGTGGCGGTCCGTACCAGTGTGAAGATGGGCCGGGGTGGGGGTTGTGTGTTAGAGTGCCCGTCTACCCAGTGGGTTGAAAGAGTGCGGCCGTACCAGACAGTTTCAGGTGCTCGTCACCAGCCAGTTACAGTAGTGCAGGTCAGTCCCAGGGTGAAGAGTGGCGTCCGTAGCCACATGTTTGAGGTGGACGGTCTAAACAGTTTGAGGGTGGGGTCCTACCATTGAGAGTCGTCGTACACCATGTTAAGATGGCGTCCAGTACAAAAGGTTGAATGGCGGTCCGTAAAAGCTGTTGAAGAGTGCGGTCCGTCTCTCCCAGTTTGAAAGTGCGGTCCGTCACCCTCTGAACTCGGTCCTTCCTCATTTCTCTCTCCTTCCTCTCTCTTCGATCTCTCCACAGTTGAACTCATGCTCCGTTCCCATTTGAACACTACACTCCTCATTCTCTGTCGTCTCTCTCTCTCGTTTCTAGTCTTCACTCCTACTCATCTGTAAACCCACCCTCTTTCTATGCTCACGTCTCCTGCTGAGTGTTGGCTGGGTTCCAACCACAAGCTCTTTGTATTTCCCCTCCACGTCCACACTACACCCTCCATATAACCCCTAGCTAGGTAGTCTAGGTATGCTCCCATCCCCCAGAGGGAATAGGCATCTTTAAAGGCCCAGTGCAATGATTTTCATTTGTTTTATATATATTTCCACACCATGAGGTTGGAATAATACTGTGAAATTGTGAAAATGATGATGCCCTTTTAGTGTAAAAGCTGTTTGAAAAGACTGCCTGATGTGTCAGCCTGTTTTGATTTGATAGAGATTAGACCAATAAGAAAGAGAGTTCCAAACCTTTCTGCCAATAACAGATCGTTTTTAGTTTTCCCCTCCCCACTCAGACCGCTCCCAGATCGACTTGACAAGAATTTGCCGTAATTGGATGAACGTAGATTTTTTTACACATTAATTCTTCGTGGTTACAGGGTTAATTCCGCGTGGTTACAGGGTTAAAACAGAAACAACTCAAAGGGTTTAGTTTAGGTATTAATTCAGAGTGGTTAAGGTTAGGGCTATGGTTTGGGGAAGGCTTAAAGCAAAATAAATTGAAAAATGATGCACGGTTTCTAGAGGATTGTGAACTGCTGTGGCGCGCTGGTCTAAGCAGCGCTCTCTGAGCCTCATGAGTTCGAGCCCAGCGCTGTGCCATGTTTTTTTGGGGGGGGTGAGCGCCTGACAAAGGCATATATCGACATTCTCTGGACCTTTTCAAACATCAGAAATTGACGTCTCTTTCTTGTGACCAGCCTGCCCAGACAGTCCTAAACTCATACAACTGCTGAGAGCATCGGGACAACCTCCTTACCACAAACTGATAACAACAACATTGTATATAAAACACTAAACAGCACCTGGCTGTCAATTCTTCCAACAAAGACAGATCTAGTTGGTAAGGAGGTTGTCCCGATGCTCTCAGCGGTTATATCAGTTTGTGGTGTGGAGGTTGTCCCGATGCTCTCAGCGGTTGTATCAGTTTGTGGTGTGGAGGTTGTCCCGATGCTCTCAGCGGTTGTATCAGTTTGTGGTGTGGAGGTTGTCCCGATGCTCTCAGCAGTTGTATCAGTTTGTTGTATGGAGGTTGTCCCGAGGCTCTCAGCGGTTATATCAGTTTGTGGTGTGGAGGTTGTCCCGAGGCTCTCAGCGGTTATATCAGTTTGTGGTGTGGAGGTTGTCCCGATGCTCTCAGCGGTTGTATCAGTTTGTGGTGTGGAGGTTGTCCCGATGCTCTCAGCGGTTGTATCAGTTTGTGGTGTGGAGGTTGTCCCGATGCTCTCAGCGGTTGTATTAGTTTGTGGTGTGGAGATTGTCCCGATGCTCTCAGCGGTTATATCAGTTTGTGGTGTGGAGGTTGTCCTGATGGTCTCAGCGGTTGTATCCTGCACACACAGCACAAACTGCAGGATCAGATAGTATATACTGCAATCACATATTTTATTTATCGTTCTGTTAAAGCAAACGTTGTTGGTGCTGAGTGAAGAAGGTGTGGTTTGAAAACGCCAATAGGAAGAAAAGCTGGACTACATCCCAACTGACGTGTATTATATAGGGCGAACTGACGTGTATTATATAGGGCTAACTGACATATATTATATAGGGCTAACTGACGTGTATTATATAGGGCTAACTGACGTGTATTATATAGGGCTAACTGACGTGTATTATATAGGGCTAACTGACGTGTATTATATAGGGCTAACTGACGTGTATTATATAGGGCTAACTGACGTGTATTATATAGGGCTAACTGACGTGTATTATATCGAGCTAACTGACGTGTATTATATAGGGCTAACTGACGTGTATTCCCTATATAGTGCAATACGTTGACCAGTGCCCATAAGGGAATAGGGTACCATGGCAACTTGGTTTGTTTTGGACATAGAATAGACTCCACTACTTCTGTGCTCTTAGAGTTGCGTTCAATAGTGCTGCTTGTGTGTAGGGCTTAAAGTGAGAGAGATATGGTTGGCCGGCGCCCTGTTCCACTCAGATCACTCTAACCAGTCTGTGGAGTGTATATGTGTGTGTTTGTGTGTGTATGTGTGGAGGGGATCAATCTAATCAGTCAGTCTATACACAGCTACTGATCGATCCAGGCTGTGTTAAGGGGCACAAACAGTTGGTGGTTTTTAGAAAAACCCTTTTTTTTTATTTTTTTTTTTTAAAAAGAAAATAATACAAGTGGATTTCATCCATTTTTTTTTTTTGTGTTCTTTTTTTTTTGTTTTTATCTTGTTTTTTTTTTCTTGCTTTTTTTTTTTTTTCTTTTTTTTTGTTTTGTTTTTTTTCTTGTTTTTTTTTTGTGTTTTTTTTTGGGTGTTTTTTTTTTTTTTGTTCTTTCCCCTTTTGTTTTTCTTCCTTTTTGTGTTTTCTTTTTTTGTGTTTTTTTTCTTTGTGTTTTTCCCCCTTTTTGTTTTTCCCTTTTTCGTTTTTTTTTTTGTTTTTTTTTCTTTTGCCTGTTTTTTTCCCCCCTTTTGTGTTTTTTT
>LR778274.1:23856738-23867229 GCA_902810595.1 Coregonus sp. 'balchen'
AGCAGTAGCCGTGTGTGTGTGTGTGTGTGTGTGTGTGTGTGTGTGTGTGTGTGTGTGTGTGTGTGTGTGTGTGTGTGTGTGTGTGTGTGTGTGTGTGTGTCTGTGTGCCCAGACAGCTGTGGGAGGATTTCTAGTCCATCCTCTCTCTCTCTCTCTCTCTCTCTCTCTCTCTCTCTCTCTCTCTCTCTCTCTCTCTCTCTCTCTCTCTCTCTATCTCTCTCTCTCTCTCTAATTCAAGGGCTTTATTGGCATGGGAAACATATGTTTACATTGCCAAAGCAAGTGAAATAGATCATAAACAAAAGTGAAAGATTTACAGTAAATATTACACTCACAAAAGTTCAAAAATAATAAAGACATTTCAAGTGTCATATTATGTCTATATACAGTGTTATAATGATGTGTAAATAGTTAAAGTACATAAGGGAAAATAAATAAACATAAATATGGGTTGTATTTACAATGGTGTTTGTTCTTCACTGGTTGACCTTTTCTTGTGGCAACAGGTCACAAATCTTGCTGCTGTGATGGCACACTGTGATTTTTCACCCAGTAGATAAGGGAGTTTATCAAAATTGGGTTTGTTTTCGAATTCTTTGTGGATCGCTGTAATCTGAGGGAAATATTTGTCTCTAATATGGTCATACGTTTGGCAGGAGGTTAGGAAGTGCAGCTCAGTTTCCACCTCATTTTGTGGGCAGTGTGCACATAGCCTGTCTTCTCTTGAGAGCCAGGTCTGCCTACAGCGGCCTTTCTCAATAGCAAGGCTATGCTCACTGAGTCAGTACATAGTCAAAGCTTTCCTTAATTTTGGGTCAGTCACAGTGGTCAGGTATTCTGCCACTGTGTACTCTCTGTTTAGGGCCAAATAGCATTCTAGTTTGCTCTGTTGTTTTGTAAATTCTTTCCAATGTGTCAAGTAATTCTCTTTTTGTTTTCTCATGATTTGGTTGGGTCTAATTGTGTTGTTGTTGTTGTTGTTGTTGTCCTGGGGCTGTGTGGGGTCTGTTTGTGTTTGTGAACAGAGCCCCAGGACCAGCTTGCTTAGGGGGCTCTTCTCCAGGTTCATCTCTCTGTAGGTGATGGCTTTGTTATGGAAGGTTTGGGAATCGCTTCCTTTTAGGTGGTTGTAGAATTTAACGGCTCTTTTCTGGATTTTGATAATTAGCGGGAGTCGGCCTAATTCTGCTCTGCATGCATTATTTGGTGTTTTACATTGTACATGGAGGATATTTTTGCAGAATTCTGCAAGCAGTCTCAATTTGGTGTTTGTCCCATTTTGTGAATTCTTGGTTGGTGAGCGGACCCCAGAACTCACAACAATAAAGGGTTCTATAACTGATTCAAGTATTTTTAGCCAGATCCTAATTGGTATGTCGAATTTTATGTTCCTATTGATGGCGTAGAAGGCCCTTCTTGCCTTGTCTCTCAGATCGTTCACAGCTTTGTGGAAGTTACCTGTGGCGCTGATGTTTAGGCCGAGGTATGTATAGTTTTTTGTGTGCTCTAGGGCAACGGTGTCTAGATGGAATTTGTATTTGTGGTCCTGGCAATTTGACCTTTTTTGGAACACCATTATTTTTGCCTAACTGAGATTTACTGTCAGGGCCCAGGTCTGACAGAATCTGTGCAGAAGATCTAGGTGCTGCTGTAGGCCCTCCTTGGTTGGTGACAGAAGCACCAGATCATCAGTAAACATTTGACTTCAGATTCTAGTAGTGTGAGGCCGGGAGCTGCAGACTGTTCTAGTGCTCTCTCTCTCTCTCTCTCTCTCTCTCTCTCTCTCTCTCCTCTCTCTCTCTCTCTCTCTCTGCTCTCTCTCTCTCTCTCTCTCTCTCTCTCTCTCTCTCTCTCTCTCTCTCTCTCTCTGCTATCTTCTCCTCCTTTTCCAGTCCAACCCATCAGTTTGTCAGTTATCATAACGCCACACTTGACACAGTATATTGTTAGTGAAGTGTAGGTTAATGTCAGCCAACACAACCTGGATATCTGCATCAAAGGGGAACAAGTGGGATCAGGTACCAAAGCCCTGTAGAGACTGACTCAGCAGGTGTCAAAACCTGCCGTATATGACAGACCACACACACACGTGCACATATACCTTATTGTGTGTGTGTGTGTGTGTGTGTGTGTGTGTGTGTGTGTGTGTGTGTGTGTTAGGGCGGACCCTTTTCGACTGGTCGATTGTTCGGTTGATAAGCTTTTGGTCGACCAATATTTATTTTTGTGGAGCAGTAGCAAATATATCTCTCTATATAAAGTACCAGTCAAAAGTTTTGACACACCTACTAATTCCAATGGTTTTTCTTTCTTTTTTAAAACTATTTTCTACATTGTAGAATAATTGTGAAGACATCAAAACTATGAAATAACACATATTGAATCATATAGTCACCAAAAAAGTGTTTGACAAATCAAAATATATTTTATATTTGAGATTCTTCAAATTAGCCACCCTTTGCCTTGATGGTTTTTGCAACTGCACTTGAAGAAACTTTAAAAGTTCTTGACATTTTCCGTATTAACTGATCTTCATGTCTTCAAGTAATTATGGACTGTTGTTTCTCTTTGTTTATTTGAGCTGTTCTTGCCATAATATGGACTTGGTCTTTTACCAAATAGGGCTATCTTCTGTATACCACCGCTACCTTGTCACAACACAACTGACTGGCTCAAACGCTGTTAATTGAAATGCATTCCAGGTGACTACCTCATGAAGCTGGTTGAGAGAATGCCAAGAGTGTGCAAAACTGTCATCAAGGAAAATGGTTGCTATTTGAAGAATCTCAAATTTAAATATATTTTGATTTGTTTAACACTTTTTTTTTATTACTACCTGATTCCATATGTGTTATTTCATAGTTTTGATATCTTCACTATTATTCTACAATGTAGAAAATAGTTTTAAAAAATGAAGAAAAACCCTTGAATGAGTAGGTGTGTCCAAACTTTTGACTGGTAGTGTGTATATATTTTTTTGAGGGCACATTTGACACCTGTCTTCTTCACGCCCATCTAAGTGAACTAATCCATTGCAGACCCGCGGGAATTGCAGACCCTCCGAGAAGAAGGGGGAGTGGCTAAGATTAACAAGGCACGTCTCGCTCCAGAATGCTCTCTCTCTCTCTCTCTCTCTCTCTCTCTCTCTCTCTCTCTCTCTCTCTCTCTCTCTCTCTCTCTCTCCCGCCAATTTGTGCACATTCATTATTTTATAACTTCATTGTGTGAATTGTTTGCATTAGTGTCTATCAATTCCCCATGACATATATCACCAGTAGTACATTTACCGTTAATACCTGTAATTTCTCATCTACAGTGTTTGTTTGGTTACTGTCATTTCTGTTATGTAATGCATCCAATATATTATTATTCCACAGCCTTTTACTGTTCTCATTGTCAGAGTGGGACACGTTGTTTGCAGAGCGCACAACCTGCTACACTTGTGAGAAACAAGTTTTGGTTTATTTCATTCCATTTACGAGTTCTGTCAGTTTAGTCTTTGTCTTTTGTTTGGAGCGCTCCTGTCAATGTTGAGTAAGGACGCTCACCTGATTAGTCATAGAAGGAGGCCTATAGACTACCTGGCCTGCGCTCAAATGTAGGCCTATAAATGTGCCCTTTTGGGGATCTGATAGTATTTCTGATTGGCTTAACGCACCACCACTAATGACCCCTGTGGCGCTTCTCAAAGTAATGTTTTCTTCACCTCAAACAGCAAGCAAACAAAGTCTGTGTTTACATCCATTGAGAATTACAATAGTTCCTCAATATATTTGAAAAATCTTTCCAGCTCTCTCCCTTTTCATAACCACTCAGCGTGAAAGGGAAGAATGTAATGCTCTGATCCAGTGGAAAGTCATAAAATAGGCCCACCTGATTACTTCCTATCCCTTGCGCAAATAGCCTACAGCTATGTCTGTCCCGAGCTCACTGGCGGGAAAACTCTGAGGGCCCAGAATATTTTATACAATGTTGCAAGTCAGGAAGGAGCTTCAGGCCAGACACAAGTTAATAGTTGATACAATGTTTCAAGTTCATTGCAGACAGGCCATGCATAGCCGATGTGATTTATAGGATATTTATTTTATCAGGATATTTTCTAGCTGCAGGCTGCAATGTTTTTATTTGTTGGCTTTATGGGTAATTTTTTACATAGTTGGTAATGGCAATAGAAGTCTTATTTCATCAAACAGTGAGCTTAAAGCATCAGACAAGCTCAGTGCATATAGTTGATTTTATTAAAGCACATATGGTGTGTCTATATATGGAAAAATACATGTTTTAAAATAAATATTTTTTGAAAGAACAGACGGCTTTCAGTCAACCAATATTTATTTTAGTCGGGGACAGCCCTAGTGCGTGTGTGTTTGTGTGTGTGTGTGTGTGTGTGTGTGTGTGTGTGCGCGTGCGGTGGTGGGGGTGGGGGGCTAATTCTAGAAGTGTCAATTTACGAGGACATCAAGGCCCCCCCCCCCCCCCCCCCCCCCCCCACGGAAACATATCCCCGTGGGTGTATTAAGGTGCAATGTGGGGTAAATTCCATTATTTTCTTAGAGGAAAGGAGAGGAGACAGGAAGTATTTGAAAACACAAAAAAAACAATGAGTAGAGAGGAAGTATTCCATCTGTCTGTCTGGAGTAGACAGTAGGGGGAGGGCCGTCGTATCTCCTGACGTCACCTAATTCAGTCTTGGCAGGCGAACAACAGTCTTTGGGGAGGTGTAGACGCTCATTAGGAAGGGTTTGTGGGTAACCGATACTTTTTTTCATTGAATGACTTGCCCTTAGGTGGTTAAGCCAGCCAGTACACTAACCTCTAAAAGGGGTGGAGGGGGGGGTTCTACTAAGCGAACATATAGAATTGTTTTAAGATGATCATATCATGGATCATTTACATATTTGATGTAACATTTTGGACCCCTGTTATTTAAACATGATTTGATAAAATATTGAATTTGACCTTTACTACTATATCCCATAGAAACACATTGAATATCACATTCAGAAATGGCTAAACAAATAAATCAGAAGGAATAAGGTCTTTTGAAGTGTCTGTCCTATATCGTTCAATAGCGGGGTCATATTAGTTTGTAGGCCCAAACGGTTTCGGACGCTACAGACAGAAGTTGGCAGATCGGCGGTACCGACTCCAGACGAGTCCCGTGGGGGGCTTCTGGTAACACCACCGTGCTTCTGAGAGTCTCCTCTTTCCGTAGAGGGGTCATATTAGTTTGTAGGCCCAAACGGTTTCGGACGCTACAGGCGGTTTCGTGAGAAGACGATTGTCTCCTGGTGTGACAAAACAACAGTGCTTTAGTTCGGCCACTTTCCACCACAGATGCGGAAGGCCGATTAGGTGGATGAGGTGGATTGAGACGCAGCCCAAGCAAACAAAAAACCCCTGGATATCTCTAGTTTAAATGGATGGATTTTGATGGGGATGTTATTATTATGTTAATTAGATTGACGCCGCGGGTACAAATCAAGCAACAGACGAGTTTGAGAAAATACATGATCTGCATTCCAAATGGCACCCTATCCCCTATACATTACACTGCACTATAGATGGAATATGGACCCATTTGGGACACACCCATGGTCTGTATTAAGATGGTCTCTCAATGGCATTCTGTTAAGGGAATTATTCAATTCATTTAGTGAGGTGTGTGTGTGTGTGTGTGTGTGTGTGTGTGTGTGTGTGTGTGTGTGTGTGTGTGTGTGTGTGTGTGTGTGTGTGTGTGTGTGTGTGTGTGTGTGTGTGTGTGTGTGTGTGTGTGTGTGTGTGTGTGTGTGTGTGTGTGTGTGTGTGTGTGTGTGTGTGTGTGTGTGTGTTTGCCTTGCCATCGCATATTGCACTCAAAGAGTCGTTGTCCTATTTTCCAAATCAGTTGATCCTCCAGATGCCGGTGTTTTAAAGTGCTGTGGAATCCAGCCTTTGTCACTGCTGACCGTTGCAGCATTTCTACATTTTGCTCCTCAGACCCATACCCTCTTAGGCTGGGTTTACACAGGAAGACCAATTCTGATCTTTTGACACTAAATGGTCTTTTGACCAATCAGATCAGATCTTTTGCTGATAATTGGGCTGCCTGTGTAAACACAGCCATAGATATACAGTAAGTGACTATCCAGCTCAGTGGAACCACCATGGTGCTGTAGTGACTATCCAGCTCAGTGGAACCACCATGGTGCTGTAGTGACTATCCAGCTCAGTGGAACCACCATGGTGCTGTAGTGACTATCCAGCTCAGTGGAACCACCATGGTGCTGTAGTGACTATCCAGCTCAGTGGAACCACCATGGTGCTGTAGTGACTATCCAGCTGAGTGGAACCACCATGGTGCTGTAGTGACTATCCAGCTCAGTGTGAACCACCATGGTGCTGTAGTGACTATCCAGCTCAGTGGAACCACCCATGGTGCTGTAGTGACTATCCAGCTGAGTGGAACCACCATGGTGCTGTAGTGACTATCCAGCTCAGTGGAACCACCATGGTGCTGTAGTGACTATCCAGCTGAGTGGAACCACCATGGTGCTGTAGTGACTATCCAGCTCAGTGGAACCACCATGGTGCTGTAGTGACTATCCAGCTCAGTGGAACCACCATGGTGCTGTAGTGACTATCCAGCTCAGTGGAACCACCATGGTGCTGTAGTGACTATCCAGCTCAGTGGAACCACCATGGTGCTGTAGTGACTATCCAGCTCAGTGGAACCACCATGGTGCTGTAGTGACTATCCAGCTCAGTGGAACTACCATGTGCTGTAGTGACTATCCAGCTCAGTGGAACCACCATGGTGCTGTAGTGACTATCCAGCTGAGTGGAAACCACCATGGTGCGTAGTGACTATCCAGCTCAGTGGAACCACCATGGTGCTGTAGTGACTATCCAGCTGAGTGGAACCACCATGGGTGCTGTAGTGACTATCCAGCTGAGTGGAACCACCTGGTGCTGTAGTGACTATCCAGCTCAGTGGAACCACCATGGTGCTGTAGTGACTATCCAGCTCAGTGGGAACCACCATGGTGCTGTAGTGACTATCCGCTCATGGAACCACATGGTGCTGTAGTGACTATCCAGCTCATTGGAACCACCATGGTGCTGTAGTGACTATCCAGCTCATGGACCACCATGGTTCTGTAGTGACTATCCGCTGAGTGGAACCACCATGGTGCTGTAGTGACTATCCAGCTCAGTGGAACCACCATGGTGCCTAGTGACTATCCAGCTCAGTGGGAACCACCATGGTGCTGTAGTGACTATCCACTCAGTGGGAACCACCATGGTGCTGTAGTGACTATCCAGCTCAGTGGAACCACCAGGTGCTGTAGTGACTATCCAGCTCAGTGGAACCACCATGCTGCTGTAATGACTATCCAGCTCAGTGGAACCACCATGGTGCTGTAGTGACTATCCAGCTGAGTGGAACCACCATGGGGCTGACCGGTTAGTGACTATCCACTCAGTGGAACCACCATGGTGCTGTATCCAGCTCAGTGGAACCACCATGGTGGCTGTAGTGACTATCCAGCTCAGTGGAACCACCATGGTGCTGTAAGTGACTATCCAGCTCAGTGGAACCACCATGGTGCTGTAGTGACTATCCAGCTCAGTGGAACCACCATGGTGCTGTAGTGACTATCCAGCTCAGTGGAACCACCATGGTGCTGTAGTGACTATCCAGCTCAGTGGAACCACCATGGTGCTGTAGTGACTATCCAGCTCAGTGGAACCACCATGGTGCTGTAGTGACTATCCAGCTCAGTGGAACCACCATGGTGCTGTAGTGACTATCCAGCTCAGTGGAACCACCATGGTGCTGTAGTGACTATCCAGCTCAGTGGAACCACCATGGTGCTGTAGTGACTATCCAGCTCAGTGGAACCACCATGGTGCTGTAGTGACTATCCAGCTCAGTGGAACCACCATGGTGCTGTAGTGACTATCCATCTCAGTGGAACCACCATGGTGCTGTAGTGACTATCCAGCTCAGTGGAACCACCATGGTGCTGTAGTGACTATCCAGCTCAGTGGAACCACCATGGTGCTGTAGTGACTATCCAGCTCAGTGGAACCACCATGGTGCTGTAGTGACTATCCAGCTCAGTGGAACCACCATGGTGCTGTAGTGACTATCCAGCTCAGTGGAACCACCATGGTGCTGTAGTGACTATCCAGCTCAGTGGAACCACCATGGTGCTGTAGTGACTATCCAGCTGAGTGGAACCACCATGGTGCTGTAGTGACTATCCAGCTCAGTGGAACCACCATGGTGCTGTAGTGGACTATCCAGCTGAGTGGAACCACCATGGTGCTGTAGTGACTATCCAGCTCAGTGGAACCACCATGGTGCTGTAGTGACTATCCCAGCTCAGTGGAACCACCATGGTGCTGTAGTGACTATCCACTCAGTGGAACCACCATGGTGCTGTAGTGACTATCCAGCTCAGTGGAACCACCATGGTGCTGTAGTGACTATCCATCTCAGTGGAACCACCATGGTGCTGTAGTGACTATCCAGCTCAGTGGAACCACCATGGTGCTGTAGTGACTATCCAGCTCAGTGGAACCACCATGGTGCTGTAGTGACTATCCAGCTCAGTGGAACCACCATGGTGCTGTAGTGACTATCCAGCTCAGTGGAACCACCATGGTGCTGTAGTGACTATCCATCTGAGTGGAACCACCATGGTGCTGTAGTGACTATCCAGCTCAGTGGAACCACCATGGTGCTGTAGTGACTATCCATCTCAGTGGAACCACCATGGTGCTGTAGTGACTATCCAGCTCAGTGGAACCACCATGGTGCTGTAGTGACTATCCAGCTGAGTGGAACCACCATGGTGCTGTAGTGACTATCCAGCTGAGTGGAACCACCATGGTGCTGTAGTGACTATCCAGCTCAGTGGAACCACCATGGTGCTGTAGTGACTATCCAGCTGAGTGGAACCACCATGGTGCTGTAGTGACTATCCACTCAGTGGAACCACCATGGTGCTGTAGTGACTATCCAGCTCAGTGGAACCACCATGGTGCTGTAGTGACTATCCAGCTCAGTGGAACCACCATGGTGCTGTAGTGACTATCCAGCTCAGTGGAACCACCATGGTGCTGTAGTGACTATCCAGCTCAGTGGAACCACCATGTGCTGTAGTGACTATCCAGCTCAGTGGAACCACCATGGTGCTGTAGTGACTAATCCACCCTATTAGCTCAGGGAACCACCATGGTGCTGTAGTGACTATCCAGCTCAGTGGAACCACCATGGTGCTGTAGTGACTATCCAGCTCAGTGGGAACCACCATGGTGCTGTATGACTATCCAGCTCATGGAACCACCATGGTGCTGTAGTGACTATCCAGCTCAGTGGGAACCACCATGTTGCTGTAGTGACTATCCAGCTCAGTGAACCCAACCATTGGTGCTGTAGTGGAACTAATCCAGCTCAATGGAACCACCATGGTGCTGTAGTGACTATCCGCTCAGTGGAAACCACCATGGTGCTGTAGTGACTATCAGCCTCAGTGGAACCACCATGGTGCGGTAGTTGACTATCCCATCTCAGTTGGAACGCACCATGGTGCCCCTGTAGTGACTATCCAAGCCTCAGTGGAACCACCATGGGTGCTGTAGTGACTATCCACTCAGTTGGAACCACCATGGTTCTGTAGTGACTATCCAGCTCATGGGAACCAACCATGGTGCTGTAGTGACTATCCCAGCTGAGGGGAACCAACCCATGGTGCTGTAGTGACTATCCTAGCTCAGTGGGAACCACCATGGTGCTGTAGTGACTATCCCAGCTGAGTGGAAACCGCCATGGTGCTGTAGTTGACTATCCCAGCTGAGTGGAACCACCATGGTGCTGTAGTGACTAGTCCAGCTGAGTGGAACCACCATGGTGCTGTAGTGACTAATCCACTCAGTGAACCCCATGATGCTGTATGACTATCCAGCTCAGTGGAACCACCATGGTGCTGTAGTGACTATCCAGCTGAGTGGAACCACCATGGTGCTGTAGTGACTATCCAGCTCAGTGGAACAACCATGGTGCTGTAGTGACTATCCAGCTGAGTGGAACCACCATGGTGCTGTAGTGACTATCCAGCTCAGTGGAACCACCATGGTGCTGTAGTGACTATCCAGCTGAGTGGGACCCACCATGGTGCTGTAGTGACTATCCAGCTGAGTGGAACCACCATGGTGCTGTAGTGACTAATCCAGCTCAGTGGAACCACCATGGTGCTGTAGTGACTATCCAGCTCAGTGGAACCACCATGGTTGCTGTAAGTGACTATCCCAGCTGAGTGGAACCACCATGGTGCTGTAGTGACTATCCGCTCAGTGGAACCACCATGGTGCTGTAGTGACTATCCAGCTCAGTGGAACCACCATGGTGCTGTAGTGACTATCCAGCTCAGTGGAACCACCATGGTGCTGTAGTGACTATCCAGCTCAGTGGAACCACCCTGGTGCTTATGACTATCCAGC
>LR778274.1:23867329-23968987 GCA_902810595.1 Coregonus sp. 'balchen'
TAAAAGGGAACGAGCCTAGGTGCCTTCCAAATTGCACCCTATTCCCTATATAGTGCACTACTATGAACCTTGGTCAAAAGTAGTGCACTAAATAGGGAATATGGTGCCATTTGGGAAGCAGCCGCAGACAGACTGACGCTGACACTCTCCCACTTCTACGCTTGTCATCATAGTTAGCTTTCCTTTCATTTTAATACGAGTTTGCTCATTTTTTTCATGGCTTTTGACATTGTGTGTGTGTGTGACTGAGCATACTTCACCTCCAGTGAAACAATGACATCTTCTTGACTCTGCTCTGCAGCCCCGTCTTCTCTCGCTTCACCACTGTCTCATTAACAAAGTCTCTGTCTGAGTGACACTCTCTTCGCTGCGTAGTGTAGGGCCCCTGGTCAAAAGTAGTGCACTACATAGGGAATAGGGTGCTGTTTAGGACACACATTTAGTACAGACGTTTTAAAACAGTAACAGTGTCAAGGTCAGATGAGGACTGGGGTCTCTATTGGCTGTTTGTCTCAGGCTGCAACATAGAAATAGTGTTACAGATCACACCCGGATGCTGCTTCTAATGGCATGGCCCTGTCTGGAGACACTGGACGTCATATTTCTATGTGGTTTGGTCCTGGTCTGGTCTGGTCTGGCAAACAGAGGGTCCAGTGAGGTGGAAGGTTGGCTTTATATCACGGCCTGGTGAGCAGACAGCGCCATCCAGCCCCCTCTCTCTCTCTCTCTGGCTCTCTGAAGGTATGTTTTATATCACGGCCTGGTGAGCAGACAGCTCCATCCAGCCCTCTCTCTCTCTCTCTCTGGCTCTCTGAAGGTATGTTTTATATCACGGCCTGGTGAGCAGACAGCGCCATCCAGCCCTCTCTCTCTCTCTGGCTCTCTGAAGGTATGTTTTATATCACGGCCTGGTGAGCAGACAGCGCCATCCAGCCCTCTCTCTCTCTCTGGCTCTCTGAAGGTATGTTTTATATCACGGCCTGGTGAGCAGACAGCTCCATCCAGCTCTCTCTCTCTCTCTGGCTCTCTGAAGGTATGTTTTATATCACGGCCTGGTGAGCAGACAGCTCCATCCAGCCCTCTCTCTCTCTCTGGGTTGAGTCCCAAATGGCTCACTATTCTCTAAATATAGTTCACTACTTTTGATAAGAGTCCATAGAGCAGGGATCATCAACTAGATTCGGCCGTGTGATGATTTTTTTCTTGAGCGGATGGTCAGTGGGCCGGAACATAATTACAAATAATTTGTAGACTGCTAATTGACCGTAAGAAGCCCAAACAGATATAATATTTGACTAAAATAATCATTTCAAACCTTGCTTACATTTGTATACCATCAACATACACTCACCAGCCAGTTTATTAGGTACACCACCCCATTCACACAAATGGATCGCTCCTACAGACAGTGAGTTTCGTGCTATATAAAGCAGGCAGACAGACATTTAGTTACTGTTCGATTGAACGTTACAATGGGCAAAACGAGTGACCTAAGGAACTTTGAGCGCGGTGTGATCGTCGGTGCCAGTTCCACTATCTCAGAAAGAGTTTACCGAGAACGGTGCGACAAAAAAATATATATCCAGTCAGCGGCAGTCCTGTGGGCGAAAACAGCTTGTTGATGAAAACAAGCTTGTTGATGAAAACAGCTTGTTGATGAGAGGTCGAAAGAGAATGGCAAGAATCGTGCTAACAGGCGGGCCACAAACACACAAAACGGCACATTACAACAGTGGTGTGCAAAACGGCATCTCGGGAACGCACAACTCGTCGATCCTTGTCACGGATGGGCTATTGCAGCAGACGACCACACACCGGGTTCCACTCCTATCAGCTAAAAACAAGGAGAAGCGGCTTCAGTCGGCGCGCCATCACCAACACTGGACCACTGAGGAGTGGAAAAACATCGCCTGGAACATGATAGCGAGTTCAGTCTACTTGAGTGGCCTGCGCAGTCCCCAGACCTCAACCCAATAGAGCATCTTTGGGATGAGATGGAACGGGGCTGTTCGCTGCATGAATCTGCAGCAACTGCGTGATGCCATCGTGTCAGCATGGACCAGCATGTAGAATACCCCGAAGAAATCAGGCTGTTCTGGAGGCAAAGGGGGGTCCGACCCGGTACTAGATGGGTGTACCTAATAAACTGTCCGATAAAGTGTACAGCTCTCTGTTATGCGTGGGAATACTTTGCAACAGATTTCCAAAATAAAAATCACTTACAGCTGATTTGCTGGTGTTTTCACAGTCTTTAATGTCCAGCAATAAAACATTAAATATTCGGCGCGGGCCGCCAGTTGCGAATCCCTGCCGTAGGGAGACATACATTAAGGCCCTGGTCAAATAGAGAGGATGTTTCCCAAATAGCACCCTATTCCTTATATAGTGCACTACTATTGACCAGAGTCCTATTGGGTGTAGTGCACTATATAAGGAATAGGGTGCCATTTGGGAAACAAACTCTCTCTCTCTCTCTCTCTCTCTCTGGCTATGTGCTGTCTAATGGAGCTGAAGCTGCTGAGGTCAACACATAGGGAGTGGTTGTTTCCCAAATGGCACCCTATTCCCTATAAGGTGCACTACACCCAATAGGACTCTGGTCAATAGTAGTGCACCTTATAGGGAATAGGGTGCCATTTTGGCAGCATTCAGAGTAATGTACAGCCTCGCTCTAATTACAATGCTGTGTGGATGGAGCAGGATGGATCTAATTACAATGCTGTGTGGATGGAGCAGGATGGATCTAATTACAATGCTGTGTGGATGGAGCAGGATGGATCTAATTACAATGCTGTGTGGATGGAGCAGGATGGATCTAATTACAATGCTGTGTGGATGGAGCAGGATGGATCTAATTACAATGCTGTGTGGATGGAGCAGGATGGATCTAATTACAATGCTGTGTGGATGGAGCAGGATGGATCTAATTACAATGCTGTGTGGATGGAGCAGGATGGATCTAATTACAATGCTGTGTGGATGGAGCAGGATGGATCTAATTACAATGCTGTGTGGATGGAGCAGGATGGATCTAATTACAATGCTGTGTGGATGGAGCAGGATGGATCTAATTACAATGCTGTGTGGATGGAGCAGGATGGATCTAATTACAATGCTGTGTGGATGGAGCAGGATGGATCTCTGCATTAGAGCATTAGGCAGACGGAAGGATGGACAGACGGACGGGGGACGGACGGACGAACGGGGGACGGACGGCTGTTTGGTTTCACACAGTCGTCCAGTAAGGCCGCACACACACAGATACACACACACACACAGAGATACACACACACACAGATACACACACACACACAGATACACACACACACACACAGATACACACACACACACACAGATACACACACACACAGATACACACAGATACACACACACACAGATACACACAGATACACACACACACACACAGATACACACACACACAGATACACACACACACATATACACACACACACAGATACACACACACAGATACACACACACAGATACACACACACAAACACGCAGAATCTATTCAATGGGGCCCTCGTTTGAAGAGTTTTAATTCGCCACTGACTCACACAGGGGTACACACACACGTCAACATCCTTCTTGGGTAATTAAAGCTGGCATCTATAGCGTTTATCAAAAGCCTCCTCTAACGCAGTGCAATATGATCTATCTGGAAATAATGAAAGACTGAATAAAAATGGCTATTACTAATAGCTGTGCCTTTTGTGAGAGAGAGAGAGAGAGAGAGAGAGAGAGAGAGAGAGAGAGAGAGTTGTTTTAGTTGGCTGTTTGCTCTTCTAATATTATAATAGTTTGTTTCAATTAATGGTTAATTACATTTTATTTATGTTAAATTGTTTTAAAAAATATATATTTGTGTATCAACAGTTTAGCTGAGAAGTCTTGTTCCTCCCTGTAGCTCTGTCTGTTTCCTCCAGCAGAATCTTTGTTGAAAAAGAGTTGATCTTTCCATTTATTATCTTGATACCAGTGTGCTTTGAAGAGACACACACACACACACATACACGCACACACACAGGCACACACACACACACACACACACACACAAACACACACACACACACACAGGCACACACACACACACACACACACACACACACACAGGCACACACACACACACACACACACACAAACAAACACACACACACACAGAGGCACACACACCATACCACACACTCTTGAAAGTTGTAGCTCTGGGCTGATGATAGTTGATTCATCTCATTAGTTCACAGACCCACCACACAAAAGATTACAGCTCTCTGTGTTGCTGAGAGGCCAATGAAAGAAAAGGCTGGGTGAAACCATGTGTGAGCTAACCGCTAACGCTAATTAATCTCAGCTCCGACATGGACACACACACACACTCGCACACACTCACACACACTCACACACACACACACTCACACTCACACACACTGACTCCACCTCCAGCTACAGCTAATTTGCATGGCCTTGTCATACTCGTGTTTTGCAAGACAAGCTCTGTGGTTTTGGCCCAGCTTTGCGTTGGCTTAACCCTGTCAGTCTTGAGACCCCAGGAAAAATCGGCTTTTCATTTATCAGACTTTCATTTATCTGCATTTCCAGCGCTTATATTTAGCCTCACAATGAAGTGTGTTACCATTTTCTTTTCAGGACAACCAAGGCTACACGGAGAATACAGAACAATTTGACATAAACAGTTAAATTCATGAGTTGTATGTCAATAAAGAAAACGGTCAGCCAAAGCAAAAACCTGATTAAAATGAATGTATATGAATGCTGTAAGTACAGAAATGGTTTGCTCGGTGGGAAATGAATATCCAACTAGCCAGTGACTACTGTGTGGAGTTTGGAGTTTGTGACAGCAACTATGTGAGCTTATTACAGTATTATAGACACTATGTCCTGGGATTTCCTATGATCTTCTATGTAGAAGAACCCTTTACCTTCTAACGACTCAGTATTATAGACACTATGTCCTGGGATTTCCTATGATCTTCTATGTAGAAGAACACCTTACCTTCTACGACGTGTAGCTTGTGAGCACCATAGAGTAAGACATGTTACATGTGCGTGTTCGTGAGAGTCTCAGACTTTCATAGATAACTTTGAGTCGTTTATAGCTCAAACTAGTCTTGACTCGACAGACCGTTTTTTTTTTCTCGGGATCCACCCTTGTCTCACAAACACCGCTCTAGCTCAGACCCGTTAATCACACAGACTAATGGTTGGTACCAACGGCTGGAGAGGAAATAGACTCATCCAAAATAGAACAATCCAGAAGTCTGTAGCTCAAACGGGTTAGAATACCAAATCCCACCAGTGTATTAGATTAGCTGTTGGTTGTCATTAGTATAGTGTTGTCAATCTGTGAGGGAAATGAAGCCTGTGCTATCGGACTATCTGACTAGCTAGGTCTTTCCAGTGGTTCACTGTGTTGTTTGGCTGTAGAATAAACCAAGGGAGATAAATCAATAATACAGATTGGCCCTTCTATAAACAGTCTCTTGTGGATCAAATGACTCAGTCCCTTCTATAAACAGTCTCTTGTGGATCAAATGACTCAGTCCCTTCTATAAACAGTCTCTTGTGGATCAAATCAACCCAGTCACTTCTTTAAACAGTCTCTTCTGTGGATCAAATGACTCAGCCCCTTCTATAAACAAGTCTCTTGTGGATCAAATCACCCAGTCCCTTCTATAAACAGTCTCTTGTGGATCAAATGACTCAGTCCCTTCTATAAACAGTCTCTTGTGGATCAAATGACTCAGTCCCTTCTATAAACAGTCTCTTGTGGATCAAATGACTCAGTCCCTTCTATAAACAGTCTCTTGTGGATCAAATACTCAGTCCCTTCTATAAACAGTCTCTTGTGGATCAAATCACTCAGTCCCTTCTATAACAGTCTCTTGTGGATCAAATGACTCAGTCCCTTATAAACAGTCTTTGTGGATCAAATGACTCAGTCCCTTCTATAAACAGTCTTTGTGGATCAAATGACTCAGTCCCTTCTATAAACAGTCTCTTGGGATCAAATACTCATCCTTACAGTCTTGTACAATGACTAGTCCTCTATAACTCTACTTGGACACTCACTCAACCACTTTATAACCAGTACTAACTCTTGGAATACACCCTCATGTTTACCGTGTAAGCTAACTACTGAATACACACTACTTGTGATTCAATGATAGCGTCCTTGTTAAACACTTGGAAATACACTCTAGTCCTTTTAAACAGTAGCTTTGTGTGATACACTGTACATGTCTTCTAACACTGGACAAAACCACTTACGTTTTACCATGTACGGTTTGTAGCTAAACTACTGGAACTACACACTACTGTTTACCATTACGTTGTAGCTCAATCGACTACACACGTTTACCAGACTTGTAGCTAACTACTGGAACTACACACTACTGTTTTACCATGTAGCGGTTGTAGCTAACTACTGGAATACACACTACTGTTTACCATGTAGCGGTGTAGCTAACTACTGGAACTACACACTACTGTTTTACCATGTAGCGGTGTAGCTAACTACTGGAACTACACACTACTGTTTTACCGTGTAGCTAATACTGGAACTACACATCTGTTTACCATGTCGTTGTAGCTAACTACTGGAACTACACACTACTGTTTTACCATGTAGCGGTGTAGCTAACTACTGGAACTACACACTACTGTTTACCTGTAGCGGTGTAGCTAACTACTGGAACTACACTACTGTTTTACCATGTAGCGGTGTTGTAGCTAACTACTGGAACTACACACTACTGTTTTACCATGTAGGGTTTGTAGCTAACTACTGGAACTACACACTACTGTTTTACCATGTAGCGGTGTAGCTAACTACTGGAACTACACACTACTGTTTTACCATGTAGCGTGTAGCTAACTACTGGAACTACACACTACTGTTTTACCATGTAGCGGTGTAGCTAACTACTGGAACTACACACTACTGTTTTACCATGTAGCGGTGTAGCTAACTACTGGAACTACACACTATGTTTTACCATGTAGCGGTGTAGCTAACTACTGGAACTACACACTACTGTTTTACCATGTAGCGGTGTAGCTAACTACTGGAACTACACACTACTGTTTTACCATGTAGCGGTGTAGCTAACTACTGGAACTACACACTACTGTTTTACCATGTAGCGGTTAGCTAACTACTGGAACTACACACTACTGTTTTTACCATGTAGCGGTGTAGCTAACTACTGGAACTACACACTGATGTTTTACCATGTAGCGGTGTAGCTAACTACTGGAACTACACACTACTGTTTTACCATGTAGCGGTGTAGCTAACTACTGGAACTACACACTGCTGTTTTACCATGTAGCGGTGTAGCTAACTACTGGAACTACACACAACTTTTTTTGCAAGAATTTCATTTTTTTCAGCATCAGACCTTCCTAATGCTCACTTAAAACATAATTTTTTTTTGTTTAACAGGCTAAATGACACATTGTGCCCTCATCTGACTCCAGAGTGATCTGTTCTTGCAGTCTATGTAGTCTATGACATGTCAGATTTAGATATGATCATTTATCACAAAGTAGATTGGATGTAGTGAACTACTTTTTTCAAAGTAGGTTTAGTTAAGTAAACTACGTTTTTCTTAAGGGGTAGCTTTAGTGTAGCTTAACTTCTTCCAGTGAGAAGTCATTGGTAGCTTGGTGAACTATATTTTCAGAGTAGCTTCCCCAACACCACTTGCACCACTACCTTCATTGGCATTCTACTTTCCATTTGAAAAACGACACAACTGAAGATACACAACACATGGTTTGACATGTATTTATTTTAAAGGGGTTGTATTAAATTCATATATATATATATTTTTTTTTTTCCTCCATGAACTGTGCACGTGTCCCAGATTGCACCCTATTTCCTCTTTTAAGACCCTGATCAAAAGTAGTGCACTATCAAGGGAATAGGGTGCCATTTGTTCACAATGCAGTGCGTTGGTATTGGTGTACCGCCTGACTCTCCCCGTTTGGATACAGCAGTAGCTTGAAGGCTTATATTAATTACAGAGATAGAGCTAGTCTCTTAAATCAAGTACCATCACACACACACACACACACACACACACACCGCAGATCGTTTTTCCTTTAATGCATGCCTTAAAGCCGATAGCAGATATTCTCAGTACATCTTAATCAACCTTAATGACCCACATTAAAAAAATACAACAGTTTACTATAGAATACTACAGTGCTTACTATAGAATTACATAGTAAACTGTAGTATACTGTAAAATGCTATACTACACACTGTAGTATCCCTCTATCATGTGTAGTACTTACTATAGAATGTTGTAGTATACTGTAGAATAAAATAGTAAATACTACAGTATTATCCATTTGAAAAAAACTGTAGTAAATACTACAGTAATGTCCACAAAAACACTAGTCTGCAAAAAACACTACTTTTTTAAACTATAGTTAATACTACACTATTTAATTTATATACACCCTGCCCATTCCCATTCCCCTCCCCCATAACCCAATTGGTGCCATCCATAAGGGAGAAACCTACGTGTTCAAGTATAGACCATATATTGTGTTCCCTACAGGTTATAGAAAAGAGCAGAAGCTCTGAACTATCTGTTCAGACCCCAGTCCTACCTACCTACAGGTTATAGAAAAGACCAGAAGCTCTGAACTCTCTGTTCAGACCCCAGTCCTGCCTACCTACGGGTTATAGAAAAGACCAGAAGCTCTGAACTCTCTGTTCAGACCCCAGTCCTGCCTACCTACAGGTTATAGAAAAGACCAGAAGCTCTGAACTATCTGTTCAGACCCCAGTCCTACCTACCTACAGGTTATAGAAAAGACCAGAAGCTCTGAACTCTCTGTTCAGACCCCAGTCCTACCTACCTACAGGTTATAGAAAAGACCAGAAGCTCTGAACTCTCTGTTCAGACCCCAGTCCTACCTACCTACAGGTTATAGAAAAGACCAGAAGCTCTGAACTCTCTGTTCAGACCCCAGTCCTACCTAGGTGAGGGAAATGATCTCTGAGAAATTGAAGATGTACCACAGGAAGATGGAGGTGGAGCGCGCCCACAGGACTGGATAACCCACCCCCGGCCCAGGTCACAGGCCGATAGTGGTCAAGTTCCTGAGGTTCAAGGACAAGGTAGCTGTTCTGGAAAGAGCAAAGAACTTGAGAGGAACGTATATATATTTTTCAACAAGGACTATCCTGAAGCTGTGCGCCAGAAGAGGAAAGAACTTATCCCAGCCATGAAAGCTGCGAGAGTGCGTGGGGACATTGCTTACATCCACTTTGACAGGCTCATTGTCCAGCCTCCCTCCCAGAAGCCTGGAATGGATGAGAGAGCCAAGCCTATGGGTTTGTAGCTTCAACCCCGCAGCACACACACACCAACTGATTAATGGACTGCTGAATGTATATTTTTTTATCTTGCTTTGTTTGCTCTTTTCAGTATTATGTCTATCTCTGATAAGCTACCCAGAAAAGGGCTGAAAATAGCCCATATCAATATATGTAGCCTTAGAAATAAGGTTAAAGAAATCAATAACTTGCTAACATCAGATAACATTCATAGATTAGCCATTTCTGAGACTCACTTAGATAATTCATTTGACGATACTGCAGTAGCAATACAAGAATATACAGTAACATCTATAGAAGAGACAGAAATGCTTATGGGGGAGGTGTTGCTGTATATATTCAGAGCCATATCCCTGTAATGCTTAGAGAATATCTTATGTCAAGTGTTATTGAAGTGTTGTCGTTGCAGGTTCACATGCCACATCTTAAGCCTATTATTTTAGGGTGTTGCTATAGGCCACCAAGCGCGAACAGTCAGTATCTAAATAATATGTGTGAAATGCTTGATAGTGTATATGATGTAAACAGAGAGGTCTACTTTCTTGGGGATCTGAATATTGACTGGTTTTCATCAAGCTGTCTGCTCAAGAGGAAGCTTCTCACTGTAACCAGTGCCTGTAATCTGGTTCAGGTTATTAATCAAACTATCAGGGTGTTTACAAACACTACAGGAACAAGATCATCCACATGTATCGATCACATTTTTACTAATACTGTATAATTTTGTTCTAAAGCTGTATCCGTACCCATTGGATGCAGTGATCACAATATAGTTGCTATATCCAGGAAAGCCAAAGTTCCAACAGCTGGGCCTAAAATAGTGTATAAGAGATCATACAAAAGATTTTGCTCTGACTCATATGTGGATGATGTTAAAACATATTTGTTGGTTTGATGTGATTAATAAGGAGCATCCAGATGCTGCACTTGATGAATTTATTAAATTGATTCTTCCAATTATTGATAAACATGCACCGGTTAGGAAACTGACTGTTAGAACTGTTAAGGCTCCATGGATTGATGAGGATTTGAAAAACTGTATGGTTGAAAGAGACGGGGCAAAAGGAGTGGCTAATAAGTCTGGCTGCACATCTGACTGGCTGACTTACTGCAAATAGAGAAATGATGTGACTAAACTCAACAAAAAGAAGAAGAAACTGTATTATGAAGCCAAGATCAATTATATAAAGAATGATGGAAAAAAAACTTTGAAGTACTTTAAATGAAATTATGGGCAGAAAGACAAATTCAACTCCATCTTTCATCGAATCAGATGGCTTATTCATCACAAAACCATTTGATGTTGCCAATTATTTTGGCATTGGCATTGGCAAAGTGGGCAAACTTAGGCAGGAAATGCCAACAATGAACAGTGAGCCATCGTGTTTATGCATAAAAAAACAAATAATGAAAGAAAAGCATTGCAAGTTTGAATTTTGTAAAGTTAGTGTGGGAGAGGTGGAAAAATTATTGTTATCGATCAATAATGACAAACCTCCTGGCATTGACAACTTAGATAGAAAGCTACTGAGGATGGTAGCTGACTCTATGGCCACTCCTATCTGTCATATCTTTAATCTGAGCCAAAGTAATTCCGCTACCCAAGAATGGTAAAGCGGCCTTTACTGGTTCTAACAGCAGACCTATAAGCTTGCTGCCAGCTCTTAGCAAACTGTTGGAAAAAATTGTGTTTGACCAGATACAATGCTATTTCTCTGTAAACAAATTAACAGACTTTCAGCATGCTTATAGGGAAGGGCACTCAACACGTACTGCACTGACACAAATGACTGATGATTGGTTGAAGAAATTGATAATTAGAAGATTGTGGGAGCTGTACTGTTAGATTTCAGTGCAGCCTTTGATATTATTGACCATAACCTGTTGTTGAAAAAACGTATGGCGCAGTGGTCTAAGGCACTGCATCGCAGTGCTAGCTGTGCCACTAGAGATCCTGGTTCGAATCCAGGCTCTGTCGTAGCCGGCCGCGACCGGGAGCCCATGGGGCGGCGCACAATTGGCCCAGCGTCGTCCAGGGTAGGGGAGGGAATGGCCGGCAGGGGATGTTGGTAGAGCATGGCGTTTGCAATGCCAGGGTTGTGGGTTCGATTCCCACGGGGGGGGGCCAGTATGAAAAACTAACTGTAAGTCGCTCTGGATAAGAGCATCTGCTAAATGACTCAAATGTAAATGTAATGGCTTTTCAACCTCTGCCATATTGTGGATTCAGAGCTATCTATCTAATAGAACTCAAATGGTTTTCTTTAATGGAAACTTCTCTAATGTCAAACATGTAAAGTGTGGTGTACCACAGGACAGCACTCTAGGCCCTCTACTCTTTTCTATTTTTACCAATGACCTGCCACTGGCATTAAACAAAGCATGTGTGTCCATGTATGCTGATGATTCAACCATATACGCATCAGAAACCACAGCTAATGAAGTCACTGAAACCCTTAACAAAGAGTTGCAGTCTGTTTTGGAATGGGTGGCCAGTAATAAACTGGTTCTGAACATCTCTAAAACTAAGAGCATTGTAGTTGGTACAAATCATTCCCTAAATTCTAGACCTCAGCTGAATCTGGTAATGAATGATGTGGCTGTTGAACAAGTTGATGAGACTAAATTATTTGGCGTTACCTTAGATTGTAAACTATCATGGTCAAAACATATTGATTCAATGGTTGTAAAGATGGGGAGAGGTCTGTCTGTAATAAAGAGATGCTCTGCTTTTTTGACACCACATTCCACAAAGCAAGTCCTGCAGGCTCTAGTTTAGTCTAATCTTGATTACTGTCCAGTCATGTGGTTAAGTGCTGCAAGGAAAGACCTAGTTAAGCTGCAGCTGGCCCAAAACAGAGCGGCACGTCTTGCTCTTCATTGTAATCAGAGGGCTGATATAAATACTATGCATGCCAGTCTCTCTTGGCTAAGAGTTGAGGAGAGACTGACTGCATCACTTCTTATTTTTATAAGATACATTAATGTTTTGAAAATCCCAAATTGTTTTCATAGTCAACTTACACACACACTTATCCCACCAGACATGCCACCAGGGGTCTTTTCACAGTCCTCAAATCCAGAACAAATTAAAAGAAGCGTACAGTATTATATAGAGCCATTATTGCATGGAACTCCGTTCCATCTCATATTGCTCAAATAAACAGCAAACCTGGTTTCAAAAACAGATAAAGCAACACCTCACGGCACAACGCCTCTCCCCTATTTGACCTAGATAGTTTGTGTGTATGTATTGATATGTAGGCTACGTGTGCCTTTTCTAAATTGATGTAGTTCTGTCCTTGAGCTGTTCTTGTCTATTAATGTTCTGTATTATGTCATGTTTCATGTTTTGTGTGGACACCAGGAAGAGTAGCTGCTGCTTTTGCAACAGCTAATGGGAATCCTAATAAAATACCAAATACCAAATACCAAATACCTACAAGTTATAGAAAAGAGCAGAAGCTCTGAACTATCTGTTCAGACCCCAGTCCTACCTACCTACAGGTTATAGAAAAGACCAGAAGCTCTGAACTCTCTGTTCAGACCCCAGTCCTACCTACCTACAGGTCATAGAAAAGAGCAGAAGCTCTGAACTCTCTGTTCAGACCCCAGTCCTACCTACCTAAAAAGTTACTGAAAATCTCCTCTATTAGTATTTCTCCAGTAGGTTTCCTAAAGGACAACGCCTCCACTTCTATGTCAAAGATAATACAACAAAAACACTACAGTAAACACTACAGTATACTACAGTCTGCAAAAACACTACAGTAAATACTACAGTATACTACAGTCTGCGAAAACACTACAGTAAATACTACAGTATACTACAGTCTGCAAAAACACTACAGTAAATACTACAGTATACTACAGTCTGCAAAAACACTACAGTAAATACTACAGTATACTACAGTCTGCAAAAACACTACAGTATAAATACTACAGTAACTACAGTCTGCAAAACCCACGACAGTAAAATCCTACAGTAGACTGATAGTCTGCCAAAAAAACTACAGTAATAACAGTATAATACAGTCTGCAAAAAACACTACCAGTAAATACTACAGATACTACAGTCTGCAAAACACTACAGTAAATACTCAGTATACTACAGTCTGTAAAAACCACTACAACATTAATACAGGATACTACAGAGTCTGAAAAAACATACAGTAAATACATACAGGATACTAACGTCTGCAAAAACACTACAGTAAATACTACAGTATACTACAGTCTTGCAAAAACACTTACAGTAAATACTACAGTATACTCAGTCTGCCACAAAAACCACACAGGATAATACAGTCTGAAAAAACACTACAGTAAACACTACAGTATACTACAGTCTGCAAAAACACTACAGTAACACTACAGTATACTACAGTCTGCAAAAACACTACAGTAAATACTACAGTATACTACAGTCTGCAAAAACACTAACAGTTAAAACTACAGTAACTACAGTACAAGTCTGCGAAAAAACACTACAGTAAATACTACCCTATACATCTGAACTACAGTCTGTTGAAAAACACTACAGTAAATACTACAGTATACTCAGTCTGCAAAAACACTACAGTAATACTACAGTCTGCAAAAACACAGTAATACTTACACAGTCGAAACACTACAGTAATACTACTTACAGTCTGCGAAAAACACTACAGTAAATACTACAGTCCTGCAAAAACACTACAGTAAATACTACAGTATACTACAGTCTGCAAAACAACAAACTACAGTATACTACAGTACACTACAGTTCTGCTAAAAAAACACTACAGTAAATACTACAGTATACTCAGTCTGCAAAACACTAAAACACTACATAAGTCTGGATAAGCAATATACCACAACTCCCAGTGCCTTTCAGTAATACCTACAGTATCGTACAGTCTGGGATACAGTATCGTTACATTGTCAAAACACAGTTTCAGAGGTTAGGAAAAAAATACAGTATATACTTATATTCACAGACTTTAAAAAACAGTAATGAAAGTCCACACTACAGTAAAACGTATACAGACAGGGGCTGCAAAACTACAGTAAAAAAAATCACACGCTTATCAAACAGTACAGAAGAGACTACGTATACTAGAGTTGCAACGCTACAGTAAACACAAACACACGCAAACACACATAAACACAGACACACCAAAAACACTACAGAACATACCTACAGAAACACACGCAAACAACACACAATACACAAACACATCTCAAAAACACACAGTAAATACACAGCTCAAACACACACACAAAACACAAAACACACACAAACACACACATAATACACACAACAAACAAAACACAAAAACTACAATACACACGCACAAACACACTACAGAAAACACATACACTAACAGCAAAAACACACAAATACACATAACTACACCAAAACACACAGTACACACAACTACACACCACAAACACCACAGAACACAGTACTATAGTCTTGAAATCATCGTTCCCAGTACTACAAAGTTGAAACAAATCTAATTACATACAGGGCTGTGTCCAAAACAGAAAGTAAGTACTATAGGATAAAGGGTCCTTGGACTACAGTAAGAGCAGTACTAAGTCGCCGAGCACATAAAGACTCACAAATACCTCAAAACCTACATAATACTACTCTCTCCGATGCAAAAACACACAGTAATGATCCACTAAACATGATATCAGTATATCACCTTCCTATCTCGATTAAGTCTAAATATATCCCAATTCTATCTGTCTGCAGCTCTATAAATACCACTTCTAATCTGTCCGCAAACATACTAATCACTCCTAATTGTGCAACTATAATATCCCTTACCTATCGTCTGCAAGTACATAACTATAATACACCTTACTATCTGCTGCAAAACTACATAGAGCAAAACGTTATTGCTATTTATACCTTATATCGTTCATGTGATCAGTCGTTACTATTCAGAACAGTCAGAGTTAGATTTGGAACTTATATATTTATAGTCCACAACTAAAAGCTACAGCACAACACACCACCAACTACCACCACATGATCAAAAACACATAAAAAATCACCACTTTTCAACGTGAGGATGTATTCTTTTATTTGTTTCGCTACACACACAAAACAACACCACCACCCACCCCACCACACAAACCACCACACACAAACACACACCCAAAACAACACAACACACACACACAAACAACAACAACCCACCACACAAACAAACAAACATCCCTTACCAACCAACAACCCCCCAAAACCACAAAACCCACAAAACCACTTCACACACACAACACAACCAAAGTATCTTTAATGTTCAGTCTTTTCCCCCGACTCAAAGGAAACAAACCCCTTTATTTTGCAAAGCTTTTTCCCAACCCTGTTATAATATTCCTTATTGTCTATAGTATATACCTTCCATTGGGCCCTTTGCATATTTAACGGCCGAACATAAAACTCCCCAACCTCCAAAATATTCTCTCCATCCGCAAGTAATATCCACTACGATATCATTATACCCTTCCATTTCTGCATTAGCTATAATATATCCCTTCCTATCTGTCTGCATAGGTCTATAAATATATCCCTTCCTATCTGGTCTGACATTAGTCTATAATATATCCCTTCATATCCGTCTGGACATTACGCTCCCTATACTTATATCCCTTCCTATCTGTCTGCATAGTCTATTACATATCCCTTTCCCTATCTGTCTGCATTAGTCTATACTATATCCCTTCCTATCTGTCTGACATTAGGTCTATAATATATCCCTTCCTATCTGTCTGCATTAGTCTATAATATATCCCTCCTATCTGTCTGGTATTAGTCTATAATATATCCCTTCCTATCTGTCTGCATTAGTCTATAATATAGCCCTTCAATCTATCTGTCTGCATGTATTCTATACTTAATCCCCTTCCTATCTGTCTGCATTAAGTCCTAATATATTCCCGTCCTATCGTCTGCTTTAGTCCTATAATATATTCCCCTTCCTATCTGTCTGCATTAGTCTATAAGATATCCCTTCCTATCATGTCTGCATTAGTCTATAATATATCCCTTCCTATCTGTTCTGCCATAGTCTATACTATATCCCTTTCCTATCTGTCTGCATTAGTCTATAAATATCCCTTCCTATCTGTCCTGCATTAGTCCTATAATATAATCCCTTCCTATCTGTCTGCATTAGTCCTATAAATATAATCCCTTCCTATCTGTCTGGTATTAGTCTATAATATATCCCGTCATAAATTTTTCATCTGTTCTGCATTAGTTCTATAATATAATCCCTTCCTATATGTCTGCATTAGTCTATACTATATCCCTTCCTATCTGTCTGGTATAGTCTATAATATATCCCTTCCTATCTGTCTGCATTAGTCTATAATATATCCCTTCCTATCTGTCTGCATTAGTCTATACTGTATCCCTTCCTATCTGTCTGCATTAGTCTATAATATATCCCTTCCTATCTGTCTGCATTAGTCTATAATATATCCCTTCCTATCTGTCTGCATTAGTCTATAATATATCCCTTCCTATCTGTCTGCATTAGTCTATACTATATCCCTTCCTATCTGTCTGCATTAGTCTATAATATATCCCTTCCTATATGTCTGCATTAGTCTATACTATATCCCTTCCTATCTGTCTGGTATTAGTCTATAATATATCCCTTCCTATCTGTCTGCATTAGTCTATACTATATCCCTTCCTATCTGTCTGCATTAGTCTATACTATATCCCTTCCTATCTGTCTGGTATTAGTCTATAATATATCCCTTCCTATCTGTCTGCATTAGTCTATACTATATCCCTTCCTATCTGTCTGGTATTAGTCTATACTATATCCCTTCCTATCTGTCCGCATTAGTCTAAAATATATCCCTTCCTATCTGTCTGCATTAGTCTATACTATATCCCTTCCTATCTGTCTGGTATTAGTCTATACTATATCCCTTCCTATCTGTCTGCATTAGTCTATACTATATCCCTTCCTATCTGTCTGGTATTAGTCTATAATATATCCCTTCCTATCTGTCTGCATTAGTCTATAATATATCCCTTCCTATCTGTCTGCATTAGTCTATAATATATCCCTTCCTATCTGTCTGCATTAGTCTATAATATATCCCTTCATATCTGTCTGCATTAGTCTATAATATATCCCTTCCTATCTGTCTGCATTAGTCTATACTATATCCCTTCCTATCTGTCTGCATTAGTCTATACTATATCCCTTCCTATCTGTCTGCATTAGTCTATAATATATCCCTTCCTATCTGTCTGCATTAGTCTATAATATATCCCTTCCTATCTGTCTGCATTAGTCTATACTATATCCCTTCATATCTGTCTGCATTAGTCTATAATATATCCCTTCCTATCTGTCTGCATTAGTCTATAATATATCCCTTCCTATCTGTCTGCATTAGTCTATACTATATCCCTTCCTATCTGTCTGCATTAGTCTATAATATATCCCTTCCTATCTGTCTGCATTAGTCTATACTATATTCCTTCCTATCTGTCTGCATTAGTCTATAATATATCCCTTCCTACCTGTCTGCATTAGTCTATACTATATCCCTTCCTATCTGTCTGCATTAGTCTATAATATATCCCTTCCTATCTGTCTGCATTAGTCTATACTATATCCCTTCCTATCTGTCTGCATTAGTCTATAATATATCCCTTCCTATATGTCTGCATTAGTCTATACTATATCCCTTCCTATCTGTCTGCATTAGTCTATACTATATCCCTTCCTATCTGTCTGCATTAGTCTATAATATATCCCTTCCTATCTGTCTGCATTAGTCTATAATATATCCCTTCCTATCTGTCTGCATTAGTCTATAATATATCCCTTCCTATCTGTCTGCATTAGTCTATACTATATCCCTTCCTATCTGTCTGCATTAGTCTATAATATATCCCTTCCTATCTGTCTGCATTAGTCTATACTATATCCCTTCCTATTTGTCTGCATTAGTCTATAATATATCCCTTCCTATCTGTCTGCATTAGTCTATACTATATCCCTTCCTATCTGTCTGCATTAGTCTATAATATATCCCTTCCTATCTGTCTGCATTAGTCTATAATATATCCCTTCCTATCTGTCTGCATTAGTCTATAATATATCCCTTCCTATCGGTCTGCATTAGTCTATACTATATCCCTTCATATCTGTCTGCATTAGCCTATAACACGCTGCACCTAATATTATCAGGACAGTGTTTTCTGATGTCTCAATCAAATAATGCCTGTATTCAATTAGCTGGTTCAATCTTTAAACCAATTGAGATGAAGATTCGAGTATAACTCTGTATTTATAATTGAAGGCCTGATCAGATGCAAAAAAAATACAGGAATTATGACAAATTAATCAAGTAGTTTTTCAAAGATTGAACAGATTGACTGGGCTGAGCACATGAGTTGAGAAGGGAACAGAGAGACCGAGAGAGCGGGGGTGGAATTAATCAGACTCACAATGTCAATGGACCCAGAAGGTTTTTCAGTTCTGATTTTGTCAAGGAGTTTTGACAAAAACAAAAGGGGAGTTCAAAAATACTTTAAATCAGACTCACAGAGATATCAACATCATGGTTAGAATCACAGAGATATTAACATCGTGGTTAGAATCACGAGAGATATTAACATCATGGTTAGAATCACAGAGATATTAAACATCATGGTTTAGAAATCACAGAGCAGAAGACTATTAACATGTCATGGTTAGAATCACAAGAGATATTAACCATCGATGATTGAGAATCCCAAAGAATATTAACATCCATGGTTAGAATCATCAGAGATATTAAAATACCGTGGTTAGAATCACCAGAGATATGAACAATCATGGTTTAGACTCCACAGAGATAATGAACATCATTTAGAATCCCCAGAGATATTAACTCGTGGTTAGAATCACAGAGATATTAACATCATGGTTAGAACTCACAGAGATATATAACATCATGGTTAGAATCACAGAGATATTAACATCATGGTTAGAATCACAGAGATATTAACATCATGGTTAGACTCACAGAGATATTAACATCATGGTTAGAATCACAGAGATATTAACATCATGGTTAGAATCACAGAGATATTAACATCATGGTTAGAATCACAGAGATATTAACATCATGGTTAGAATCACAGAGATATTAACATCATGGTTAGAATCACAGAGATATTAACATCATGGTTAGAATCACAGAGATATTAACATCATGGTTAGATTCACATTGTGCTTCAGAGCCAGACAATTAGGAGTGATGAGGAACAGGAAATATGAACTAGCATGACGAAAGCGTCTGTGTCTGTGTTTGTGTGCGTGTGTGTGTGTGGGTATACGTTAGGGTGATTTCGACCTGATACGGAAGGCCCCTGGGCCATGATACGGAGTGTCTGTGTGTGTGTGTGTGTGTGTGTGTGTGTGTGGGGATACGTTAGGGTGATTTTGACCTGATACGGAAGGCCCCTGGGCCATGATACGGAGTGTCTGTGTCTGTGTGTGTGTGTGGGGATACGTTAGGGTGATTTTGACCTGATACGGAAGGCCCCTGGGCCATGATACGGAGTGTCTGTGTGTGTGTGTGTGGGTATACGTTAGGGTGATTTCGACCTGATACGGAAGGCCCCTGGGCCATGATACGGAGTGTCTGTGTGTGTGTGTGTGGGGATACGTTAGGGTGATTTTGACCTGATACGGAAGACCCCTGGGCCATGATACGGAGTGTCTGTGTGTGTGTGTGGTTGGGTATACGTTAGGGGTGATTTTGACCTGATACGGAAGGCCCCTGGGCCATGATACGGAGTGTCTGTTGTGTGTGTGTGGGTGGGGATACGTTAGGGTGATTTTGACCTGATACGGAAGACCCCTGGGCCATGATACGGAGTGTCTGTGTCTGTGTTTGTGTGCGTGTGTGTGTGTGGGGATACGTTAGGGTGATTTTGACCTGATACGGAAGGCCCCTGGGCCATGATACGGAGTGTCTGTGTCTGTGTTTGTGTGCGTGTGTGTGTGTGGGGATACGTTAGGGTGATTTTGACCTGATACGGAAGCCCCTGGGCCATGATACGGAGTGTCTGTGTCTGTGTTGTGTGTGGTGTGTGTGTGGGGATACGTTAGGGGTGATTTTGACCTGATACGGAAGGCCCCTGGGCCATGATACGAGTGTGTGTGTGGTGCGTGTGTGTGTGTGGGGATACGTTAGGGTGATTTTGACCTGATACGGAAGACCCCTGGGCCATGATACGGAGTGTCTGTGTGTGTGTGGGGATACGTTAGGGTGATTTCGACCTGATACGGAAGGCCCCTGGGCCATGATAACGGAGTGTCTGTGTGTGTGTTTGTGTGTGTGGTGTGTTGTGGGGATACGTTAGGGGTGATTTTGACCTGATACGGAAGGCCCCTGGGCCATGATACGGAGTGTCTGTGTGTGTGTTTGTGTGTGTGTGTGTGTGTGGGGATACGTTAGGGTGATTTTGACCTGATACGGAAGACCCCTGGGCCATGATACGGAGTGTCTGTGTGTGTGTGTGTGTGTGTGTGTGTGTGTGTGTGGGTATACGTTAGGGTGATTTTGACCTGATACGGAAGGCCCCTGGGCCATGATACGGAGTGTCTGTGTGTGTGTTTGTGTGTGTGTGTGTGTGTGGGGATACGTTAGGGTGATTTTGACCTGATACGGAAGACCCCTGGGCCATGATACGGAGTGTCTGTGTGTGTGTGTCTGTGTGTGTGTGCGTGTGTGTGTGTGGGTATACGTTAGGGTGATTTTGACCTGATACGGAAGACCCCTGGGCCATGATACGGAGTGTCTGTGTGTGTGTGTCTGTGTGTGTGTGCGTGTGTGTGTGTGGGTATACGTTAGGGTGATTTTGACCTGATACGGAAGACCCCTGGGCCATGATACGGAGTGTCTGTGTGTGTGTGTGTGTGCGTGTGTGTGTGTGGGTATACGTTAGGGTGATTTTGACCTGATACGGAAGACCCCTGGGCCATGATACGGAGTGTCTGTGTGTGTGTGTCTGTGTGTGTGCGTGTGTGTGTGTGTGGGTATACGTTAGGGTGATTTTGACCTGATACGGAAGACCCCTGGGCCATGATACGGAGTGTCTGTGTGTGTGTGTGTGTGCGTGTGTGTGTGTGGGTATACGTTAGGGTGATTTTGACCTGATACGGAAGACCCCTGGGCCATGATACGGAGTGTCTGTGTGTGTGTGTGTGTGCGTGTGTGTGGTGGGGTATACGTTAGGGTGATTTTGACCTGATACGGAAGACCCCTGGGCCATGATACGGAGTGTCTGTGTGTGTGTGTCTGTGTGTGTGCGTGTGTGTGTGTGTGGGTATACGTTAGGGTGATTTTGACCTGATACGGAAGACCCCTGGGCCATGATACGGAGTTTCTGTGTGTGTGTGTGTGTGTGTGTGTGGGGATACGTTAGGGTGATTTTGACCTGATACGGAAGACCCCTGGGCCATGATACGGAGTGTCTGTGTGTGTGTGTGTGTGTGTGTGTGTGTGGGGATACGTTAGGGTGATTTTGACCTGATACGGAAGACCCCTGGGCCATGATACGGAGTGTCTGTGTGTGTGTGTGTGTGTGTGTGTGTGTGTGTGGGGATACGTTAGGGTGATTTTGACCTGATACGGAAGACCCCTGGGCCATGATACGGAGTGTCTGTGTGTGTGTGTGTGTGTGTGTGTGTGTGTGTGTGTGGGGATACGTTAGGGTGATTTTGACCTGATACGGAAGACCCCTGGGCCATGATACGGAGTGTCTGTGTGTGTGTGTGTGTGTGTGTGTGTGTGTGTGGGGATACGTTAGGGTGATTTTGACCTGATACGGAAGACCCCTGGGCCATGATACGGAGTGTCTGTGTGTGTGTGTGTGTGTCTGTGTGCGTGTGTGTGTGGGTATACGTTAGGGTGATTTTGACCTGATACGGAAGACCCCTGGGCCATGATACGGAGTGTCTGTGTCTGTGTGTGTGTGCGTGTGTGTGTGTGGGTATACGTTAGGGTGATTTTGACCTGATACGGAAGGCCCCTGGGCCATGATACGGAGTGTCTGTGTGTGTGTGTGTGTGTCTGTGTGCGTGTGTGTGTGGGGTATACGTTAGGGTGATTTTGACCTGATACGGAAGACCCCTGGGCCATGATACGGAGTGTCTGTGTCTGTGTGTGTGTGCGTGTGTGTGTGTGGGTATACGTTAGGGTGATTTTGACCTGATTACGGAAGGCTCCTGGGCCATGATACGGAGTGTCTGTGTGTGTGTGGGGATACGTTAGGGTGATTTTGACCTGATACGGAAGGCCCCTGGGCCATGATACGGAGTGTCTGTGTGTGTGTGGTGTGGTGTGTGTGTGTGTGTGTGGGTATACGTTAGGGTGATTTTGACCTGATACGGAAGACCCCTGGGCCATGATACGGAGTGTCTGTGTGTGTGTGTGTGTGTGTGTGTGTGTGTGTGGGTATACGTTAGGGTGATTTTGACCTGATACGGAAGGCCCCTGGGCCATGATACGGAGTGTCTGTGTGTGTGTGTGTGTGTGTGTGTGTGTGTGTGGGTATACGTTAGGGTGATTTTGACCTGATACGGAAGGCCCCTGGGCCATGATACGGAGTGTCTGTGTGTGTGTGTGTGTGGGGATACGTTAGGGTGATTTTGACCTGATACGGAAGACCCCTGGGCCATGATACGGACACCACAGAATACAACACGGGAAGTTACCATGGTCACCTTGCCCCAAATGGCACCCTATTGGTCAACAGTAGTGCACTGTATAGGGAATAGGGTGTCATTCTCTGGTCTAAAGTAGTGCACTACATAGGGAATAGGATGCCATTTGAGACGCTACCTCGGTCACAACAAGGCACCCTGATCAGGTGCTTCAGAAACCACCTCGTCAAACAGGAAGCAGCTACCAGGTAGGAGCTGGGGAAATGATATGGCCACACAACTCACTGCGGTTGGAAGGAACCCTACACTTACCCATAGGAGTACGAACCTCCACTTGTCTAAATAATACCCCATCATCACCACATGGTAATATTATAAATAGGAGGAACCTCCACTTGGATAAATATTGTTGACATGTTTTCATGTTTTAGATTCCGACCATTTCCTAAATGCTTTTCTCAAAAACCACAAACCATTAAAAAAAAAAACTAGGTTTAGGGAGACAGGAAACAGAGAGATTAACTGCCACACTCCAGAGTGTAGTTTGTTTTTCTATTCACTCGTCTGTGATGATAACTGACACTCAGATGCCCCACTACCCCCTCACCCAAAATAGGTTTTCTGTTCACTCGTCTGTGATGATAACTGACACTCAGATGCCCCACTACCCCCTCACCCAAAATAGGTTTTTCTATTCACTCGTCTGTGATGATAACTGACACTCAGATGCCCCACTACCCCCCTCACCCAAAAGAGGCCCAATATGTTCCATGTTAAAGTCTTTCTCTCCAGATAGAAGCAAAGTGGCGTGGAGACAGTAATGACTCTAGACAGGCCCTGGTTGAGTCCCAAATGGCACCCCTATCCCCCTATGGGCCCTGCTCAAAAGTAGTGCACTACATAGGGAACAGAGTGCCATTTGGAACGCAGACAGTCTCTTAAATGGACGTGCGGTTGGGCTCTTTATCCTGAAACAAACACGAGATAAAATAAATAGTTTTAGAAACTTTAATATGAAGCGGTCGACATCTGAATTTCTTGGAATGGATTATAGCGCCCTAGGCGAAGTGCAGCTAGCACTTCACCTGACTGACTGACAGCCCCACTGCCAGATCAATTCATAAATATCCAACAGCCCCGGTGACGGTGAGAGAGAGAGACGCTGTAGAGCTTGTAGAGACATTTGTTAAATGCCACCTGGAAATTTAAACCTGTCGTCCCCTACGCATTTCTTATTTCCTCTCTAAATAAAATATTCCACCAAGGACAACGCATAAAGTACCACCAAGACAACCCTGTCAAAAGTCCCACCAGAAAAAGCTAATTTAAAAAGTTTTCCTCGAGAAGCTGTCAAAAGATTCCCCCAAAGGGGACAACATTTCAAAGTTTTCCACCAGAGGACACGATTTAAATTTTCCCCAAGGAAAACTGTTTTAAAAAAGTATTCCCCCCGGGGGACACGCAAAAAGTATCCATCGGGAAAAAGCTGTTTTAAATATCCACCAAGACAACTTTTTAAAATTTCCATCAGAGACATTTAAAAAAATATTCCTCAGGACAAGCGAAAAAGTATTCCACCAAGGACAAGCTGTCCAAAATATCCACCAGAGGAAAAGCGATTTAAGTTTTTCCACAGAGAAAAAGCTGTCCATAAATTTCCCCCAGGGGACACTGCATAAAGTATTCATAAAGGCAAGCTGTTTTAAAGTATTCCCCCAAAGGGGACAGCTGTTTTAAAAAGTTTCCCAGGAAAAACTATTTAAATTTTCACAGGGGGACAAGCTGTTTAAAAATTTTCCATAAAGGAAACCGATTAAAGTATTCCATCGGGGAAAAGCTGTTTTAAAAGTTTTCCTAAAGGGACAACCTATGTAAATTTTCCTAAAGGACAACGTGAAATTTTCCATACTAAAAGACAAAAAAGACAAAGTGCTGAACAGTTTTAAACAAAGAGGGGAAGAGGGGGGAAAGAGGAGAGAAAAAAAACGAAAGAAAAGAAAGAGAAAAGGGAGAGAGAAAGGGGGAAAAAAGAGAAAAGAGAGAAGAGAGGGAAAGGAAGAGGGGGAGGGGGAAGAAAGGGAAAAAGGGAAAGAGGGAAGAGAGGAAGGGGTTTGGGGGGGGAGGGGGGTAGGGGGGTTTGGGGGGAAAAGGGGGAGGGGCGGGGGTTTAGTTGGGGGGTTTCCCCCTCGTCTTGGGGGGTTTTCGCGGGGGGTTTTGTTGGGTTGCCTTTGGCCGTCCCCCTTTTTTTGGGTTTGGGTTTCTGGGGGTGGGTTGGGGGGGGGGTTTTCCCCCCTTTTCCGGGGCCCCCCCGGGCCCCCGGCTCCCCCCCCCCGGGGGGGGGGATCGGGCCCGGGCGCTGGGGGGGGGTTTGGGGGGGTTTTTTTTTCCCCCCCAACTCAAAAGGTTTTACTTTTTCCATTTCAGTTTTTTAGCTTTAAATTGGGGAGTTTTTTTTAATGAAAAAAATAAAAAATAAATCAATTTCAAAACTTCCCACCCCTTTAGAATCGCTGCTGTGGGCCCTTATTTTATACTCCCAGAATAATATAATTATAACTTTCCCCCCTTTAAACCCGGGCAAAAGCCGGGTGGAACCGTTCCCTCAATTCCTATAAAACACCTGAAAACCCCCCCTTTGGAAAAAAACCTGGGGGGAACCTTTCCCCTCAAATTCACCAGTTATAGAAAACCTTTTGAAAACCCCCTGGCAAAACCTTTTGAACCTTTCCCCTAAATTTCCCCATATAACACCCTTGTCCCCCTGGCAGAAAGCCTGGTGAAAAACACTTTTTCCCTCAATTCACCATATATAACACCGATATTTCAGAGCAAGTAGGATACGGAGACACTGCCAAGGCTTCTTCGGGGGAGAAGTAAAATTTAAAAAAAGGGTTTTCTTTTTTCCCCTTTTGCCCATCTTATGTCTTTCCTCCTCTCTCCTCTCTCTGGTCGCTCTCTCTCTCTCTTAATTCCAAAAAATAAAGAAAGTTCAAGGTAAAGGGGGAAAAAATATTGAACAAAAACCCTTGACAGGGTCCCCAATCAGAGAGAAAGAGAAGAGAGGGGAGAGAAAGAGAGAAAATAAAAATGAAAGAAAGGAATATAAGAGAGAAGAGGAGGAGAGAAAAAGAGAGACGGAAGAAAAGAAAGAAAATATAGGAGAGAGAGACAGAAGGAGAAGAAGAGAGAGAAGAAGAGAAAAGGAATAAAGATTAAGGATGGGGAAAGGGCATAAAAAGGGAGCCCCAAAAAAAGAAGAGAAGAAAAAAGAGAGAGGCAAAAAGCCAAAAGGAGGAAAGGAAAGAATAAGAAGAAAGAAGACCCAAACCTGACCTACGCCTTCACTATGGGAACAACAAAAACAAACAAAAATACACCGAAAAAAAGGAACACAGGTCAGAAACACTAAATTTAATTGAAAATCCTAACTCTAACCTTCTGGAAAATTGGAAAAACACTAAACAAACAAAAACCAAAGAGCATCTATCCAAACGGGTTAGGGGAAAACCACTTCCCCAAACTTTTTGCCCTAAAACAAGAAAAAAAACAAAAAAAATTATATGAAAATGCAAATCTTAAACAACTTTTAAAAGACACCAAACCCAATGGATTCCCAATTACTTGAATAACTCAGGACAAAATAAAAACCCTCCCCCCAAAAAGCCCTTTTGGGTGTTAGGGTACCTAAATAAAAAAAAATATCAGACCAAAAATTTAAATTGGGCTTTTTAAAATTTTTTTAAAAATCACCCTTTTGCTCTGCATCTCCCCCAATGGAAGGACTGAACCAAGGATTTCCCCCAATCCCAAAGTGGAACAAATTTTGACCCCATCTACCAGGGGTTCTAAACAAAACCCTTTGGGGAAAAATCCTCTGCATTATCATTACACAACTATTCTTTCCTCATGAAAAAAATGTACTGGCAAATGCAAATTGTTTTTTTCCCCAAAATTTAGAGAGTAGAGAAAGTAGGAGATGATATAGAGACGAAGAGAGAGAGATAGAGATAGATAGAGATGGCAGAGAGATAGAAGAGAGGAAAGTTAGAGAGAGAGAGACGAGTATAGAGACAGAGATAAGAGATATATATAGATGATATATATAAATTAGATATATATACAGTTAATATATATAGAGAGACAAGGAGAGAGAGAAATTATAGATAGAGAGAGAGAGAGAGAGAGATTGTTTACTTTCCTTTTGTTTACTATCTACTTCACGTGCTTTGGCAATGTAAACATATGTTTTCCATGCCAATAAAGCCCATAAATTGAATTGAATTGAGGAGGTATCAATAACTGTTTAACTATTAATGTGACTCCCAGGGTCTGGAAAGCTGAAATATTCTGTCCCAACCTGTTCTAACACAGATATAATATACCACACAATACAATGTGACAAACAGTATGTTAAAGTGTTAAAATCCTTTAAAACAACCATCATCAGCTGCTTCTGTAATATGTCATGTAGTTCATTTTGGCTGGCTAAGCCGGTGCAGAAACACTGTAGTTGAATGAGAAGGCTTTGTCCTGGTGTGTGACAGAACATTGTGGCATGTCAACAACCACAGTCTGATGACAACAGGCTGCTGTGCCACACGGCTCTCAACATACCGCCGGCAGAGAAATTAATTAACAGATTCTTTCCTGTTGATCGGACAATGAGTGAGTAAGTGGGAAGGAGTGGGAGAGAGAGACGGATAGGGAGAGATGTGGGGGGATGGAGTGGGACAGAGAGACTATCTACTTCACTTGCTTTGGCAATGTTAACATACGTTTCCCATGCCAATAAAGCCCTTAAATTGAATTGAATTGAGAAGGCGAGAGAGAGGAGAGAGAGGGCGACGAGAGAGAGAGATGAGAGGAGATGAGAGAGAGGCTGAGAGAGAGATAGGAGAGAGAAGAGAGAGAGGAGAGAGGAGAGAGAGAGGAGAGAGAAGGAAGGAGAAGAGAGAGAGAGAGAGAGATGCGTCAACAGCAACCTTGGGAAAATCCTCTGCATTATCATTAACAGCAGACTAGTTCATTTCCTCAGTGAAAACAATGTACTGAGCAAATGTCAAATTGGCTTTTTACCAAATTACCGTACGACAGACCACGTATTCACCCTGCACACCCTAATTGACAAACAAACAAACCAAAACAAAGGCAAAGTCTTCTCATGCTTTGTTGATTTCAAAAAAGCTTTTGACTCAATTTGGCATGAGGGTCTGCTATACAAATTGATGGAAAGTGGGGTTGGGGGAAAAAACATACGACATTATAAAAATCCATGTACACAAGCAACAAGTGTGCGGTTAAAATTGGCAAAAAAACACACACATTTCTTTCCACAGGGCCGTGGGGTGAGACAGGGATGCAGTTTAAGCCCCACCCTCTTCAACATATATATCAACGAATTGGCGAGGGCACTAGAACAGTCTGCAGCACCCGGCCTCACCCTACTAGAATCTGAAGTCAAATGTCTTCTGTTTGCTGATGATCTGGTGCTTCTGTCACCAACCAAGGAGGGCCTACAGCAGCACCTAGATCTTCTGCACAGATTCTGTCAGACCTGGGCCCTGACAGTAAATCTCAGTAAGACAAAAATAATGGTGTTCCAAAAAAGGTCCAGTTGCCAGGACCACAAATACAAATTCCATCTAGACACCGTTGCCCTAGAGCACACAAAAAACTATACATACCTCGGCCAAAACATCAGCGCCACAGGTAACTTCCACAAAGCTGTGAACGATCTGAGAGACAAGGCAAGAAGGGCCTTCTATGCCATCAAAAGGAACATAAAATTTGACATACCAATTAGGATCTGGCTAAAAATACTTGAATCAGTTATAGAACCCATTGCCCTTTATGGTTCTGAGGTCTGGGGTCCGCTCACCAACCAAGAATTCACAAAATGGGACAAACACCAAATTGAGACTCTGCATGCAGAATTCTGCAAAAACATCCTCCGTGTACAACGTAAAACACCAAATAATGCATGCAGAGCAGAATTAGGCCAATACCCACTAATTATCAAAATCCAGAAAAGAGCCGTTAAATTCTATAACCACTTAAAAGGAAGCGATTCCCAAACCTTCCATAACAAAGCCATCACCTACAGAGAGATGAACTTGGAGAAGAGTCCCCTAAGTAAGCTTGTCCTGGGGCTCTGTTCACAAACACAAACAGACCCCACACAGCCCCAGGACAACAACAACAACAACACAATTAGACCCAACCAAATCATGAGAAAACAAAAAGAGAATTACTTGACACATTGGAAAGAACAAACAAATAAACAGAGCAAACTAGAATGCTATTTGGCCCTAAACAGAGAGTACACAGTGGCAGAATACTTGACCACTGTGACTGACCCAAACTTAAGGAAAGCTTTGACTATGTACAGACTCAGTGAGCATAGCCTTGCTATTGAGAAAGGCCGCCGTAGGCAGACCTGGCTCTCAAGAGAAGACAGGCTATGTGCACACTGCCCACAAAATGAGGTGGAAACTGAGCTGCACTTCCTAACCTCCTGCCAAATGTATGACCATATTAGAGACACATATTTCCCTCAGATTACAGCGATCCACAAAGAATTCGAAAACAAACCCAATTTGGATAAACTCCCATATCTACTGGGTGAAAAACCACATTGTGCCATCACAGCTGCAAGATTTGTGACCTGTTGCCACAAGAAAAGGGCAACCAGTGAAGAACAAACACCATTGTAAATACAACCCATATTTATGTTTATTTATTTTCCCATTTGTACTTTAACTATTTGCACATTGTTACAACACTGTATATATAGATAATATGACATTTGAAATGTCTTTATTCTTTTGAAACTTCTGAGTGTAATGTTTACTGTTAATATTTATTGTTTATTTCACTTTTGTTTACTATCTACTTCACTTGCTTTGGCAATGTTAACACACGTTTCCCATGCCAATAAAGCCCTTAAATTGAAATTGAAATTGAATTGAATTGAGAGAGAGAGAAGAGAGAGAGAGAGAAGGAGAGAGCTACAGTAGACGTGTCTTGGGGTCAGGGGTCAGGGGTTGTGATGCGAGTAGCGACAGCGGCATGAGGAGCGACACTGCTCTTATGTGATTAAAGACATGTTCACACCACGACTGATCTACAGGAGAAGCCATGTATACATCTGGTATAAAGACACACACACACACACACACACACACACACACACTCCAGCAGATGTATTAGTATTATTGGATCAGAGTTGCAGCTCTGTGACGCGTCATAGCAGAGCAAGAGAGCCATCTGTGTCCACCACTCTCTCTGTCTGTTTCTCGCTCTCCCAATTCAATTCAATTAAATACATGCTTTATTAGCATGAATGGGTGGTTGCCACTGTTGCCAAAGCAATGTATATGAAGTTGTTTGAGCAACAACAATTATATATATCAACAAAAACAATTATACATAATTATACAATTCTCTCTCTCTCTCCCTCTCTTTCCCTCTTTTTCCCACTGTGTCCCTCTCTCTCTGTATCTCTCTGTATCTCTCTGTGTGTCTCTCTCTCTCTCTGTATCTCTCTGGGTCTCCCTCTCTCTCTCTGTATCGCTCTGTATCTCTCTCTCTCTCTGTATCTCTGTATCTCTCTGTGTGTGTCTCTCTCTCCCTCAATTAAATTTAATTTAAGGGCTTTATTGGCATGGGAAATGTATGTTAACATTGCCAAAGCAAGTGAAGTAGATAATAAACAAAAGTGAAATAAACAAATATTAACAGTAAACATTACACTCAGAAGTTCCAAAAGAATAAAGACATTTGAAATGTCTCTCTCTCTCTGTATCTCTCTGTGTATCTCTGTGTATCTCTCTCTGTGTGTGTCTCTCTGTATCTCTCTGTGTCTCTCAATTCAATTCAATTCAATTCAATTCAATTCAATTTGCTTTATTGGCAGGACGTAACAATAAACACTACCGTTCAAAAGTTTGGGGTCACTTAGAAATGTCATTTTTTTTCGAAAGAAAGGCCATTTTTTTCTCCATTAAAATAACATCAAATTGATTAGAAATACAGTGTAGACATTGTTAATGTTGTAAATGGCTATTGTAGCTGGAAACGGCTGATTTTTAATGGAATATCTACAAAGGCGTACAGAGGCCCATTATCAGCAACCATCAGTCCTGTGTTCCAATGGCACGTTGTGTTTGCTAATCGAAATGTATCATTTTAATTGATCATTTTAATTGATCATTAGAAAACCCTTTTGCAATTATGTTAGCACAGCTGGAAACTGTTGTGCTGATTAAAAAAGCAATAAAACTGGCCTTCTTGAGACTAGTTGAGTATCTGGAGCATCAGCAATTGTGGGTTCGATTACAGGCTCAAAATGGCCAGAAACAAATAACTTTCTTCTGAAACTCGTCAGTCTATTCTTGTTCTGAGAAATGAAGGCTATTCCATGCGAGACATTGCCAAGAAACTGAAGATATCGTACAACGCTGTGTACTACTCCCTTCACAGAACAGCGCAAACTGGCTCTAACTAGAATAGAAAGAGGAGTGGGAGGCCCCGGTGCACAACTGAGCAAGAGGACAAATACATTAGAGTGTCTAGTTTGAGAATCAGACGCCTAACAGGTCCTCAACTGGCAGCTTCATTAAATAGTACCCGCAAAACACCAGTCTCTGATATGGTATTTAATGAAGCTGCCAGTTGAGGACCTGTGAGGCGTCTGTTTCTGTGCTCACTGAGCCTGTACTTTGTCAAGGTTTTTCTAAGGTTTTGATAAGTAACCATGGTCAAATAGTTAGCCACGGTGTACCAGATAGCACTGCATTTTACTTTGTGCTTGTGCTTGTTTTTCCCAATAAGCAACATAGTTTTGTTTTGACTGTGTTGTGATTTGGTTTATTCTGATTGATTGGATGTTCTGGTCCTGAGGCTTCAGTGTGTTAGTAGAACAGGTTTGTGAACTCAGCCCCAGGACCAGCTGGATGAGGGGACTATTTTCTTTGCTCAGCTCTTGGCATTGCAGGGCTTGGTAATGATATGAGAGGGGGTCACTGTTATTTAAATGTTTCCAAAACTTAATTGCTAATTTTTGAGTTTTTATTATTAGTGAGTATTGGCCTAATTCTGCCCTGCATGCATTGTTTGTAGTTTTCCTCTGGACATCTTTCTGTGTCTCTCTGCGTGTCTCTCTCTCACTGTCTCTCTCTCTCTCTCTCTCTCTGTGTCTCTCTGTATCTCTCTGTGTCTCTCTCTCTCTCTGTGTCTCTCTCTCTCTGCGTCTCTCTCTCTGTGTCTTTCTCTCTCTGTGTCTCTCTGTGTGTCTCTCTCTCTGTGTCTCTGTCTCTCTCTCTCTCTGTATCTCTTTCTGTATCTCTCTCTGTATCTCTCTCTGTATCTCTCTCTCTCTGTGTCTCTCTGTGTGTCTCTCTCTCTGTATCTCTCTCTCTCTCTGTGTCTCTGTGTGTGTCTCTCCCTCTGTATCTCTCGGTGTCTCTCTGTGTCTTCCTGTGTGTCTCTCTCTGTGTGTCTCTCTTTATGTATCGCTCTGTATCTCACTGTATCTCTCTGTGTCTCTCTCTCTGTATCTCTCAATTTCAATTCAATTCAATTTCAATTTAAGGGCTTTATTGGCATGGGAAACGGATGTTAACATTGCCAAAGCAAGTGAAGTAGATAGTAAACAAAAGTGAAATAAACAATAAAAATTAACAGTAAACATTACACTCAGAAGTTCCAAAAGAATAAAGACATTTTAAATGTCGTTTATGTATATATACAGTGTTGTAACAACATGCAAATAGTTAAAGTACAAATGGGAAAATAAATAAACATAAATATGGGTTATATTTACAATGGTGTTTGTTCTTCACTGGTTGCCCTTTTCTTGTGGCAACAGGTCACAAATATTGCTGCTGTGATGGCACACTGTGGTCTTTCACCCAGTAGATAAGGGAAGTTTATAAAAATTGGGTTTGTTTTCAAATTCTTTGTGGATCTCTGTAATCTGAGGAAAATATGTGTCTCTAATATGGTCATACATTTGGCAGGAGGTTAGGAAGTGCAGCTCAGTTTCCACCTCATTTTGTGGGAAGTGTGTACATAGCCTGTCTTCTCTTGAGAGCCAGGTCTGTACATAGTCAAAGCGTTCCTTAAGTTTGGGTCAGTCACAGTGGTCAGGTATTCTGCCACTGTGTACTCTCTGTTTAGAGTCAAATAGCATTCTAGTTTGGTCTGTTTTTTTGTTAATTCTTTCCAATGTGTCAAGTAATTCTCTTTTTGTTTTCTCATGATTTGGTTGGGTCTAATTGTGATGTTGTTGTTGTCCTGGGGCTCTGTGGGGTCTGTTTGTGTTTGTGAACAGAGCCCCAGGACCAGCTTACTTAGGGGACTCTTCTCCAAGTTAATCTCTCTGTAGGTGATGGCTTTGTTATGGAAGGTTTGGGAATCGCTTCCTTTTAAGTGGTTATAGAATTTAACGGGTATTTTCTGGATTTTGATAATTAGCGGGTATCGGCCTAATTCTGCTCTGCATGCATTATTTGGTGTTTATCGTTGTACACAGAGGATATTTTTGCAGAATTCTGCATGCAGAGTCTCAATTTGGTGTTTGTCCCATTTTGTGAATGATTGGTTGGTGAGAGGACCCCAGACCTCACAACCATAAAGGGCAATGGGTTCTATAACTGATTCAAGTATTTTTAGCCAGATCCTAATTGGTATGTCAAATTTTATGTTCCCTTTGATGACATAGAAGGCCCTTCATGCCTTGTCTCTCAGATCGTTCACAGCTTTGTGGAAGTTACCTGTGGCGCTGATGTTTAGGCCGAGGTATGTAACGTTTTTTGTGTGCTCTAGGGCAACGGTGTTTTGATTGAATTTGTATTTGTGGTCCTGGCAATTGGACCTTTTTTGGAACACCATTATTTTTGTCTTACTGAGATTTACTGTCAGGGCCCAGGTCTGACAGAATCTGTGCAGAAGATCTAGGTGCTTCTGTAGGCCCTCCTTGGTTGGGGACAGAAGCATCAGATCATCAGCAAACAACAGACATTTGACTTCATTTCTAGTAGGGTGAGGCCGGGCCTGTTCTAGTGCCCTCGCCAATTCGTTGATATATGTGTTGAAGAGGGTGGGGCTTGAACTGCATCCCTGTTTCACCCCACGGCCCTGTGGAAAGAAATGTGTGTGTTTTTTGCCAATTTTAACCGCACACTTGTTGTTTGTGTACATGGATTTTATAATGTTGTATGTTTTTCCCCCAACCCCACTTTCCATCAATTTGTAAAGCAGACCCTCATGCAAAATTGAGTCAAAAGCCTTTTTGAAATCAACAAAGCATGAGAAGACTTTGCCTTTGTTTTGGTTTGTTTGTTTGTAAATTAGGGTGTGCAGGGTGAATACGTGGTCTGTCGTACGGTAAATTGGTAAAAAGCCAATTTGACATTTGCTCAGTACATTGTTTTTACTGAGGAAATGAACTAGTCTGCTGTTAATGATAATGCAGAGGATTTTCCCAAGGTTGCTGTTGACGCATATCCCACGGTAGTTATTGGGGGCAAATTTGTCTCCACTTTTGTGGATTGGGGTGATCAGTCCTTGGTTCCAAATATTGGGGAAGATGCCAGAGCTAAGGATGATGTTAAAGAGTTTAATTGGAATTTTGTGGTCTGTATATTTTATCATTTCATTGAGGATACCATCAACACCACATGCCTTTTTGGGTTGGAGGGTTTGTATTTTGTCCTGTAGTTCATTCAATGTATTTGGAGAATCCAGTGGGTTCTGGTAGTCTTTAATAGCTGATTCTAAGATGTGCATTTGATCATGTATATTTTTGTTGCTGTTTGTTCTTTGTTATAGGGCCAAAAAGATTGGAGAGGTGGTTTACCCATACATCTCAGTTTTGGATAGATAGCTCTTCGTGTTGTTGTTTGTTTAGTGTTTTCAAATTTTCCTAGAAGTGGTTAGAGTCTATGGATTCTTCAATTACATTGAGCTGATTTCTGACATGCTGTTCCTTCTTTTTCCGTAGTGTTTTCTGTATTGTTTTAGTGATTCACCATAGTGAAGGCGTAGGCTCAGGTTTTCTGGGTCTCTATGTTTTTGGTTGGATAGGTTTCTCAATTTCTTTCTTAGGTTTTTGCATTCTTCATCAAACCATTTGTCATTGTTGTTACTTTTCTTCGGTTTTCTGTTAAATATTTTTAGATTTGATAGGGAAGCTGAGAGGTCAAATATACTGTTTAGGTTTTCTACTGCCAAGTTTACACCTTCACTATTACAGTTGAACATTTTGTCCAGGAAGTTGTCTAAAAGGGATTGAATTTGTTGTTGCCTAATTGTTTTTTGGTAGGTTTCGACACTACTTTCCTTCCATCTATAGCATTTCTTAATATTATTCAGTTCCTTTGGCTTTGATGCCTCATGATTGAGTATTGCTCTGTTCAAGTGGACTGTGATTTTTCTGTGGTCTGACAGGGGTGTCAGTGGGCTGACTGTGAACGCTCTGAGAGACTCTGGGTTGAGGTCAGTGACAAAGTTGTCTACAGTACTACTGCCAAGAGATGAGCTATAGGTGTACCTACCATAGGTGTCTCCTCGATGCCTACCATTGACTATGTACATACCCAGTGTGCGACAGAGCTGCAGGAGTTGTGACCCGTTTTTGTTGGTTATGTTGTTGTAGTTGTGCCTAGGGGGGCATATTGGGGAGGGAATGCTGTCACCTCCAGGTAGGTGTTTGTCCCCCTGTGTGTTGAGGGTGTCAGGTTCTTGTCCAGTTCTGGCATTTAGGTCGCCACAGACTAGTACATGTCCCTGGGTCTGGAAATGATTGATTTTTTCCTCCAGGATGGAGAAGCTGTCTTCATTAAAGTATGGGGTTCTAGTGGGGGGATATAGCTAGCACACTAATGCTCTTGTGGCTGAATGTAAGTAAGCCCCCTTTGCTGCTATAACAGCCTCCACTCTTCTGGGAAGGCTTTCTACCAGATGTTGGAACATTGCTGCAGGGACTTACTTCCATTCAGCCAAAGACCATTAGTGAGGTCGGGTACTGATGTTGGGCGATTAGGCCTGGCTCGCAGTCAGCGTTCCAATTCATCCCAAAGGTGTTCGATGGGGTTGAGGTCAGGGCTCTGTGCAGGACAGTCAAGTTCTTCCACACCGATCTCGACAAACTATTTCTGTATGGACCTCGCTTTGTGCACGGGGGCATTGTCATGCTGAAACAAGAAAGGGCCTTCCCCAAACTGTTGCCACAAAGTTGGAAGTACAGAATCGTTTAGAAAGTAATTGTATGCTGTAGCGTTAAGATTTCCCTTCACTGGAACTAAGGGGCCTGGCCCGAACCATGAAAAACAGCCCCAGACCATTATTCCTCCACCAACAAACTTTACAGCTGGCACTATGCATTCGGGCAGGTAGCGTTCTCCTGGCATCCGCCAAACCCAGATTTGTCCGTCGGACTGCCAGATGGTGAAGCGTGATTCATCACTCCAGAGAACGTGTTTCCACTGCTTCAGAGTCCAATGGGGGCGAGCTTTACACCACTCCAGCCAACGCTTGGCATTACGCATGGTGATCTTAGGCTTGTGTGCGGCTTCTCGGCCATGGAAACCCATTTAATGAAGCTCCCGACGAACAGTTATTGTGCTGACGTTGCTTCCATTGGTAGTTTGGAACTCAGTAGTGAGTGTTGCAACTGAGGACAGACCATTTTTACTCGCTACGCCCTTCAACACTCGGCGGTACAGTTCTGTGAGCTTGTGTGGCCTACCATTTCCTGGCTGATCCGTTGTTGCTCCTAGACGTTTCCACTTCACAATAACAGCACTTATAGTTGACCAGGCAATTCTAGCAGGGCAGAAATGTGAAGAACTGACTTGTTGGAAAGGTGGCATCCTATGACAGTGACACATTGAAAGTCACTGAGCTCTTCAGTAAGGCCATTCTACTGCCAATGTTTGTCTATGGAGAGTGCATGGCTGTGTGCTCAATTTTATACACCTGTCAGCAACGGTTGTGGCTGAAATGGCCGAATCCACTAATTTGAAGGGGTGTCCACATACTTTAGTATACATAGTGCATCACTCCTCAACTCTCCACCTGATAGCTGATATAGGGCGGCAGGTAGCTTAGTGGTTAAGAGCATAGTGTCAGTAACCGAAAGGTCGCTGGTTCTAATCCCCGAGCCGACTAGGTGAAAAATCTGTCGATGTGCCCTTGAGCAAGGCACTTAACCCTAATTGCTCCTGTAAGTCGCTCTGGATAAGAGCGTCTGCTAAATGACAAAAAAAAATAAAAAAAATTTTAAAATGTGGTGAGCGTGTGACACATTGGTGGTGGATGAGGTGAGTTTCACCCTACAATGTAAAGCACTTTGGTAGAAAAGCGCTATATAAATCCAATCAATTATTACATATTGTGCATCGGCCTTCTGACCCCTAGAATGGAGGAGAGGGAGGGAGGGAGGGAGGGAGGGAGGAATGGAGGGAGGGGAAGGGAGGGGGCATGTGGCTAAGCATGACATAGCACCAGTATCCTCTCTGATTGGCTAATCCAGCCCTCACCTAGGTGTGTATGGGAGATAGTAACGTGTTACAAACAGTTAGCACACACACACACACACACACACACACACACACCTCTGATCACACAGACAGAGGGAGTGATTCAACCTGTCATTAATTTGTTCGTTAGCAGAGAGCAGTGACAGACCACCGCATGTTTCAGGCAGTGTGAGAGCAGAGACAGACCACCGCATGTTTAAGGCAGTGTGAGAGCAGAGACAGACCACCACATGTTTAAGGCAGTGTGAGAGCAGAGACAGACCACCACATGTTTAAGGCAGTGTGAGAGCAGAGACCGACCACCGCATGTTTAAGGCAGTGTGAGAGCAGAGACAGACCGCCACATGTTTAAGGCAGTGTGAGAGCAGAGACAGACCACCACATGTTTAAGGCAGTGTGAGAGCAGAGACAGACCACCACATGTTTAAGGCAGTGTGAGAGCAGAGACAGACCACCATATGTTTAAGCCAGTGTGAGAGCAGAGACAGACCACCACATGTTTAAGGCAGTGTGAGAGCAGAGACAGACCACCACATGTTTAAGGCAGTGTGAGAGCAGAGACAGACCACCACATGTTTAAGGCAGTGTGAGAGCAGAGACAGACCACCACATGTTTAAGGCAGTGTGAGAGCAGAGACAGACCACCACATGTTTAAGGCAGTGTGAGAGCAGAGACAGACCACCACATGTTTAAGGCAGTGTGAGAGCAGAGACAGACCACCACATGTTTAAGGCAGTGTGAGAGCAGAGACAGACCACCACATGTTTAAGGCAGTGTGAGAGCAGAGACAGACCACCATATGTTTAAGCCAGTGTGAGAGCAGAGACAGACCACCACATGTTTAAGGCAGTGTGAGAGCAGAGACAGACCACCACATGTTTAAGGCAGTGTGAGAGCAGAGACAGACCACCACATGTTTAAGGCAGTGTGAGAGCAGAGACAGACCACCACATGTTTAAGGCAGTGTGAGAGCAGAGACAGACCACCACATGTTTAAGGCAGTGTGAGAGCAGAGACAGACCACCACATGTTTAAGGCAGTGTGAGAGCAGAGACAGACCACCACATGTTTAAGGCAGTGTGAGAGCAGAGACAGACCACCACATGTTTAAGGCAGTGTGAGAGCAGAGACAGACCGCCACATGTTTAAGGCAGTGTGAGAGCAGAGACAGACCACCACATGTTTAAGGCAGTGTGAGAGCAGAGACAGACCACCACATGTTTAAGGCAGTGTGAGAGCAGAGACAGACCACCACATGTTTAAGGCAGTGTGAGAGCAGAGACAGACCACCATATGTTTAAGCCAGTGTGAGAGCAGAGACAGACCACCACATGTTTAAGGCAGTGTGAGAGCAGAGACAGACCACCACATGTTTAAGGCAGTGTGAGAGCAGAGACAGACCACCACATGTTTAAGGCAGTGTGAGAGCAGAGACAGACCACCACATGTTTAAGGCAGTGTGAGAGCAGAGACAGACCACCACATGTTTAAGGCAGTGTGAGAGCAGAGACAGACCACCACATGTTTAAGGCAGTGTGAGAGCAGAGACAGACCACCACATGTTTAAGGCAGTGTGAGAGCAGAGACAGACCGCCACATGTTTAAGGCAGTGTGAGAGCAGAGACAGACCACCACATGTTTAAGGCAGTGTGAGAGCAGAGACAGACCACCACATGTTTAAGGCAGTGTGAGAGCAGAGACAGACCACCATATGTTTAAGCCAGTGTGAGAGCAGAGACAGACCACCACATGTTTAAGGCAGTGCGAGAGCAGAGACAGACCACCACATGTTTAAGGCAGTGTGAGAGCAGAGACAGACCACCACATGTTTAAGGCAGTGTGAGAGCAGAGACAGACCACCACATGTTTAAGGCAGTGTGAGAGCAGAGACAGACCACCACATGTTTAAGGCAGTGTGAGAGCAGAGACAGACCACCGCATGTTTAAGGCAGTGTGAGAGCAGAGACCGACCACCACATGTTTAAGGCAGTGTGAGAGCAGAGACAGACCACCACATGTTTAAGGCAGTGTGAGAGCAGAGACAGACCACCACATGTTTAAGGCATTGTGAGAGCAGAGACAGACCACCATATGTTTAAGCCAGTGTGAGAGCAGAGACAGACCACCACATGTTTAAGGCAGTGTGAGAGCAGAGACAGACCACCACATGTTTAAGGCAGTGTGAGAGCAGAGACAGACCACCACATGTTTAAGGCAGTGTGAGAGCAGAGACAGACCACCACATGTTTAAGGCAGTGTGAGAGCAGAGACAGACCACCGCATGTTTAAGGCAGTGTGAGAGCAGAGACCGACCACCACATGTTTAAGGCAGTGTGAGAGCAGAGACAGACCACCACATGTTTAAGGCAGTGTGAGAGCAGAGACAGACCACCACATGTTTAAGGCAGTGTGAGAGCAGAGACAGACCACCACATGTTTAAGGCAGTGTGAGAGCAGAGACAGACCACCACATGTTTAAGGCAGTGTGAGAGCAGAGACAGACCACCACATGTTTAAGGCAGTGTGAGAGCAGAGACAGACCACCACATGTTTAAGGCAGTGTGAGAGCAGAGACAGACCACCACATGTTTAAGGCAGTGTGAGAGCAGAGACAGACCACCACATGTTTAAGGCAGTGTGAGAGCAGAGACAGACCACCACATGTTTAAGGCAGTGTGAGAGCAGAGACAGACCACCACATGTTTAAGGCAGTGTGAGAGCAGAGACAGACCACCGCATGTTTAAGGCATCGTGAGAGCAGAGACAGACCACCACATGTTTCCTTGGTGATCAAGGAAAACGGTTAATTTAAAAAAGAAAGAGAAAAGAAAGCAAGACAAAAAGACGAGGGAGTTTCCATGGCGATGTTGCCCCCCTTCTAAACATTATTGGAGAGATAAAAACAAATGGAAAAATTAGTCAATGTAAGGAATCAGACACACAAAGTGTGAATACTTTCTGAAGCCACTGTACCCGAGCGAGAAAGAGGGAGGCACACACCTTCAGAGAAAGACGCACAGAGAGCGGGGTAAGTTGAGGCTTCTACATTCTGCATCACTACGTCAAGGGAAATATCTACATATATTTCAGGATGTTGTGTATCCCAGGAAATTATCAGAATTCATGAAAACATATGTTTAGCAAATGTACAGTAGTTAGGGACAGGGTAAGTTGAATCACCTTGGGGTAAGTAGGCGACGGTGTCCTGTGACAGTGGGTGATAGTATTGCTAGGCTATAGTTTAATTCATGGGATGGGGGTGTGGTATATTGTATATCTTACAGCGACTTCAGAATGTATTCACAGTGCTTGACTTTTTCCACATTTTATTGTGTTACAGCATGAATTTAAAATGTGCAACGCATTTAACTTTTTGTCCTGAATACAAAGTGTTATGTTTGGGACACATCCAATACAACACATTAATGAGTACCACTCTCCATATTTTCAAACATAGTGGTGGCTGCATCAGGTTATGGGTATGCTTGTAATCGTTAAGGACTGGGGCTAAGCACAGGCAAAATCCTAGAGGAAAACCTGGTTCAGTCTGCTTTCCACCAGACACTGGCAGACAAATTCACCTTTCAGCAGGACAATAACTTAAAACCCAAGGTCAAATCTACACTGGAGTTGCTTACCAAGAAGACAGTGAATGTTCCTGAGTGGCCGGGTTACAGTTTTGACATAAATCTACTTGAAAATCTGAAATGTGTTGTTTAGCAATGATTATCAATCAATTTGACAGAGCTTGAAGAATTTTGAAAAGAATAATGGGCAAATGTTGCACAATCCAGGTGTGGAAAGCTCTTAGAGACTTACCCAGAAAGACTCAGCTGTAATTGCTGCCAAAGATGCTTCTACAAAGTATTGACTCAGGGGTGTGAATACTTAAGTAAATGAAATATTGCAATACATTTGCAAAACATTTTAAAAACATGTCTTCACTTTGTCATTATGGGGTATTATAAAACGGGTGGGTCTAATCCTGAATGCTGATTGGTTAAAACCACATTCCAGCCGGTGTCTATTTCACAAGTTACCACCGGCTAAAGCTATGACGTTAAAATGCCTATTTACTCTGTTCCATCTGACTGCACAATCCACTGTCTCATCAGCCCAGCCAGGCAATTTATAAACTTGATCTCCACTATAAAAAGCATCTAGACATTATCTCACATTTCTTTTAGACTAACATTTAGTTTTCAACAGCGGCGATTTGTATAAACCTTGCTGTCTGTCTCTCTGACATTTGCAACACTGTTTCAATATTCAAATTCGATCTCCAGCTGTCCCATAGTAATGAACGAGTTGGGACGAGACAGACAGGCAGGATGCGTTTCTCAGCCAGTCGAAATCATGAATCAGCTGGCATCATTTGTATGGATATATACAAAGAAATGTCAATTGAAAAAAGGTCAAACGAAACTTAGAGCAGCTAGTTTGCAATCTTTCCAGCTTCAGTTTGAAGTGATTGTGTTAGCTGTGTTGTTGGCTAGCTCCTCTGAACAATAGTGTCCTGACGAGCGAGCACATTTTCTATGCCAGGCGAAATTGGGCCTCATTAGCTCATTGTTATGGATGGATGCAAATAAATGTCACTAGAGAACAGCTTAAATGCAAATGCAGCTACTGTTGTTATTCTGTCTGCACTGTTTGACGTGACAGTAAGTTAGCCGTAGTTGGCTAGCTAGCAGGCAAGGGATAAGAACGATGCCAGCCAGTATCTGCAGATTCAGATTACAGTATGTCATGCATGGTGGTTAGCTATGACAATCCGTTTGTACTGTATGGGATTATGGTTTATTGTTTAGCTTGCTACATGTCTAAACAAAAGACTCCACTTCTCCAGATGATCACATGACCCATCAAGTTAGCCAGGTGTGTCTGGGGGAGAAACAGCCATCTATTTTATTTCATGAACATGTGTACATGTCTAGACAATAGTGACCCTTCCACTTAGCTGGCTGGAGGGTGGTTATAGCATTTATTTCACATGACCCATCAATTTAGACAAGTGTGTCTGGGTAAGCATCATGTAATAATTATAAAATATTTTCAAAATATTTTTATCTGGACCCTTTCTATTTTTGATATTGCTACTATGCAAATATGCAAGTAACCATTTCACTGTAACGTTTTCACCTTCTGTTTATTGTGCATGTGACAAATAAAGTTTGATTTTATTTGATATAGTGTGTGTTTACCAGAGAAGGTAATGTGAAGAACAACATGACCTGCACCAAAGTCAGATTAGGATATAGGCCAAGGACTAGATAAAGTGTATTTTTACCTGGAGTTTTTCCTTATTGTAGGCTACTACTTTCACCACTTTTAGTCTTGAAATATTTGGTTGTTTACTGCATTACTCACTCTGTTTAGCACATGGCCTCATGTGAATCCTTAAAGAGATGGGTGGGGCTAAAGCTTAAGAGGGTGAACGATGCTGAATGGGTGTAGACAAAGAAGAGCTCTCCAGTAGGTACCAAAACAATCAAGGGCCATTTTCTCAAAGGTGAGGTTGCAAGTTTATCAACTTTCAAAGCAGAATTACTTTCCCATTACTTTACTTTCCCATTGTTCCTCAACTGAAGTGATATATCATTTTCTAACTCAGAGTCTCTACTTTTATCCAATGTAAAAAACACAAATTCAAATGTTGCAACATAAGACCAAATCAAGGTTTTGTGGTCCTCTGTAGCTCAGCTGGTAGAGCACGGCGCTTGTAACGCTAAGGTAGTGGTTTCGATCCCAGGGACCACCCATACGCAAAAAAAATAAAATAATTATGCACGCATGACTGTAAGTCGCTTTGGATAAAAGCGTCTGCTAAATGGCATATTATTATTATTATTATTATTATTTATTATTTAAGGTGGTCGGTCACAAATACTATGCATATTAGCACCTTTCTGATTCAGAGGGGTTAGGTTAAATGCGGAAGACACATTTCATTTGAATGCATTCAGTTGTACAACTGACTAGATATCCCCTTTCCATTCCCTTTATTATGCATTAAACTGACAAAATATAATCATCATTTGTATGGGGTATGGTGACCATTGGCTCAACTTACCCCAATGCAAACATTTTGACTATGTTAGCCCACGCAGCTACAAGGACGCACATTAATGCTAGGTTTAGGACCTCATATTAAAGCTTATAGAGACCCCAACTGATTTATAGAACAATCTTTAAATTATCTATGTTCGTTTAGATACAAGCATCATGAAACCTCTAAAACAATTAATTAATTTGACTTGGTGAAAATCAGTTTTTTGGACTTAACTTGCTTACCACTTTTTCTATATGGTTTCTTCCTTCACAGACTCACACGAAATGATGACCTCTTCCTAAATATTTGTTCACATGATCCATTTTGTGTATGGATTCTTAGAAACAAGGGATGGCTCAACTTACCCCACTCTCCGCTACATACACAAGCATCCAGACCTCTGGTACAGATAAATTGTTTTCCTATGTGTGAATGGGCTCCGTCTCTCTGGTTCTTTACCTTTAAGAGATCTATTTCTTTGATGCAATCTTGCCGAGCTTTGGCATCCATCAAGTCGAATATCTACAGAGTCAAAGGGAAAAAGAGGCAAGGTGTTAACATTTTCAGGTTAAAGGAAAAAAAAAAAAAGGGGGGAAAAAGAGAGAAAAAGAGAAAAGAGAAAAAGATAGAGAGAGAAAAAATGGGAAAGAAAAACAAGAGAAGGAGAAAAAGAAAAAAAAAAAAAAAGAAAAAGAAAAAAGAAAAGAGAGAGAAAAGGGTTTTTTTTTGGGGGGGTGTTTTTTTTTTTTGGGGTTTTTTTTTTTGGGGGGCCCTTTTGCCTTTTTTTTTCTCTTTTTTTTTTTTTTTCTTTTTTTTTTTTTTTTTCCCCCTTTTTTAAATTTTTTGTTGTTTTTTTTTTTTTTCTTCTTTTTCTTTTCCTCTTTTTTTTCCCTCCCCGTCTTTTTCCCTCTCTCTCTTTCTCCTCTCTCTCGCTCTCCCCCCTCTTTTCCTTCGTCGCCTATCTCTCGCTTTCCCGCCCCCTCTCTACTCCCTCTCTCTCCCCCTCCCCCCCCTTTTCCTTTTTGCTTATTTTTTCCTCCCCACCCCCCCTTTCTTTTCCCCCCTTAAATCCTTTCCCAAATTCCTTGTTCACTTTTTCCCCACCCACCCGCCCTTTCCCTCCTCCCGTATCTTCTCGCCCCTTCTCGCTTTTCGCTCTTCTCTTCTCTTTCCCTCCCCTATCTCTTCTCTCTCTTTCTCCTTCTTACTCTTCTCGTACTCCCCCCTCCCTCTCTCCCCCTCTCTCCTTTTCTCCCCGTCTTACCTCTCCCTCTCTCTCCTCCCCCCTCTTCTCTCTCGCTTCTCCCTCACTTTTCTCTTCCCCTCTCTCTCTTCTTCTCGTCTCCCCTTTTTGGCTTAACTCACTCTTCTCTCTTCTTTCCATCTCTCTTTTTGACAACCTCCTCCATCTCCCTCTTTTCCTGGTCGGTTATTTTTGTTTTGGAAGCCAGTCCCCTGCTGAGCTGAGACACCCTTCCCCTCAAAACACCTGCTGTGAACTACCCCGATACTGGTACTACTATCCTCCTCCTCTCCTCCTCTTCTCCTCTCCCCACACACACAACACACCCACACACACACCCACCCACCACCCAACCCCCACCCCAGCACCACGAACAAACACCAGACCCCACCAAAACCCCAACACACACCCCAGACACCCCACAGACACCCACAGCACCCCAAAACCGACCAACCCACACCCCCCCCACCCCACACCCACCACCAGCACCCACCCACCCACACCACACCCCACAACACACCACCCACATACCCCCCACACAACCCCGCCCACACCACCACACACACACACACACAGACACACACACAGGACACACAGCTACACCCTTGAAACGAGAGATAAGTGAGTAAAAACAGTTAAAAGAAAATAAACCTTGGATCTAAATAAACCTCTTTCTCCCTCTCCGTGTATTATGAGACATAATATCCTCATACATCCTTCAAATATAACAACGTGTGACTTCATCAGTGGTTGGTGTGAGAACGGCATGTGATAGTGTGGAATGGGAAGGCTAGATGCACAGATAATCACAAACTAGGTCATCAGTAAACTCAACTCAATGACCCGCCGATCTGGAGAATCACAAACAAGGTTGTCAGTAAACTCAACTCAATGACCCTCCGATCTTGTGGTGTTCCTGAGACGGGCGGCAAAGTGTGGTGGGTTGACTCACTGGCTAAAGAAAGAGCTCTGTCTGTCTGCCAGAGAACACAGACACAGACACTGTGTTTAACAGTCGACTTCAGTTGACATGACGGTGGAAATGATGTCACTAGAGTGTGGCAGGCACCCCCATGTTAGTTTCTGAGACAACTTTCTGCAGTCTATAGAGAGAGAGGGAAACTGTAATGAAGACTGTCACACACAACACTGACAGTTTCCTCCAGCACTCTGTTCAACACATACAGTTTAATAAAGCATTCCAATAATGCAGTAAACCCAAATACATGTAAGTTTGGTGTGCGTTTGGTGTGCTTTTCTAAGTCGGTTCGGTTTCGGTTCAAAAAACAAAATCACGGTTTTCGATTTTGATTATTTTTAAAAAAAACATTAAATGAATTATGAAATAATTACATTAAAATCATTTTTGAGCTTTTAAATTGAAATTCCAAAGTCAAAAATAGTGAACATTCAATTGCCAAAACATTGATAATATCCTATTGTCTCTGTCAGGTCCACATTGGGTAGACATCAATAGAAAAATAGGAAATTACTATGGAATAATACAATATTTCAGTTGTGTATATTGCTTAGTTTTTATTTGATGACTTTATTATTTTTTCAGTCATCATCTCATCTCTGCTAAGGCAGTAGCAGTCAGCCAGCCAGATAACGTTATCTCTGTGCTCCCCATAATGTACTGTCTTTAGTCATCTTATTTAGCTAGCCTGCCTAAGTATGCTGCACAGCTGTCTGACAAAATCATTTGACTAGTTCTTCAAAGAAGATAAGGCATACTTTCACAAACTGTCTCTATTCCTTTCTCTCATCATTGTGTTGTGTACATTCCTCTCTCGTGCGGTCTATGTGGTCTGTGTGTATCTAACCTAACGTAGCAGACGTAAAAGCGTATCCATCGCTGCCTGAGCCTGAAAAAAACGGTGCAATGGATTATGGTCATTGTAGTTATTTACCACATTTCCGCGCTGAACTAGGTTGAATATTTGCTTACTGAAAACTACAACTCCCTTCAGTCCAGCGTCCCACATAGTTTTTGAGTTGTTCTCTTTAGAGAAACAGCATGTTGGGCAAAGAAACAAAACAAACTAAAGGGAATTCAAGTAATTGAACTGAGGTCGGTCAATTAATTGTTTAATAACCAAAAAAGAATAACTAAAATGTTGGTTAATCTCTCAGCACTAGTGTTTGGTGTGTGTGTGTGTGTGTGTGTGTGTGTGTGTGTGTGTGTGTGTGTGTGTGCATGCATGTGTGTCTCACCTGAACCTTCTTGAGGGCCATGGAGGTATTGTCCATCAGGTACCTGGCCCGGTACACCTCACTGAACTGGCCCCGCCCAATCTTCTTCTCAACCAGGAAGTTAGCCAGAGTGTTGTGTCCCATGTCCGGCTGGAGCGGCTTCTGAAAGCCAACACAGAGAACACAGTCACGAGTGCCAATATTATGTTTTCCCTTGCAGTAATCTCAGAAACCCAGAACAGAAATCGTGCATAATTGCATCAGAAACTGGATTAGTTTCTGGGGAGAGATGTACGAGATAAGATACTAACCAGACTAGTGAAGTCTCCACCCCCCTAAACAGAAACTCGTAGGCAAAGCTAAATGTTCCTTCCCCTTCCAAAATTAGAAAGATACAAAACAAAACCATGATTTATCCAAATGATCAGTGACTAAAAAATCTGTGTACGGGAAAAATAAGAATTGTGCGCGTGTACACGCTTTAATTACAATGCACGGTAGTGAATGAGCGAAAACAGAGGTGAAGATAGCGGAAACTGAGGTTTTGTTTGACACTGCCAGTGAGTCAAATCAAATCTAATCTAATTTTATTCGTCACATGCGCCGAATACAACAGGTAGACCTTACAGTGAAATGCTAACTTATAAGCCCTTAACCAACAATACAGTTTTAAGAAAGACCCCCCCAAAAAACTAAAATAAATCACAAAAAAATACAATATAGAATAATATGAAATAAAAGTAACAAATAATTAAAGAGCAGCAGTAAAAATAACAATAGCGAGGCTATATACAGGGGGTACTGGTACCGAGTCAATGTGTGGGGGCACCGGTTAGTCGAGGTCATTGAGGTAATATGTAATTGTAGGTAGAGTTATTAAAGTGACTATGCATAGATAATAAACAGAGAGTAGCAGCAGCGGGGGGGCAATGCAAATAGTCTGGGTAGCCATTTGATTAGATGTTCAGGAGTCTTATGTCTTGGGGGTAGAAGCTGTTTAGAAGCCTCTTGGACCTAGACTTGGCGCTCTGGTACCGCTTGCCGTGCGGTAGCAGAGAGAACAGTCTATGACTAGGGTGGCTGGAGTCTTTGACCGTTTTTAGGGCCTTCCTCTGACACCGCCTGGTATAGAGGTCCTGGATGGCAGGAAGCTTGGCACCAGTGATGTACTGGGCCGTACGCACTACACTCTGTAGTGCCTTGCGGTCGGAAGCTGAGCAGTTGCCATACCAGGCAGTGATGCAACCAGTCAGGATGCTCTCGATGGTGCAGCTGTAGAACCTTTTGAGGATCTGATGACCCATGCCAAATATTTTCAGTCTCCTTAGCTGTAGAACCTTTTGAGGATCTGACGACCCATGGCAAATATTTTCAGTCTCCCACAGTTTTGTTGTGCCCTCTTCACACCTGTCTTGGTGAGCTTGGACCATGTCAGTTTGTTGGTGATGTGGACACCAAGGAACTTGAAGCTCTCAACCTGCTCCACTACAGCCCCGTCGATGAGAATGGGGGCGTGCTCAGTCCTCTTCTTTTCCTGTAGTCCACAATCATCTCCTTTGTCTTGGTCACGTTGAGGGAGAGGTTGTTGTCCTGGTACCAAATGGCCAGGTCTCTGACCTCCTCCCTCTAGGCTGTCTTGTCGTTGTCGGTGATCAGGCCTACCATTGTTGAGGATCAGTGTGGCAGATGTGTTGTTACCTACCCTTACCATCTGGGGGAGGCCCGTCAGGAAGTCCAGGATCCAATTGCAGAGGGATGTGTTTAGTCCCAGGATCCTTAGCTTAGTGATGAGCTTTGAGTGCACTATGGTGTTGAACCCTGAGCTGTAGTCAATGAACAGCATTCTCACATAGGTGTTCCTTTTGTCCAGGTGTGAAAGGGCAGTGTGGAGCGCAAAAGAGATTCCATCATCTGTGGATCTGTTGGGGCGGTATGCAAATTGGAGTGGGTCTAGGGTTTCTGGGATAATGGTGTTGTGTGAGCTATGACCAGCCTTTCAAAGCACTTCATGGCTACAAATGTGAGTGCTACGGGTCGATAGTCATTTAGGCAGGTAACCTTAGTGTTCTTGGGCACAGGGACTATGGTGGTCTGCTTGAAACATGTTGGTATTACAGACTCAGACAGGGAGAGGTTGAAAATGTCAGTGAAGACACTTGCCAGTTGGTCAGCGCATGCTCGGAGTACACGTCCTGGTAATCCGTCTGGCCCTGCGGCCCTGTGAATGTTGACCTGTTTAAAGGTCTTTCTCACATCGGCTACGGAGAGCGTGATCACAGTCACAGTCTCTCATGCATGTTTCAGTGTTACTTGCCTCGAAGCGAGCATAGAAGTAATTTAACTCGTCTGGTAGGCTCGTGTCACTGTGCAGCTCATGGCTATGCTTCCCTTTGTAGTCTGTAATAATTTGCAAGCCCTGCCATATATGATGAGCTTCGGAGCCAGTGTAGTACGATTCGATCTTAGTCCTGTATTGACGCTTTGCCTGTTTGATGGTTCGTCGGAGGGCATAGCGGGATTTCTCATAAGCTTCCGGGTTAGAGTCCCTCTCCTTGAAAGCGGCAGCTCTACCCTTTAGCTCAGTGCGGATGTTGCCTGTAATCCATGGCTTCTGGTTGGGGTATGTACGTACAGTCACTGTGGGGACGACGTCATCGATGCCTTATTGATGAAGCCAGTGACTGATGTGGTGTACTCCTCAATGCCATCGGAAGAATCCCGGAACATATTCCAGTCTGTGCTAGCAAAACAGTCCTGTAGCTTAGCATCTGCTTCATCTGACCACTTTTTTATTGACCGAGTCACTGGTGCTTCGTGCTTTAGTTTTTGCTTGTAAGCAGGAATCAGGAGGATAGAATTATGGTCAGATTTGCCAAATGGAGGACAAGGGAGAGCTTTGTACGCGTCTCTGTGTGTGGAGTAAAGGTGGTCTAGAGTTTTTTTCCCTCTGGTTGCACATTTAACATGTTGGTAGAAATGAGGTAAAACAGATTCCCTGCATTAAAGCCCCCGGACACTAAGAGTGCCGCCTCTGGATGAGTGTTTTCCTGTATGCTTATGGCCGTATACAGTTCATTGAGTGCGGTCTTAGTGCCAGCATCGGTTTGTGGTGGTAAATAGACAGCTACGAAGAATATTGATGAAAACTCTCTTGGTAGATAGTGTGGTCTACAGCTTATCATGAGATACTCTACTTCAGGCGAGCAAAACCTTCCTTAGATAACGTGCACCAGCTTTTGTTTACAAATAGACATAGACCGCCACCCCTTGTCTTACCAGAGGCTGCTGTTCTATCCTGCCGATACAGTGTATAACCTGCCAGCTGTATGTTATTCATGTCTTCGTTCAGCCACGACTCGGTGAAACATAAGATATTACAGTTTTTAATGTTCCGTTGGTAGGATATTCGTGCCTGTAGTTCGTCCACTTTATTATCAAGCGAATGTAAGTTGGCCAATAGTATCGATGGCAAAGGCAGATTAGCCACTCGTCGCCGGCTCCTTACCAAGCACCCCGATCTCCTTCCGCGATATCTCCTTTTCTTTCTACTGCGAATGACGGGGATGAGGTCCCTGTCGGGTGTCTGGAGCAAATCCCTCTCGTCCAACTCATTAAGGAAAAATTATTCGTTCAGTTGAAGGTGAGTAATCGCTGTTCTGATGTCCAGAAGCTCTTTTCGGTTATAAGAGACGGTAGCTGCAACATTATGTACAAAATAAGTTACAAACAATACAAAAAAACACACAAAATAGCACGGTTGGTTAAGAGTCCATAAAACGGCAGCCATCCTCTCCGGTGCCATCTTCACAACATCAAGTGAAGCTAATAGCACAGAAAGTGAGAATGAGTGGGTTACCATGGTGAAGAAAAGGGGAAACAAGAGAAGTAAAACGGTGGTGGAAAATAGGAAACCACTAGCCTTGTTTTTAGTCGGAGTGAGGGTTTTAGATCAATGCTACTTGGGAAATCCGTTTAACATCTCGAGGAAAATCTGGAATGTGTTGGAGGGAAGTGTGGAGTCGGTGAGAGTCACAAGAAATGGTCTTATTTAGATTTTTTGTGTGTCTGCAGAGCAGAAGAAGCGTGTTTTAAGACTCAAGAAGATATCGGAGTGGAATGTTTCCTGTATGGATTTTCGTAGCCGGGCGCCTATGAAGGGGGTTATTTCTGAGGTGGTGCAAGAAATAAAGGCAGAGGATATAACTGAAGACATCGATGGAGTGGTTGGTGCACGTCGACTGAGCTGTATGGTGGATGGAGAAAATAAATTAACTTAATCCATGCTTCTGTTCTTTGATTAAGAGTCTCTTCCTTCTCATATAAAGTTAGGATTCATGAGATACCCTGTAGGAGCTTTTGTGCGCAAGCCCCTTCATTGTCATAAATGTAAAAGATTTGGTCACGTGTCAAGTGTGTGCAGAAGGGAAGAGTATCCTATGCCAGATGAAGTGAAATGCTGCAACTGTGGAGGTGAACATGCGCCTGAATTCCTGGAGTGTCCTGTTAGGGTGAAGGAGAATGAGGTGGCAAGGGTAAGGAGTGTCCTGTTAGGGTGAAGGAGAATGAGGTGGCAAGGGTAAGGAGTGTCCTGTTAGGGTGAAGGAGAATGAGGTGGCAAGGGTAAGGAGTGTCCTGTTAGGGTGAAGGAGAATGAGGTGGCAAGGGTAAGGAGTGTCCTGTTAGGGTGAAGGAGAATGAGGTGGCAAGGGTAAGGAGTGTCCTGTTAGGGTGAAGGAGAATGAGGTGGCAAGGGTAAGGAGTGTCCTGTTAGGGTGAAGGAGAATGAGGTGGCAAGGGTAAGGAGTGTCCTGTTAGGGTGAAGGAGAATGAGGTGGCAAGGGTAAGGAGTGTCCAGCGTGTCTCCGATCTGGAGGCGGTGAGAAGAATGGAAGGAACGAGTGGCGGGGAAGAAATAATGGTAGTAGAGCCACCAGTGAAGGGTTCTCATCAACGGAGGGATAGTGAAATGCTACATGGTAAAAAGGTGGACTTTGTATTATTTATTGCAATGGTCAACTGTACAGCACAAGCGGAGAAGAAGTCTAAGAAAATTGGAATCATTGTGAACGCCGCTGAACGTTTTTTGGGTCTTCGTGATTTCACAGCCGAGGCCGTGCAAGAAATCCTGTCGGTGAATGTACCGCCATCACAGGCCCCTGAGCCTGTGTAGGGATGTATTTTGGAGCGGACTATGATTGAAGAAGTGGGTTGGGTTTTCTTAGATGACATGTTATATTTTGTGTGATGTAGTTTTTCCCCTTTCCCGCAATGTTTATTTTTTTTCTTATTCAATATCCCGTCCAGCTGGTGGCAGTAATACACCACTAACATTGGATGCCAACTGCCGTTAAACCCCATCAAAGAAGAAGAAGAAGAAGAAGAAGAAGAAAGAAGAGAAGGAATCCTAAGAAGAAGACGAGAACTTCGACGACGCAGAATAAGCAGACGAAGAAGAAGAAGACGAAGAAACGAAGACTAAGAAAAAAGACAGAGAATAATAAGCAAAGAAGACGAAGACGAATGACGAAGAAGAAGAAGAAGAAGAAGAAGAAGAAGAAGAAGAAGAACGAAAACAGACGGGCCGCGAGCATCAACAGCGTTATAGTACATCAAATGAGAAAGCAAGTCTATTTTTCTCACGTCTACGTGAAGCAATGCTGGTAAAATGAGCAGATAAATTGCCAGAAAATAGACTGTGCATTGTTACGTCTGGAATTGTGACATGTATAGTTTAAAAGTGTCTATTTAGTGTTAAGTTTAGCCAGTGCCAATAATACAGTGAGGGAAAAAAGTATTTGATCCCCTGCTGATTTTGTACGTTTGCCCACTGACAAAGAAATGATCAGTCTATAACTTTAATGGTAGGTTTATTTGAACAGTGAGAGACAGAATAACAACAAAAAAAACTAGAAAAACGCATGTCAAAAATGTTATAAATTGATTTGCATTTTAATGAGGGAAATAAGTATTTGACCCCTCTGCAAAACGTAACTTAGTACTTGGTGGCAAAACCCTTGTTGGCAATCACAGAGGTCAGACGTTTCTTGTAGTTGGCCACCAGGTTTGCACACATCTCAGGAGGGATTTTGTCCCACTTCTCTTTGCAGATCTTCTCCAAGTCATTAAGCTTTCGAGGGTGACGTTTGGCAACTCGAACCTTCAGCTTCCTCCACAGATTTTCTATGGGATTAAGGTCTGGAGACTGGCTAGGCCACTCCAGGACCTTAATGTGCCTCTTCTTGAGCCACTCCTTTGTTGCCTTGGCCGTGTGTTTTGGGTCATTGTCATGCTGGAATACCCATCCACAACCCATTTTCAATGCCCTGGCTGAGGGAAGGAGGTTCTCACCCAAGATTTGACGGTACATGGCCCCGTCCATCGTCCCTTTGATGCGGTGAAGTTGTCCTGTCCCCTTAGCAGAAAAACACCCCCAAAGCATAATGTTTCCACTTCCATGTTTGACGGTGGGGATGGTGTTCTTGGGGTCATAGGCAGCATTCCTCCTCCTCCAAACACGGCGAGTTGAGTTGATGCCAAAGAGCTGCATTTTGGTCTCATCTGACCACAACACTTTCACCCAGTTCTCCTCTGAATCATTCAGATGTTCATTGGCAAACTTCAGACGGGCATGTATATGTGCTTTCTTGAGCAGGGGGACCTTGCGGGCGCTGCAGGATTTCAGTCCTTCGGGGCGTAGTGTGTTACCAATTGTTTTCTTGGTGACTATGGTCCCAGCTGCCTTGAGATCATTGACAAGATCCTCCCGTGTAGTTCTGGGCTGATTCCTCACCGTTCTCATGATCATTGCAACTCCACGAGGTGAGATATTGCATGGAGCCCCAGGCCTAGGGAGATTGACAGTTATTTTGTGTTTCTTCCATTTGTGAATAATCCCACCAACTGTTGTCACCTTCTCACCAAGCTGCTTGGCGATGGTCTTGTAGCCCATTCCAGCCTTGTGTAGGTCTACAATCTTATCCCTGACATCATTGGAGAGCTCTTTGGTCTTGGCCATGGTAGAGAGTGTGGAATCTGATTGATTGATTGCTTCTGTGGACAGGTGTCTTTTATACAGGTAACAAACTGAGATTAGGAGCACTCCCTTTAAGAGTGTGCTCCTAATCTCAGCTCGTTACCTGTATAAAAGACAACTGGGAGCCAGAAATCTTTCTGATCAAATACTTATTTCCCTCATTAAAATGCAAATCAATTTATAACATTTTTGACATCCGTTTTTCTGGATTTTTTTGTTGTTATTTTGTCTCTTACTGTTCAAATAAACCTACCATTAAAATTATAGACTGATCATTTCTTTGTCAGTGGGCAAACGTAAAAAATCAGCAGGGGATCAAATACTTTTTTCCCTCACTGTACATATTTGAGAACAATAACTTTTTGTCTACCTTTGTTTGTTTTGAGCACAGGCATATAGCCTAGGCAGGCTACGGCTGGGAAACTCGAGGAACTCCGATTTTAAGACAGAATACTTTTAGTAGAAAGAACGACTAGCTAAATTCTTTATAAACTGCTGGGGTGTATTAGCTACAACTCTCCTGATGTTCGTGAGCTAACATAACCACTGTTTAGAGCAGGCAAGTACGGTGGCTCCCGTAAGACATAAGGTCAAAAGGAACACACAACAATAATTCCCAAGGGCTACATAGCGAACATAACAAATACAACTGTTTATTATGAATTCTCATAACAATTAAGTTGTGAATTGACTCTCTCTACTCTCGCACGCAAATTCTAACGCCGTTGACGCCATCTCTCCGTGTGGTTTGGGCTTTAGTCGTCGCATCCCACAGTCTGCTGACAGATGCTAGGATACCATCCTGTTTCGTGTGTCTTTCCATGAGAGATTACCCTTCCAGTAATGATTGAGTTTTACGTTGCAGTAGACATCAGCATGTGGAACAGGTAGAGGGTTACACTAGTTTGTGTGATGAAGCAGCATCCATCTCATCTCATGAACATTTCTTGTCCACAAAAACAGCATTGAACTTAGTCATTACTTATGCATATTTACAGAGGGGAAAAGCCTTGCACTAAAGAAGGTATTCAATTGGACTTTTCTTGGATAGTTCATCCCTCCTCTACATGTTATTATTAGGTCATTAAATAGGCCAACACATTAAATAGAGTGTGTCTTTGCTGTACTCTGCCATGGCACATCACGGTTAGCTGTAGTCTGCCATAGCACATCAAGGTTAGCTGTAGTCTGCCATAGCACATCACGGTTAGCTGTAGTCTGCCATAGCACATCATGGTTAGCTGTACTCTGCCATGCCACATCACGGTTAGCTGTACTCTGCCATGGCACATCATGGTTAGCTGTACTCTGCCATGCCACATCACAGTTAGCTGTACTCTGCCATAGCACATCACGGTTAGCTGTAGTCTGCCATAGCATATCATGGTTAGCTGTAGTCTGCCATGGCACATCACGGTTGGCTGTGGTCTGCCATGGCACATCACGGTTAGCTGTACTCTGCCATGGCACATCACGGTTGGCTGTGGTCTGCCATGGCACATCACGGTTGGCTGTGGTCTGCCATGGCACATCACGGTTGGCTGTACTCTGCCATGGCATATCACGGTTGGCTGTGGTCTGGCATGGCACATCACGGTTGGCTGTGGTCTGCCATGGCACATCACGGTTAGCTGTACTCTGCAATGGCACATCATGGTCAGGGTTGGAAATTAACACCCGCCAAATGCGGGTATATTTTATCATTGGCGGGTAAGAAGGTCTATTTCTCCAGCCATGTTGGCGGGTGGTCACACAGAGCATTTGGGAACAGCTGTTTTTTTATCCAAAGCCCAAATATATAAATGCAACAAGATTTTACTCAGTTACAGTTCATATAAGGAAATTAATCAATTGAAATAAATTCCTTAGGCCCTAATCTATGGATTTCACATGACTGGGAATACAAATATGCATCTATTGGTCACAGATACCGTAAACAAACAAAAAAAGTAGGGGCGTGGATCAGAAAACCAGTCAGTATCTGGTGTCACCACCATTTGCTTCATGCAGAGCGAAACATCTCCTTCGCATAGAGTTGATCAGGCTGTTGATTGTGGACTGTGGAATGTTGTCCCACTCCTATTCAATGGTTGTGCAAAGTTGTTGGATATTGGCGGGGACTGGAACATGCTGTCGTACACGTCGATCCAGAGCATCCCAAACATGCTCAATGGGTGACATGTCTAGTGAGTATGCAGGCCATGGAAGAACTGGGACATTTTCACCTTCCAGGAATTGTGCACAGATCCTTGCGACATGGGGCCATGCATTATCATGCTGAAACATGAGATGAATGGCAAGACAATGGGCCTCAGGATCTTGTCACCGTATCTCTGTGCATTCAAATTGCCACATGAAATGCAATTGTGTTCATTGTCCGTAGCTTATGCCTGCCCATACCATAACCCCTCTGACACAATGGGACACTCTGTTCACAAAGTTGACATCAGCAAACCGCTCGCCCACACGACGCCATACTACACGCTGTCTGCCATCTGCCCGGTACAGTTGAAACTGGGATTCATCCGTAAAGAGCACACTTCTCCAGTGTGCCAGTGGCAATCGAAGGTGAGCATTTGCCCACTGAAGTCAGTTACGATGCCAAACTGCAGTCAGGTCAAGACCCGGGTGAGGATGACGAACACGCAGGTGAGCTTCCCTGAGACGGTTTGTGCAGAAATTATTTGGTTGTGCAAACCCAGTTTCATCAGCTGTCCAGGTGGCTGGTCTCAGACAATCCCGCAGGTGAAGAAGCTTGATGTGGAGGTCCTGGGCTGGCTTGGTTACAGGTGGTCTGCGGTAGTGAGGCCGGTTGGACGTACTGCCAAATTCTAAAAAAATGCAGTTGGAGGTGGCTTATGGTAGAGAAATGAACATTTAATTCTCTGGCAACAGCTCTGGTGGACATTCCTGCAGTCAGCATGCCAATTGCACACTCCTTCAAAACTTGAGACATCTGTGGCATTGTGTTGTGTGACAAAACTGCAAATTAGAGTGGCCTTTTATTGTCCCCAGCACAAGGTGCACCTGTGTAATGATCATCTGTTTAATCAGCTTCTTGATATGCCATACCTGTCATGTGGATGGATTATCTTGGTAAAGGAGAAATGCTCACTAACAGGGATGTAAACAAATTTGTGCACAAAATCTGAGAGAAATAAGCTTTGTGTGTGTATGGAACATTTCTGGGATCTTTTATACCAGCTCATTACAACACTATATATGTTGTATTTATATTTTTGTTCAGTATAGAAGTTGGTCGAATTGACAAGAAAGGCTTCTAAAATGTGACTTTGTCCTCATGTTTCTTGGCCAGTTATATAGTTTTGTTCACACCCTAACGTTAGGTTGTTATCAATGTTAATTTTGTGTTTGCTGCAACTGTCTGCTGCCTCCCCCCAAATCATGTCCCATCAATTGAATTTACCACAGGTGGACTCCAATCAAGTTGTAGAAACATCTCAAGGATGATCAATGGAAACAGGATGCACCTGAGCTCAATTTCAAGTCTCATTGCAAAGGGTCTGAATATTTATGTAAATGTGATATTTACGTTTTTTTATTTGTAATACATATGCACATATTTCTAAAAACCTGTTTTTGCTTTGTCATTATGGGGTATTGTGTGTAGATTGATGATAATTTTTTTTAAAAATCAATTTCAGAATAAGGCTGTAACGTAACAAAATGTGGAAAAAGGTAAGGGGTCTGAATACTTTCTGAATGCACTGGAAGCTGCATCACCCAGCCTTTGGCGATTCTTGATGTTCAGTTGTACAACTGTTTATCTGTTTTTACTATTTTACTAAATTATTTATTTTAAGATGCCTTGGTTAAAAGACGCAGGTCACAAAAATGAAATGAAATTACACAATATACCACATTACTTCTCAGGTTTCAAGACTGGTCATTCAACTGAGACTGCTCTTCTCTGTGTCACGGAGGCTCTCCGCACTGCTAAAGCTAACTCTCTCTCCTCTGCTCTTGTCCTTCTAGACCTGTCTGCTGCCTTTGATACTGTGAACCATCAGATCCTCCTCTCCACCCACTCCGAGCTGGGCATCTCCGGCGCGGCTCACTCTTGGATTGCGTCCTACCTGACCGGTCGCTCCTACCAAGTGGCGTGGCGAGAAGCTGTCTCCGCACCACGTGCTCTCACCACTGGTGTCCCCCAGGGCTCAGTTCTAGGCCCTCTCCTATTCTCGCTATACACCAAGTCACTTGGCTCTGTCATATCCTCATATGGCCTCTCCTATCATTGCTACGCTGACGACACACAACTAATCTTCTCCTTTCCCCCTTCTGATAACCAGGTGGCGAATCGCATCTCTGCATGTCTGGCAGACATATCAGTATGGATGACGGATCACCACCTCAAGCTGAACCTTGGCAAGACGGAGCTGCTCTTCCTCCCGGGGAAGGACTGCCTGTTCCATGATCTCACCATCACGGTTGACAACTCTGTTGTGTCCTCCTCCCAGAGTGCGAAGAGCCTTGGCGTGACCCTGGACAACACCCTGTCGTTCTCCGCTAACATCAAGGCGGTGACCCGATCCTGTAGGTTCATGCTCTACAACATTCGGAGAGTACGACCCTGCCTTACACAGGAAGCGGCACAGGTCCTAATCCAGGCACTTGTCATCTCCCGTCTGGATTACTGCAACTCGCTGTTGGCTGGGCTCCCTGCCTGTGCCATTAAACCCCTACAACTCATCCAGAATGCCTCAGGCCGTCTGGTGTACAACGTTCCCAAGTTCTCTCACGTCACCCCGCTCCTCCGCACACTCCACTGGCTTCCAGTTGAAGCTCGCATCTGCTACAAGACCATGGTGCTTGCCTACGGAGCTGTGAGGGGAACGGCACCTCCGTACCTTCAGGCTCTGATCAGTCCCTACACCCAAACGAGGGCACTGCGTTCATCCACCTCTGGCCTGCTGGCTCCCCTACCTCTGCGGAAGCATAGTTCCCGCTCAGCCCAGTCAAAACTGTTCGCTGCTCTGGCACCCCAAAGATGGAACAAGCTCCCTCACGACGCCAGGACAGCGGAGTCACTCACCACCTTCCGGAGACATTTGAAACCCCACCTCTTTAAGGAATACCTGGGATAGGATAAAGTAATCCTTCTATCCCCCCCCCCTTACCCTTACCCCAACCCCAACCCCCCCCCCCCCCCCAAAAAAAAAAAGATAAAAAAAGAAAGAAAAAAGAAAAAGAAAAAAACATTGTAAAGTGGTTATCCCACTGGCTTTAAGGTGAATGCACCTATTTGTAAGTCGCTCTGGATAAGAGCGTCTGCTAAATGACGTAAATGTAAATGTAATAGTAATACATTTCCTGTTTTTGAAACATTCGAAAGCATGCTCTTCTGTCAATTTTTTATATTTAGTGTAATTATGGATAAAACAATATTTAGGCTGGTAAAAATTCTGAGTGGCTAGTAGATTTTTAAATCTACCTGCCACAGTGGCTGGTGGACCAAAAAGTACATGTCCCACCCTGATCACGGTTAACTGTAGTCTGCCAAGGCACATCAGGGTTAGCTGTAGTCTGCCAAGGCACATCAGGGTTAACTGTAGTCTGCCAAGGCACATCAGGGTTAACTGTAGTCTGCCAAGGCACATCAGGGTTAGCTGTAGTCTGCCAAGGCACATCAGGGTTAACTGTAGTCTGCCAAGGCACATCAGGGTTAACTGTAGTCTGCCAAGGCACATCAGGGTTAACTGTAGTCTGCCAAGGCACATCAGGGTTAACTGTAGTCTGCTATGGCACATCACGGTTAGCCTGACGCTGCTGCAACTGAAGTGACTTATGTTGGACCAGTCAGCTAGCGACAAACCCCCAACGGTGCTCACCTCTCCTCTCTCCTCTTCCACGGGATGTGTGTGGCGCCCTGACTCTCGGCTCGCTAGCGAGCGCCTAAATTAAAAAGCTAAGAAAACCGAAAAAAGGCTGGAATGAGCCTTGGGGCTGTGATGAGTGAAAACACACAGAGAACAGTGTGACCTTTGCAGCCATTTTATAAGCGTGTCTGTTGGTGTGGCAGAGGGAGAAAGGAGGTGACAGATATCACATTGCCACATGTCACTGGTGCCTGGCCCCGACCACGGCCAGGGGATGCCCTTGCAGGCAAGCAGAGAGGACTCTGGGAAAGAGGAGGAGAGGAGGGTGAGAGCATGGCGTCATCATGACGGAGGGGAGGGGAGGGTGAGAGCACGGCGTCATCATGAAGGAGGGGAGGGGAAGGTGTCATCATGACGGAGGAGAGGGGAGGGGAGGGGAGGGGGTCATCATGACAGAGGGGAGGGGAGGGGGGGTGTCATCATGACGGAGGGGAGGGGAGGGTGTCATGACGGAGGGGAGGGTGTCATCATGACGGAGGGGAGGGGAGCGGAGGGGGGGGGTGTCATCATGACGGAGGGGAGGGGAGGGTGTCATCATGACGGAGGGGAGGGGGTCATCATGACAGAGGGGAGGGGAGGGGAAGGGGGGTGTCATCATGACGGAGGGGAGGGGAGGGTGTCATCATGACAGAGGGGAGGGGAGGGGAAGGGGGGTGTCATCATGACAGAGGGGAGGGGAGGGGAGGGGAGGGGAGGGGAGGGGAGGGGAGGGGAGGGGAGGGGAGGGGATGGGGGGTGTCATCATGACGGAGGGGAGGAGAGGGTGTCATCATGACAGAGGGGAGGGGAGGGGATGAGCAGCTTTAGATGTGTTCACTTTGGATCCGTTTCACCGGTAAACAAAGTCAGCATGAACAGAACTCAGACCTGGGGCAACGACAGGAGAGGTTCCTACGACAATACACACACAAACATACACACACAAACATACACTGGGACACACACACACACACACAAACATACACTGGGACACACACACACACACACACACACATACATATATACACACACACACAGTGTTCAGACCTCTTTACTTTTTCCACATTTTGTTACGGTATAGCCATATTCAAAAATGTATTATTTATTTTATTTAAAAAATTCCACATCAATCTACACAAAAATAGTTTTTTTTTTTTTTTTGCAAATGTAAAAAAATTATTTGCATAAGTATTCAGACCTTTTGCTATGAGACTCGAAATTGAGCTCAGGTGCATCCTGTTTCCATTAATCATCCTTGAGATGTTTCTACAACTTGATTGGAGTCCACCTGTGGTAAATTCAATTGATTGGACATGATTTGGAAAGGCACACACCAGTCCATATAACGTCCCACAGTTGACAGTGCATGTCAGAGCAAATACCAAGCCCTGGGGTTGAAATAATTGTCCGTAGAGCTCCAAGACAGGATTGTGTCGAGGCACAGATCTGGGGAAGGGTACCAAAACATTTCTGCAACATTGAAGGTCCCCAAGAACACAGTGGCCTACATCATTCTTAAAATGGAAGAAGTTTGGAACCACCAAGACTCTTCCTAGAGCTGGCCGCCTGGCCAAACTGAGCAATCAGGGGAGAAGGGCCTTGGTCAGGGAGGTGACCAAGAACCTGATGGTCACTCTCACAGAGCTCCAGAGTTCCTCTGTGGAGATGGGAGAACCTTCCAGAAGGACAACCATCTCTGCAGCACTCCACCAAATCAGGCCTTTATGGTAGAGTGGCCAGACAGAAGCCACTCCTCAGTAAAAGGAACATGACAGCCCGCTTGGAGTTTGCAAAAATGCACCTAAAGGACTCTCAGACCATGAGAAACAATATTATCTGGTATGATGAAACCAAGATTGAACTCTTTGGCCTGAATGCCAAGTGTCACGTCTGGAGGAAAGCTGGCACCATCCCTACGGTGAAGAATGGTGGTGGCAGCATCATGCTGTGGGGATGTTTTTCAGCGGCAGGGACTGGGAGACTAGTCAGGATCGAGGGAAAGATGAACGGAGTGATCCTTGATGAAAACCTGCTCCAGAGTGCTCAAGACCTCAGACTGGGGCGACAGGACAACGACCCTAAGCACACAGCCAAGACAACGCAGTAGTGGCTTCGGGACAAGTCTCTGAATGTCTTTGAGTGGCCCAGCCAGAGCCCGGACTTGAACCCGATCGAACATCTCTGGAGACCTGAAAATAGCTGTGCAGCGATGCTCCCCATCCAACCTGACAGAGCTTGAGAGGATCTGCAGATAACAACGGGAGAAACTCCCCAAATACAGGTGGGCCAAACTTGTAGCGTCATACCCAAGAAGACTCGAGGCTGTAATCGCTGCCAAAGGCGCTTCAACAAAGTACTTAGTAAATACTTATGTAAATCTGATATTTCCGGGGGGGTTTTTTTTATACATTTGCAAAAAATTCTGAAAACCTGTTTTTGCTTTATAATTATGGGGTATTGTGTGTAGATTGATGAGGGGAAAAAACAGGGGACACACACAAAGAGACACACAAACAGTTATCCTAGGCTGAACACACAAAATAGGCAACTAACCCTAACCTTATAGCTAGGATCTATACAGTAACTAACCCTATAGCTAGGATCTATACAGTAACTAACCCTAACTCTAGCGGGGGAGGGGGATGCAGATCAAGGGGCCAATTTAAGCATTTCATTGTTTTTTAAATTGACAGCCAGGAGAAGAGGCGTGAGAAAACAAGATGCCCCTTCCAATCAACAAGACATTGGGATGTGGGCATTTCTCAGCTGCATCACAGCACCAGGCACCAAGCCAGCATCAGCCCAGCCTGATCTGTCCAGGACACATCTTACAGCACCAGGCACCAAGCCAGCATCAGCCCAGCCTGATCTGTCCGGAACACATCTTACAGCAACGCACCAGGCACCAAGCCAGCATCAGCCCAGCTTGATCTGTCCAGGACACATCTTACAGCACAGCACCAGGCACCAAGCCAGCATCAGCCCAGCCTGATCTGTCCGGAACACATCTTACAGCACAGCACCAGGCACCAAGCCAGCATCAGCCCAGCCTGATCTGTCCAGGACACATCTTACAGCACAGCACCAGGCACCAAGCCAGCATCAGCCCAGCCTGATCTGTCCGGAACACATCTTACAGCACAGCACCAGGCACCAAGCCAGCATCAGCCCAGCCTGATCTGTCCGGAACACATCTTACAGCACAGCACCAGGCACCAAGCCAGCATCAGCCCAGCCTGATCTGTCCGGAACACATCTTACAGCACAGCACCAGGCACCAAGCCAGCATCAGCCCAGCCTGATCTGTCCGGAACACATCTTACAGCACAGCACCAGGCACCAAGCCAGCATCAGCCCAGCCTGATCTGTCCGGAACACATCTTACAGCACAGCACCAGGCACCAAGCCAGCATCAGCCCAGCCTGATCTGTCCGGGACACATCTTACAGCACCAGGCACCAAGCCAGCATCAGCCCAGCCTGATCTGTCCGGGACACATCTTACAGCACCAGGCACCAAGCCAGCATCAACCCAGCCTGATCTGTCCGGAACACATCTTACAGCACAGCACCAGGCACCAAGCCAGCATCAGCCCAGCCTGATCTGTCCAGGACACATCTTACAGCACAGCACCAGGCACCAAGCCAGCATCAGCCCAGCCTGATCTGTCCAGGACACATCTTACAGCACAGCACCAGGCACCAAGCCAGCATCAGCCCAGCCTGATCTGTCCGGAACACATCTTACAGCACAGCACCAGGCACCAAGCCAGCATCAGCCCAGCCTGATCTGTCCGGAACACATCTTACAGCACAGCACCAGGCACCAAGCCAGCATCAGCCCAGCCTGATCTGTCCAGGACACATCTTACAGCACCAGGCACCAAGCACCAAGCCAGCATCAGCCCAGCCTGATCTGTCCAGGACACATCTTACAGCACAGCACCAGGCACCAAGCCAGCATCAGCCCAGCCTGATCTGTCCAGGACACATCTTACAGCACAGCACCAGGCACCAAGCCAGCATCAGCCCAGCCTGATCTGTCCGGGACACATCTTACAGCACAGCACCAGGCACCAAGCCAGCATCAGCCCAGCCTGATCTGTCCAGGACACATCTTACAGCACCAGGCACCAAGCCAGCATCAGCCCAGCCTGATCTGTCCGGGACACATCTTACAGCACAGCACCAGGCACCAAGCCAGCATCAGCCCAGCCTGATCTGTCCGGGACACATCTTACAGCACAGCACCAGGCACCAAGCCAGCATCAGCCCAGCCTGATCTGTCCGGAACACATCTTACAGCACAGCACCAGGCACCAAGCCAGCATCAGCCCAGCCTGATCTGTCCGGGACACATCTTACAGCACAGCACCAGGCACCAAGCCAGCATCAGCCCAGCCTGATCTGTACGGGACACATCTTACAGCACAGCACCAGGCACCAAGCCAGCATCAGCCCAGCCTGATCTGTCCAGGACACATCTTACAGCACAGCACCAGGCACCAAGCCAGCATCAGCCCAGCCTGATCTGTCCAGGACACATCTTACAGCACAGCACCAGGCACCAAGCCAGCATCAGCCCAGCCTGATCTGTCCAGGACACATCTTACAGCACAGCACCAGGCACCAAGCCAGCATCAGCCCAGCCTGATCTGTCCGGGACACATCTTACAGCACAGCACCAGGCACCAAGCCAGCATCAGCCCAGCCTGATCTGTCCAGGACACATCTTACAGCACAGCACCAGGCACCAAGCCAGCATCAGCCCAGCCTGATCTGTCCAGGACACATCTTACAGCACAGCACCAGGCACCAAGCCAGCATCAGCCCAGCCTGATCTGTCCAGGACACATCTTACAGCACAGCACCAGGCACCAAGCCAGCATCAGCCCAGCCTGATCTGTCCGGGACACATCTTACAGCACAGCACCAGGCACCAAGCCAGCATCAGCCCAGCCTGATCTGTCCAGGACACATCTTACAGCACCAGGCACCAAGCCAGCATCAGCCCAGCCTGATCTGTCCAGGACACATCTTACAGCACAGCACCAGGCACCAAGCCAGCATCAGCCCAGCCTGATCTGTCCGGGACACATCTTACAGCACAGCACCAGGCACCAAGCCAGCATCAGCCCAGCCTGATCTGTCCGGAACACATCTTACAGCACAGCACCAGGCACCAAGCCAGCATCAGCCCAGCCTGATCTGTCCAGGACACATCTTACAGCACAGCACCAGGCACCAAGCCAGCATCAGCCCAGCCTGATCTGTCCGGAACACATCTTACAGCACAGCACCAGGCACCAAGCCAGCATCAGCCCAGCCTGATCTGTCCGGAACACATCTTACAGCACAGCACCAGGCACCAAGCCAGCATCAGCCCAGCCTGATCTGTCCGGGACACATCTTACAGCACAGCACCAGGCACCAAGCCAGCATCAGCCCAGCCTGATCTGTACGGGACACATCTTACAGCACAGCACCAGGCACCAAGCCAGCATCAGCCCAGCCTGATCTGTCCAGGACACATCTTACAGCACAGCACCAGGCACCAAGCCAGCATCAGCCCAGCCTGATCTGTCCGGAACACATCTTACAGCACAGCACCAGGCACCAAGCCAGCATCAACCCAGCCTGATCTGTCCGGAACACATCTTACAGCACAGCACCAGGCACCAAGCCAGCATCAACCCAGCCTGATCTGTCCGGAACACATCTTACAGCACAGCACCAGGCACCAAGCCAGCATTGGTGTGGCTGGCTTCCGGGTTAAGCGGGCACTGTGTCAAGAAGCAGTGCGGCTCGGTTGTGTTTCGGAGGACGCACGACTCTCGACCTTCGCCTCTCCCGTGTCCGTACGGGGGTTGCAGCGATGGGACTGTAACTACTACCAATTGGATACCACGAAAAAATAAAAATAAATATCCCTTTCATATTAAGATGTTTACCATACCGCCAACTTTTTCCGCCTTTTCTTTAGTGTTGTCACGATACCAACATTTGACTAACGATTCAGAGTGGCCTAGCGTCCTGTTCCCCCATTCCCCGGACGCTTTTCCCCCATTCCCCGGACGCTTTTCCCCCATTCCCCGGACGCTGTTCCCCCCATTCCCCGGACGCTGTTCCCCCATTCCCCGGACGCTGTTCCCCCATTCCCCGGACGCTGTTCCCCCATTCCCCGGACGCTGTTCCCCCATTCCCCGGACGCTTTTCCCCCATTCCCCGGACGCTGTTCCCCCATTCCCCGGACGCTTTTCCCCCATTTTCTAAACGTTCTGTGCATGTGCTCTTCCCATGACATAGACTGACCAGGTGAATCCAGGTGAAAGCTACGATCCCTTATTGATGTCACTTGTTAAATCCACTTCAATCAGTGTAGATGAAGGGGAGGAGACAGGTTAATGAAGGATTTTTTACCTTTGAGACAATTGAGACATGGATTGTGTATGTGTGCCATTCAGAGGGTGAATGGGCAAGACAAAAGATTTAAGTGCCTTTGAACGGGGTGTGGTAGTAGGTGCAACTCAATATTAGGAAGGTGTCCTTAATGTTTTGTACACTATGAAATATATTATAGTATTCTTTGGAAAATACTTTTTATTAGTCTTCTGTTTTTTAGGACCTGCCTAAACAAATTAATAATGGTTTCTTTGATGGTGTATATTCTCAATGGATTTATTAAAATAGACGCCCACCTACTGTATATCTGCACACCACTACTACCACTCGTCCCCGGGATACACACACCACTACTACCACTCGTCCCCGGGATATGCACACCACTACTACCACTGGTCCCCGGGATATGCACACCACTACTACCACTCGTCCCCGGGATATGCACACCACTCCTACCACTCGTCCCCGGGATACGCACACCACTACTACCACTGGTCCCCGGGATACGCACACCACTACTACCACTCGTCCCCGGGATACGCACACCACTACTACCACTGGTCCCCGGGATACGCACACCACTACTACCACTGGTCCCCGGGATACGCACACCACTACTACCACTCGTCCCCGGGATACGCACACCACTACTACCACTCGTCCCCGGGATATGCACACCACTACTACCACTTGTCCCCGGGATACACACACCACTACTACCACTCGTCCCCGGGATACACACACCACTACTACCACTCGTCCCCGGGATACACACACCACTACTACCACTGGTCCCCAGGATACACACACCACTACTACCACTCGTCCCCGGGATATGCACACCACTGCTACCACTCGTCCCCGGGATACGCACACCACTACTACCACTGGTCCCCGGGATACGCACACCACTACTACCACTGGTCCCCGGGATACGCACACCACTACTACCACTTGTCCCCGGGATATGCACACCACTGCTACCACTTGTCCCTGGCATGCCGGCATGCGCACGGGAGGAGTAAAAGGCGAATGCAGTCAAAAATGTGGTAAAAATGGGCCTGTTTGTAAAGGGGTCATATACACATTGCTCCTTTTGTTTACAGGCAAAATACTGTAAATCCTAATGTGAAAGCAGTAAACGAGTGAGATCTAGAGCGAGCAAGGGGGTCTCGTGTGGCTCAGTTGGTAGAGCATGACACTTGCAACGCCAGGGTTGTGGGTTCGATTCCCACGTGGGACCAGTACGAAAAAGTATGAAAATGCACTCACTACCGTAATTTGCTCTGGATAAGAGCGTCTGCTATGACTAAAATGTTAAATAAATAAACATCTGTGATGTAATCACGGAATCCAGACATTAAAATGGAATACAACAATATAAAAAATGTTATTGAACTTAGTAGGAAATGTAATAATTTCCCCAAGATTCTGATAAGACATTACCAAAATGCATAAGTGATTCGTATTTTTCTTCAACTTTCTGAAGAGGCAATGGTGTGGGAATGCGACTGACTGACTGACTGACTGACTGACTGAACGACTGACTGACTGACTGACTGAACGACTGACTGACTGACTGACTGACTGACTGACTGAACGACTGACTGACTGACTGAACGACCGACTGACTGACTGACTGAGTGACTGAACGACTGACTGACTGACTGTCTGTCTGTCACTTTGTCTAGCTGTTAGTGATGATGCTAATGACAACCGTCTTCTGGTAAATGGAAAAGCTTTCCCAAAAACCTTCTCAATGAAATGTTAACTGTAGTCTATTGTCGTCTACTGTAGTCTGTAGTCTACTGTAGTCTGTAGTCTACTGTAGTCTGTAGTCTACTGTAGTCTGTGGTCTACTGTACTCTATTGTCGTCTACTGTAGTCTACTGTAGTTTGTAGTCTACTGTAGTCTGTGGTCTACTGTAGTCTATTGTCGTCTACTGTAGTCTGTTGTCTACTGTAGTCTGTAGTCTACTGTAGTCTATAGTCTGTAGTCTACTGTAGTCTATTGTCATTTACTGTAGTCTGTAGTCTACTGTAGTCTATTGTCGTCTACTGTAGTCTACTGTAGTTTGTAGTCTACTGTAGTCTACTGTAGTCTACTGTAGTCTACTGTAGTCTACTGTAGTTTGTCGTCTACTGTAGTCTACTGTAGTCTGTAGTCTATTGTCGTCTACTGTATTCTACTGTAGTTTGTCGTCTATTGTAGTCTGTAGTCTACTGTAGTTTGTCGTCTATTGTAGTCTGTAGTCTACTGTAGTTTGTCGTCTACTGTAGTCTACTGTAGTCTGTAGTCTATTGTCGTCTACTGTATTCTACTGTAGTTTGTCGTCTATTGTAGTCTGTAGTCTACTGTAGTTTGTTGTCTACTGTAGTCTGTAGTCTACTGTAGTCTATTGTAGTCTACTGTAGTCTGTAGTCTACTGTAGTCTATTGTAGTCTACTGTAGTCTGTAGTCTACTGTAGTCTATTGTCGTCTACTGTAGTCTGTGGTCTACTGTAGTCTGTAGTCTACTGTAGTCTATTGTCGTCTACTGTAGTCTGTGGTCTACTGTAGTCTATTGTCGTCTACTGTAGTTTGTAGTCTACTGTAGTCTGTAGTCTACTGTAGTCTGTAGTCTACTGTAGTCTATTGTCATTTACTGTAGTCTGTAGTCTACTGTAGTCTGTAGTCTACTGTAGTCTGTGGTCTACTGTACTCTATTGTCGTCTACTGTAGTCTACTGTAGTTTGTAGTCTACTGTAGTCTGTGGTCTACTGTAGTCTATTGTCTGTAGTCTGTAGTCTACTGTAGTCTATAGTCTGTAGTCTACTGTAATCTATTGTCATTTACTGTAGTCTGTAGTCTACTGTAGTCTACTGTAGTCTATTGTCGTCTACTGTAGTCTACTGTAGTTTGTAGTCTACTGTAGTCTACTGTAGTCTACTGTAGTCTACTGTAGTTTGTCGTCTACTGTAGTCTACTGTAGTCTGTAGTCTATTGTCGTCTACTGTAGTCTACTGTAGTTTGTCGTTTACTGTAGTCTGTAGTCTACTGTAGTTTGTTGTCTACTGTAGTCTGTAGTCTACTGTAGTCTATTGTCGTCTACTGTAGTCTGTGGTCTACTGTAGTCTATTGTCATTTACTGTAGTCTATTGTCATTTACTGTAGTCTGTAGTCTACTGTAGTCTGTAGTCTACTGTAGTCTGTAGTCTACTGTAGTCTGTGGTCTACTGTAGTCTATTGTCGTCTACTGTAGTCTGTCGTCTACTGTAGTCTGTAGTCTGTAGTCTACTGTAGCCTATTGTCATTTACTGTAGTCTGTAGTCTACTGTAGTCTACTGTAGTCTACTGTTGTCTGTAGTCTACTGTAGTCTATTGTCATTTACTGTAGTCTGTAGTCTACTGTAGTCTATTGTCGTCTACTGTAGTCTGTAGTCTACTGTAGTCTATTGTCATTTACTGTAGTCTGTAGTCTACTGTAGTCTACTGTAGTCTATTGTCGTCTACTGTAGTCTACTGTAGTTTGTCGTCTACTGTAGTCTGTAGTCTATTGTCGTCTACTGTAGTCTACTGTAGTCTGTAGTCTATTGTCGTCTACTGTAGTCTACTGTAGTTTGTCGTCTACTGTAGTCTGTAGTCTACTGTAGTCTATTGTCGTCTACTGTAGTCTGTAGTCTACTGTAGTCTGTAGTCTACTGTAGTCTGTAGTTTACTGTAGTTTGTAGTCTACTGTAGTCTGTGGTCTACTGTAGTCTGTAGTCTACTGTAGTCTATTGTCATTTACTGTAGTCTGTAGTCTACTGTAGTCTACTGTGGTCTATTGTCATTTACTGTAGTCTGTAGTCTACTGTAGTCTACTGTAGTCTATTGTCATTTACTGTAGTCTGTAGTCTACTGTAGTCTGTAGTCTATTGTCGTCTACTGTAGTTTGTCGTATACTGTAGTCTGTACCCACATTTTTTTATTGCTTCGATTTTTCACGAACCTCAAAAGTGGTATCCTGATGTGGTTTAAGCATTGTTGTGGACTTACATCCAATTTTGTTTTTCTATTAGAAAAGTATGATTTTGAGAGCGATAAACTGAAAAACAGGGAAAATTCTGAAAAACAAAAAACTGAGAAAACGGAATAAAAAACTACAAAAACTAAAATGGAATTAGGGAAAACAGATTTTATAGGGCCCTAGCGAGGGCATAGCTTTCACTTGCTGCATGGTAGCTTGACAAATGTTAGCATGAGGCCGTAAAGCAGTGTGACAGCCTCCTGCAGAGAGTTCAGTCTCACTAATGTGTTCTGGCAGGCCGGAACCCTAATCACACATTTACATATGCAATGACCTATATTTGCATGTCAGATCGCACACTGTCCGGCGTGATTAACAACGGGCACCTCCCCGCGTGGAGTCGCCTTATGTGGCGGGCGAGAGGCTAGGAGAGGGCAAGGGAGGGCAGGAATGGGGAGGGCTAGCAGAGGGGAGGGGGAGAGCAGAGGGCCGGAGGGGGTCAGTTTTTTTGTGAGCCGAGGGGCCGGGCTGCCAGGCAGGATTATGTCAAGCGGGGGCCCCAGCATTAGACACTTCATTAGAGCTAATCTGTTTAGCAGTGGGCAGTGTATGTAAACTTCACAGGCCATTTGCGGCACCTCGTCGCCCCCTGGCCTGGCCTTCAAAGGGCAGCAGGGCCGTCCTGAATGACAGGCCATCTCATCGCCCGCGCTGGCCTGTCACACACACAGCCGCTCCCAGCTGACACACACACACACACACACACACACACACACACACACACACACACACACACATACACTGGCACACACTCACTGACACACACATACAATCACACACATACACTGGCATACACTCACTGACACACACACATACATACACTGGCATACACTCACTGACACACACACACACTGGCACTCACTCACTGACACACACACACTGGCATACACTCACTGACACACACACACACTGGCACTCACTCACTGACACACACACACACACACTGGCACTCACTCACTCACTGACACACACACACACACACACACACACACACTGGCACTCACTCGCTGACACACACACACTGGCACTCACTCACTGACACACACACACACTGGCACTTACTCGCTGACACACACACACAGGCATACACTCACTGACACACACACACAGGCATACACTCACTGACACACACACACAGGCATACACTCACTGACACACACACACAGGCATACACTCACTGACACACACACACAGGCATACACTCACTGACACACACACACAGGCATACACTCACTGACACACACACACAGGCATACACTCACTGACACACACACACAGGCATACACTCACTGACACACACACACTGGCACACACTCACTGACACACACACACACAGGCATACCCTCACTGACACACACACATATGGGGGTGAGGCGCAGCAGCTCGACCCCTAACAACACTGTACAGATTGCAGCTTGTGGAAGGGGAGGTAGTAACAGACAACAGTGTATCTGTAGAGAGAGGAGGGTCTCTCAATTCAATTTCAATTTCAATTTCAATTTAAGGGCTTTATTGGCATGGGAAACGTATGTTAACATTGCCAAAGCAAGTGACAGTAGATAGTAAACGAAAGTGAAATCAACACTAAATATTAACAGTAAACATTAAACTCAGAAGTTTCAAAAGAATAAAGACATTTCAAATGTCATATTATGTATATATACAGTGTTGTAACAATGTGCAAATAGTTAAAGTACAAATGGGAAAATAAATAAACATAAATATGGGTTGTATTTACAATGGTGTTTGTTCTTCACTGGTTGCCCTTTTCTTGTGGCAACAGGTCACAAATCTTGCAGCTGTGATGGCACACTGTGGTTTTTCACCCAGTAGATAAGGGAGTTTATCAAAATTGGGTTTGTTTTCGAATTCTTTGTGGATCGCTGTAATCTGAGGGAAATATGTGTCTCTAATATGGTCATACATTTGGCAGGAGGCTAGGAAGTGCAGCTCAGTTTCCACCTCATTTTGTGGGCAGTGTGCACATAGCCTGTCTTCTCTTGAGAGCCAGGTCTGCCTACGGCGGCCTTTCTCAATAGCAAGGCTATGCTCACTGAGTCTGTACATAGTCAAAGCTTTCCTTAAGTTTGGGTCAGTCACAGTGGTCAGGTATTCTGCCACTGTGTACTCTCTGTTTAGGGCCAAATAGCATTCTAGTTTGCTCTGTTTTTTTGTTTGTTCTTTCCAATGTGTCAAGTAATTCTCTTTTTGTTTTCTCATGATTTGGTTGGGTCTAGTTGTGTTGTTGTTGTTGTTGTTGTTGTTGTTGTTGTTGTTGTTGTTGTCCTGGGGCTGTGTGGGGTCTGTTTGTGTTTGTGAACAGAGCCCCAGGACAAGCTTACTTAGGGGACTCTTCTCCAAGTTCATCTCTCTGTAGGTGATGGCTTTGTTATGGAAGGTTTGGGAATCGCTTCCTTTTAAGTGGTTATAGAATTTAACGGCTCTTTTCTGGATTTTGATAATTAGCGGGGTATTGGCCTAATTCTGCTCTGCATGCATTATTTGGTGTTTTACGTTGTTCACGGAGGATGTTTTTGCAGAATTCTGCATGCAGAGTCTCAATTTGGTGTTTGTCCCATTTTGTGAATTCTTGGTTGGTGAGCGGACCCCAGACCTCAGAACCATAAAGGGCAATGGGTTCTATAACTGATTCAAGTATTTTTAGCCAGATCCTAATTGGTATGTCAAATTTTATGTTCCTTTTGATGGCATAGAAGGCCCTTCTTGCCTTGTCTCTCAGATCGTTCACAGCTTTGTGGAAGTTACCTGTGGCGCTGATGTTTAGGCCGAGGTATGTATAGTTTTTTGTGTGCTCTAGGGCAACGGTGTCTAGATGGAATTTGTATTTGTGGTCCTGGCAACTGGACCTTTTTTGGAACACCATTATTTTTGTCTTACTGAGATTTACTGTCAGGGCCCAGGTCAGACAGAATCTGTGCAGAAGATCTAGGTGCTGCTGTAGGCCCTCCTTGGTTGGTGACAGAAGCACCAGATCGTCAGCAAACAGAAGACATTTGACTTCAGATTCTAGTTGGGTGAGGGCGGGTGCTGCAGACTGTTCTAGTGCCCTCGCCAATTCGTTGATATATATATGTTGAAGAGTGTGGGGCTTAAACTGCATCCCTGTCTCACCCCACGGTCATTTGACATTTGCTCAGTACATTGTTTTCACTGAGGAAATGAACTAGTCTGCTGTTAATGATAATGCAGAGGATTTTCCCAAGGTTGCTGTTGACGCATATCCCACGGTAGTTATTGGGGTCAAATTTGTCTCCACTTTTGTGGATTGGGGTGATCAGTCCTTGGTTCCAGATATTGGGGAAGATGCCAGAGCTAAGGATGATGTTAAAGAGTTTAAGTATAGCTAATTGAAATTTGTTGTCTGTATATTTTATCATTTCATTGAGGATACCATCAACACCACAGGACTTTTTGGGTTGGAGGGTTTGTATTTTGTCCTGTAGTTCATTCAATGTAATTTGAGAATCCAGTGGGTTCTGGTAGTCTTTAATAGTTGATTCTAAGATTTGCATTTGATCATGTATATTTTTTTGCTGTTTGTTCTCTGTTATAGGGCCAAAAAGATTGGAGAAGTGGTTTACCCATACATCTCCGTTTTGGATAGATAGCTCTTCGTGTTGTTGTTTGTTTAGTGTTTTCCAATTTTCCCAGAAGTGGTTAGAGTCTATGGATTCTTCAATTACATTGAGCTGATTTCTGACATGCTGTTCCTTCTTTTTCCGTAGTGTATTTCTGTATTGTTTTAGTGATTCACCATAGTGAAGGCGTAGGCTCAGGTTTTCTGGGTCTCTATGTTTTTGGTTGGATAGGTTTCTCAATTTCTTTCTTAGGTTTTTGCATTCTTCATCAAACCATTTATCACTGTTATTACTCTTCTTTGGTTTTCTGTTAGAGATTTTTAGATTTGATAGGGAAGCTGAGAGGTCAAATATACTGTTTAGGTTTTCTACTGCCAAGTTTACACCTTCACTATTACAGTGGAACGTTTTGTCCAGGAAGTTGTCTAGAATGGATTGAATTTGTTGTTTCCTAATTGTTTTTTGGTAGGTTTCAACACTACTTTCCTTCCATCTATAGCATTTCTTAATATTATTCAGTTCTTTTGGCTTTGATGCCTCATGATTGAGTATTGCTCTGTTCAAGTAGACTGTGATTTTGCTGTGGTCTGATAGGGGTGTCAGTGGGCTGACTGTGAACGCTCTGAGAGACTCTGGGTTGAGGTCAGTGATAAAGTAGTCTACAGTACTACTGCCAAGAGATGAGCTATAGGTGTACCTACCATCTCTCTCTCTCTCTCTCTCTCTCTCTCTCCCCCTCTCTCCCTCTCTCCCTCTCTCCCTCTCTCCCTCTCTCCCTCCATGGGAAACGTATGTTAACATTGCCAAAGCAAGTCAAATAGATAATAAACAAAAGTGAAATAAACAATAAATATTAACAGTAAACATTACACTCAGAAGTTCCAAAAGAATAAAGACATTTCAAATGTCATATTATGTCTATATACAGTGTTGTAATGATGTGCAAATAGTTGAAGTACAAAAGGGAAAATAAATAAACATAAATATTGGTTGTATTTACAATGGTGTTTGTTCTTCACTGGCCAAATAGCATTCTAGTTTGCTCAGTTTTTTTGTTAATTCTTTCCAATGTGTCAAGCAATTATCTTTATGTTTTCTCATGATTTGGTTGGGTCTAATTGTTTTGCTGTCTCTCTCTCTTTCAACTCAACATATACAAGGAACTGAGCACAATGCAGTCTCAACTCCAAGTCATTCCGGGTGGGAGAGGGGGGAAGAGATGAAGAGAGAGCGAGGAATGGAGAGGGGGGACTAGATGAAGAGAGAGAGAGGAATGGAGAGGGAGGAAGAGATTAAGAGAGAGAGAGACCGAGGGGGAGAGGAAAAAGAAAGAGGGGGCGAGAGAGAGAGAGACTGAAGGAGGGAAGTGAGGTGTGATGACAGTGGCAGTGCCATTAGCTGCCAGAGACAGGCCAGTGGTATAGGAGGTGGTATAGGAGGTGGTATAGGAGCTGGTATAGGAGCTGGTATAGGAGGTGGTATAGGAGCCATCTCCCCCTCTCCCCATCACCAGCCTCCCTCTCCCATCACCAGCCTCCCTCTCCCATCACCAGCCTCCCTCTCCCATCACCAGCCTCCCTCTCTCATCACCAGCCTCCCTCTCCCATCACCAGCCTCCCTCTCCCATCACCAGCCTCATCTCTCCCCATCACCAACCTCATCTCTCCCCATCACCAGCCTCATCTCTCCCCATCACCAGCCTCCCTCTCCCATCACCAGCCTCCCATTACCTCCTCTCCCCATCACCAGACTCCCTCTACCTCCTCTCCCCATCACTAGCCTCCCTCTCCCCATCACTAGCCTCCCTCTACCTCCTCTCCCCATCACCAGCCTCCCTCTACCTCCTCTCCCCATCACTAGCCTCACTCTACCTCCTCTCCCCATCACCAGCCTCCCTCTACCCCCCCTCTCCCCATCACCAGCCTCCCATCACCAGCCTCCCTCTCCCCATCACCAGCCTCTCTCTCCCCATCACCAGCCTCCCTCTCCCATCACCAGCCTCCCTCTCCCCATCACTAGCCTCACTCTACCTCCTCTCCCCATCACCAGCCTCCCTCTACCCCCCTCTCCCCATCACCAGCCTCCCATCACCAGCCTCCCTCTCCCCATCACCAGCCTCCCTCTCCCATCACCAGCCTCCCTCTCCCCATCACCAGCCTCCCTCTCCAAATCACCAGCCTCCCTTTACCCCCCTCTCTCCATCACCAGCCTCCCTCTCCCCATCACCAGCCTCCCTCTCCCATCACCAGCCTCCCTCTCCCCAATCACCAGCCTCCCTCTCCCCATCACCAGCCTCCCGCTCCAAATCACCAGCCTCCCTTTAGCCCCCTCTCTCCATCACCAGCCTCCCTCTCCCCATCACCAGCCTCCCTCTACCTCCTCTACCCATCACCAGCCTCCCTCTAACCTCCTCTACCCATCACCAGCCTCCCTCTACCTCCTCTACCCATCACCAGCCTCCCTCTACCTCCTCTACCCATCACCAGCCTCCCTCTACCTCCTCTCCCCATCACCAGCCTCCCTCTACCTCCTCTCCCCATCACCAGCCTCCCTCTCCCCATCACCAGCCTCCCTCTCCCCATCACCAGCCTCCCTCTACCTCCTCTCCCCATCACCAGCCTCCCTCTCCCCAGCTTCTCTGTACCACACTCTGTCTGTACACCTTCATTCCCTCTCCTTTAACCTTCTCTCGTCTCCTCTCCCATCCTCAGCCAGCTCAGAACTTCCATACAATATTCATCACTCCATCCATCCATCCATCCATCCATCCATACCCCGCCAGTGTTTTTCTCTCTGCTCCTCTTCAATCTGTACCTGTACCACGCCACATTCGCTCGCTTAAAACCCTCCGCCTTGTCTCACAGTTTACACACACACACACACACACTCACACACAGATGAGCCTATCAAAATCTGTAGCGACGATCAAAACCCGTTTTGAGAATATCTCCCTCCTACACACTCAAAGAGCAAATGCACCATTAAAAATGCACATGGTACCAGCTCATTCACTTTACCTAATGCATATGCATAATACCTCCGGGACTAAGTGATATGATATTGCCAGCGATACAGAGAGTCATTCACCGCACGTATATACAATTCACATTTTCAGGAGGGGAGTTTTTTTTTGGGGGGGAGCAGATTAAACTGAGAGTAAGTGTGAAATAGATTGAGGACTTTTTGAAAGAGAAGCATCTGTCTGCTGACAGGCTGATAGCACAGGCGGCTGGTGACACCTTAATTGGGGAGGACGAGCTCTTAGTAATGGCTGGAATGGAATAAATGGAATGGGGTTGACAATTCAAAAACATGGTTTCCATGGTTTCCTTATGTTTGATATCATTCAATTTACTTCATTCCAGTCATTATTGTGAGCCGTCCTTCCCTCACCAGCCTCCTGTGGCTGATAGGCATCTAGCTCCATACTGTGTCTCTAACAGGAAGTAGAATGCCTGGATCTGGAAGGCCTGCTGTGTTTTACAACCTAACTGTAAAATCTCATCTTGCATAAACTAATAACATGCATGTTATTAGATCTACTTCTAAATATATTTCCTATATTTTAAGACAATCATGAAAGAGATAATGAACTGACATTAGGCTAAATAGTGAAAAACAGACAGAGGAAATCATTATTACCACATGGAATATGATATCTCAGTGTTAGAAAGAAAAACTTAAATAAATCATGAAAATCTTTTCTCACTCTTTATTTTCTGTGCTCAACCCAACTATCCTTCAATTAGATATTAAACATCTTCCAAAAAAATGTACCCCCTGGCTATTTCACAGTTAATATTGCACTGGCTTGTAATTAAGCATTTCACTGTAAGGTCTACACCTGTTGTATTCGGCGCATGTGACAAATAAAATTTGATTTGATTTGGATTTGTTACACAAATATTTGCGTTATAACTATTTTTTTGCGTTAGAAAAAGTGGTTGTTTTCCTGTTTCCTCTCCAGTGTCTCGATATGGATTGTCTGGGCGAATCCTCCTTGTTATAAAGTCCATTCAATACATTGAGGGGCCAGAAACATCCTTGTGCATGAAGGAGATCGATGAGGATGATGTACGATACTGCTATATGCACCATTAAAACATGAATGTTATGGAACTCAAATCTCCACAAGCCTCCAGAGGTTCAATCAATACTAACTCTCTATCTCCACCATTCATCTAGCCTATCCGATCTGCATATACTGTATGATTCAGGCCTTAGTCAATTTACAATTTGTAGTATTTATAATACTATTACAAATACAGTAATTTTGACATGCATTTTGTTCCAAACTTTACTTGGAATCGACTATAGCCTAATTTGTACTTTACCTTATTTACATGAATTGACTAACTTAAAATAAAGGTATTGCATAAATCTGAATGATTATTTGTGAGTAAACACAAACGTAAAGGGATCTTACCTGTGGCTGGAATATAGGCACTGCTGCCTGCTGGCCTTGTGGTTGGGTGAGGGTGGGTTAAGGGTGCGGGTTAGGGTGAAGGGATCTTACCTGTGGCTGGAATATAGGTACTGCTGCCTGCTGGCCTTGTGGTTGGGCGTCCATGTCCATGGTGTCAGGAGATCAATCCCTCACACCTCTGAGGAAACAAACATAACCTACAGTTAAAGGTACAATAGTCAGAAATCCCTCCGCCATTTCCTGGTTGCTAAAATTCAAATGGTTCAGCCAATTTCAGTTTATGTGACAAAACAAGCAATGTATAGTGTAGAGAATAATTGTACCATCTAAAACTCTGTGAAATACGTTTTCAATTACAATTTTTGTTTAGTTTTTTCAGCTGTTTGAAGCTGGTGTACAAAACCCAACATAAAAACAGCAATAACGAAAACTAAGAACGGGAAGCATAGAAATAGCGCACATAGAACAGATCTACTGCTTGGTTTCAGACTTGCTTTCAATTAGTATGACAGATCTATAACTCACATTACTACATGAATTTGGTCAGGTCACCCAAACTGCGCCTTTAACATTATAGTCACAAACTCCAATCAATGTTAGCCCAATAAAAACACCTCTCTTTTCCCTCACAGCCAGGTAGAAACATTCCCGGGAAGTACAGTGGCTTGCGAAAGTATTCACCCCCCTTGGCATTTTTCCTATTTTGTTGCCTTACAACCTGGAATAAAATATTTTTTGCGGGTTTATATCATTTGATTTACACAACATGCCTACCACTTTGAAGATGAAAAATATGTTTTATTGTGAAAAAAACAAAAAATAAGACAAAAAAACAGAAAACTTGAGCGTGCATAACTATTCACCCCCCCAAATTCAATACTTTGTAGAGCCACCTTTTGCAGCAATTACAGCTGCAAGTCTCTTGGGGTATGTCTCTATAAGCTTGGCACATCTAGCCACTGGGATTTTCGCCCATTCTTCAAGGCAAAACTGCTCCAGCTCCTTCAAGTTGGATGGGTTCCGCTGGTGTACAGCAATCTTTAAGTCATACCACAGATTCTCAATTGGATTGAGGTCTGGGCTTTGACTAGGCCATTCCAAGATATTTAAATGTTTCCCCTTTAACCACTCGAGTGTTGCTTTAGCAGTATGCTTAAGGTCATTGTCCTGCTGGAAGGTGAACCTCCGTCCCAGTCTCAAATCTCTGGAAGACTGAAACAGGTTTCCCTCAAGAATTTTCCTGTATTTAGCGCCATCCATCATTCCTTCTATTCTGACCAGTTTCCCCACAGCATGATGCTGCCACCACCATGGGGATGGTGTTCTCGGGGTAATGAGAGGTGTTGGGTTTGCGCCAGACATAGCATTTTCCTTGATGGTCAAAAAGCTCAATTTTAGTCTCATCTGATCAGAGTACCTTCTTCCATATGTTTGGGGAGTCTCCTACATGCCTTTTGGCGAACACCAAACGTGTTTGCTTATTTTTGTCTTTAAGCAATGGCTTTTTTCTGGCCACTCTTCCGTAAAGCCCAGCTCTGTGGAGTGTACGGCTTAAAGTGGTCCTATGGACAGATACTCCAATCTCCGCTGTGGAGCTTTGCAGCTCCTTCAGGGTTATCTTTTGTCTCTTTGTTGCTTCTCTGATTAATGCCCTCCTTGCCTGGTCCATGAGTTTTGGTGGGCGGCCCTCTCTTGGCAGGTTTGTTGTGGTGCCATATTCTTTCAATTTTTTAATAATGGATTTAATGGTGCTCCGTGGGATGTTCAAAGTTTCGGATATTTTTTTTTATAACCCAACCCTGATCTGTACTTCTCCACAACTTTGTCCCTGACCTGTTTGGAGAGCTCCTTGGTCTTCATGGTGCCACTTGCTTGGTGGTGCCTCTTGCTTAGTGGTGTTGCAGACTCTGGGGCCTTTCAGAACAGGTGTATATATACTGAGATCATGTGACAGATCATGTGACACTTAGATTGCACACAGGTGGACTTCATTTAACTAATTATGTGACTTCTGAAGGTAATTGCTTGCACCAGATCTTATTTAGGGGCTTCATAGCAAAAGGGGTGAATACATATGCACGCACTCCTTTTCCATTATTTTTTAGAATGTTTTGAAACAAGTTATTTTTTTCATTTCACTTCACCAATTTGGACTATTTTGTGTATGTCCATTACATGAAATCCAAATAAAAATCAATTTAAATTATAGGTTGTAATTCAACAAAATAGGAAAAACGCCAAAGGGGGGGAATACTTTTGCAAGGCACTGTAGAACATCCAGTTACCTCAACATTACCTCTAGAGAAGAACTCCTCACTCCGCCATCTAACAGTCCAAAAACACACACACTAGAAACACCACACTCCTGGAGACAGCCTGAGCATTACAGAGCCTGAGACAATAATGTGTTTCTGAGGTGAGTGTTGCCTGGGTACTGTCTGTCTGCCTAGCTGGGTTCTGTCTGTCTGGGTCTCTATGGATCTGATAGCCTTTGTGTTACGGAGTCTGACCTGCTCTTATAGACCTCCAACACAGCTCGAGTTGCACTGGCTTTGGCAGAGTTTCAATGTTGGATTGACAACAAAAGACAAGACCACACACATTCCATCCATTGAGTTCCAGAATAAATGTATGGGGAATGACATGTAATCACCTTGTAGCAAAAGTTTACAGGTAGGTCCTTACTGTAGTCAATTATGTTTGCCAATGACATACAAAAGGTGATATCTAAAGTGGTGTGTACAGTGTACTAATTGTGTGTTCTAGCTTGTTACAGTGTATTTACTTACCATAGCGTATTCCACTGGTAGTTTTTACTGAATAGCCCCAGGTCTGTTTAATACACTTGAAAGTGTTGCCAAGAAGAAGAATTTAAAATTCATGTTGAAAAAAAGAATGATGCAAAAATCCTATTCAGTCGTGCAACTTGTTCATGATTCCAGGGCTGCTTCCCCATGTGTACCCATAGTATAAGCATATTCCCAGGACTTAGGGTCAACATATGCTCTGGAATCTAACCCAAACATGTACATATTCAGTAACGTATGTTGGCTAGTAGATTTGGGTGGTATACCGTATATATCTTATACACTGTATTTTGAAATACCGACGGTATGACTTTAAATATACGCCCCGTGTAGCTCAGTTGGTAGAGCATGGCGCTTGCAACGCCAGGGTTGTGGGTTCGATTCCCACAGTATTGAAAAAAATAAAATAATAATAATGTATGCATTCACTAACTGTAAGTCGCTCTGGATAAGAGCGCCTGCTAAATGACTAAAATGTAAAATGTAAATATCGTCCACAAAAAAATATATAATTATAATTCAGTTGAGCCAGTCACATGGTATGCTTGTTTACAAAGACCACGTGGAGCAAGCGTGACGTGACGAGCCACTGTTAAACAGCACAAGAGAGGTGATCAAGTTACACTTGAAATTCACTACTAATGTTTGCCAGCTAAAGATGTGCCAAATAAATTTTCTCCAGCTCAGGGCTCCAGCTATGCATTTGGTTTGCTAACTTGCTAGCTATAGGTGGCTAGCTTGAAAAATCAAGCTTCTTGGTTACAGCAGAGACTATAAATAATAATAATATAATATGCCATTTAGCAGACGCTTTTATCCAAAGCGACTTACAGTCATGCGTGCATACATTTTTGTGTATGGGTGGTCCCGGGGATCGAACCCACTACCTTGGCGTTACAAGCGCCGTGCTCTACCAGCTGAGCTATCAAGTGTGGAAAGCATTTTGAGATAGTGGTATTACTTTATGAGCTGAATTGTCTGTCCTTTCATTTTGTTTATGTTCGCTTGCGCTGGTTAGCATTTACCTAGCATCCGCTAGTACTTTGCTAGCATAAAAACATATATAAAATAACTAGATGGTAATTTTCCATGAAGGTCAAATAGTGCGAGTTGCTTCAGTTCTTTAAAAAAATGTGCCAGTGGATAGGATAGCCTGAACATGTGAAAGTTGGTTTGGTGTCTCTAGCTTGAAAAGTTCAAGATTTACTGTTGGTGGGTTATTTTAAGCAAACTGATGCACATTTCTATAGTTATATACTGAACAAAAATATAAACGCAACATGCAAAGTGTTGGTCCAATGTTTCATGAGCTGAAATAAAAATTCCCAGCCGCAGACAACATGTAATCACGCCAACCTAGGACCACCACATCCGGCTTCTTTACCTGCGGGATCATCTGAGACCAGCCACCCAGACAGCTGTTGAAACGGAGGAGTATTTCTGTCTGTAATAAAGCCCTTTTGTGGGGAAAAACTCATTCTGATTGGCAGGGCCTGGCTCCCCTGTGGGTGGGCTTGGCTCCCAAGTGGGTGGGCTTATGGCTACGCCCCTGCCCTGTCATGTGAAATCCATAGATTAGGGCCTAATGACTTTCTCGATTGACTGATTTCCTACTATGAACTGTAACTCAGTAAAATCGTTGAAATTGTTGCATGTTGCGTTTACATTTTTGTTCAGTATAGTTGATAGAAGTTTTAAAGAATTTGAAGTTAGGATAGACTGAATGTTTTAAAGTTGATCTTGCATCTTAATTGGCCAAGGAGCAGGACCATTTAGAATCGCTACCTCTGTATTAGGGCTGAACGATTAATTGCATTCGCGATAATATCGCGATTTGACTGAACGCGATTTTCTAATCGCAACGTGCGCGATTTGAGGTGGTCACGTGACGCGACTTTTCATGCTGTCCAGCGCAATGGCCTCTTGCTCGACGGAACAGTCAGAAACTGACACAGCTGATACTTTAATATCGAAGAGGAACAGCACGTCGGTGGTGTGGAACTATTTTGGTTTTAAAAAAGAAGATGCTGAGCAGCGTCAGGTGTTGTGCAGAGCATGCCGTGCTCCGATTGCTACTTCACGGGGTAACACTACAAACCTGTTTCAGCACTTAAAAAAATACCACAAATCAATGCATGACAGTTGTATGACCAAAATGCCGAGCATCAGTGCGCGAGACAAGCCAAATACCTCAAGACAGGGATCACTGACAGAAATGTTCGAAAGTGTCACTCCGTATGAACGTAATTCAAAAACGGCACGGAGAAATCACTCGGACAATAACCGAGTTCATAGCCAAAGATATGATGCCTCTCAGCACGGTGACCAAGCCTGGGTTCATGGCATTAATACATACGCTTGATAAACGTTACAGTATACCCTCCCGCACATACTTCAGTCAGACTGCCATACCGGAGCTGTACAAAAAGTGCAAAGAGAAAGTCGCCGCGGAACTTAAAACGGTGGAGTTTTTTGCTAGCACTACTGATATGTGGTCAAGCCGCACAGCTGAGCCGTACCAGAGTCTTACAGTCCATTTTATTGATGAAGATTTCAACCTCCGAGCTCGCTGCCTACAAACTACCTACTTCCCAGACGATCACACAGGGGAAAATATTGCAGCCGGCCTGAGAGAAGGGCTTGTCAGCTGGGATCTCCACGAGGAGAATCACGTCTGCATCACGACGGACAACGCGTCGAATATGGTGCTTGCTGCGCGGCTTAATGAATGGACGAGGCTCCAATGTTTTGGCCACAGATTACATCTTGCCATTGGTAAGTTATCGTGTGTGTGTGTGTGTGTGTGTGTGTGTGTGTGTGTGTGTGTGTGTGTGTGTGTGTGTGTGTGTGTGTGTGTGTTTGTGTGTGTGTGTGTGTGTGTGTGTGTGCGCGAGTGCGAGAGAGAGAGATGCGTCGATTAGTAAAGCTGAATATACAAATATATATAAATGATATTATATAAATCGGATGGGATTAAATAAATTCATACTTCCACTCCTTTTCTAATATGTAAATTCATTTTACTTGCTTATATCATATGTCTGTCTGTGGTGGAATGCCCACCTGCATTTTTTTTCTTTTCTTGTTTTTGTTTTTTACATGTTTTTTTAGTGTTTATGAGAGAGAGAGAGAGAGAAGAGAGAGAGAATTGACATGCAAATAAAGACCCTTTGAATTGAGAGAGAGAGAGAGGATGTGTTGTGGATGTGTGTATTTCAGAATTACAGCTAATTTGAGTGTGTAATAGTGAGAGCCTTGTATCAAAACTCAAATTGTGTGTAATACACTACTTTTTATTTCTTTTAGAAAATGCACTCAAAGATGACAGAGTGTCAAGGGCAACAGCACTGTGCAGGAAGCTGGTGGGGCACTTTTCCCACAGTTGGAAGAAGAAAGCAGCCCTGACGGAGGCACAGAGAGAGCTCAAACTCCCTGAGCACAACCTCATAACGGAGTGCCCAACAAGATGGGGTTCTAAAGAAATGATGATTGCCAGAGTGCTTGAACAGGCCAAAGCCATTTCTCAGGTATTGTCTGGAGATCGATATGCACGCTCCCTTATCCCAACCTGGCAGGATATTGACGTGTTGGAGTCGATTCACAAGGCACTGCATCCTCTACTGGAGTTTACTGATGCTCTTTCTGGAGAGGAGTATGTAAGCATCTCCTACCTCAAGCCAGTTCTCCACCTTTTTGCCACATCAGTCCTGGCTGAAGATGCTGAGGACACTGACCTGACTAAATCAATAAAAACCAAAGTCCTAGCATACCTCAATAACAAATATGGAGACCCAAACATCCAGGAGCTTTTGGATGTTGCCTGTTTCCTGGACCCTAGGTTCAAAATACAGTACATCAGTACAGACAACATCCCTGCTATCAAGACTCGTCTGAAGACAGAGATAGTAGACTTGGCACAACGTACATATCATTGGGTAAATAATTATGTATTTCACAAAAACAAAAATTTTCTGTAAAATCTAACTGGAAAACTAATGGCTGTTGTTTTCATCTAATAGGAGAAGAGGTCTCGTACTGAAACTGTTCAGATGCCTCAAAGTGCACAGTCCTTGGGGGAAAAGACGAAGAGGTCTCTTGGCAGTTTTTTCAAGACCAGTTCAGCCTCTCCTTCTTTGCCTGTAAATCTTGAAGATGTCGCAGAGGCAGAGATAAACAATTACCTGATGACTCCTACCATTGATGGAGAAGATGATCCATTGGCTTGGTGGAGGGTGCACAAGATCAGCTACCCACAGTTGTGCACCATGGCACGCAAGTATCTTTGTGTACCTGCTACAAGCGCTCCCTCAGAGCGTCTTTTTAGCACAGGAGGGAATATTGTGACTTGCACTCGCTCAGCCTTGAAGCCAGAAAAAGTCAATATTCTGGTTTTCTTAGCAAAAAACCTGTGAGCCACTGAGAACAGAACTGTTGGATAAGTATGGCTGGCAGTGCCATACTCGTAGTGAACTTTAGTCTGTGTGGTGTGTTATTGTTGTGTACTTGAGATAAGTGAGGCTCATCTATTTTATATTATAATATTCAAATCGTTTATAAAAAATAGTTTGTCTAAATTAAAAGTGCATTTCTCATTTTTTATTTATAACTTTATTTACTTTGATTTTACAAAATATTTTCAAAGCAAATTCCTTGTTTCAGTTGTGTGAAATGTTACTGACTTGGGAGCAGTAAGATACATACAATTTAAAATTATTTTTTTCTTAAGACTGTACCTTTTGCACACAGTGTTTACAAAGTTCATGCCTTTGTTTAAATTATTTAAATGCACAGTGGCAAAGCCACAGATGTTTCTGTAATGAGCAGTTCAATAAAAATGTCATTTATTTCAAGTCATACATGTTTGAATTTAATTCTAACAAATAGACCCAGCCTATGGGAAAGAACATTTCACACTAAATGTATATACTATTGTGTTGGTCATATTTAAATCATTCATTATGTTTTGTAGGGGAAAAAGGATAAATAAATTAAATCGCATATTAAATCGCAATCGCAATATTGGGGGCAAAAAATCGCAATTAGATTATTTTCCAAAATCGTTCAGCCTTACTCTGTATTTCTATGGTTCCCTTTCAAACTCATGTTAATTTATGAAAATGTTTAATGTTTATAGCTCAAAATGTGTATATATATAGTACAACAAATATTTTGACAAGCAATCTAAGTAGGGTCAGCATGAACATCTCAACGTTGTTTTGGAGTTGATAGCTTAAATCGGTGAAAGAGGAGATGGGTCTATTTGTAAGTCGCTCTGGATAAGAGCGTCTGCTAAATGACGTAAATGTAAATGTAGAATTTGTGATTTTCTTTACATTCTAGTCTATAGCCCTTTTTTGCCATTGAAATGCATTGGTATCCCTAGCAACGGCTCCATTTGGTTTGCTCAATGACGAGACATGAGAGAGCGGTTTGCTGACATTAGCTAGCTACTTTTCGTCACTCCAAACTCCGACAAACAGCTGTAACTATTGATTGGCAGGAAATAATTATGTTCTAAGTCTATATTTGAATAGCAGAGAAGTACACCAAGATGCCATAAATCAAATCAAATTGTATTTGTTACATGCGCCGAATACAATGCTTACTTACAAGCCCTTAACCAACAATGCAGTTTTAAGAAAGAATACCAATGAAATACAAAAAAAAAACATTGCAATGTTGTTGTTTTTTTTTTAAATAGAAGTACCAAATCATTAAAGAGAGGAAGTAAAATAACAATAGCGAGGCTATATACAGGAGGTACCGGTTAGTCGAGCTAATATGTACATGTAGGTAGAGTTAATAAAGGGACTGCGCATAGATAATAAACAGAGAGTAGCAGCAGCATAAAGGGTGGGGGGTGGGGGGGGGGGGGTGCAATGCAAATAGTCTGGGTAGCCATTTGATTAGATGTTCAGGAGTCTTATGGCTTGGGGGTAGAAGCTGTTTAGAAGCCTCTTGGACCTAGACTTGGCACTCCGGTACCGCTTGCCGTGAGGTAGCAGAGAGAACAGTCTATGACTAGGGTGGCAGGAGTCTTTGACAATTTTTAGGGCCTTCCTCTGACACCGCCTGGTATAGAGGTCCTGGATGGCAGGAAGCTTAGCCCCAGTGATGTACTTGGCCGTACGCACTACCCTCTGTAGTGCCTTGCGGTCGGAGAAAGAAAGAAAGAAAGAAAGAAAGAAAGAAAGAAAGAAAGAAAGAAAGAAAGAAAGAAGAAGACAAGAAAAAGAAAGAAAGAAGAAGAAAGAAAGAAAGAAAGAAAGAAGAAAGAAAAAGAAAGTCAAAAAACAATAAAGAAAAACGAACAGCCCTCCCTCCTCCCTCTAAAACACCCGCCCCACTACCTAAACCCCCCCTACCTCCCTCCCCCCCTCCCTCACTCCCCCCTCCTCCCTCCCTCCCTCCCCCTCCCCCCCTCCCTCCTCCCTCCCCCCTCCTCCCCCCCCTACCCTCCCTCCCCCCCCCCACCCCCGAACGCCCGCCCCCCCTAAAAACCCCCCACCCCCTCCCCTTTTCCCTTTGGTTCTTTCAATCTGTACCCCCTACCGTACTGGCTAGCACATTCACAAACACAACATTTTATGCAGGCTGTACCTACCTACCTACCTACCTACCTACCCACCTACCCACCTACCTACCTACCTACCTACCTACCTACCTACCTACCTACCTACCTACCTACCTACCTACCTAAACCTACCTTTCCTACCGACATGCATGCATAACATTAGCCACATGTTATGCACACACATAATGGGGGATGCATACATTCACATATAGGATGAAATAAATACACACACACACACACACACACACACGGGGCTAAGAGAAAGCGACTCTATGCAGTGAGAGTAAATCAGTTGATGTGTGACTGACAAGGAGCAAATAGAGGATCCAGGTCATGTTATTTTCTCCCCTCAGCCAGATGCAGAGAGAGAGAGGCCTGGTCTGACTCTATACAGCATATACAGTAGATAGATACAGGCTTCACAATTAGGATCTCTCACTATCTGTCACCATCAGCATCGGCTCTGTCCCACCACCATGACACCCACACTATCCTGATGCACTGAGGGGGTATACAATACGGACACTCCCTTGCACAAACACAATGCTTGATTCACACACATACACACACACGCGAGTCACACATTTGTGTTGGTGTGTATCCTTCCCTGTGAGACTCTGTCTGTCTCTGTCTGGTTGTCAGGACAGGAGACAGAGGGAGCTCCAGCATTCCCCCACGTAGCCAATTAAAATGCCCCGTTCAGGAGTTGCAGAGTGACACGCCGTCTCCGTGGCGATAGAATCCGGGTGATTTAGTAAAGGTTAATCAGGATAATTAGCTGTGAATCTCCCGACGTGTCGTTGAGTGGCAGTGTGGCACACGCTAAGGGCTGTCCGCCATCACCGCTATTGTTGTTGGTTTGGTTAGGCTTTAGTTTTCTGGTATTCCGGGTTCATTTGCCTCCGAGTGCCGGGCTTTGAAAATCTTAAAAAGTGTTTGCACAACACGATCTCTCCTGGGATTGTGTTGGGAATCTTTTTTCCCCTCTTCTGAAATGTACATTAAAAGCCTGTTTTCAAGTAATTTATCAGCATTCAAATGCAAAGATTTCTTAAATTAGGGGAATTAAAAATAGCTAACGCTGGGGAGGGAGACTAAAATAGCATCAGAATAGCTCAGTTCAACGTCTGAGTCCCATACAACATGATCTGCTAATAAATGCTCAGTTCAACGTCTGAGTCCCATACAATATGATCTGCTAATAAATGTACGAATAAAGTAATCAAAGAATAAATGACACAATCCCTGACAGCTCATCCTTTGCCAAACCCTTGATGGAAATCCTAAATCTTCTATCACAAAATAGCCTACATTCATAAAACAAACAGTTGGCTAAGTGACGTACCCTGGCACACCAAAAATGGAAGTAACTGCAAAGATTTGGTCTTGAAGATGTTATTTTTTCTTCTAGCTGGACCATTCGCCTCTAGACCACTTGCTGTGGTCCATAAGCCAGTGAGGATGCAGTGCCTGCTGTGCTGCAGCCTGACATTGGGCTGGGGTGGGGTGTTGTTTGGGCCATGAGTTACCATCACTAGTGGTTATTAACACTCCAGTCTCCTCTCCTGCTGAGGTTTCAGATGGGGGCTGACGCTAGCACTCCTCTCCACTCACTGACCCGGCTCCGTGTCAAAATACCCACGAGGCATCTGGGTTCTAACATCTCAACATCCCACACCCTCGTTAACAGGATCAATTAAGACTGCCAGTTTACATCAGAGCAGGGGAGATACACTAACGAGGAAAGAACAATTAACGGCCAGCACTCACTCATTCTGGAGGAGCAAACGATGTGAGCAATGTAGCAAGCACACAAACATAAACACACAGTCCAATTCGGTCAAAATCAGTTTCTGGGGCGACAAAATAAAGCAATGGTCAACAAAAAAAAAAGAAGATATTCTGACAAAGAAAGATAGATCTAGATCTAGATACTGTTTTCTTATTTCTATAAGTGTATTTCAATCCGACTTTATGTTTAATCCCATCTTTGATCCTCGTTTTCTGAATTTTGGCTACAAAGACAGACTACTGTGTAGTCCTCTGTAGCTCAGCTGGTAGAGCACGGCGCTTGTAACGCCATGGTAGTGGGTTCGATCCCCGGGACCACCCATACACAAAAATGTATGCACGCATGACTGTAAGTCGCTTTGGATAAAAGCGTCTGCTAAATGGCATTTTATATTATTATTATACTGACTAGTATCAATAATTTCATCCCCCCCCCCCCCCAGACTCCCATCCAAACCATGTCACCTACGCCCCTCCACTATCCCCCATTCCCCAACCTCTCTCCTTGTTAGCCTGATGAGCTGGTTCAGAGTGTGATGGAGCGCAGCACCAGGAGAGGAAAGGCCAACACTGGCTTTAGCTCCACTTTCATCTCAACTTCCTCCTCTCTGCATTATTCATTTAAGAGAGAAGAAAAACAAAGGGAGGGGGATTAAAGAAGTGGATCAAGGAGAGGAGGAAGGGAGAGAGGTGTTAAACAGTCCTGTTAACCAGTACATAGCCCAGACCTATGGATATACAGACTGATGAGCCTGTATGCTTTCTCTCCTCAAATGTGTGTTACAGAAAGAGGAACAGAGAGATAGAGGAACAGAGAGAGAGAGAGAGGAACAGAGAGAGAGAGAGAGAGAGGAGAAGACAGAGAGAGAGAGAGAGCAGAATAGAGAGAGAAGAGATAGACGAAGAGAGCTATATAGCGTCCAATCTAGATCGTCTCTACTTCTCTTCTACATCGCTCTTACCTATCTCATATCTCCTATCTTCTCTCTTCTCTTCTCTTCTCATCGATCTCTCTTCACATCTCTCTCTCTCTCTCTTCTCTCTCTCTCTTCTCTCTCTCCTCTCTCTCCGCCTCTCTCCTCTCGCTCTCTCTCGTTCCTCTCTCTACTCGCTCTCTCCTCTCGCTCTCTCTACTCTCCTCTTCTCTCTCTCAGATAGAGAGTAGTTTTTTTTTATGTTTATTTATTTTCCCTTTTGGAAAGAATTTAACAAAACAATCCGAGCACACTAGAATGCTAATTTGGCCCTAAACAGCGAGTCCAACCCGTGGGCAGAATACCTGACCACTGACTGCACCCAAACTTAAGGAAAGCTTTGAATATGTACAGACTCAGTGAGCATAGCCTTGCTATTGAGAAAGGCAGACCTGGCTCTCATTTTCACATTTTAGTCATTTAGCAGACGCTCTTATCCAGAGCGACTTACAGGAGCAATTAGGGTTAAGTGCCTTGCTCAAGGGCACATCGACAGATTTGTTCCCCTAGTCGGCTCGGGGATTTGAACCAGCGACCTTTCGGTTACTGGCACAACGCTCTTAACCACTAAGCTACCTGCCGCCCTCTCAAGAGAAGACAGGCTATGTGCACACTGCCCACAAAATGAGGTAGAAACTGAGCTGCACTTCCTAACCTCCTGCCAAATGTATACCCATATTGGAGACACATGTTTGCATCAGATTATACAGATCCACAAAGAATTCAAAAACAAATCCCATCTTGATAAACTCCCATATCTACTGGGTGAAATACCACAGTGTGCCATCACAGCAGCAAGATTTGTGACCTGTTGCCACAAGAAAAGGGCAACCAGGTGAAGAACAAACATCATTGTAAATACTACTCATATTTATGTTTATTTATTTTCCCTTTTGTACTTTAACTATTTGCACATTGTTACAACACTGTATATATACATAATATGACATTTTAAATGTCTTTATTCTTTTGGAACTTCTGAGTGTAATGTTTACTGTTAATATTTATGTTTATTTTCACTTTTGTTTACTATCTATTTCACTTGCTTTTGGCCAACGTTAACATACGTTTCCTATGCCAATAAAGCCCTTTGAATTGAATTGAGAGGAACAGAGAGATATAGAGGAAGAGAGAGAGAGAGGAACAGATACAGGAACAGAGAGAGGGGAACAGAGAGAGGAACAGAGACAGGAAGCAGAGAAGAGGAACAGAGACAGGAGAACAGAGAGAGGAACAGAAGAGAGGGGAACAGAGAGAGCGGAACAGAGAGAGGACAGAGAGATGACAGAGAGAGGGGAAGCAGAGAGAGGGGACCAGAGAGAGGAACAGAGAGAGGAACAGAGAGGGGGAACGGAGAGGAACAGAGAGCAGGAACAGAGAGAGTGGAACAGAGAGAGGACCAGAGAGAAGGAAACAGAGAGAGGAACAGAGAGAGGGGAACAGAGAGAGGAAGCAGAGACAGGAACAGAGAGAGGAACATCGAGAGGAGAAGAAGAAGGGACGAGAGAGGGAACAGAGAGAGGGACGAAGAGAGAAACCGGACAGAACAAGAGAGGAACAGAGAGGGGAAACAGAGAGGGGACAGAGAGAGGGGACAGAGAGAGGGGCAGATAGAGGGAACAGAGAGAGGAACAGAGACAGGTACAGAGAGAAGGGGGGACAGAGAGAGAGGAACAGAGAGAGGAACAGAGACAGGAACAGAGAGAGAGGGACAGAGAGAGGGGAACAGAGAGAGGGGAACAGAGAGAGGAACAGAGAGAGGAACAGAGAGAGGCACAGAGACAGGAACAGAGAGAATGGAACAGAGAGAATGGAACAGAGAGAGGAACAGAGAGAATGGAACAGAGAGAGTGGAACAGAGAGCAGGAACAGAGAGGGAACAGAGAGAGGAACAGAGAGAGGGGAACAGAGAGAGGGGAACAGAGGGAGGAACAGAGAGAGGGGAAACAGAGAGAGGGGAACGAGAGAGGGGAACAGAGAGGGAACAGAGAGGGGAAGCAGAGGGAGGAACAGAGAGAGAGGTGGAACAGAGAAGAGGGGGAACAGAGAGATGGTAACAGAGAGGGGAACAGAGAGAGAGAGAGAGCGAGAGAGATACAGAGACATAGAGAGAGAAAGATAGACAGGGGATAGAAAAATATAGATGTGACTGTAGCACATACTGTATACACAACTGTAGCTCTGGGGATACGATCTGTGTGACTCAAAGGCACATTTGAGCAGCAGAAGACAGTGGAAGTGGTGTCCATGATTACAAGAAGCAAGGAAACCTTTGAATTTGTCTTGATGAAAGCCATAGGCCCAGGCCTCATCTGATCTGATGATGACTCTGCTCGGCTTTGACAGAAGATACACGGGCTATGATAGCGGTCTCGAGATATTAAAAGAATATTTAACATTCTCCCATTTATTTTAACCACTATTCCAATCATTACTCTGGATGGAAGTGTGTGTGTGTGTGTGTGTGTGTGTGTGTGTGTGTGTGTGTGTGTGTGTGTGTGTGTGTGTGTGTGTGTGTGTGTGTGTGTGTGTTCCACCACCAACGGTCTTTGAGTTGGTATCTTAGGATTTAACGGAAAAAGAAATGGAGCAACCTCATTGTCTCTCTGGGTGGGAGAAACTGGCTTCACAGAACAGTTAGCAACACAGTCAAAACACTTTCCACTTTCAAAAGTTCCCAATCAGAATTCAACAACGGATGTTAATCAGATGCTAATCACATCTCTCCCAAATGAACCTTTGTGAACGGCTGTATTAATCATTTAGAGAAATAGTGGACCTAATTGATTCCAAAATGTTAAATAGACCTCAGGAGAATAATGACCCATCCAGGTGAATTGCCTTTATGTATGCTATCCAATAGAGTTTTGAGTTCATTGAGAGAGATTTGGGCTCCCAGTGAGGTGACTTCCTCTGTTGAGAGAAGAGATTTCTTAATTCTTTCAGAAAGGACTTATTCTGTCTTGGTGTGGATTTCCAATCAGAGGTGTACAGTTCTTTATAGAAGCGGGATAATCTTCGATTGATTAATTTGGGTTGATAGTAATTCCCCTGTTTAAGATTCATAGTTTTTTGTTGTTTTTTTTCGGGGGGGATGGATCAGCTTAATATTGCAGATAGATTGTATCTTCTATCAATGTAATTGTCTGCATCACTTCCAATCCCCCATGTTTTATTTTATTTTTTATATATATACTCCCCTTTATTACTTTTCAACCCCACCATCCTTTCCCTACTTGGAGTAAATTAGTGAACAACAACGCCCAGGCCTCTACTTCCGGTCTATACTTACTATCTACACCTTATGGACAGAGTTCATTTTACAATAATTCTATATATATATATATATATATATTTTTTTTTTGCTCCTGAACTTCTTCTACTCTCAACCTCTCCGATCATTTTCATGATGTCCATCCGGTTTGCTTCTAAATGCCATATCTTTCTAACTGTGCTCTTTCCCAAAAGCTCCCAACATACAACCTATATACTTATTATGGACACAGTATGCTTACATTATTAGCTATCTTTGTTATTATTTGTTGTTATTTGTTATTAGTCCCATCCTTCAACTCTATTCAATACCTCCCATCTATCTCTTAACACCATCCATATAGGATTTCTATTTGCCATATATATTTCAACCGTACTGTGATGTTTTACCAAAGTTCTGAACCTTTCTATTCTCATTGCTTCTACAGATTGTGAATTAAAAATAAACATTTTTGCTAAAAAGTATTATTATATTATTGATTGATTGACTATGACTTTTCAGATCACCCAGTAATGCTATCTGCAAGGTTAGTTCCAGGTAAATATTGCAATCCTTTAGCCATTCCTGGACCTGTGTCCAAAAACAAGCTACAAATGGACAGAACCAAAACAAATGATCTAATGATTCTGTCTCTTCACAGCAAAATCTGCAGAGCTGGGAAGATTGTATCCCCCATATAAATAACATTCTATTGGTAGCAAGAATTTTATATAATAATTTAAATTGAAAGATTCTAATTTTTGAATCCGGTGTCGTTTTGCGTGTCAGTTCATAAACACTATGCCATGGGATCGGTACGTCAAAGATCTCTTCCCAACTATTTTGCAATCTATATGGGACGGCTGTCAATCCTTTGGTCCTTAAGTGAAACTGATATACTTTTTTATTTATCACAGTTTTCCTTAACCAATTATGTTCTTTAATGCAAGGCCGACAGACAAGTTCCTTACTTTCTCCCCCTTCAACTTTCCTCTTCCACTTTTGCGGTAAGGCTGCAATTATTTGGTTGTAATTTTGGGTAGAGCAGACATTTCCATATGTTTTTGTTAGCTGCATGTGCGACATAACTCCACCAGAAGATTATACCTTTTTTAACATTCTGTCAAAAATAAAGGTTTTTTGTCAATTAGTATATTTGAATTTAACCACAATATTTGTTGCATTATTTGTTCTGTCGTTTCTGGAGGATTAAATTGAAATTGCAAACCAACTTTCTATGGCTTGTTTTAGAAATAGTGACATTTGGGAGATCATTTCCTTTTCAAATAACTGAAAGTGAGAGGTTGTAATCTGAATAAAGGGAAAAAGGCCTTTCTTGAACAGTGGGTGAGACAATCTTACTAATTTGCTTGAGAACCAGTTCGGATTTAAGTATAACTTTTGGATGACTGAAGATTTTAGTGATAGGTCTAATGCTTTAAATATTTAATAATTTCTGTCCTCTGAATTCATATTCATTATATAAATATGCTCTTTTAATTTTGTCTGGCTTGCCGTTCCAAATAAAATTGAATATTTTTTTCTCATATAATTTAAAAAACTGTTTGCTAGGCGTAGGCAAGACCATAAGCAAATAGGTAAAACTGGGATAATACTAAAGAGTTAATCAGGGTGATTTTTCCACAAATTGACAGGTATTTTCCTTTCCATGGTAGTAAGATCTTATCTATTTTTGCTAACTTTCTATTAAAATTTATTGAAGTGAGATCATTTATTTCCTTTGGGATATGTATTCCGAGTATATCCACATCACCATCAGACCATTTTATTGGTAAACTACATGGTAATGTAAAAATTGTATTTTTAGTGATCCAATACGTAATATAGTACATTTGTCATAATTTGGTTTTTAATCCAGAGAGGTTAGAAAATGTATCTAGATCCTCTATGAGGCTGTGGAGGGATTCTAGTTGTGGATCTAAAAGAAAACATGAATCATCTGCGTACAATGACACCTTTGTTTTTAAGCCCTGTATTTCTAATCCTCTGATATTATTATTGGATCTGATTTTAATAGCTAACATCTCGATGGCCACAATAAATAGATATGCCGATAGTGGACAACCTTGTTTCACTCCTCTTGACAGTTTAAAACTTTCTGAGAAATAGCCATTATTTACTATTTTACACCTAGGGTTACTATACATGATTTTGACCCATTTTATAAGAGATTCTCCAAAATTGAAATGCTCCAGGCATTTATATATAAACCCCAGTCGAACTTTATCAAATGCCTTTTCGAAGTCTGCTATGAATAGCAGGCCTGGTTTCCCATATTTTCCATAGTGTTCTATTGTTTCCAATACTTGCCTTATATTATCTCCAATGTATCTTCCATGTAAAAAACCTGTCTGATTAGAATGAATAATATCCGACAATACCTTTTTAATTCTATGCGCTATACATTTTGCTAGGATTTTTGCATCACAACACTGAAGTGTAAGGGGCCTCCAATTTTGTAAATGGACTGGATCTTTATATTTTCCACTTGTATCCTGTTTCAGTAATAATGAGATCAGACCTTCTTCTTGAGTGTCAGATAATCTACCATTTACATAGGAGTGGTTTAAAACATGCTAATAACGGTCCTCTTAGTATATCAAAAAAGGTTTGGTATACCTCGATTGGTATGCCATCCAACCCTGGAGTTTTCCCCGGACTTAAAGTCTTTAAATTGCATCCAGAAGTTCCTCCTCTGTAATTTCACCTTCACATGAGTCTTTCTGTGTGGCTGTTAATTTGACATTATCAATAGAAAAAAAATCTCTACAATTAGCTTCAGTTAGAGGAGATGGAGGCGACTGAAAAGAAAACATATGCTTAAAGTACTTTGTTTCTTTCCTTCAAAATATCATTTGGTGAATTATGGGTGACTCCGTCAATTGTAACCAGTTTCATTAAGTTCTTTTTGGTAGCATTCCTATGTTGAAGATTAAAAAAGAATTTTGTGCATTTTTCCCCCATATTCCATCCAGTTTGCTTATTTTTATAATATATTACACTTGATCTTTCTTGAATAAGTTTTTTCCATTTCTTTTTGTTTTTCCTCTAATTTATTCTGAGCCTCTATGTTACAGTTTTTATTGCCATCTATCTGTTCTGTTAGACTTTCTATTCCTTTCTTAGTATAAACTCGTTTGACCTAAATTGCTTTTGTTTTCGAGATGAGTACTGAATTGCATGGCCTCTAAAGGCACATTTAAGGTGTCCCATACAATAAGGGGATTCGCTGTACCTATGTTATGTTGGAAAAAGTCAGTTATAAATTCCTTTGTTCTAATTATAAATAATTATCATCCAATAGGCTTTGATTAAATTTCCAATATCCTCGCCCACGTGGAAATTCAGTCAGAGTAATGTATATGCCTATTATATGATGGTCCGACCACATTCTGTCCCCTATCAACACTTTTTTTACTTTTGGTGCCAACGAGAATGAGATAAGAAAGAAGTCAAGACGACTAGCTTGATTCAGTCTCCGCCATGTATATCTCACTAGATCAGCATATTTAAGCCTCCATATATCTACTAGTTCTAATGTATCCATGACATTCACAATTTCCTTAAGAGCATGTGGGTGATTGTTTGTGGTGTGATTTCCTTTTCGGTCCATTGAGCTATTTAAAACAGTATTATAATCCCCCACCATAATAATATTGTCTTGAGTTGCTGGCAGGCTTGATAATTTATTATATATATTGTCAAAGAATTGTGGATCATCATTATTTGGTCCGTAAAGGTTAATGAGCCATATCTGTTTATGGTCCAATACCATATTTAAAAATAATCCATCTACCTTGCATATCTATTTGAACAATTTGCACATTCGGATCGAAATTACTATTAATTAATATCATCACCCCTTTTGAATTTCTTTGCCCATGGGAGAAGTATATTCCCCCCCCCCCCCCCCCCCATTCTTTTTTCCACGCTACTTCATCTCGAATTGTTGAATGAGTTTCCTGTATACAATAGATATTATATTCCTTCTCTTTGAGCCATGTAAATATTGTTCTTCTTTTGTTATTATCAGCTAAGCCATTACAATTATAACTGGCTATACTTATTTCACCATACACCATAATGAGATACAAGTTTCAAGTCTATTTATCATTATATATGTTTGTAAATTTACCAATAAAAAAATAGCGTAATGATTGAGTGTCCATATAGCTGTACCCGTGATATTTGCATTGCTACGGAGTAACCCTTCAATTGTTCTCCACTAATTCCCCCGCTAAAGCCCCTCCCCATCCCAAGTTGAGCCGTCATCCCAGTGATCAGCATCCCACCCACGTCCCTCCGTATCCCTAAGGCCCCGAGAGCCAGGACCCATCCATCGAAAACAGCACACAGTGCCCACCCACAAAACAGAAGCAGATTAACCGCCAAAAGCATTTCCAATGCTTTCACCTCTATATATATATATATATATCTATATAACTATTATTATTTTTTTAATTATGCATATCCTATTTTCCATCATTATCAATTAATATGCGTAATAATGTCGGCAGTTCACGCATAGGATTCTAACATATAACCCGGATTGCCATTGTATTACATTTAATTCATTGACAAGCAATTATTATCCTAGCAAATAATTCCTGCGGTCCGTCCCATACCCCCCCCCCCAACATCCCCACCCCCCCACAACAGATGCCAGAACAAGCAACAACAACGCACATACTCACAAACTCCAACACCACTCAACACCCCCCTCCTCCACAATCCACCATAAAATCCGATACTCAACGGCTATTATATCGGCTGTTATATCCCAGAGCCCAACTCATACAGTTAAAGCTGATGAGAAAGCATGCAGATTGAGCAGAAATTGATAACAATGTGAGATTTGATTAATCTACTTATCTATGTCAAGTCCTAGGTGATGGAGATCAGATCCACCCTCTTCACCTGAGACACAAACACTCTGATCCCCTGTTGTAACCATTTTCCCAAGCATCTCCATGCGGTCAGACCTTTGATTATTTTGGTGCCACCTGGGCCACAATGATAAACCCCCTCTCTGATTGTCCGAGTGTGACCCCCTCCCCATGGGTTACTGCAGCCAGTGTTGCCAGCACTGCCACTACCTGGGTGGGCGTACCCCACCGGAATCCCCACCGGCTAGGTAAAAGGTCGTCAAGGTTCTCATTAGCAGCTTTGAGAATTTCCTTGTATATTATGCTCTCCCATCAGGGGATCTGGCTTTGTAGGACCAACCCTGCCAGGCAGGCTCAGATCTTGAGGGGGCGGTGCTGCTCAAGTAGGTCTCTGACCGCATTATTTTATCTGTTTAGGCTGCATATTCACAGCAGGTCCATAAAATAGATGGGAACTTCTCTTTGGTGTATGGGTCGCTCAGGTGGGTGTCCAGGTTATAGGGTTAGGGATCTTTCCATCATGATAGGACAATGAATAATTAGATTAGATGTATACTATATTTAAAAATGGTATATCCCTCATCTACACAAAATTGAAAGCTCTCTCTCTCACTACCCCTGCTCATAGACCCCCCGGTCGGCTCTGGGATATGCAACCATTTCCCCTCTCACTCACTTAAACGCCGCACCTTTTCAAACACAAAATGCACACCACATGGTTGACTGGGGGAAGAAATGGGCCGAGCGTGTACAACCTGCCGCAAGGGGAAAGGAACGCCAGAGAGAACACAGGACCAACCAACAACACCATCCGCCAAAACAACAAACCTCCCGCCAAAAAAGCCATGTTCTAATTTTTGTATTTAAAAATGTAATTTTTCTGCTTGTTTAAAAAACGTTTTAATAAATTTTCCTTTAAAAAATACTTACTTCTATAAATGTTATTTTAATTTACAAACCCTATCATTGTTTACAGTTTCCCAATTTTACTCCCTATTCAAATTTTTAAATAGCCAGGAGTATCCTTTTGTCTCTGAACATTTGGTTGTCAATATATAATTTATCCACCACTATGCAACCGTTTTTTTTCCCTTTTAATCTGTTTTTCCCTTTAAGATTTGGGTCAGAACTTTTCGCCTTTTTACAATTCCCTTTCCTTCGGGGAAATGATCATTCAGCCATTTTCGGCCAGCAAGTCTTTTTCCTGCTTTTACCAACTTTATCCTTAAAAAAAAGCAATTTGGGAAAGATTTGGGGGCCCCATTTTCCCGTCCTTTTTTCCGAACGATTTACCCGTTCGAGTTGGGTTTTATCGACAGCCCAGTGGGGTTTGGCGCTGATCAGGAAATCCTTCATAATTTCCCCCTGTTATTTCCCCTCCTTTTTTGAAAACCCCTAAGTACTGATTTTTTCCCTATCGATCTAGTTTTTGGTGTCTAGTAAGGCTTTCTCAGAAAATTGTTCTCCTTTTTTTTAAATTTCCCCAACTCCGTTTTTTCCTTTTAGAGACTGTCCTTTTATTTCTTTTGGGTTTCTTTCTCCTTTCCCAAACTTTTTTGTCATCATTTTAAGCTCGTTTCAACTCTTTTACCTTTACGACCAAATTTTAATTGCCCAATTTGTCATTTATGACTTCAAAAAGGCGCTTTCCCATTACCCCTACCCAGTGGGGAAAAGCATATTCTCTGTATCATCGATGAGTCGCTTTCCTTTTGGGGATCGGCTCTCCACCTTGTCTCATCATGTTTGGGTGTTGCTTGTTGTAGTAATATTTGTCAAAAATTTCTCTAGCCTTATGATCTTTTTTCTGTTTTATCCAATTTAATTATATTAACTTTCGAATAATGAAATGCTAAAAATTTATCAACTTACTTGATTTTGAATATTAATTTTTTATCTTGGGTTTTTTGTAATTTCTTTTTCAAAACGCCATCTTTTTCTACCCCCCCCCCCCCCAAAATTTTCTTTCCTAATTATCATTACTGCTTAGCTTTTGGCCATAAATGACTGGAGATTACCCCTGGAATAAAGGTTTAAGTCTAACACCCGGGCCCCCCCCCCTGTCTTATCAATACATTTAAATTCGACTGGACTTTTGGAAAGATAAAGTGCCTTCAGAATTTCACCCCCCTTACTTTTTTCCCATTTTTTCGTGTTACACCCCTGAATTTTAAAAAAGGATTAAATTGAATTTTTTTCCCTGTCTCCTAATACCCCATAATGTCAGTGGAATTATGATTTTTTGGGAAAAAAAATTAATAAAAAAAATCACAAATATTTTTCATGGCTCACTCTGGTGCAATAACATTTTTACCCTGATTTTTTTAAAGACCTCTGTACCTCCTCTGTACCCCCCCCAAAATTCTAAATTGTGAGTCCCCCAGTCGTCGAGCAGTTGAATTTAAACCAGATTCAAACCCGGATGTTTTCCAACGCCCCGCAAAGAGGACACCTATTGGTAATGAAAAAAAATGAAATAAAAAGCAGACATTAATATCCCTTTAATGGTGAAATTTTTTATTAAAGGGGTGGTGTTCAATACCCCAGTCAAAAAAGACACGGGGTTTTTCCCTAACTCAGTTGCAGGAGAGGGAAAGGGAAAACCCCCAGGGATTTCACCTCTGCCAAAGGTGACTTTAAAACAGTTACATTTTAATGGGTGTGAGGATGGATCAAAAACATTGATTTACTCCACAAACTAACCTAATTACAGTGAAAAGGGAAAGCCCGTACAGAAAACAATTTTTCCAAAAAATGGTCCTGTTTTCACAAAGGGACTAAAAGTAATCCTGGGGAAAAAAAAGTTGGCAAAACAAATTTACTTTTTTTTCCTGAAAACAAAAGTTTT
>LR778274.1:23969087-24039087 GCA_902810595.1 Coregonus sp. 'balchen'
TGGAAGGGAAAAACCTTTTTTTTAAAAGAAATCTTAAAAAAAGGGGTTAAAGCATTTGTCCCAAACTGTTTTTCCAAAATTTTTGTCAAAAGGTTTTGGGATTAACCACTTTACAAACTGTTTTTTTCAAAGGGTTTGGTGCAGTTACCGAGCTAGACTTTCTCTTGGAGAGAGAGCAGAACGGTATGAAAACAATAACCATGCTTTTAAAACAAAAACGGGTTGATAACCAGAGTCCTGATACTGGCCTTCTTTAACTTCACTGACGAAATGCCTTGTTACTGAAACTGTTGTCCCTCCAACCACCCACTCTAGGCAGATTGTCTTCCACTACAGTAGAGTCGTCACCTGAGTTTGAGTTTGAGTTTGAGTTTATTTTTACAGGGACAGTGCACATTAATCAACGTTTCAGTAAAAGTGCCGGTTTTAGCCAGCCGGCTAATTTTCAACCGCAGTCCCTGGCAGGTTATTAAAAAACAATTACAATATAGACAATAACAACATAGAACAAGACATAGCATACAGACATAGCAACATAGGACAAGCAAGATGTAGCATACAGACAGAGCAACATAGAACAAAAAGCAGCAAGACAAAATTCATAAAAGCAACAAAGTGTTTCCACACCTCACAAGTTACAGACAACAGACATGGAAAGCGGCAACACACAGCTAGGGACCATGTTCACAAATCTGATTGACCTTTAGCCATGTCTTCAAGCATTTTGTGAAAGTGTGATATGTGGTGCAGTTATGTGTGTCTGATGGCAGTGTATTCCAGACATGGGAAGCTCTCACAGAAAAAGCGGATTTACTAAAGGTGCTTTTCCTTAGGGGAACTACACAGTCACCTCTCATGGCAGACCTTGTGGATCTGCTGCCATATGTTTGGGTTTCTGTTTAACAAAATACTGAGTGGAGGGGGAGCCAAGCCATTTAGGATCTTGAATACAAGACATGCATCGGTGTATTGCACAAGATTTTCCCAACTCAGGAGCTCATGCTTTCTAAGGATGTGACAGTGATGATGGCCATTGGGCTTCCTATCAAGCACTTTGAGAGCCTGTTTGTAGACAGACTGAATAGGTCTTACTGTTGTACAGCAAGCTTGGGCCCAACTAGCCAAACAGTATGTTAAGTGGGGGAGTATCATAGATTTGAAGTACAGTTTTGCTACCTCTGTAGTCAAACAATTTCGTATAAATCGGAAATTAGCTAGGGTGAATTTGGTTATTTGAATTACCTTTTTCACATGCTTTTTAAAAGAGAGGTTGGAATCAAGTATGATGCCAAGGTACTTAAAATCAGATACCCCCTGGAGCTTCTCCCCTGACACATAGACTTCTGGCTCAGTAGCATCTGTTGCCCTCTTTGTGAAGAACATGCAAACAGTTTTTTTCACATTGAGATGCAAACACGAGTCACTGAGCCACTTTGTAACCTGGACCATTACAGTAGTGAGTTATTGTGCAGCTTGTTGTTTGCTCTTTGCATGCACATATATCACTGTATCATCTGCATACATTTGAACTTCAGACCCAGTACAGGCAGAAGGCAGATCATTAATGTACAGGCTGAACAGGAGGGGCCCCAGTATTGACCCTTGGGGCACACCCACATCATAGCTAAGAGTGGGCGACAGCTCATTGCTCACTCTGACACACTGAGTTCTGCCTTCAAGGTATGATTTCATCCATCTCAAGGCATCGGGGGGAAAAGTTGAACTTGGACAATTTTGTGATGAGAATCTCATGGTTAACAGTATCAAAAGCCTTCCTTAGGTCCAGAAACACAGCCCCAACAACGCCCCCTTTGTCCATCTTGGACTTCACATTTTCCAGAAAAAAGCAGTTGGCCATTTTTGTGGAGTGTTTCGCTCTGAAGCCAAACTGCATGCAATGTAATGTGAAGGGGCTGTTGTTGAGGTGGGCAATCAGTTGTTCTGCTTACACACTTTTCAACAACCTTTGACACCACAGGTAGTATACTAATGGGCCTGTAGTTACTCACGTCAGCAGGGTCACCTGATTTAAAGATGGCCGTTATTATGGCCGACTTCCATACCCTTGGAAACACCCCGAGACCAATAGATGTGTTGGTGACCTTAGTAATGGGGCCAATGAGTGACTCTTTGTAGTTTTTAAGAAAGGTAGAGTCCATCCCAAACACATCTTTGGCTTTAGAGTTCTTTAGTGAGCTAATCACCTTGTCTACCTTTGACTCAGAAACCTCCCTTATGATGAAGACAGGTTGAGCATCATTTACTAGCACTGAGCCCAAGAAACCAGTGGAGGGGTTCTGTGTCAGTACCCTGACAGAGTCAATAAAGTAGGAATTGAAGGCTATTGCTATTTCGACTGCATCCTGTGTTAGATTGTTATTCACCATGATTTCTAGTCTTTTTGCAGTGTTACTATGGTCTTTCCCTGTTAACTTTTTTAGATTCTCCCAGATCAGTTTAGAATTTCCCTTTGCTTCACCAATTATGTTAATAAAAAAGTTTGCCTCGGCCTGTCTGATTTCTTTCATCACCTTATTTCTCAACATGGTAAACCTACGTCTGTCATGCTCTAATTTGGATCTTAGGGCAATTTTTAGATAATAATCTCGTTCTGTCATCAATTTCCAGATTTCTCCATTTAGCCAAGGAAGAGTGTTCTTTTGGCCAGGTTTGGATTTGATTTTCTTTAGGAAACCATTTAATGTAGTCTGGATTGTGGATAGAAAAACTTGACTATCAGCTTCCACGTTTGCATAGGACAAGAGATCATTCCAGTTAATTCCCTTAATTGCATTTTCAAAATAGCTTAATTCACTCTTAGGTATTCTTAGTTGATCAGGCTTTCTAACAGTAGAGAGGTTAAACCTGCTCTTAGACAGCTTTCTGGCTATAAGTGTCAGATTATGATCAGATAGCCCAGTAAACCATATTGAATGATTTAGTCACTCTCTCTGGTTTATTACTGAACACCAAATCAATCTGTGTTTTAGAGCAACAAGTCACCCTGGTTGGCCCTTTAACTAGCTGTGTAAGGTCAAAGGTATTAGTGATCCGTTTGAGGGTTTTCCTACAACACTTGTCTTCATAATAAAAAAAGACAATCTGTTCTAGCAGATTGTCTTCCACTACAGTAGAGTAGTCACCTCTGACACTCTATTCTAGCAGATGGTCTTCCACTACAGTAGAGTCGTACCTCTGACATTATTTACAGAGTCTTCCCCACGTAGGTATCACCTTGACACTCGTCTAGCAGATTTTCTTCCCCTACAGTAAGTCGTCACCTCGACACTTGTTTAGCAGATTTTCTTTCCCCTACTTTTGAGTGTCCCTTGACCTCTATTCAGCAGATTTTGCCATACAGTGAGTTACTTGAACTCTGTTCTAGCAGATGCTTATCAGTAGAGTATCACCTCGACACTTGTTCAGCAGATTGTCTTCCAGACAGTAGATCGCACCTTGACACTCTGTTCTAGAGATTGTCTTCCCCTCAGTAGGTATCACCTCTGACACTCATTTTCGGATGGTCTACCACTACGAAGTGTCCCTTGAACTTATTCTAGCAATTTTCTTCCACTACGTAGAGTCGTCACCTCGACATCTGTTCTCGATTTTCTTCCCTAAAGAGAGTATCACCTCTGACATCTGTTCTAGAGTTTTCTTCCACACAGTAGAGCGTCACCTCTGCACTCTATTCTAGCAGATTTGTCTTCCACTACAGTAGAGTCCGTCAACCCTCTGACACTCTATTCTAGCAGATTGTCTGCCACTCAGTGTAGTGTAGTCCACCTCTTGACACTCTTGTTCTAGCAGATTGTCTTGCACTACAATAGGTAGTCACCCTGACACTCTATTCTAGCAGATTGTCCTTCCACTACAGTGGAGTAGTCCACCTCTGACACATCTGGTTCTAGCAGATGTCTTCCACTACAGTGGAGTAGTCACCTCTGACACTCTGTTCTAGCAGATTGTCTTCCACTACAGTAAGTAGTCACCTCTGACACTCTTTCTAGCAGATGGTCTTCCACTACAGTAGAGTCGTCACCATCTGACACTCTATGCTAGCAGATTGTCTTCCACTACAGTAGAGTCGTCAACCTCTGACACTCTGTCTAGCAGATTGTCTTCCACTACAGTAGTGTAGTCACCTCTGACACTCTGCTCTAGCAGATTGTCTTCCACTACAGTGGAGTAGTCACCTCTGACACTCTGTTCTAGCAGATTGTCTTCCACTACAGTGGAGTAGTCACCTCTGACACTCTGTTCTAGCAGATTGTCTTCCACTACAGTGGAGTAGTCACCTCTGACACTCTGTTCTAGCAGATTGTCTTCCACTACAGTAGAGTCGTCACCTCTGACACTCTGTTCTAGCACCCTCAAACTCAACTCTGGACCTCGAAGCCCTCTGTTTTCATTGTTCCCCTCTGATCAGGGACTTATTTAGACCTGGGACACCAGGGGTGTGTAATTAATGATCAGGCAGAACAGAAAATCAGCAGGTTCTGGACCTCGTAGGACATGAAGCCATCAACATGCCCCCCCCCGCTTCTCCTTCACACAAATTCAGACAGCTGATGTTTTGAAAGCGCTGCAAAATCTGGACCCCTACAAATCAGCTGGGCTAGATAATCTGGACCCTTTCTTTCTAAAACTAGCCGCCGAAATTGTCGCTACCCCTATTACTAGTCTGTTCAACCTCTCTTTCATAACGTCTGAGATCCCCAGAGATTGGAAAGCTGCCGCGGTCATCCCCCTCTTCAAAGGGGGTGACACTCTAGATCCAAACTGCTACAGACCTATATCCATCCTGCCCTGCCTTTCGAAAGTATTTGAAAGCCAAGTTAACAAACATATCACCGACCATTTCGAATCCCACCGTACCTTCTCCGCTATGCAATCCGGTTTCCGAGCTGGTCACGGGTGCACTGCAGCCACGCTCAAGGTCATAAACGATATTATAACCGCGATTGATAATAGACAGTACTGTGCAGCCGTCTTCATCGACCTGGCCAAGGCTTTCGACTCTGTCAACCACCGCATTCTTATTGGCAGACTAAATAGCCTTGGTTTCTCAAATGACTGCCTCGCCTGGTTCACCAACTACTTCTCAGATAGAGTTCAGTGTGTCAAATCAGAGGGCCTGTTGTCTGGACCTATGGCAGTCTCTATGGGGGTGCCACAGGGTTCAATTCTTGGGCCGACACTTTTCTCCGTGTATATCAATGATGTCGCTCTTGCTGCTGGTGACTCTCAGATCCACCTCTACGCAGACGACACCATTTTGTATACATCTGGCCCTTCATGGGACACTGTGTTAACAAACCTCCAAACGAGCTTCAATGCCATACAACAATCCTTCAGTAGCCTCCAACTGCTCTTAAACACTAGTAAAACTAAATGCATGTTTTTCAATCGAACGCTGCTGGCACCCGCCCACCCGACTAGAATCACCACTCTCGACGGGTCTGACCTAGAGTATGTGGACAACTACAAATACCTAGGTGTCTGGTTAGACTGTAAACTCAACTTCCAGACTCACATAAAGAATCTCCAATCCAAAGTTAAATCTAGAATCGGCTTCCTATTTCGCAACAAAGCCTCCTTCACTCATGCTGCCAAACATGCCCTCGTAAAACTGACTATCCTACCGATCCTTGACTTCGGCGATGTCATTTACAAAATAGCCTCCAACACTCTACTCAGCAAATTGGATGTAGTCTATCACAGTGCCATCCGTTTTGTCTCCAAAGCCCCATACACTACCCACCATTGTGACCTGTACGCTCTTGTTGGCTGGTCCTCACTACATGTTCGTCGTCAAACCCACTGGCTCCAGGCCATCTATAAATCACTGCTAGGCAAATCCCCGCCTTATCTTAGCTCATTGGTCACCATAGCAACACCCACCCGTAGTCTGCGCTCCAGCGGGTATATCTCACTGGTCATCCCCAAAGCCAACACCTCCTTTGGCCGCCATTCCTTCCAGTTCTCTGCTGCCAATGACTGGAACGAATTGCAAAAATCTCTGAAGCTGGAGACTCTTATCTCCCTCAATAACTTTAAGCATCAGTTGTCAGAGCACCTTACCGATCACTGCACCTGTACACAGCCCATCTGAAATTAGCCCACCCAACTACCTCATCCCTATATTGTTATTTATTTTGCTCTTTTGCACCCCAGTATCTCTATTTGCACATAATCTCTTGCACATCTAGCATTCCAGTGTTAATACTATTGTAATTATTCTGCACTATAGCCTATTTATTGCCTTACCTCCATAACTTGCTACATTTGCACACACTGTATATATATTTTCTGTTGTATTTTTGACTTTATGTTTTTTTACCCCATATGTAACTCTGTGTTGTTTTTATTGCACTGCTTTGCTTTATCTTGGCCAGGTCGCAGTTGTAAATGAGAACCTGTTCTCAACTGGTTTACCTGGTTAAATAAAGGTGAAAAAAAAAAAAAAAAAACTAGATCCAGCCGCGGCCCGCCGATTTCTTTCTTGAGCGGATGGTCAGGGGGCCGGAACATAATTACAAATAATTTGTAGACCTGATATATTTGACTAAGAACATAGTCATTTCAAACCTTGCTTACATTTGTATACAATCAGATACTGTATATATCTCTGTTATGTGTGGGAAGACTTTGGAACAGATTTGCTGGTGTTTTTACAGTATTTTATGTCCAACAATAACAAATAATACTAACATTTTTTTCGTGTTTTTCTTTGCTCAGAAAACTTGGGTTGACAAATAAAATCGGCCCGTGGGCCTTAAGTTGGGGAACTCTGTCGTAGGGTAAGATTTGAATAACCCTGATCTAGCAGATTCTCTTCCAGTAGAATATTTATAGGGTCTGTTTATAATTCATAGGATGAAAGTGCTATGAAATATGAAATATGCAGACTAAGGTTTACGTTTGAGCTTTTATTTTTAAAATAATTTGATATATAATAGCCTCTTCTCTTTTAAGTGAAGTGTTGTGAAGCACTGTTTACGTCTAACTGGTGTACAGACTGGATGCAGATTCCTTTGGTTTGGCTGAGGAGGTTTCGTCCTGTAAAAAACAAATGGGTACACTCAGGCCCATAACATATGCATTGATCAGTCTGGCAAAGCCAGGCACAGCCAGTTGATTGGGGCTTCACAACCAGAGAGGGGAAGGCTTGTCAAACATCACCGTGGTCTAAGGCACTGCATCGCAGTGCTAACTGTGCCACTAGATCCTGGTTCAAATCCAGGCTCTGTCGCAGCCGGCCGCGACCGGGAGACTCATGGGCGGCGCACAATTGGTCCAGGGTAGGGGAGGGAATGGCCGGCAGGGATGTAGCTCAGTTGATAGAGCATGGCGTTTGCAACGCCAGGGTTGTGGGTTCGATTCCCACGGGGGGCCAGTATAAAAAAAATATGTAAGTCGCTCTGGATAAGAGCGTCTGCTAAATGACTAAAATGTAAAATGAGATTGAGATGAAAAAGGTTCTGCTGTTACAGACATAAAAAGCCAAGATGGCCCTGTAAATTACCGTAGTCCCAGTCTGTTTAATTTCCTTGTTCGTTTACCGTCGGCACAGATGGTTGGTTAACTCACGCAGGAAAAGGTGAAATCCCTTGTTTTAGCATTGCTTCAGTTCCTCCGTCGCGCCAGTGTAAGGTTGCCATCACAGCTATTTGTGTCACATCTGTTTCACACACTGAAATAGTTGTTATGGAGAACATTAACTAAATGAATTAATGAACCGTGTTACAGAAAACATCAGATCAGATATTTGAGAGAAAGATATCACGTTTTTTATTTTATTTTTTATGTTACTTCCTAGAAGGAACTCATTTCCATACATTTCCCAGAAGACACAGAGAAGCCACAATTCACCTTCACTGGTTGTTCACTCATTTCCATACATTTCCCAGAAGACACAGAGAAGCCACAATTCACCTTCACTGGTTGTTCATTGAAGTTGAGTGAGCACTATTTACCTATCGCTGCACTGCTGTAGGGTGCCGTTCGGAGGATTCGGAGAGTGGGAGCATCAGATAAAGATAAGACATGGACACAGGACAGCACACGGAGCTCAACAGGGGACTTGACTTTGTTCCAGGACATGATGCCACCATCTCAATTAGTTCTCGTGACAAAGATTAATTTATAAGACAGGCATTAGTAATCAATGAAGAACATCCAATTCTCATCCTTACACCTGGCTATAATGTACAATGAATATGAAAGAAACAAATTATGCAGTACATCACATGTATTATCAATGCAACTCAACTTGCTGTTAATTTTATGCTTTCAGTGTAAGAGGAACAACGTAAAATGACTAGAGAGGCAGAGAGAGATCTGTAGAGTCGTTTAATGTCCTGTGATTCTGACAGAGTCCTAAAACCCCAGCTATCAAACCTCCTCCCTCCTCCTCCCATACCATATACCAGCCAGCTCTATACAGCACGGTATCATCAGCTCTGTGTTCTACCAGCCAGCTCTATACAGCACGGTATCATCAGCTCTGTGTTCTACCAGCCAGCTCTATACAGCACGGTATCATCAGCTCTGTGTTCTACCAGCCAGCTCTATACAGCACGGTATCATCAGCTCTGTGTTCTACCAGCCAGCTCTATACAGCACGGTATCATCAGCTCTGTGTTCTACCAGCCAGCTCTATACAGTACGGTATCATCAGCTCTGTGTTCTACCAGCCAGCTCTATACAGCGCGGTATCATCAGCTCTGTGTTCTACCAGCCAGCTCTATACAGCACGGTATCATCAGCTCTGTGTTCTACCAGCCAGCTCTATACAGCACGGTATCATCAGCTCTGTGTTCTACCAGCCAGCTCTATACAGCACGGTATCATCAGCTCTGTGTTCTACCAGCCAGCTCTATACAGCACGGTATCATCAGCTCTGTGTTCTACCAGCCAGCTCTATACAGCACGGTATCATCAGCTCTGTGTTCTACCAGCCAGCTCTATACAGCGCGGTATCATCAGCTCTGTGTTCTACCAGCCAGCCAGCTCTATACAGCACGGTATCATCAGCTCTGTGTTCTACCAGCCAGCTCTATACAGCACGGTATCATCAGCTCTGTGTTCTACCAGCCAGCTCTATACAGTACGGTATCATCAGCTCTGTGTTATTTATACCAGCCAGCTCTATACAGCACGGTATCATCAGCTCTGTGATCTACCAGCCCGCTCTATACAGTACGGTATCATCAGCTCTGTGTTCTACCAGCCAGCTCTATACAGCACGGTATCATCAGCTCTGTGTTCTACCAGCCAGCTCTATACAGCACGGTATCATCAGCTCTGTGTTCTACCAGCCAGCTCTATACAGCACGGTATCATCAGCTCTGTGTTCTACCAGCCAGCTCTATACAGTACGGTATCATCAGCTCTGTGTTCTACCAGCCAGCTCTATACAGCACGGTATCATCAGCTCTGTGTTCTACCAGCCAGCTCTATACAGCACGGTATCATCAGCTCTGTGTTCTACCAGCCAGCTCTATACAGCACGGTATCATCAGCTCTGTGTTCTACCAGCCAGCTCTATACAGTACGGTATCATCAGCTCTGTGTTCTACCAGCCAGCTCTATACAGCACGGTATCATCAGCTCTGTGTTCTACCAGCCAGCTCTATACAGCACGGTATCATCAGCTCTGTGTTCTACCAGCCAGCTCTATACAGCACGGTATCATCAGCTCTGTGTTCTACCAGCCAGCTCTATACAGCACGGTATCATCAGCTCTGTGTTCTACCAGCCAGCTCTATACAGCACGGTATCATCAGCTCTGCTCTATACTGCATTATGTTATGTATTCTCCCTACGGACATTCCCCAGTGCTGTACTGAACACTTTTATAGAGACAGTATTTACATTAAAACACTGACAAGTAGGGGTGGTGGGGGAGGAGAAGGGGGAGGAGAATGGGGAGGGGGGGGGGGGAGGGGAGGAGAATGGGGAGGGGGGGGGGGGGGGGGAGAGAGAAAGATGACAAGACAACTGACAAAACAGCAGATCAAAGACAGACAGGGGAAAACAGTTCCTCTGTTAGGACTGATCTGTTTACTGATACCCATCACCTCAAAACAGCAGATCAAAGACAGACGGGGGAAACAGTTACTCTGTTAGGACCTGATCTGTTTACTGATACCCATCACCTCAAAACAGCAGATCAAAGAGAGACGGGGGAAACAGTTACTCTGTTAGGACCTGATCTGTTTACTGATACCCATCACCTCAAAACAGCAGATCAAAGACAGACGGGGGAAACAGTTACTCTGTTAGGACCTGATCTGTTTACTGATACCCATCACCTCAAAACAGCAGATCAAAGACAGACGGGGGGAAACAGTTACTCTGTTAGGACCTGATCTGTTTACTGATACCCATCACCTCAAAACAGCAGATCAAAGAGAGACGGGGGAAACAGTTACTCTGTTAGGACCTGATCTGTTTACTGATACCCATCACCTCAAAACAGCAGATCAAAGAGAGACGGGGGGAAACAGTTACTCTGTTAGGACCTGATCTGTTTACTGATACCCATCACCTCAAAACAGCAGATCAAAGAGAGACGGGGGAAACAGTTACTCTGTTAGGACCTGATCTGTTTACTGATACCCATCACCTCAAAACAGCAGATCAAAGAGAGACGGGGGAAACAGTTACTCTGTTAGGACCTGATCTGTTTACTGATACCCATCACCTCAAAACAGCAGATCAAAGACAGACGGGGGAAACAGTTACTCTGTTAGGACCTGATCTGTTTACTGATACCCATCACCTCAAAACAGCAGATCAAAGAGAGACAGGGGGAAACAGTTACTCTGTTAGGACCTGATCTGTTTACTGATACCCATCACCTCAAAACAGCAGATCAAAGAGAGACAGGGGGAAACAGTTCCTCTGTTAGGACCTGATCTGCTTACTGATACCCATCACCTCAAAACAGCAGATCAAAGAGAGACGGGGGAAACAGTTACTCTGTTAGGACCTGATCTGTTTACTGATACCCATCACCTCAAAACAGCAGATCAAAGAGAGACGGGGGAAACAGTTACTCTGTTAGGACCTGATCTGTTTACTGATACCCATCACCTCAAAACAGCAGATCAAAGAGAGACGGGGGAAACAGTTACTCTGTTAGGACCTGATCTGTTTACTGATACCCATCACCTCAAAACAGCAGATCAAAGAGAGACGGGGGAAACAGTTACTCTGTTAGGACCTGATCTTCTCCCAGCAGTATCAGTACAGCAGAACTGTTGCACCCTAAATGGCACCCTATTCCCTACGTAGTGAACTACTTTTGATCAGGGCAGTACACTATATAGGAAATAGGGTGCCATTTGGTACGCAGCCTCAGAGAGTTACAGCATACTGCACTAGTCAGGTTGGTTCAGCATCACAGCCCTGCTGATTGGCTTGTATTTAAACAGCTCATTATTGGAAGGTTGGTTCAGCATCACAGCCTGCTGATTGGCTTGTATTTAAACAGCTCATTATTGGAAGGCTGGTTCAGCGTCACAGCCTGCTGATTGGCTTGTATTTAAACAGCTCATTATTGGAAGGTTGGTTCAGCATCACAGTCTGCTGATTGGCTTGTATTAAACAGCTCATTATTGGAAGGTTGGTTCAGCATCACAGCCTGCTGATTGGCTTGTATTTAAACAGCTCATTATTGGAAGGTTGGTTCAGCATCACAGTCTGCTGATTGGCTTGTATTTAAACAGCTCATTATTGGAAGGTTGGTTTAGCATCACAGCCTGCTGATTGGCTTGTATTTAAACAGCTCATTATTGGAAAGCATAATGAATATTCAGAGGTAATATGCGCTTGGTTTGCTCGTTGTAATTTCACAATGCTATTTTGTAATGTGCACTGTAAGGTTTAGGAAGGAAATCACACCATGGTTCCCACCAAATGGCAGCCTATTCCCTAAGTAGTGTGCTACCTTTGACCAGGACCCATGTTTCATTAATATACTGTTACCATGGGAACATACGGCTGTTATGATCAAAATGGGATAATGGTAGGGAAAACACTGGGTCCACCTGAACTCCTGCTCATTCAATCACAATAGAAGAAGGAAAAAGAAGAAGAAGGAAAAAGAAGAAGAAGGAAAAAGAAGAAGAAGAAGAAGGAAGAAGAAGGAAGAAGGAAGAAGGAAGAAGAAGGAAGAAGAAGGAAGAAGAAGAAGAAGAAGAAGAAGAAGAAGAAGAAGAAGAAGAAGACGAAGGTGAAGAAGGTGAAGAAGAAGAAGAAGAAAAAGAAGGTGAAGAAGGTGAAGAACACAATATACTATGTGCTCAACCATATTTTATTAAACATTCTTTCCTGTGACTCTTTTTTTTCACACAAAAAATACTATTTTCCAGTCGAGAAGCGAAGCACAAAAATATATTATTTACCTCAGCAGGTAGTTGACATCCTTGTTCTTGGCAGAAAGTGTGTCTTACGATCAGAATGAAAGAAATACTATTTTCCCCAAATTCATATCTCCCAACACCACTCCTCAGTGAAATACCAATGAACCCGTTTTCATAAAGGGATGAGTTTAGAAGGAGGGGTGAATCCAAAATAAACACTACAGATTGAGAGTGTTATTTATTCAAATAACGTTCAAAGCGCTGCAGTGTCTCAAATAGATTTGACTGTGACTGAACTTGCAAACATTTCTGTCTCTTTCGGAATTACTCCCCCCTCGACGAAAACGAAAACGTGCCATTTTCATAAAAAGATTGGTTCAGGAGACTAATCAAAATCTAATCTACAGATTGAGAGTGTAAGGTATTCAAATACCTTTCTAAAAGCTGCAGTATCTCAAAAATACGTTGAAGCAAGAGTGAACCTGCTCATTTCAGACTCCTCCAACGTAAAACTAAAACATACCGTTTCTATGAAGGGAGGCGCATCAAAATCAACATCTACAGTTTGAGTGTTATTTAAATAACTATAAACAGGAGTGAAACTGCATACATTTATTTATCTTTCACAAATGTTTCCCTCTCTACTAAAACTAAATGCTCATCAAAGTCAAAATATACAGTTTGAGCGCACGTTTTATTCAGATGACTTAAGCACGACTGAATCTGCATATATTTCTGTCCCTTTCTGTACGTGTCAACCGCCTTCCCCCTATGCAGTTCCCTGCCAGCTGTCTGGCTGTGTGAGGCCGTGTGACTCTCTCCTCTAGTCAGATATTCCACGGTTGATACAGGGACTAATGAGGTGTGAAGGTGACAAACCCAAAAGCATCGGGTACAAGCCCCTCCGCCAACCACACCTGTCAGAAAGAGAAACGATATGGCTGTTTAAGAACAGAACAGAGACAATATGGCTGTTTAAGTACAGAGCAGAGACGATATGGCCAGGGACGGCTTGTTCAATAGGGCGATATGGGCGACGCACTGCCAAACGGGAAAAGGAAGGGATTTTTTTTCTAATCAATTATATCACGGCAACAGTAGTTATCAGTGTTGTAATCTGATCTGACTGCCACTAAATGTCAAATCAGGCTAAAGTCGTGCTTCAAATGGCCCCGCCCGTTTTTGGGGCGATTTCAGTCAGGTTGAAAATCGCCCAGAAGTCTCTCATAGCCTGTCATGTAAAATCTATTTTTTTCAAATTTCAAAGCTCTCAATACATTCTCTATGGGTATCTGTGGGCTTGCACTTACGCGCTTTCGTCATACGTGACGTAACCATGAACGTAACTAAGACAATAGCGGCTAGCAGCGTCTCTGTTGCGACCTGCAGTGTGGCGTTATTTTATGTTTTTAATTTGTAGACTTAGTTTACAAACATTCTGCCAACCATGGATTTCCAGTGGTTGGTTTTGGACTGATCTTGTTGATCGTGTACATACCCGCTACGAACGGACTAAATAATGAAAACGCTGCTGGCAGCGGAATCCCAATACAGCTGGGAGACTTGGCTGGATGACAGAGTCCCGGACAGAGAAGTGGAGCCGGCCGGCTTCACCCTGGTCAGAGCGGACCGCGATCCTGGTAAGAGAGCGACTCTGTACCCCGACATTGAACTGCTTTCTGTTGAACTTGTGTCATCCGTGAGTTCCCCCAATTGTTTGTTACCGTTGTGTACTGTTGATAATCACAAGTTTACTGGAGAACTGAGACCAAGTAGAGACTTTGGACAGGGTGGATATGGTATAATAAAGGCAGTTTATTCAGAGGTAAAGATATCTGGAATCGCGTGCACGGACTCGTTCGTCAAACTCTTAGGGAGAAGAGAGCCCCGAAAACATTGTGTGCAGACATTTTATACAATAAATGATGTAGGTTGAATCTAGTAGTTCTGATCTTCTGATTGGTCCTGATGAGTTGGGCGAGGTCCCCTCCACTGTTGCATTGGCTCTGAGTCGGGTTCTCTGTCTTCAAATGTTCAGCCTAAAGAGAGGGGATTTTTTTGTGTGTGTGTGTGTGTGTTTAACAGTGATGATGTGTGTGTGTGTGTGTGTGTGTTATCAGTGATGATGTGTGTGTGTGTGTGTGTGTGTGTGTGTCCTCAGAGCAAGAACTCGTGAGTTGGAAGAACTGAGAGACCTATGGCGTGGGTGTTGTCCTTGGCCACCTGCTGACAAGGCTGACAAGATAGGACTCTTTTGTCCATTGTTATAGGATAGGAACAGCATTGATTGAAAACAAACGCCCAACACAAAATGGGTCATGCACAATATTTTAGTCAGACCAAGCTATAACATTATATATTTACTACGACAGTACATTCAACCAAAAGCTAATATAACAAAGGCATCAGAGATTATTTATAATCTGTCACAGAAACTGGAATCCATCTCCCCAGATCAGTCAATAAATGCTTCTGGTATTGACTTATATGCTGCCCCTGTCTTCATGTTGTTGCTGGACATATCTTTTTTAAAATGTGTGTAGGTCACCTAAATCATCAGAAAAATTGCCCCTCCTGAGAATTTTTTCAGGAGCCGCCACTGGATATGGCTGTTTAAGAACAGAGATGATATGGCTGTTTAAGAACAGAGACGATATGGCTGTTTAAGAACAAAGCAGAACAGAGCATAGGGCGTTCAATGTATTGTGTTGGGGATGTGTCAAAACATTTAGACTTTTAAAGACGTTTATAAATCAGTCTGAGTTATGGTGACTTAAAAGGAGTTATGATTTCACTTTAACTTTAGAGAGGAGGACTTCAAACTGTCTTTAGCTTCAGAGAGGAGGACTTCAAACTGTCTTTAACTTTAGAGAGGAGGACTTCAAACTTTCTTTAACTTTAGAGAGAAGGACTTCAAACTGTCTTTAGCTTTAGAGAGAAAGACTTCAAACTGTCTTTTAGCTTTAGAGAGGAGGACTTCAAACTGTCTTTAACTTTAGAGAGGAGGACTTCAAACTGTCTTTAGCTTTAGAGAGGAGGACTTCAAACTGTCTTTAACTGTAGAGAGAAGGACTTCAAACTTTCTTTAGCTTTAGAGAGAAGGACTTCAAACTGTCTTTTAGCTTTAGAGAGGAGGACTTCAAACTGTCTTTTAGCTTTAGAGAGAAGGACTTCAAACTGTCTTTAGCTTTAGAGAGGAGGACTTCAAACTGTCTTTAGCTTTAGAGAGGAGGACTTCAAACTGTCTTTAACTGTAGAGAGAAGGACTTCAAACTTTCTTTAGCTTTAGAGAGGAGGACTTCAAACTGTCTTTTAGCTTTAGAGAGAAGGACTTCAAACTGTCTTTTAGCTTTAGAGAGAAGGACTTCAAACTGTCTTTAGCTTTAGAGAGGAGGACTTCAAACTGTCTTTAGCTTTAGAGAGAAGGACTTCAAACTGTATTTTAGCTTTAGAGAGGAGGACTTCAAACTGTATTTTAGCTTTAGAGAGGAGGACTTCAAACTGTCTTCATCACGGCTCAGGCTAAGACCCAGATGCAGACACAGGAGGCGGATAGAACGAGTCTCAGAGTTTATTACAGTACAAGGAGCAGGCAATCGGTAGATCAAGGCAGGCAAAGAGTCGTAATCCAAATCAGAGTCAGGCAGGTACAGGATGGCAGGCAGGATCAGGGTCAGGACAGGCAGAAAGGTCAGACACTAGGGTAACCAGGGTGCTGTAACCAGGGTGCTGTAACCAGGGTGCTGTAACCAGGGTGCTGTAACCAGGGTGCTGTAACCAGGGTGCTGTAACCAGGGTGCTGCAGGTACAGGACGGCAGGCAGGATCAGCGCCAGGACAGGCAGAAAGGTCAGACACTGGGAAGGCTGGAAACACGGGAACACGCTGGCAGGACTTGACGGGACAAGACGAACTGGCAACAGACAAACAGAAAACGCAGGTATAAATTCACATGGGAGACGCCTGGTGGGGGTTGGAGACAATCACAAGACAGGTGAAACAGAGCAGGGTGTGACAGTCTTTAACTTTAGAGAGAAGGACCTCAAATTGTCTTCATTATCATATTAGTGGCAGGTAATGTAACTTCAGTTTGTGATCCGTACAAACCTTGGTGTGCATCTTTAGCTCCTACTAATATAACGTCTTACAACCACATGTGCTGGAAATTGTCCTGGAAACGGAATTTCCACATAAAAAATTGACTCGCACGGACGCACTCACACACACACACACACACACACACACACACACACACACACACACACACACACACACACACACACACACACACACACACACACACACACACACACACACACACACACACACACACACACACACACACACACACACACACACACACACACACACACACACACACACACACACACACACACACACACACACACACACACACACACACACACACACACACACACACACAAACACACAAACACACACACAGAGCATATGTCACGTCGTTGACCGATACCCTCATTCTATTGGCTCCCGAGTGGAACCAGAGGTTATTTAATCAAAACAAACCAAATAACAGAAGGAACAGGAGCCACAACAACAAACTTTTCCTCTCTGCTTCATCCTTTTGAACTCAAGTAAGTCTTTGTAAATAAATCAGTCGCTCGGTGAAACCGGGGGAATGCAAATTCTGACAGATTTATGTCTTATAAACAGAACAATATTGCTGAATCAAATATGCATGGGTCCCCCCGCTGTACAATAAACAATGCATAAGCTCACTGATCCATCTGTATTCTATACATTACGGAAAACGCAATCATCAGGAACGACGTAGCTCTGATGTCTGATCCATCAAGTCAGAGCTAGGAGAACCAGGGGGAGGTAGAGACAGAGAGAGAGAGAGAGAGAGAGAGAGAGAGAGAGAGAGAGAGAGAGAGAGAGGAAAGAGAGAGAGAGAAGTCAGAACAATTCCACATTGCTCGGGAGAGACATTCATTTCCTGAAGTGGGGCACAGGGGTGAATGATGTCGGCCCTGTGTGGAATTGAAAGCAGAAGTAGACACTCAACACTGCTCTCTCTCTCTCTCTCTCTCTCTCTCACACACACACACACAAACACCCACAGCTCTTACATAAATGACTCATACGGAGAGGGCAACGTTGGTCTGACAACTTATTTTCTGGGCGGATGAGAAGATGTTTTAATGGGTGTGACACAGAAAGAGGGAGGGAGGGATGGAGAGAGACACCACCGAGATAGACAAGTCCTCTTCAGATAGACACCACCGAGATAGACAAGTCCTCTTCAGATAGACACCACCGAGATAGACAAGTCCTCTTCAGATATAGACACCACCGAGATAGACAAGTCCTCTTCAGATAGACACCACCGAGATAGACAAGTCCTCTTCAGATAGACACCACCGAGATAGACAAGTTGGTCCTCTGCTACAGTGGTCCTCTGTAGCTCAGCTGGTAGAGCATGGCGCTTGTAACGCCAAGGTAGTGGGTTTGATCCCCGGGACCACCCATACACAAAAAATAAAATAATGTATGCACGCATGACTGTAAGTTGCTTTGGATAAAAGCGTCTGCTAAATGGCATATTATATTATTATTATTACAAGTCCTCTTCAGATAGACACCACCGAGATAGACAAGTCCTCTTCAGATAGACACCACCGAGATAGACAAGTCCTCTTCAGATAGACACCACCGAGATAGACAAGTCCTCTTCAGATAGACACCACCGAGATAGACAAGTCCTCTTCAGATAGACACCACCGAGATAGACAAGTCCTCTTCAGATAGACACCACCGAGATAGACAAGTCCTCTTCAGATAGACACCACCGAGATAGACAAGTCCTCTTCAGATAGACACCACAGAGATAGACAAGTCCTCTTCAGATAGACACCACCGAGATAGACAAGTCCTCTTCAGATAGACACCACCGAGATAGACAAGTCCTCTTCAGATAGACACCACCGAGATAGACAAGTCCTCTTCAGATAGACACCACCGAGATAGACAAGTCCTCTTCAGATAGACACCACTGAGATAGACAAGTCCTCTTCAGATAGACACCACCGAGATAGACAAGTCCTCTTCAGATAGACACCACCGAGATAGACACCACCTAAAAGGGTTATTCGGCTGTCCCAATAGGAAAACCCTTTGAATAACACTTTTTGGTTCCAGGTAGAACCCTTTTTGGTTCCAGGTAGAACCCTTTTTGGTTCCAGGTAGAACCCTTTTTGGTTCCAGGTGGAACGCTTTTAGGTTAAATGAAGAACCCTTTCCACAGAGAGTTCTACATGGAACCCAAAAGCGTTCTACATCAATCGGAAAAGGGTTCTACCTGGAACCAAAAAGGGTTCTCGTATGGGGACAGCTGAAGAACCCTTTTGGAACCCTTTTTTGTAAGAGTATACTGTCTATCAGATGCACTTTCATGCTTTTAGCTTCGTGGAGACGAAGACCGTTGTTTATCTTGGACAATATCGTATGTAGAATTATTAGTAACAACTCCTTCTGGCAGTTGATCCACATTGATCTCCACGTACTGCCTTTTCTATGAATGAAATCAAGATATGCACAATGTCAACGACCATATGTCAAGCTTCATAAAAGAGCATCCAGACGTGATTGATGGCTGGATATTTGATAAGCTTTTGATGAGCTTCCTCGATGATGACGTTTGGGTTTTGGCTCAGGGCATTTTGGTAAAGGAGGAATCCAAACCAGTCTAATTGGAATGAATAGCAGAATAGACATAGGTAGAAGCAGGAAGTGCATCACCTATGTAAAACAACACAAAATATATATCTATATACACTACCAGTCAAAAGTTTGGCCACACCTACTCATTCAAGGGTTTTTCTTTATTTTTTACTATTTTCTACATTGGAGAATAATAGTGAAGACATCAAAACTATGAAATAACACATATGGAATCATGAAGCAACCAAAAAAAAAGTTTAACTAATCCAAATATATTTTATATTTGAGATTCTTGAAATAGCCACCCTTTGCCTTGATGACATATGTGTTATTTCATAGTTTTGATGTCTTAACTATTATTCTACAATGTAGAAAATATTTTATTTTTTTAAAGAAAAAAAATGACGAATGAGTAGGTGTGTCCAAACTTTGGACTGGTACTGTATACATACTATTCTGATGTTTCCCTTGATGGGCTGAATAAAACGTGCCTACCAGTCATAACAGTGTAATGTGGGGATGAGGAATGAGACTAATCAAGTCCTATAGAACCAGACCCAGACTCTCTCCAGCTGAAACCAGTGATGTAGACCCAGACTCTCTCCAGCTGAAACCAGTGGTGTAGACCCAGACTCTCTCCAGCTGAAACCAGTGATGTAGACCCAGACTCTCTCCAGCTGAAACCAGTGATGTGATGTAGACCCAGACTCTCTCCAGCTGAAACCAGTGGTGTAGACCCAGACTCTCTCCAGCTGAAACCAGTGATGTGATGTAGACCCAGACTCTCTCCAGCTGAAACCAGTGATGTGATGTAGACCCAGACTCTCTCCAGCTGAAACCAGTGGTTTAGACCCAGACTCTCTCCAGATGAAACCAGTGATGTAGACCCAGACTCTCTCCAGCTGAAACCAGTGGTGTAGACCCAGACTCTCTCCAGCTGAAACCAGTGATGTAGACCCAGACTCTCTCCAGCTGAAACCAGTGGTGTAGACCCAGACTCTCTCCAGCTGAAACCAGTGATGTAGACCCAGACTCTCTCCAGCTGAAACCAGTGATGTAGACCCAGACTCTCTCCAGCTGAAACCAGTGACGTAGACCCAGACTCTCTCCAGCTGAAACCAGTGATGTAGACACAGACTCTCTCCAGCTGAAACCAGTGATGTAGACCCAGACTCTCTCCAGCTGAAACCAGTGATGTAGACCCAGACTCTCTCCAGCTGAAACCAGTGATGTAGACCCAGACTCTCTCCAGCTGAAACCAGTGATGTAGACCCAGACTCTCTCCAGCTGAAACCAGTGGTGTAGACCCAGACTCTCTCCAGCTGAATCCAGTGGTGTAGACCCAGACTCTCTCCAGCTGAAACCAGTGATGTGATGTAGACCCAGACTCTCTCCAGCTGAAACCAGTGATGTGATGTAGACCCAGACTCTCTCCAGCTGAAACCAGTGGTGTAGACCCAGACTCTCTCCAGCTGAATCCAGTGATGTAGACCCAGACTCTCTCCAGCTGAAACCAGTGGTGTAGACCCAGACTCTCTCCAGCTGAAACCAGTGGTGTAGACCCAGACTCTCTCCAGCTGAAACCAGTGATGTAGACCCAGACTCTCTCCAGCTGAAACCAGTGATGTAGACCCAGACTCTCTCCAGCTGAAACCAGTGGTGTGATGTAGACCAAGACTCTCTCCAGCTGAAACCAGTTGTGTAGACCCAGACTCTCTCCAGCTGAAACTAGTGATGTAGACCCAGACTCTCTCCAGCTGAAACCAGTGATGTAGACCCAGACTCTCTCCAGCTGAAACCAGTGATGTAGACCCAGACTCTCTCCAGCTGAAACCAGTGATGTGATGTGATGTAGACCCAGACTCTCTCCAGCTGAAACCAGTGATGTAGACCCAGACTCTCTCCAGCTGAAACCAGTGATGTAGACCCAGACTCTCTCCTGCTGAAACCAGTTGTGTAGACCCAGACTCTCTCCAGCTGAAACCAGTGATGTAGACCCAGACTCTCTCCAGCTGAAACCAGTGGTGTAGACCCAGACTCTCTCCAGCTGAAACCAGTGATGTAGACCCAGACTCTCTCCAGCTGAAACCAGTGAAGTGATGTAGACCCAGACTCTCTCCAGCTGAAACCAGTGATGTAGACCCAGACTCTCTCCAGCTGAAACCAGTGACGTAATGGGGAAAAAAAAAAAAAACTGGTGGGTAAACACTGATTGCGGTGAATAAAGCAATGCTCCATTTATTTTCAATATATGTTTCCGCTATAGGTTGGTAAAGGCTTGTGCAGAATAGAAGGATTTCCGAGGCCTTTCGTGGCGGCATACCGCCTTCTGAAGGTGTCAGTGTCATGACAGCTGGGTGGGATGACTTCGCCGTGGGTGTGTTTGTGTGTGTGTGTGTGTGTGTGTGTGTGTGTGTGTGTGTCTGTGTGTGTGTGTGTGCGTGTGTGTGTGTGTGCGTGCGTGTGTCTGTGTGCGTGTGTGTGTGTGTGGCTCTGAGGAAGGATCGAAGGGATCGAGACAGATTGAGATGGTTCTTTATAGAAGAAGATTATGGGCAGGTAATGTGGGAAGTCACACCTGGCCATCTGGACTGCAGCTGATTGTTGAAGTCAATGGATTATCCTCATAGAGACAGAGACAGGAGATCGATATAAACTTCAGACTCACTCAAATACACTGCTATCATACACTGCCCTCTTCCCTCTTCCCTCACACACACACACACACACACACAAACACACACACACACACACAAACACACACACTGCTAGCACTCAACTCACTGCTGAAGTGGACTCCCTCTTTTTAAAGGGTTTTTTGTAAAGCGCTTTTCAAAAATGCTTTTACGCTACTTTTCAAAGACACTTTAAGACTCAAGAAAAGATTTCTGTTTATTTTTTTTTGCACCATTTTTTTCCTCCCAACAATCCTGATTATTTTGGAGTGGTTGGACTTTGACAGGATGATACTAAGGGTGTCTTCTCCACACACAGAACCTGAGAAATAAAAATGTCCACTCAAATATTGTGTTGCTGTGGCTTTTTATTTAGTAACTGTTCATACGTCCCTGTCTCTGTACTGTAATAGATCTGGAGAGGGTGTCTACTGACAAGACATTTACGTTTTTACACCAAAGTGTGTGTGCGTGTGTGCGTGTGTGTGTGTGTGTGTGTGTCACCAAAGTGAGCTGACTGTAATTTGAAAAACGAAGACAAAAAGAACTATCATATATTTTCATAACCGGTTCTGTCACACGGTTGGTTTGAGAACAATGCCTCTGAAAAGTGCTAGATATGTATCAAAAGCTAAATATGGTGCGGTCGAACCCAAAACACTGTCTAATATGGGGGTGGAGAAATGCCCTGTCAGTCATTTTGGGTGGAAACACCATTAGTGTGTGTGTGAGAGAGAGAGAGAGATTCATAATTTCCATATTTTTTTTCCATATTTTTTTTCCATATCTTTTCTCAAACAGACAATATGCTCACTAGGCATATATTTGACATTGAGCTTCAATAACAAGAAGATATATTACACTGTCTCTCTCTCAAGTGATTGAGCTTCAATAACAAGGAAATATATATTATAATGTCTCTCTCTCAAGTGATTGAGCTTCAAAAACAAGAAGATATATTACACTGTCTCTCTCTCAAGTGATTGAGCTTCAATAACAAGGAGATATATATTATAATGTCTCTCTCTCAAGTGATTGAGCTTCAAAAACAAGAAGATATATTACACTGTCTCTCTCTCAAGTGATTGAGCTTCAATAACAAGGAGATATATATTATAATGTCTCTCTCTCAAGTGATTGAGCTTCAATAACAAGCAGATATATTACACTGTCTCTCTCTCAAGTGGGAATCAGTAGCAACGTAGACACACTTCATCTGATTTGACTCTAACTGTCATTGACCACAGAGTCAAAATGGAGGCCACAGTATTAAGAGCCCTTGAACGGCGAGAGTCGTTAGTTCCACGTATTACCACAGGCTCCCTGAGTGCATCCCAAATGGTACCATGTTCCCTGTTTAGGGCACTACTTTTGAACAAGGGCCCAAAGGCAACCAGGGGGGGGGGGGGGGCATTTGGGACACAGTACCCTGACTCAACTGTCAAGCATTACAGCCCCACACTGCAGCGACAATGCATCTATTAGCAATAAACGTAATAATAATTAAATAAATAAATAATAAACAAATAAATAAATAATCTCCAAAGCAATACACAGACGGTTAGAGCAGCCACGTAGGAGGTACGTTTATAGCTTATCCACTTAAGAGAGATAAAGTTGTGGGGTTGAGTCACAAATGGTACCCTATTCCCTGTATAGTGCACTACAGTCGAGTGCAGGCTTAACCGAACGAACAACCAAAGAAAGGAATGCCATATTACATTTTATTAAATCGTTTTGGGGAAATGGCATACGTCTCCGAGGGAAGATCCCCGGGGCCAGATGATGTGATGGCAGGTAGCCACTGTCGGGGCCGCTGGCGTCGAAAAGATGTTCCAATGACGGGCATTAAGGTTATTATAGCTGGGGGTGGTGGGGAGGTGGATGGTTGTCAAACTGTTGCTGAGAGAACAAGGGTATGTTGCCTACGGAGCTGTGAGGGGAACGGCACCTCCTTACCTTCAGGCTCTGATCAGTCCCTACACCCAAACGAGGGCACTACGTTCATCCACCTCTGGCCTGCTGGCTCCCCTACCTCTACGGAAGCACAGTTCCCGCTCAGCCCAGTCAAAGCTATTCGCTGCTCTGGCACCCCAATGGTGGAACAAGCTCCCCCACGACGCCAGGACAGCGGAGTCACTCACCACCTTCCGGAGACACTTGAAACCCTACCTCTTTAAAGAATACCTGGAATAGTATAACAGTAATCCTTCTACCGCCCAATAGGTGAATGACGTTCCACACACGGCTGATAGGAGAGAGGTATAGAAACAAGACGCTGATGATGAAGATACGTCTGTATTGTGTGTGTGTTTGTGTTGTGTGTGTGTGTATGTGTTTGTGTGGTGTGTGTGTGTGTGTCATGGGCATTACAGTTGTTTTCGATCGCTAACAAGCATTGTTCAACACTGCGGATACATGTACAAAACTCAAAAATACAGTCATCAAAACAACGTGCCACTTGGCAGTGCACATCCTACATGTCTCAAAAGCAAATCTTTCTACCAAATGAAAGCTAACAGTCTCTCAGGACATGCACACTGTGTCATCCATAGTGTCATGCCCTACAAAACTCCAAAAACAGCTACCACTTGAAAATGTGTCAATCTGTCTTTAATATCATATTGCTTTTTTAAAGAAGAAAGGCAAACCTGTACTGCGTAGAATGTCCTGGAAGATATGTAAAGAAGTAAATCAGAAAGGCTGCAATATGCTTCAATACAATTTACTGTTTTTTTATTTGTATTTGTATTTTACAAATTACTGTATTTTGCTTTTTGCAGAGTAATTCCAAAATACACAAAAATAAATAATTCCAGTACTGTTAAACAAATAAAAAGTGTATACACACACTATGAATATGCATAGCATATTGTCCAAATGAAACAGATACATAACAAAGCTAGTCAACCCTGTCGGCTGCATTGGGCCACAAGTCCTCGTCCACATCACACCGTACGGGCCTCTCGCGCAACACACCTGGGAAAGAATCTATTTGGCACGCCTGATCCGATCCATCCCCTGGCAATCTTCTGCAGAGATATATCCAGGCATCCTGCATTCATTGCATCCAAGAGTGACATTTGATCATGTGGATGGTGGCCATAAACTTTCCACCTCCCATGTGGAAAATAATTATTCTATGGGGGTTGAGGAAGGGAGAGTAAGGGAGAGTAAGGGGGGGGGGGGGGGGGGAAGTGACACCATTCCGGGAAGGGCTGCAATCCACTCTGTGACGGCATGGGAGTGATGAAATGCCACATTGTCCCATACAATCACCCAGGTTTCCATATTTCTTCTGACTTGCCCCTCTTTCTTCACCTGGCAAAAAGCCTTCCATAGAGGTCATCCATGAATGAAATGAGGCGCTCTGTGTTGTACGGCCCAATTAGTGGTTCATGTAACAGCAGATCCTTCAGAGGACATTGCGTCACACATTGTGATGTTGGCCCCCCTCCGGCCCGGGACATTCACTGTTGCTCTTTTTCCCAATTCACATTCCTTCCAACGTCGGGCGTGTTTTGGCCATGTTAAAACCAGCCTCATCCACAAAGACGAACATGTGGGGTGTTGGCCTGGCTTCAAGCTCCACGACACTCTAAAATATTGTAAATCCACAGGGCAACATAACGGTTGTTCTATAACAGTAGTTTACATTACAGTACACTGTAACTGAGAATCACTGCTGAGTGTGCAGCGCTCTGGTAGGTTTTGTTTACAGTCAAAACAGTACTGTCTTACAGGATATAGACATCTTACCTGGACAGATTGGTACCGGAGTTCCTCGACACGGTCAGAGTTCCCCTCAAAGGGAACAGTGTACACCAGCTTCATGCTGATATGATGCTTTGTCAAGACTCTAGCAATGGTTGTCGTGCTAACGCTTTCCGACATTATTATCTGCCAACACTCTCTCTTGAATTCCTCTGTTTCATGGCATTGTTGCTAATGACCATGTCAACAATTACAGCTTCCTGCTGAACCGTTGGGTCCTAAAACGTAAATAAAATTACACATTTTTTTACATGTTAGTCATTTTAGCAGACGCTCTTATCCAGAGCGACTTACAGGAGCGATTAGGGTTAAGTTCGTTGCTCAAGGGCACATCGACAGATTTTTCACCTAGTCGGCTCGGGGGGATTAGAACCAGCGACCTTTCGGTTACTGGCACAACGCTCTTAGCCGCTAAGCTAACTGCCGCCCACACAAGCGGTATGAAGAGCTTTTGCTTGATTTATTACTCCACAGTAATATTCAGGACAGTTAGATGCCCACGCAGGATGCATATCTTACCTGTTAGTTTGCGGGAAGGTTCTTCTAATAGATGACACAGTCGAGCGTTGCAAATTTTGGCTGCACTCTGAGACCAGCGTCTCTCATTGATAGACCAATGATTGACAGCATGATCAAATGATTGTAGCCCTAATCTCATCTGACACCACAACTCTGGGTCTTCCCCTCAGTCGTCTTCCCACCACGGATACGTAATCCCCTGCCTCTCCCGGCAACTCTTCCACCTCTGTAAGCCCACTACACGATCTCTGGCTGGGTCCATGTTTATGTAAAATATATTCCAAAGATGTCCCCTTTTGTAGAGATGGTAATGACATAAAAATGGAAAACACCAGGGTAGGTCTTCAGTTACGTAATGTAGAATGAAAATCAGCGGTGAATAATTAAGAGTTATTAATATTTTGCTTTTACTGTAGCAATGTAAAAAAAATTGCAGTCTAATTCAATTTTCAGAAGCTTTTGAACTTGAGTTTAACAGTTTTGATAAGGTTATCTTAACATTTGCAAAATGGTCTGTAGATACATAGAGTTTTGTTGGTAAATGTGTTTTTGTGAGACAAGTATTTATGTAATTTGAAAGATGTTGTCAGTGAATGCATTTTGTATCAAAGCAATAACAAATGATCCACAGGTTGCCACATACTGTTGTTGTGATAACTGTACTTAGAGTTTTGCACATGTATCCGCATTATTGAACATTGCTTGTTAGCAATCGAAAAAAAACTGTAATATGGAGTTGGTCCCCCCTTTGTTGCTATAACAGCCTCCACTCTTATGGGAAGGCTTTCCAATAAATGTTGGAACATTGCTGTGGGGACTTGCTTCCATTCAGCCACGAGCATTAGTGAGGTCGGGCACTGATGTTGGGCGATTAGGCCTGGCTCGCAGTCTGCGTTCCAATTCATCCCAAAGGTGTTCAATGGGGTTGAAGTCAGGGCTCTGTGCAGGCCAGTCAAGTTCTTCCACACCGATCTCGACAAACCATTTCTGCATGGACCTCACTTTGTGCACGGGGGCATTGTCATGCTGAAACAGGAAAGGGCCTTCCCCAAACTGTTGCCACCAAGTTGGAAGCACAGAATCGTCTAGAATGTCATTTTATGCTGTGGCGTTAAGATTTCCTTTCACTGGAACTAAGAGGGCTAGCCCGAACCATGAAAAACAGCCCCAGACCATTATTCCTCCTCCACCAAACTTTACAGTTGGCACTATGCATTGGGGCAGGTAGCGTTCTCCTGGCATACGCCAAACCCAAATTCGTCCGTCGGACTGCCAGATGGTGAAGCGTGATTCATCACTCCAGAGAACACGTATCCACTGCTCCTGAGTCCAATGGCGGAGAGCTTTACACCACCCCAGCTGATGCTTGGCATTGCACATGGTGATCTTAGGCTGCTCGGCAATGGAAACCCATTTCATGAAGCTCCCGTCGAACAGTTCTTGTGCTGACGTTGCTTCCAGAGGCAGTTTGGAACTCAGTAGTGAGTGTTGCAACCGCGGACAGAAGATTTTTTACTCGCTACGCGCTTCAGCACTCGGTGGTTCTGTTCTAATAATAATAATAATAATAATAATAATAATAATGTTCTGTATGTTCTGTGAACTTGTGTGGCCAACCACTTCACGGCTGAGCCGTTGTTGCTCCTAGACGTTTCCACTTCACAATAACAGCACTTACAGTTGACCGGGGGCAGCTCTAGCTGGCTTGTTGGAAAGGTGGCATCCCTATGAAAGTGCCACATTGAAAGTCACTGAGCTCTTCATGAAGGCCATTCTACTGCCGATGTTTGTCTATGGAGATTGCATGGCTGTGTGATGTTATACACCTGTCAGCAACGGGTGTGGCTTCAAAAACTACTTCAGAAACTACTCATTTCAAGGGGGTGTCCACATACTTTTGTATATATAGTGGATAGTTATATATTCTCCAAAAAAAACACTGCTTTATATAACACTGCCCTTGGGCATCAATAAACATACAGTGCTTTGAAAGGCTGGTCATGGCTGGTCATGGGTCACATCAATAACATCATCCCGGATCATGACTCACATCAACAGCATCTTCCCGGATACCATAGACCCACTCCAACAACACATCTGCCACGCTGATCCTCAACAATGTGGCCCCTCAGGGGTGCGTGCTCAGTCCCCCCCTGTACTCCCTGTTCACCTACGACTGCGTGGCCAAACACGACTCCAACACCATCATTTAAGTTTGCCGACGACACAACAGTGGTAGGCCTGATCACCGACAACGATGAGACAGCCTGTAGGGAGGAGGTCAGAGACCCCTCAATGTGAGCAAGACAAATGAGATGATCGTGGACTACAGGAAAAGGAGGGCCGAACACGCCCCCATTAACATTGACGGGGCTGTAGTGGAGCGGGTCGAGAGTTTCAAGTTCCTTGTTGTCCACATCCCCAACAAACTATCATGGTCCAAACACACCAGTCGTGAAGAGGGCCCAACAACACCTTTTCCCCCTCAGGAGACTGAAAAGATTTGGCATGGGTCTTCAGATCCTCAAAAGGTTCTACAGCTGCACCATCGAGAGCATCCTGACCGGTTGCATCACCGCCTGGTATGGCAACTGCTCTGCATCTGACCGTAAGGCGCTACAGAGGGTAGTGCGTACGGCCCAGTACATCACTGGGGCCAAGCTTCCTGCCATCCAGGACCTCTATACCAGGCGGTGTCAGAGGAATACCCAGTAAATTGTCAAAGACTCCAAGTCACCCAAGTCATAGACTGTTCTCTCTGCTACCACATGGCAAGCGGTACCGGAGCGCCAAGTCTGGGACCAAAAGGCTCCTGAACAGCTTCTACCCCCAAGTCATAAGACTGCTGAACAGTTCATCAAATGGCCACCCGTACTATTTACATTGACACCCCCCCCCCCCCCCATTTGTTTTTACACTGCTGCTACCCGCTGTCTATGATCTATGTATAGTCACTTTACCCCTACCTAAATGTACAAATTACCTCGACTAACCTGTACCCCCGCACATTGACTCAGTACCAGTACCCCCTGTATATAGCCTCATTATTGTTATTTTATTGTTACTTTTCATTATTTTTTACTTAAATATTTTCTTAACTCTTTCTTGAACTGCATTGTTGGTTAAGGGCTTGTGAGCTCTTTGGCCTGAATGCCAAGCTTCACGTCTGGACAAAACCTGGCACCATCCCTAAGGTGAAGCATGGTGGTGGCAGCGTCATGCTGTGGGGATGTTTTTCAGCGGCAGGGACTGGGAGACTAGTCAGGATCAAGGGAAAGTTGAACAGAGCAAAGTACAGAGAGATCCTTGATGAAAACCTGTTCCAGAGCGCTCAGGACCTCAGACTGGGGCGAAGGTTCACCTTCCAACAGGATCAAACATCTCTGAAGAGATCTGAAAATAGCTGTACAGCGACGCTCTCCATCCAACCTGACAGAACTTGAGAGGATCTACAGAGAAGAATGGGAGAAACTCCCCAAATACAGGTGTGCCAAGCTTGTAGCGTCATACCCAAGAAGACTCGAGGCTGTAATCGCTGCCAAAGGTGCCTCAACAAAGTACTGAGTAAGGGGTCTGAATACTTATGTAAATGTGATATTTTAGTTTTTAGTTTTGAATAAATTAGCAAAAATGTCTATAAAAACGTTTTTACTTTGTCATTATGGGGTATTGTGTGTCGATTGATGAGGGGAAAAAAAACGATTTAATACATTTTAGAATAAGGCTGTAACGTAACAACATTTGGAAAAAGTCAAGGGGTCTGAATACTTTCCGAATGCACTGATATAGTCTGACCATGAACACTTCATGTTACAGTGGATAAAACCACTCAACCATTCATAAACCCCAAGGCCACTTTATATTACAGTGGATAAAACCACTCAACCATTCATAAACCCCAAGGCAACTTTATGTTACAGTGGATAAAACCACTCAACCATTCATAAACTCCCAGGCTTGGCACTTGTCCTTGATGCACACACACACAATCACACACACACACAAACACACACACATAAACACACACACACAAACACATGCAGATATAGGCAAAGAAACAAACAAGCATAAAGACTAAGACACACAAACACACACACACGCAGACACACACACACGCAGACACACACACACGCAGACACACACGCAGACACACACACACACACACACACACACACACACATACACACGCAGACACACACACACGCAGACACACACACACGCAGACACACACACACACGCAGACACACACACACACACGCAGACACACACACACGCAGACACACACACACGCAGACACACACACACACGCAGACACACACACACACGCAGACACACACACACGCAGACACACACACACGCAGACACACACACACGCAGACACACACACACACACAGACACACACACACACACAGACACACACACACCCAGTCACGTATTGCTCTATTGTTGCCAAAACTACAGCAGTTACTAGCTCTCACAGTCTCACGTCAGAATTAGAAGTTCATCCATGTTTCTCAAAACGTAACATTTTTGAAGTTGTTGCAAACGTCAAATTTCGAAGTGTTTAAGGTTAAGTTTAGGCATTAACTCCGAATTATTAAGGTCAGGCTTAATGTTTGGGATAGGGCTTAAAACTAAAATCTCAAAAAACAACTTTCTATTGCTGGATTTGAACTTGCAAACTTTGGAATCGTTCGGGTCACACTTTTGGAATCAGAGGCAGATGCTTAAGCCCATCCCCCAACCCCTAGCAAAACCCAAACCGACTTGAAGGTAACAGCGCTCACCGTTGCCCCTAGTGGCCAGTTTCCACTTCTTTCCGACATCCTCAGACATGGACGGATGTCGAATAATGACTTGTATCATGGGTGACCTGGCTGCCCTATATAGTGCACTACTTTTGACCAGGGCTCACAGGGTGTTGGTCGAAAGTAGTGCACTATTTGGATGCCATTTGGTATATAGCCAAAACTGTAGCTCAGTTGGTAGAGCATGGCGCTTGCAACGCCAAGGGTTGTGGGTTTGTTTGAAAATGTATGCACTCACTAACTGTAAGTCGCTCTGGATAAGAGCGTCTGCTAAAATGACAAAAATATAAAAAGACCATTCTGAAAGATAAGCCAAAATTGAATAATGTTCCTTTTGTTTGCTCTCAGAATCAGTATTGACGAATAGTATCCTTATTCCATGTGTACGTTCCAAATGGCTTTGTACCCTATATACCCTATGGGTCCTGGTCTAGTGGTTCACTTCATAGGGAATATAGTTCCATTTGAGACACAGCCCACATCGATCACAGCTCTGGCGCTGTCCACAGTTCTGTTGGGTCTACCAAGCAGCAGATGCTGAATAGGTGAAAACCCACTGAATGATAATCTTTGTTTTTCTGAGTACAGCGAGTACTTTAGCAGACGAAAACAAAATACCTGCAAATGAATTGATGAATTGATACTTGGAGATGTTTGTCATTTCAAATCCATTTCAGAAGGCAGAGAGAGAACTGAGCAGTTGCTTTTTCTGAAAACGGCCCCATTTCCATGTTAATGTCTCTTACACTGAGGGAAAAAAGTATTTGATCACCTGCTGATTTTGTACGTTTGCCCACTGACAAAGAAATGATCAGTCTATAATTTTAATGGTAGGTTTATTTGAACAGTGAGAGATAGAATAACAACAAAAAAATCCAGAAAAACGCATGTAACAAATGTTATAAATTGATTTGCATTTTAATGAGGGAAATAAGTATTTGACCCCCTCTCAATCAGAAAGATTTCTGGCTCCCAGGTGTCTTTTATACAGGTAACGAGCTGAGATTAGGAGCACACTCTTAAAGGGAGTGCTCCTAATCTCAGTTTGTTACCTGTATAAAAGACACCTGTCCACAGAAGCAATCAATCAATCAGATTCCAAACTCTCCACCATGGCCAAGACCAAAGAGCTCTCCAAGGATGTCAGGGACAAGATTGTAGACCTACACAAGGCTGGAATGGGCTACAAGACCATCGCCAAGCAGCTTGGTGAGAAGGTGACAACAGTTGGTGCGATTATTTGCAAATGGAATAAACACAAAAGAACTGTCAATCTCCCTCGGCCTGGGGCTACATGCAAGATCTCACCTCGTGGAGTTGCAATGATCATGAGAACGGTGAGGAATCAGCCCAGAACTACACAGGAGGATCTTGTCAATGATCTCAAGGCAGCTGGGACCATAGTCACCAAGAAAACAATTGGTAACACACTACGCCATGAAGGACTGAAATCCTGCAGCGCCCGCAAGGTCCCCCTGCTCAAGAAAGCACATATACAGGCCCGTCTGAAGTTTGCCAATGAACATCTGAATGATTCAGAGGAGAACTGGGTGAAAGTGTTGTGGTCAGATGAGACCAAAATGGAGCTCTTTGGCATCAACTCAACTACGCCGTGTTTGGAGGAGGAGGAATGCTGCCTATGACCCCAAAGAACACCATCCCCACCGTCAAACATGGAGGTGGAAACATTATGCTACACATAAAACCCACGCGGCAGTTTGCTGTCGCTGCCAGGTTGGAAGCCTTTGTTAAGTGCAGGTGATATAAAATATATTAATTGATATCCTTTCATGTGTAAACACATTATCTAGCAGCCAACCTGCTTGCAACAATCCCATGTAATTACAGTAAAATACTGTGAAATACAAACCCTACTACATCAATCTATTCATTCATTCATGCATCAATTCATTCATTAATGTATTCATTCAGTTACACTTTATTTGGATAGTCCTGATAGTCCATCCAATCTACAGACGGGTCATACTACCAACAGACTATCTGTTGATAATAAACTGCTTGATAAGGTTACAGTTAGGGTTAGAATAGGGTTAGGATAAGGGTCAGTTAGGGTTAGAATAGGGTTAGGATAAGGGTCAGTTAGGGTTAGAATAGGGTTAGGATAAGGGTCAGTTAGGGTTAGAATAGGGTTAGGATAAGGGTCAGTTAGGGTTAGAATAGGGTTAGGATAAGGGTCAGTTTAGGGTTAGAATAGGGTTAGGATAAAGGTCAGTTAGGGTTAGAATAGGGTTAGGATAAGGGTCAGTTAGGGTTAGAATAGGGTTAGGATAAGGGTCAGTTAGGGTTAGGATAAGGGTTAGTTAGGGTTAGAATAGGGTTAGGATAAGGGTCAGTTAGGGTTAGAATAGGGTTAGGATAAGGTCAGTTAGGGTTAGGGAATATGGGTTAGGATCAAGGATTAGGGTTAGGGTTAGAATAGGGTTAGGATAAGGGTCAGTTAGGGTTAGAATTAGTGTTAGGATATGGGTTCAGTTAGGGTTAGAACCTAGGGTAGGATAAGGGGTCAGTTAGGGTTAGAATAGGGTTAGGATAGGGTCAAGTTAGGGTTAGGAATAGGGTTAGGATAAGGGTCAGTTATGGGTATAGAATAGAGGTTAGGATAAGGGTCAGTTAGGGTCTTATAATAGGGTCAGGATAAGGTGTCAGTTATAGGGTAGGATAACGGGTTTAGTTAGGGTTAGAATAGGGTTTAGGAATAGGGTCCAGTTAGGGTTTAGAATAGGGTCAGGATAAGGGTCAATTAGGGTTAGAAATAGGGGTTAGGATAAGGGTTACAGTTTAGGATTTAGAATATGGGTTAGGTAATAAGCGGTCAGTTAGGGTTGGATAATGGTTAGTATTAGGGTAGAAGAGGGTTAGGATAAGGGTCATTAGGGTTAGAATAGGGTTTAGGATAATGTTACAGTTAGGTTAGATAGGGGTTGGATAAGGTCAGTTAGGGTTAGAATAGGGTCAGGATAAGGGTCATTTATGGTTAGAATAGGGTTAGATAGGTTACATTAGTTAGAATAGGTTAGGATAGGTTACAGTTTAGGTTAGAATAGGGTTAGATGAGGTCAGTTAGGGTTTAGAAAGGGTTAGGATAAGGGTCAGTTAGTGTAGAATAAGGGTTAGGAAATAAATGGTCAGTAGGGTTAGAATAGGGTTAGGCATAAGGGTCAGTTAGGGTTAGAATAGTGTTAGGATAAGGTCAGTTTAGGGTAGAATAGGGTTAGATCAGGGTCAGTTAGGGTTAGAATGGGTTAGGATAAGGGGTCAGTTAGGGTAACATAGGGTTAGGATAAGGGTCGTTAGGGTGATAGGGTTAGATAAAAGGTTCGTTAGGGTTAGAATAGGGTTAGGATAAGGGTCAGTTAGGGTAGAATAGGTGTTCGGATAAGGGTCGTTAGGTTAGAATAGGGTAGGATACAGGGTCGTTCGGGTTAGAATCGGGTTAGGATAAGGTTACAGTTAGGTTAGAATAGGTTAGGATAAGTGTCAGATGGGTTTGGATAAGGTTTAGGGATAAGGTCAGTTAGGGTTGAATAGGGTTAGGTAAGGTTCATTAAGGGTCCAGAATAAGGGTTAGGTTAAGGTAGGTTAGATAAGGGTTAGGGTTAGTAGATAGTTAGTTGAAATGTTTACTTCTAGTCTGGTAACCCCACTACAGTTCAGAATATACTATCCAGTAATTTTTACCTCGCTCATTGTCTTCCTCACAGCAGCATCATTATTATTATTGTTTACAGTATAATACAGCCAATTCTACGGTAGTGTACTGTGTGTCATTAAACAGCACTCTGCTTTGAAACAGTACATAGATTTCAGTAGATGTACTGCAGTATAAAATACAGTAACGTACTTGCCTCTTTGTCGCCTGTAAGTTGCTGTCAAATTCACGGCAACAGTGTGGTGTCTGTACAGTCACACTGCACAGCACAGCACAGCAGCGAGCGAGTGTGTGTGTGTGTGTGTGTGTGTGTGTGTGTGTGTCTGTGTGTGTGTGTGTGTGTGTGTGTGTGTGTGTGTGTGTGTGTGTGTGTGTGTGTGTGTGTGTGTGTCTGTGTGTGTGTGTGTGTGTGTGTGTGTTGATGCTAGTCCCTGGTAGACTTCCCCAGCACCACTGAGGTGTAACACTAAAGTGTAGCATGTCTCTCAGGGGGGGGTAACTTTGAGGGCAGGGGTGTTAATTATTCCACAGATCAACTATGTCAGCAAAACTCTCTGATGACATTTAATTGGCCCTCTTTGGGCACTCATTAAAACACACACGCAAGCACGAACACACGCACGCACGCACACACACACACACACACGCACACACACACACACACGCACACCCACACACACACACAAACACGCGCGCACGCACATGCACATGCACACACGCACACCTGACCTACCCAGGGACTGTTACCTCAAAGGTGTTGTTGTGAAACTGTGTAATTATGTTTAGTTGATTGCATTCTACCCAGATCATTGAAGGGCAGACCAGGCTGTACTGCAGAGCCATAAAGAGACTGCATAAAGATCCACTCATTGTTATGTAGGTAAGGACTACGGACATACACTCACTCACAGATCATTACTTGGGATCTGGGTGTAAAGAAATAGCATTGTGTGATGAGGTGGTGTTGAAGGAGTCAGGCGCAGGAGGGTAAATCACAGAATAACAGGCGTTAATCCGCAAAATAAAGGTTTACGTAGAAATGTGTCAAACACACTCCAGGGCACAAAACAGACGCACTGGAAAATACAAGGCACATGGGAAAATACTCCCGTCGATACAAAATACACGAGCTCCACCGAGCTTCACTAACCTCCACAATAAACAATCACCCACACAGACAAGGAAACAGAGGGAACACTTATACCATGACTAATGAGGGAATAAGGACCAGGTGTGTGTGATTTGAAGACAAGACAAATGGAGTGATGATAAATGGATCGGCAGTGGCTAGTAAGCCGGTGACGCCTGAACGCCGAAACCTGCCCGAACAAGGAGGGGAGGCAGCCTCGGCGGAAGTCGTGACACATTGGTCCATTGGTGAGAGTTATTATCATGTGGTTGGTCGTGTATCCACTCGTAATCTAAGAGTTAATATCATGTGGTTGGGAGTGTATCCACTGGTAATCTAAGAGTTATTATCATGTGGTTGGGAGTGTATCCACTGGTAATCTAAGAGTTATTATCATGTGGTTGGGAGTGTATCCACTGGTAATCTAAGAGTTATATCATGTGGTTTGGGAGTGTATCCACTGGTAATCTAAGAGTTATTATCATGTGGTTGGGAGTGTATCCACTGGTAATCTAAGAGTTATTATCAATGTGGTTGGGAGTGTATCCACTGGTAATCTAAGAGGTATTATCATGTGGTTGGGAGTGTATCCCACTGGTAATCTAAGAGTTATTATCATGTGGGTTGGGAGTGTATCCACTGGTAATCTAAGAGTTATTATCATGTGGTTGGGAGTGTATCCACTGGTAATCTAAGAGTTATTATCATGTGGTTGGGAGTGTATCCACTGGTAATCTAAGAGTTATTATCATGTGGTTGGGAGTGTATCCACTGGTAATCTAAGAGGTATTATCATGTGGTTGGGAGTGTATCCACTGGTAATCTAAGAGTTATTATCATGTGGTTGGGAGTGTATCCACTGGTAATCTAAGAGTTATTATCATGTGGTTGGGAGTGTATCCACTGGTAATCTAAGAGTTATTATCATGTGGTTGGGAGTGTATCCACTGGTAATCTAAGAGTTATTATCATGTGGTTGGGAGTGTATCCACTCGTAATCTAAGAGTTATTATCATGTGGTTGGGAGTGTATCCACTGGTAATCTAAGAGTTATTATCATGTGGTTGGGAGTGTATCCACTGGTAATCTAAGAGTTATTATCATGTGGTTTGGGAGTGTATCCACTGGTAATCTAAGAGTTATTATCATGTGGTTGGGAGTGTATCCACTGGTAATCTATGAGTTATTATCATGTGGTTGGGAGTGTATCCACTGGTAATCTAAGAGTTATTATCATGTGGTTGGGAGTGTATCCACTGGTAATCTAAGAGTTATTATCATGTGGTTGGGAGTGTATCCACTGGTAATCTAAGAGTTATTATCATGTGGTTGGGAGTGTATCCACTGGTAATCTAAGAGTTATTATCATGTGGTTGGGAGTGTATCCACTGGTAATCTAAGAGTTATTATCATGTGGTTGGGAGTGTATCCATTGGTAATCTAAGAGTTATTATCATGTGGTTGGGAGTGTATCCACTGGTAATCTAAGAGTTATTATCATGTGGTTGGGAGTGTATCCACTGGTAATCTAATAGTTGATATAATGTGGTTGGGAGTGTATCCGTAAATACACGACATCCCTCTATCTACTGGCCACCGGACTGATCAATAGTACATTAAACTGGATAAATAGGTAGCAATCCACTTGGTCTTGAGGACGTGTTTAACAGACCTGTAATTGTGTGATCTATTCAAGGTTCCTTGGTGCTGAATATCTTGGAGAGAGTAAGACAGAGAAGAAGAGGCTGTGAAAAGGCAGAGAGAGTAAGACAGAGAAGAAGAGGCTGTGAAAAGGCAGAGAGAGTAAGACAGAGAAGAAGAGGCTGTGAAAAGGCAGAGAGAGAGAGACAGTCAGATATGTGAGAGCAGTCTTTCTCTCTCCCCTCAGGTAACCAATGAACTTATTTTCATTCCAATTATTGAAATTATAGAGGACTTAATGAGGGATGGACCCACAGCGCAAATTTACCATGACGACAACGAGAGGTCATTTTGTTCTCCTGTTAAAGAAGAGTAGCTACCGCTAATCACACTTCACTAGAAGGATGGTGGGAGGAGAGAGGGAGAGGGAGAGGGAGTTGGAGACGAGAGAGAGAGAGAGAGAGAGAGGGCAAGGGAGAGGGAGTTGGAGACGGAGATAGAGAGAGAGAGAGAGGAGAGAGAGAGAGAAGAGAGAGAGAGAGCGAGAGAGAGCGAGAGCGATGGAGAGGGTTGGGAGAAGGGAGAGAGAGAGAGAGAGGGAAAGGGAGAGGGAGTTGGAGACGGGAGAGAGAGAGAGAGAGAGAGAGAGAGAGAGAGAGAGAGGGAGAGGGAGTTGGAGACGGGAGAGAGAGAGAGAGTGAGAGAGAGAGAGAGAGATGGGAGAGAGAGAGAGAGATAGAGAGATATTTTTACAAAATTACCGTACGACAGACCACGTATTCACCCTGCACACCTTAATTGACAAACAAACAAACCAAAACAAAGACAAAGTCTTCTCATGCTTGTTGATTTCAAAAAACTGTTGACTCATTTGGCATGAGGTTCTGCTATACAAATTGATGAAAGTGGGGGGTTGGGGTAAAAACATACGACATTATAAAATCCATGTACACAAAAGTGTGCGGTTAAAATTGGCAAAAAACACACACATTTCTTTCCACAGGGCTGTGGGGTGAGACAGGGATGCAGTTTAAGCCCCACCAACTTCAACATATACAGTGGGGAAAAAAAGTATTTAGTCAGCCACCAATTGTGCAAGTTCTCCCACTTAAAAAGATGAGAGAGGCCTGTAATTTTCATCATAGGTACACGTCAACTATGACAGACAAAATGAGGAAAAAAATTCCAGAAAATCACATTGTAGGATTTTTAATGAATTTATTGGCATATGATGGTGGAAAATAAGTATTTGGTCAATAACAAAAGTTTCTCAATACTTTGTTATATACCCTTTGTTGGCAATGACACAGGTCAAACGTTTTCTGTAAGTCTTCACAAGGTTTTCACACACTGTTGCTGGTATTTTGGCCCATTCCTCCATGCAGATCTCCTCTAGAGCAGTGATGTTTTGGGGCTGTCGCTGGGCAACACAGACTTTCAACTCCCTCCAAAGATTTTCTATGGGGTTGAGATCTGGAGACTGGCTAGGCCACTCCAGGACCTTGAAATGCTTCTTACGAAGCCACTCCTTCGTTGCCCGGGCGGTGTGTTTGGGATCATTGTCATGCTGAAAGACCCAGCCACGTTTCATCTTCAATGCCCTTGCTGATGGAAGGAGGGTTTCACTCAAAATCTCACGATACATGGCCCCATTCATTCTTTCCTTTACACGGATCAGTCGTCCTGGTCCCTTTGCAGAAAACAACCCCAAAGCATGATGTTTCCAACCCCATGCTTCACAGTAGGTATGGTGTTCTTTGGATGCAACTCAGCATTCTTTGTCCTCCAAACATGACGAGTTGAGTTTTTACCAAAAAGTTATATTTTGGTTTCATCTGACCATATGACATTCTCCCAATCCTCTTCTGGATCATCCAAATGCACTTCAGACGGGCCTGGACATGTACTGGCTTAAGCAGGGGGACACGTCTCGCACTGCAGGATTTGAGTCCCTGGCGGCGTAGTGTGTTACTGATGGTTGGCTTTGTTACTTTGGTCCCAGCTCTCTGCAGGTCATTCACTAGGTCCCCCCCGTGTGGTTCTGTGATTTTTGCTCACCGTTCTTGTGATCATTTTGACCCCACGGGGTGAGATCTTGCGTGGAGCCCCAGATCGAGGGAGATTATCAGTGGTTTTGTATGTCTTCCATTTCCTAATAATTGCTCCCACAGTTGATTTCTTCAAACCAAGCTGCTTACCTATTGCAGATTCAGTCTTCCCAGCCTGGTGCAGGTCTACAATTTTGTTTTTGGTGTCCTTTGACAGCTCTTTGGTCTTGGCCATTGTGAAGTTTGGAGTGTGACTGTTTGAGGTTGTGGACAGGTGTATTTTATACTGATAACAAGTTCAAACAGGTGCCATTAATACAGGTAACGAGTGGAGGACAGAGGAGCCTCTGAAAGAAGAAGTTACAGGTCTGTGAGAGCCAGAAATCTTGCTTGTTTGTAGGTGACCAAATACTTATTTTCCACCATAATTTGCAAATAAATTCATTAAAAATCCTACTATGGGATTTTCTGGATTTTTTTTCCTCAATTTGTCTGTCATAGTTGACGTGTACCTATGATGAAAATTACAGGCCTCTCTCATCTTTTTAAGTGGGAGAACTTGCACAATTGGTGGCTGACTAAATACTTTTTTTCCCCCACTGTATATCAACGAATTGGCGAGGGCACTAGAACAGTCTGCAGTACCCGGCCTCACCATACTAGAATCTGAAGTCAAATGTTTACTGATGATCTGGTGCTTCTGTCCCCAACCAAGGAGGGCCTACAGCAGCACCTAGATCTTCTGCACAGATTCTGTCAGACCTGGGGTGTGACAGTAAATCTCAGTAAGACAAAAAATAATGGTGTTCCAAAAAAGGTCCAGTTGCCAGGACCACAAATACAAATTCCATCTAGACACTGTTGCCCTAGAGCACACAAAAAACTATACATACCTCGGCCTAAACATCAGCGCCACAGGTAACTTCCACAAAGCTGTGAATGACCTGACAGACAAAGCAAGAAGGGCCTTCTATGCCATCAAAAGGAACATAAAATTTGACATACCAATTAGAATCTGGCTAAAAATACTTGAATCAGTTACAGAACCCATTGCCCTTTATGGTTGTGAGGTCTGGGGTTCGCTCACCAACCAAGAATTCACAAAATGGGACAAACACCAAATTGAGACTCTGCATGCAGAATTCTGCAAAAATATCCTCAGTGTACAACGAAAAACACCAAATAATGCATGCAGAGCAGAATTAGGCCAATATCCGCTAATTTAAAAAATCCAGAAAAGAGCCGTTAAATTCTACAACCACCTAAAAGGAAGTGATTCCCAAACCTTCCATAACAAAGCCATCACCTACAGAGAGATGAACTTGGAGAAGAGTCCCATAAGCAAGCTGGTCCAGGACAACAACAACAACAACACAATTAGACCCAACCAAATCATGAGAAAACAAAAAGAGAATTACTTGACACATTGGAAAGAACAAACAAAAAAACTGAGCAACTAGAATGCTATTTGGCTCTAAACAGAGAGTACACAGTGGCAGAATACCTGACCACTGTGACTGACCCAAACTTAAGGAAAGCTTTGACTATGTACAGACTCAGTGAGCATAGCCTTGCTATTGAGAAAGGCCGCCGTAGGCAGACCTGGCTCTCAAGAGAAGACAGGCTATGTGCTCACTGCCCACAAAATGAGGTGGAAACTGAGCTGCACTTCCTAACCTCCTGCCAAATGTATGACCATTTTAGAGACACATATTTCCCTCAGATTACAGCGATCCACAAAGAATTCGAAAACAAACCCAATTTTGATAAACTCCCATATCTACTGGGTGAAAAACCACAGTGTGCCATCACAGCTACAAGATTTGTGACCTGTTGCCACAAGAAAAGGGCAACCAGTGAAGAACAAACACCATTATAAATATAACCCATATTTATGTTTATTTATTTTACCATTTGTACTTTAACTATTTGCACATTGTTACAACACTGTATATTAACATAATATGACATTTGAAATTTCTTTATTCTTTTGAAATTTCTGAGTGTAATGTTTACTGTTAATATTTATTGTTTATTTCACTTTTGTTTACTATCTACTTCACTTGCTTTGGCAATGTTAACATACGTTTCCCATGCCAATAAAGCCTTTAAATTGAAATTGAATTGAATTGAAATTGAGAGAGAGAGAGACAGTTGGAGATGGAAGGAGGAGAGAGAGAGAGAGAGAGAGAAGAGAGAGAGAGAGAGAGAAGAGAGAGAAGAGAGACAGAGAGAGAGATGGGAAGATGGAGAGAGAGAGAGACAGTTTTGGAGATGGGAGAGAGAGAGATAGCGTAGAGGAGAGGAGATATAGGAGAGAGAGAGATAAGAGTAGAGAGAGAGAGAGATAGAGATATGAGACCGATAGAATAGATGAGAGTAGATGGAGATAGAGATAGTAGACGTGAGAGATGTAGCGAGATACTAGAGCAGCATTACTACTATGAGATCTAGATAGCTCTAAGCTCACGATATGACATTTATACGCACGTCGTTGAGTCGATCGTTAGCTAGTATCGAGCAGAGAGTCCTCTACGCTCGTAATGCTACCGCTTGCTTGACTCTTACTCTACAAACCTGCTTGTAAATGTGACGAGGCGAGGCTGATCAGCCTGAGAGGCTGAGAGGCTGAGAGGCTGAGAGGCTGAGAGGCTGAGAGGCTGAGAGGCTGAGCAGGTGAGGAGAGTGCAGAGAGCTTGATAATTATAAAAAAGCAGTGAGGATTATGACGATCTGGGAATGAGCTGAAAGAGCCTGAAAGGCAATGCAGAGCATATTATTACTGTGAAAAAAAAGATCTGTACAAAGTTTCCCCTCCTTTCTCAGCTTGTGAGAGGAGGATTGAAAAGGGCTCCTATTATCTCAGAGTACTTAGAGTGTATTTAGAACCTTAACAACTGTAACTAAGCACTGTTCCTAGGTACATCATCACAGGAAGTTATTACTACTGAAAAGCTCACGTAACTTCAATCGCAATCCCTAATAAACTTTGTGGCTTTTAACATATCCTTTTAAAATTCAAAAGGCACTCGCACATCTGAGCTATCTTTTTTGCAGGTGCATGAGGCCGATACGCAAAGCTTATTAAAGAGCAGTGATACTATCAAGAGCAGTGATACTATCATGAGCAGTGATACTATCAAGAGCAGTGATACTATCAAGAGCAGTGATACTATCAAGAGCAGTGATACTATCAAGAGCAGTGATACTATCAAGAGCACTGATACTATCAAGAGCAGTGATACTATCAATAGCAGTGTGCGGGTTTCTTACATATACTTTTAGCAATGCACTAATATAAGGATCATTATAATGTTTTTTCTATTGCGTACAGACGCAGATGGGCCACTCATACAGCACGGTGTTCAGGTTTCTCCTGTGTTTTGTGTAGCTAGCTACATCATCAAAAGGTGTCATGAAGACTGAACTGCTCCAACCTCACTTCACATAACTACATCATCAAAAGGTGTCATGAAGACAGAACAGCTCCAACCTCACTTCACATAACTACATCATCAAAAGGTGTCATGAAGACTGAACTGCTCCAACCTCACTTCACATAACTACATCATCAAAAGGTGTCATTAAGACTGAACTGCTCCAACCTCACTTCACATAACTACATCATCAAAAGGTGTCATGAAGACAGAACAGCTCCAACCTCACTTCACATAACTACATCATCAAAAGGTGTCATGAGGACTGAACTGCTCCAACCTCACTTCACATAACTACAGCCTGAAACCATTTGCACATCCTGTACTCTGTATCAATTATCTGATCAATATTGAGGGTGTTAGTGTGTTGTATTAGGAATACCCTACTGTACTATCTATCCTGTACTATCTATCCTGTACTATCTATCCTGTACTATCTATCCTGTACTATCTATCCTGTACTATCTGTCCTGTACTATCTATCCTGTACTATATATCCTGTACTATCTATCCTGTACTATCTATCCTGTACTATCTATCCTGTACTATCTATCCTGTACTATCTATCCTGTACTATCTGTCCTGTACTATCTATCCTGTACTATCTATCCTGTACTATCCTGTACTATCTATCTGTACTATCTATCCTGTACTATTTATCCTGTACTATCTGTCCTGTACTATCTATCCTTGTAACTATCATCCTGTACTATCTATCCTGTACTATCTATTCCGTACTATCTATCCTGTACTATCTATCCTGTACTATTCTTCCTGTTACTATCTATCCTGTACTATCTAGTCCTGTACTATCTATCCTGTACTATCTTATCCTGTACTATTACCTGTACTATCCTCCTGTACTATCTATCCTGTACTATCTATCCTGTACTATCTATCCTGTAATATTTATCCTGTACTATCTATCCTGTACTATCTATCCTGTACTATCTATCCTGTACTATTATCCTGTACTATCTATCCTGTACTATCTATCCTGTACTATCTGTCCTGTACTATATGTCCTGTACTATCTATCCTGTACTATCTATCCTGTACTATCTGTCCTGTACTCCTATCTATCCGTACTATCTATCATGTACTATCCTATCCTGTACTATCTATCCTGTACTAACTGTCCTGTACTATCTGTCCTTACTATCTTCCTGTACATCTATCCTGTACTATCTATCCTGTACATCTATCCTGTCCCTATCTACCCTGTACTATCTTCCTGTACTATCTGTCCTGTAAATCTATCCTCTACTATCTATCCTTTACTATCTATCCTGTACATCTGTCCTGTACTATCTTTTCCTGTACAAATCGGCCCTGAAATATCTATCCTGTATATCTTTTCTGTACTATCTATCCTGTACTATCTGTCCTGTAATTTTCAAATCCTGTACTATCTTCCTGTACTATCTTATCCTGTACTATATATCCTGTACTATTTTCCCGTACTATCTGTCCTGTACTATCTGTCCTGTACTATCTACCCTTTTACTATCTATCCTGTACTATCTATCCTGTACTATCTATCCTGTAACTATCTATCCTGTACAATCTATCCTGTACTATCTATCCGTACTACTGTCTGTACTATCTGTCCTTTTACTATCAATCCTGTACTATCTGTCCTGTACTATCTTTTCCTGTACTATCTATCCTGTACTACTGTCCTGTACTATCTATCCTGCACTATCTATCCTGTACTAATCTATCCTGTACTATCTATCCTGTACTATCTATCCTGTACTATCTGTCCTGTACTATCTATCCTGTACTATCTATCCTGTACTATCTATCCTGTACTATCTGTCCTGTACTATCTATCCTGTACTATCTGTCCTGTACTATCTATCCTGTACTATCTATCCTGTACTATCTGTCCTGTACTATCTATCCTGTACTATCTGTCCTGTACTATCTATCCTGTACTATCTATCCTGTACTATATATCCTGTACTATCTGTCCTGGTACTATCTATCCTGTACTATCTATCCTGTACTATCCTATCCTGTACTATCTATCCTGTACTATCTACCCTGTACTATCTATCCTGTACTATCTGTCCTGTACTATCTATCCTGTACTACTATCCTGTACTATCTTCCTGTACTACCTATCCTGTACTATATATCCTGTACTATCTGTCCTGTACTATCTATCCTGTACTATCTATCCTGTACTATCTATCCTGTACAATCTATCCTGTACTATATATCCTGTACTATCTGTCCTGTACTATCTATCCTGTACTATCTGTCCTGTACTATCTATCCTGTACTATATGTCCTGTACTATCTATCCTGTACTATATGTCCTGTACTATCTATCCTGTACTATCTATCCTGTACTATCTATCCTGTACTATCTATCCTGTACTATCTATCCTGTACTATCTGTCCTGTACTATCTATCCTGTACTATCTATCCTGTACTATATAGCCTGTACTATCTGTCCTGTACTATATGTCCTGTACTATCTATCCTGTACTATCTATCCTGTACTATCTATCCTGTACTATATATCCTGTACTATCTGTCCTGTACTATCTATCCTGTACTATCTATCCTGTACTATCTATCCTGTACTATCTATCCTGTACTATCTATTATCTACTATCTGTCCTGTACTATCTATCCTGTACTATCTGTCCTGTACTATCTATCATGTACTATCTATCCTGTACTATCTATCCTGTAGTATCTATCCTGGTACTATCTATCCTGTACTATCTATCCTGTACTATCTGTCCTGTACATCTATCCTGTACTATCTATCCTGTACTATCTATCCTGTACTATCTATCCTGTTCTATCTATCCTGTACTATCTGTCCTGTACTATCTGTCCTGTACTATCTATCCTGTACTATCTATCCCTGTACTATCTATCCGTACTATTGTCTGTACTATCTCCTGTACTATCTATCCTGTACTATCTATCCTGTACTATCTATCCCTGTACTATCGAATCCTGTACTATCTATCCTGTACAATCTATCCTGTACTATATATCCTGTACTATCTGTCCTGTACTATCTAGTCCCTGTATTAATCCTGTACTATGTCCTGTAACTATCTATCCTGTACTATATGTCCTGTACTATCTATCCTGTACTATATGTCCTGTACTATCTCCGTACTATCTATCCTGTACTATCTATCCTGTACTATCTATCCTGTACTATCTGTCCTGTACTATCTATCCTGTACTATCTATCCGATTACTATCTATCCTGTACTATCTGTCCTGTACTATCCTGTGCTATCTTCTGTACTATCTATCCTGTACTATCTTCCTGTACTTATCCTGTACTATCTATCCTGTACTATCTATCCTGTACTATCTATCCTTACTATCTATCCCTGTACTATCTATCCTCTACTATCTATCCTGTACTATCTATCCTGTACTATCTTCCTGTACTATCTATCCTGTACTATCTATCCTGTACTATCTATCCTGTACTATCTATCCTGTACTATCTATTATCTACTATCTGTCCTGTACTATCTATCCTGTACTATCTATCCTGTACTATCTATCCTGTACTATCTATCCTGTACTATCTATTATCTACTATCTGTCCTGTACTATCTGTCCTTTACTATCTATCCTGTACTATCTATCCTGTACTATCTATCATCTACTATCTATCCTGTACTATCTATCCTGTACTATCTATCCTGTACTATCTATCCTGTACTATCTATCCTGTACTATCTATCCTGTACTATCTATCCTGTACTATCTATCCTGTACTTCTATCCTGTACTATCTATCCTGTACTATCTATCCGGTACTATCTATCCTACTATCTATCTATCTATCCTGTACTATCTATCCTGTACTATCTGTCCTGTACTATCTATCCTGTACTATCTATCCTGTACTATCTATCCTGTTACTATCTATCCTGTACTATCTATTATCTACTATCTGTCCTGTACTATCTATCCTGTACTATCTATCCTGGACTATCTATCCTGTACTATCTATCCTGTACTATCTTATATACTACTATCTGTCCTGTACGATCTGTCCTTTACTATCTATCCTGTACTATCTATCCGTACTATCTATCATCTACTATTATCCTGTACTATCTATCCTGTACTATCTATCCTGTACTATCTATCCTGTACTATCTATCCTGTACTATATCTATCCTGTACTATCTATCCTGTACTATCTGTCCTGTACTATCTGTCCTGTACTATCTATACTGTACTATCTATCCTGTACTATCTATCCTGTACTATCTGTCCTGTACTATCTATCCTGTACTATCTATCCTGTACTATCCGTACTAATCTGTCCTGTACTATCTATCCTGTACTATCTATCCTGTACTATCTATCCTGTACTTCTATCCTGTACATATATGTCCTGTACTATCTATCCTGTACTATCTATCCTGTACTATCTATCCTGTACTATCTGTCCTGTACTATCTATCCTGTACTATCTATCCTGTACTATCTATCCTGTACTATCTATCCTGTACTATCTGTCCTGTACTATCTATCCTGTACTATCTATCCTGTACTATCTATCCTGTACTATCTATCCTGTACTATCTGTCCTGTACTATCTATCCTGTACAATCTATCCTCTACTATCTATCCTGTACTATCTATCCTGTACTATCTATCCTGTACTATCTGTCCTGTACTATCTGTCCTGTAATATCTATCCTCTACTATCTATCCTTTACTATCTATCCTGTACTATCTGTCCTGTACTATCTGTCCTTTACTATCTATCCTGTACTATCTATCCTGTACTATCTATCATCTACTATCTATCCTGTACTATCTATCCTGTACTATCTATCCTGTACTATCTATCCTGTACTATCTATCCTGTACTATCTATCCTGTACTATCTATCCTGTACTATCTATCCTGTACTATCTGTCCTGTACTATCTGTCCTGTACTATCTATACTGTACTATCTATCCTGTACTATCTATCCTGTACTATCTGTCCTGTACTATCTATCCTGTACTATCTATCCTGTACTATCTATCCTGTACTATCTGTCCTGTACTATCTATCCTGTACTATCTATCCTGTACTATCTATCCTGTACTATCTATCCTGTACTATATGTCCTGTACTATCTATCCTGTACTATCTATCCTGTACTATCTATCCTGTACTATCTATCCTGTACTATCTGTCCTGTACTATCTATCCTGTACTATCTATCCTGTACTATCTATCCTGTACTATCTATCCTGTACTATCTGTCCTGTACTATCTATCCTGTAGTATCTATCCTGTACTATCTATCCTGTACTATCTATCCTGTACTATCTGTCCTGTACTATCTATCCTGTACAATCTATCCTCTACTATCTATCCTGTACTATCTATCCTGTACTATCTATCCTGTACTATCTATCCTGTACTATCTATCCTGTACTATCTGTCCTGTACTATCTGTCCTGTACTATCTATCCTGTACTATCTGTCCTGTACTATCTATCCTGTACTATCTGTCCTGTATATCTATCCTGTACTATCTATCCTGTACTATCTATCCTGTACAATCTATCCTGTACTATCTATCCTGTACTATCTGTCCTGTACTATCTATCCTGTACTATCTATCCTGTACTATCTATCCTGTACTATCTATCCTGTATCATCTATCCTGTACTATCTATCCTGTACAATCTATCCTGTACTATCTATCCTGTACTATCTGTCCTGTACTATCTGTCCTGTACTATCAATCCTGTACTATCTGTCCTGTACTATCTATCCTGTACTATCTATCCTGTACTATCTGTCCTGTACTATCTATCCTGCACTATCTATCCTGTACTATCTATCCTGTACTATCTATCCTGTACTATCTATCCTGTACTATCTGTCCTGTACTATCTATCCTGTACTATCTATCCTGTACTATCTATCCTGTACTATCTGTCCTGTACTATCTATCCTGTACTATCTGTCCTGTACTATCTATCCTGTACTATCTATCCTGTACTATCTGTCCTGTACTATCTATCCTGTACTATCTGTCCTGTACTATCTATCCTGTACTATCTATCCTGTACTATATATCCTGTACTATCTGTCCTGTACTATCTATCCTGTACTATCTATCCTGTACTATCTATCCTGTACTATCTATCATGTACTATCTACCCTGTACTATCTATCCTGTACTATCTGTCCTGTACTATCTATCCTGTACTATCTATCCTGTACTATCTGTCCTGTACTACCTATCCTGTACTATATATCCTGTACTATCTGTCCTGTACTATCTATCCTGTACTATCTATCCTGTACTATCTATCCTGTACAATCTATCCTGTACTATCTGTCCTGTACTATATATCCTGTACTATCTGTCTTGTACTATCTATCCTGTACTATATGTCCTGTACTATCTATCCTGTACTATATGTCCTGTACTATCTATCCTGTACTATCTATCCTGTACTATCTATCCTGTACTATCTATCCTGTACTATCTATCCTGTACTATCTGTCCTGTACTATCTATCCTGTACTATCTATCCTGTACTATATAGCCTGTACTATCTGTCCTGTACTATATGTCCTGTACTATCTATCCTGTACTATCTATCCTGTACTATCTATCCTGTACTATATATCCTGTACTATCTGTCCTGTACTATCTATCCTGTACTATCTATCCTGTACTATCTATCCTGTACTATCTATCCTGTACTATCTATTATCTACTATCTGTCCTGTACTATCTATCCTGTACTATCTGTCCTGTACTATCTATCATGTACTATCTATCCTGTACTATCTATCCTGTACTATCTATCCTGTACTATCTATCCTGTACTATCTATCCTGTACTATCTGTCCTGTACTATCTGTCCTGTACTATCTATCCTGTACTATCTATCCTGTACTATCTATCCTGTACTATCTGTCCTGTACTATCTATCCTGTACTATCTATCCTGTACTATCTATCCTGTACTATCTGTCCTGTACTATCTGTCCTGTACTATCTATCCTGTACTATCTATCCTGTACTATCTATCCTGTACTATATGTCCTGCACTATCTATCCTGTACTATCTATCCTGTACTATATGTCCTGTACTATCTATCCTGTACTATCTATCCTGTACTATCTATCCTGTACTATCTATCCTGTACTATCGTCCTGTACTATCTATCGTACTATCTATCCTGTACTATCTATCCTGTACTATCTATCCTGTACTATCTATCCTGTACTATCTATCCTGTACTATCTATCCTGTACTATCTATCCTGTACTATCTATCCTGTACTATCTATCCTGTACTATCTATCCTGTACATCCTGTACTATCTGTCCTGTACTATCTATCCTGTACTATCTATCCTCTACTATCTATCCTGTACTATCTATCCTGTACTATCTATCCTGTACTATCTGTCCTGTACTATCTATCCTGTACTATCTATCCTGTACTATCTATCCTGTACTATCTATCCTGTACTATCTATTATCTACTATCTGTCCTGTACTATCTATCCTGTACTATCTATCCTGTACTATCTATCCTGTACTATCTATCCTTTACTATCTATTATCTACTATCTGTCCTGTACTATCTGTCCTTTACTGTCTATCCTGTACTATCTATCCTGTACTATCTATCATCTACTATCTATCCTGTACTATCTATCCTGTACTATCTATCCTGTACTATCTATCCTGTGCTATCTATCCTGTACTATCTATCCTGTACTATCTATCCTGTACTATCTATCCTGTACTATCTGTCCTGTACTATCTGTCCTGTACTATCTATACTGTACTATCTATCCTGTACTATCTATCCTGTACTATCTGTCCTGTACTATCTATCCTGTACTATCTATCCTGTACTATCTGTCCTGTACTATCTATCCTGTACTATCTATCCTGTACTATCTATCCTGTACTATCTATCCTGTACTATATGTCCTGTACTATCTATCCTGTACTATCTATCCTGTACTATCTATCCTGTACTATCTATCCTGTACTATCTGTCCTGTACTATCTATCCTGTACTATCTATCCTGTACTATCTATCCTGTACTATCTGTCCTGTACTATCTATCCTGTACTATCTATCCTGTACTATCTATCCTGTACTATCTATCCTGTACTATCTATTATCTACTATCTGTCCTGTACTATCTATCCTGTACTATCTATCCTGTACTATCTATCCTGTACTATCTATTATCTACTATCTGTCCTGTACTATCTGTCCTTTACTATCTATCCTGTACTATCTATCCTGTACTATCTATCATCTACTATCTATCCTGTACTATCTATCCTGTACTATCTGTCCTGTACTATCTATCCTGTACTATCTATCCTGTACTATCTATCCTGTACTATCTATCCTGTACTATCTATCCTGTACTATCTATCCTGTACTATCTGTCCTGTACTATCTATCCTGTACTATCTATCATGTACTATCTGTAGCCTGTCAACTATGCCTCTGTCTATCCCTGTTCTCTCCTCTCCGCACAGGCTATACAAACGCCTCACACCGCGTGGCTGCTGCCTCTCTAACCTGGTGGTCCCTGCGCGCACGACCCACGTGGAGTTCCAGGTCTCAGGCAGCCTCTGGAACTGCCGTTCTGCTGCCAACAAGGCAGAGTTCATCTCAGCCTATGCTACCCTCCAGTCCCTCGACTTCTTGGCGCTGACAGAAACATGGATTACCACAGAAAACACTGCTACTCCTACTGCTCTTTCCTCGTCTGACCATGTGTTCTCACATACCCCGAGAGCATCTGGTCAGCGCGGCGGTGGCACAGGAATCCTCATCTCTCCCAAGTGGACATTCTCTCTTTTTCCCCTGACCCATCTGTCTATCTCCTCATTTGAATTCCATGCTGTCACAGTCACTAGCCCATTCAAGCTTAACATCCTTGTCATTTATCGCCCTCCAGGTTCCCTTGGAGAGTTCATCAATGAGCTTGACGCCTTGATAAGTTCCTTTCCTGAGGATGGTTCACCCCTCACAGTTCTGGGTGACTTCAACCTCCCTACGTCTACCTTTGACTCATTTCTCTCTGCGTCCTTCTTTCCACTCCTCTCCTCTTTTGACCTCACCCTCTCACCGTCCCCCCCTACTCACAAGGGATACGCTTGACCTCATCTTTACTAGATGCTGTTCTTCTACTAATCTCACTGCAACTCCGCTCCATGTCTCCGACCACTACTTTGTATCCTTTTCTCTCTCGCTCTCCTCCAACACTACTCACTCTGCCCCTACTTAGATGGTAATGCGCCGTCGCAACCTTCGCTCTCTCTCTCCCGCTACTCTCTCCTCTTCCATCCTATCATCTCTTCCCTCTGCTCAATCCTTCTCCCTCCAATCTCCTGATTCTGCCTCCTCAACCCTCCTCTCCTCCCTTTCTGCATCCTTTGACTCTCTATGTCCCCTATCCTCCTGGCCGGCTCGGTCCTCCCCTCCTGCTCCGTGGCTTGATGACTCATTGCGAGCTCACAGAACAGGGCTCCGGGCAGCTGAGCAGAAATGGAGGAAAACTAGACTCCCTGCGGACCTGGCATCTCTTCACTCCCTCCTCTCTACATTTTCTTCATCTGTTTCTGCTGCTAAAGCCACTTTCTACCACTCTAAATTCCAAGCATCTGCCTCTAACCCTAGGAAGCTCTTTGCCAACTTCTCCTCCCTGCTGAATCCTCCTCCCCCTCCCCCCCTCCTCCCTCTCTGTGGATGACTTCGTCAACCATTTTGAAAAGAAGGTTGACGACATCCGATCCTCGTTTGTTAAGTCAAATGACACTGCTGGTCCTGCTCACACTGCCCTACCCTATGTGTTGATTTCTTTCTCCCCTCTCTCTGCAGATAAAATCTTGCGACTTGTGACTGCAGGCCGCCCAACAACCTGCCCGCTTGACCCTATCCCCTCCTTTCTTCTCCAGACCATCTCCGGTGACCTTCTCCCTTACCTCACCTCGCTCATCAACTCATCCTTGACTGCTGGCTATGTCCCTTCCATCTTCAAGAGAGCGAGAGTTGCACCCCTTCTCAAAAAACCAACACTCGATCCCTCTGATGTCAACAACTACAGACCAGTATCCTTTCTTTCTTTTCTCTCCAAAACTCTTGAATGTGCCGTCTTTAGCCAACTCTCTTGCTTTCTCTCTCAGAATGACCTTCTTGATCCAAACCAGTCAGGTTTCAAGACTGGTCATTCAACTGAGACTGCTCTTCTCTGTGTCACGGAGGCTCTCCGCACTGCTAAAGCTAACTCTCTCTCCTCTGCTCTTGTCCTTCTAGACCTGTCTGCTGCCTTTGATACTGTGAACCATCAGATCCTCCTCTCCACCCTCTCTGAGCTGGGCATCTCCGGCGCGGCTCACTCTTGGATTGCGTCCTACCTGACCGGTCGCTCCTACCAAGTGGCGTGGCGAGAATCTGTCTCCGCACCACGTGCTCTCACCACTGGTGTCCCCCAGGGCTCAGTTCTAGGCCCTCTCCTATTCTCGCTATACACCAAGTCACTTGGCTCGGTCATATCCTCACATGGCCTCTCCTATCATTGCTACGCAGACGACACACAACTAATCTTCTCCTTTCCCCCTTCTGATAACCAGGTGGCGAATTGCATCTCTGCATGTCTGGCAGACATATCAGTGTGGATGACGGATCACCACCTCAAGCTGAACCTCGGCAAGATGGAGCTGCTCTTCCTCCCGGGGAAGGACTGCCCATTCTATGATCTCGCCATCACGGTTGACAACTCCGTTGTGTCCTCCTCCCAGAGTGCAAAGAGCCTTGGCGTGACCCTGGACAACACCCTGTCGTTCTCCGCTAACATCAAGGCGGTGACCCGATCCTGTAGGTTTATGATCTACAACATTCGGAGAGTACGACCCTGCCTTACACAGGAAGTGGCACAGGTCCTAATCCAGGCACTTGTCATCTCCCGTCTGGATTACTGCAACTAGCTGTTGGCTGGGCTCCCTGCCTGTGCCATTAAACCCCTACAACTCATCCAGAATGCCGCAGCCCGTCTGGTGTTCAACCTTCCCAAGTTCTCTCACGTCACCCCGCTCCTCCGCACACTCCACTGGCTTCCAGTTGAAGCTTGCATCTGCTACAAGACCATGGTGCTTGCCTACGGAGCTGTGAGGGGAATGGCACCTCCGTACCTTCAGGCTCTGATCAGTCCCTGCACCCAAACGAGGGCATTGCGTTCATCCACCTCTGGCCTGCTGGTCCCCCTACCTCTGCGGAAGCACAGTTCCCGCTCAGCCCAGTCAAAACTGTTCGCTGCTCTGGCACCCCAATGGTGGAACAAGCTCCCTCACGACGGCAGGACAGCGGAGTCACTCACCACCTTCCGGAGACACTTGAAACCCCACCTCTTTAAGGAATACCTGGGATAGGATAAATGAATCCTTCTACCCCCCCCTTACCCAACCCCCCACCCCCCCAAAAAAATAAAATATATATATATAATACATATTGTAAAGTCGTTATCCCACTGGCTATAAGGTGAATGCATCAATTTGTAAGTCGCTCTGGATAAGAGCGTCTGCTAAATGACGTAAATGTAAATGTAAATGTACTATATGTCCTGTACTATCTATCCTGTACTATCTATCCTGTACTATCTGTCCTGTACTATATGTCCTGTACTATCTATCCTGTACTATCTATCCTGTACTATCTATCCTGTACTATCTGTCCTGTACTATCTATCCTGTACTATCTATCCTGTACTATCTATCCTGTACTATCTATCCTGTACTATCTGTCCTGTACTATCTATCCTGTACTATCTATCCTGTACTATCTATCCTGTACTATCTATCCTGTACTATCTATCCTGTACTATCTATCCTGTACTATCTATCCTGTACTATCTATCCTGTACTATCTGTCATGTACTATCTATCCTGTACTATCTATCCTGTACTATCTATCCTGTACTATCTATCCTGTACTATCTGTCCTGTACTATCTATCCTGTACTATCTATCCTGTACTATCTATCCTGTACTATCTATCCTGTACTATCTATCCTGTACTATCTGTCCTGTCCTATGTATCCTGTCCCAGCCCAGCCCCAACCCACCCTGCTTCAGTCCTAGCCCCAGCCCCAGCCCCAGCCCCAGCCCACCCTGCTTCAGTCCCAGCCCCAGCCCCAGCCCACCCTGCTTCAGCCCCAGCCCCAGCCCAGCCCCAGCCCAGCCCCAGCCCAGCCCCAGCCCACCCTGCATCAGTCCCATTCCCAGCCCCAGCCCACCCTGCTTCAGTCCCATTCCCAGCCCCAGCCCACCCTGCTTCAGTCCCAGCCCCAGCCCACCCTGCTTCAGTCCCAGTCCCAGCCCCAGCCCCAGCCCACCCTGCGTCAGTCCCAGCCCCAGCCCCAGCCCCAGTCCCAGCCCACCCTGCGTCAGTCCCAGCCCCAGCCCCAGCCCAGCCCCAACCCCAACCCCAGCCCACCCTGCGTCAGCCCCAACCCCAACCCCAGCCCCAGCCCACCCTGCGTCAGTCCCAGCCCCAGCCCCAGCCCCAGCCCACCCTGCGTCAGTCCCAACCCCAGCCCCAGCCCCAGCCCACCCTGCGTCAGTCCCAACCCCAGCCCCAGCCCACCCAGTCCCAGCCCCAGCCCCAGCCCACCCTGCTTCAGTCCCAGCCCCAGCCCCAGCCCACCCTGCGTCAGCCCCAGCCCCAGCCTAGCCCAGCATTTGCGCCATAAAAAGAGTAATGTGATATCTAAGATAACAGAAATGAGATTACTCAGGCTTCCATAACTGAGGACTGTCAGGAGGAGACAGAGTGAGGGATTACCGTCTTTATGCCAGAGCAGCCATTTCCCATTAGGATGTCTCAGTCGGCACGGCAACGCCGGTGGCACCCAAGCTCCAAGGCTGTTATTGCATGACACTAGGATCCTTCTTCACAACTTAAAGTGTGACAAAGAAAGCAGGATTGATGCTGGCTCTCATTATTGCTTATGTATTTTGGGATGAGAAAGGGGTTATTGCCAGTGAGAATGGATGGATGGATGGGGCTGGGATCAGAAGAAATGAAACTTGATGGATTTGTTGTGGGTTTTCAGAGGACTTCAGGGGGACTGGATGAGAGGCAGGTGGGAGGCAGCTTTGAACGGTGTAGAAAATGTCACTTTAATAACACATAGAAATGAAAGATAACAGGAAAAGAACGATGATAAAGAATCTGACATTGTCATATGTAAAATGAATACGATTTCCTTCAATTTCCTCAATTTGATATCCGTTTTGCTTTGATCAAAGATTGTGGAAGATTGCATAATGCTATAAAAGAGATGTTGAAGAGAACAATATCAGTGCATCAGATCTAATGGGACAGTGGCACAAATAGGATGTACTGTATTTTTCTCACATAATATGAAACTAAGTCAATGTGAATAAACTACGCACATTTCTATAAGAAAATTACCAGATTTCTGTCTGAAATACATGTGTATTTTTCCACTCCGTCTGTCATGAAAAACATAACTGCTCTATAATATCCTAAAAAAAACATTTCTGGTCCAATTTACTGAGAATACTAGCGCTACGTGACAGAATTTATTTTAGGCTCCCAAACAGATTGTTATGTGACCACAATTATATATATATATTTTTTTGTCATTTAGCAGACGCTCTTATCCAGAGCAACTCACAGGAGCAATTAGGGTTAAGTGCCTTGCTCAAGGGCACATCGACAGATTTTTCACCTAGTCAGTTCGGGGATTAGAACCAGCGACCTTGCGATTACTGGCACAACACTCTTAACCACTAAGCTACCTGCCGCCCATTGTTCCATCTATTTCACACTAGTAATGTTTGGTGGAGCCCGTCTGGTGTTCAACCTTCCCAAGTTCTCTCACGTCACCCTGCTCCTCCGCACACTCCACTGGCTTCCAGTTGAAGCTCGCATCTACTACAAAACCATGGTGCTTGCCTACGGAGCTGTGAGGGGGAACGGCACCTCCTTACCTTCAGGCTCTGATAAGACCCTACACCCAAACGTGGGCACTACGTTCATCCACCTCTGGCCTGCTAGCCCCCCTACCAAAAGTAGTGCACTAAATATGGAATAGGGTGCCATTTGGGAGGAAGTCGATGGTAAAATGAATGGCTACTGGCCGTAGGGAGCGCTCTAAGGTGTTACGACCGATTTGTTACGCTTGACGTCGTTCGTTCTCTCTCTCCTCTCCACGGCCTCTAGACCCAGGCTGTATTTTACAGGACACACTGGCAGCTAAGGCGCATGTTAAAATAAAAGGAGTGTTGTCTTTTCTCCGAGACCAGGATACTCCGAGATCATGATGTGTATTTCATGTCTACAGGATACTCTTTTTATTTATTTAGGGGGTAGATCAGCTTTAATATTGCAGATAGATTGTAGCTTCCATCAATGTAAAAGTCTGCATCATTTCCAATCCCCCATATATATATATATTTATTTTAAAATATATTTTCCTTTATTATTTTCCCCTAACCCTACCACCCCTCCCCTAATTGGAGTAAACTAATGGAGGCTCTCTGTCTTTCTAATGTTATATATCTTCCTCCAAGACCAACACAGGTCACAAGGGGAAACAGGGACAGCTTTATTTTCCAAAATTCTAAAAAAATTCTCCAGGTTCCCGGCTCCTGGATTTGAATGCGCTCCAACAGACGTGATTGGTCCAGAGAGAAGAATAACACTATGATTGGTCCGGACAACAATGACAACGCGTGATGCTTTCGTTTGAATAACAGCAGCTGGCCAGGTTGTGCGGGCCCCTTAGTAACAACAGCGGTTGCCGAGGAAGCTGTGTCATCTGTTGACATACTGAGGGGCCCCAGTAATTACACATCAACAATAGAACCAGAGACAGGAAGTGATGTATATCCTCCCAGCTGATGAGGCTCTGTGTCAGCGAACAACAGCAGGAACGTGTGGGGCCTTTGTCAGGGTGAGACTGAGCCATAAGGTCCTTCCCCCCCCCAGACTCTCTCCACCTCCCATCTGCCTCCATACTAATGCATAGCAACATGCTGCTCCAACGGTTCCTCACCGACTCAGACAATGTCAAGGCTTCAATGAGAGGATGTTAAAGATTTGAAAAGTCAGTCAATGACTCTCATTTAAATGTGTCTGAGTCCAGTGGCTAGACGGAAATAAGGGAGAAGCCAATAGCAGCAGTCTCAGCAGATTTGAATTGTGTCTGTAAGATGGAAGTTGCCTGCCTATATATGGCTGAGTTTATCTTTAAAGCACGTTTTATTTTTATTTTTTTGAAAGATTTTTTTATTTTTTTGTCAGATGTGAAAGCAAATGTTGCAAATGGATGTTTTTAAAGAACACTTTTGTGGTAATATATAAAATGCTATAATTTATTAAATTACGGTAATTTTCAGAAGCTTTTTGTGTCACTTGTTGTGTCTCAGTTACATATCAAATTGTAAAATCAAAATTTTAAATGACCAGAGAGGAGGTAAGAGGAAGGACTTATTTAGTGTTTAATACACTACATAACCATAAGTATGTGGACACCTGCTCGTCGAACATCTCATTCCAAAATCATGGGCATCAATATGGAGTTGGTCCCCCCCCCCTTTGCTTCTATAACAGCCTCCACTCTTCTGGGAAGGCTTTCCACTAGATGTTGGAACATTGCTGCGGGGACTTGCTTCCATTCAGCCACAAGAGCATTAGTGAGGTCTGGTACTGATGTTGGGCGATTAGGCCTGGCTCGCGGTCTGCGTTCCAATGAAGTGATAATGCCCTCGAAGCCGGTGTTTGGAGGATATATTGGCCCGGGTGTTGTTAGGCCCAAGACGTTGGGGGTTGTTAGGCCTGAGACGAAGTCTAGGGCTGGCAAACCGTGCCAATATATCCTCCAAACACCGGTTTTCGAGGCCATAATTTTTACTTTTATACAACGGGTTACCAACATATTCAAATAATGATTTACATATTTTCATTAAAAACGTTATTTTGATGAATTTTATTCATACTATTTCATCCTTCCACAAGATATAGTCCCGACTCAAATCTAGGGTTGCTACCCAAGCCGGCTGGTCATTCGTTCTATCGGTTCGGTTGCCAGAGACGCGACCCAGTCGTCAAGTCTTTTTGTTCTGTATCTATGGACGCGACTCAGTCGTTAGTTCTAAATGTTCTATTGCCATACTGGCTGGCAACGTTCTTATCCCTTGCTTGCTAGCTAGCCAACTACGGTTAACTTACAGTCACGTCAAACAGTGCAGCCAAAATAACAGCAAAAGTAGCTGCATTTGCGTTTGTTTAAGCTGTTTTCTATTGACATTTCTTTGTGTATATCCATAAAAATTATGCTGATTCATGATTTCGACTGGCTGATACAAGCTGCCTGCCTGTCTCTCTCACTCATCCCGACCCATTCATTGCTATGGGACAGCTGGAGATTGAATGTCAATACTGAAAGCAATGTTGCAAATGTCAGAGAGACAGACAGCAAGGTTTATACAAATCTCCGCTGTTGAAAACTAAACGTCTAGTTTAAAAGAAGTGGGAGATACTGTCTAGATCAGGGGTGTCAAACGTACGGCCCGCGGGCCGGATCAGGCCCGCAAACGGGTTTAATCCGGCCTGCGAGATGATTATTTTTTTTTAAGTATAAAAATGCGCTGCAATTTTTCAATAAAATAAACTGCTGTTCCAATTGCGTCCACTGGATGGCGCAATAGCAATTGTGTTAAGCAAGCAAACTGTTTATACCGGGGCAGAGCAAGTAGGTCAAGCACGTGCAGCCAATGAGCTACTTTGTTTTGCCCGCGATATTTATTACGGCTTCTACTTTTAACATTATGTGCTTTGGCACCCTCATTGCCCCAATATGTCTCTGTCAAAAAAGAGAAAAGTGGACGCAGAGTGCAGAGTGTTCCAAGAAAAATTGTCATCCTATTTAATCACGGAATTGAATGGGAAAGCTGTATGTTTGGTGTGTTCAGAGCATGTTGCAGTGCTGAAAGAATATAACCTTCGTCGCCACTATGTGAGTCTTCATGCCGACAAATATGACAACTTTCAAGGACAGCGGAGATGAGAGAAGGTGAATGAACTGTTGGCGGGTCTGAAGAAACAGCAGTCTGTGTTTACTCACAGCCGAGACATCAGTGACGCTGCAGTGAAAGCTAGCTACCTCATTGCTAATGAAATCGCAGTGGCTTCAAAACCATTTAGTGAGGGTGAATTTGTAAAAACATGCATGATGAAGGCAGCGGAGATTGTGTGCCCTGAAAAGCGGCAGGCTTTTGCAAATATCAGCCTGACAAGAAACACAGTTGCAGACAGGATTTCCGATCTTTCAGTGGATTTGGACAGCCAGTTGAAGCAAAAAGTAAAGTCATTTATTGTGTTTTCGGTTGCAATTGATGAAAGCACGGACATTACAGATGTTGCACAACTGGCCAGTTTTTCATTGAAAAACACATTGACCGTCACCGAGGAGTTCGTGGAGTTGGTGCCGATGACAGATACAACGACAGCAGCTGATATTTTTACCGCACTCGTCGGCGCGCTGGACAGGGTCGGAGTGGACTGGTCCCGCGCTGTCAGCCTGGCTACAGATGGTGCGCCCTCAATGATCGGGAAAAAAGCAGGCGTTGTGACAAAGTTCAGAGAGAAAGTGCAATCTGCAAATGGAGGACGTGATTTTTTGACTTTTCACTGTATTTTGCACCAGGAGGCTTTGTGTTGCAAGTCATTAAAGATGGATAACGTCATGAAGATGGTCATCCAAACTGTTAATTTCATCCGATCCAGAAGCCTGAATCACCGTCAGTTTGACAGCCTTCTCAGAGAGAAAGACCACATCTATGGCCTGCCATACCACACTGAGGTAAGATGGTTAAGCCGAGGTGCTGTGCTGAGGCGTTTCTTTGATTTACGAGAAGAAATTGAACAGTTCATGGAAGAAAAGGGCAAACCAGTGTTAGAATTTCATTCCGCAGAATGGATGCCGGACCTTGCATTTATGGTGGATGTTACAGAGCACCTGAATAACTTGAACAAACAGCTGCAAGGGCGCAACAAAGTTGTCACACAGTATTATGATAGCATACGTTCTTTCAAGTTGAAGCTGTCATTGTGGGAGACGCAACTTGCCGGTGGTGATGCAGCTCACTTCCCCTGTCTGAAAAATGTGTGCACGACCCAACATGTGGCAGACATGAAGCGGTTCAAAGATAAAATAACTGGACTGTTACGGGAGTTTGAGCAACGCTTTCAGATTTATGTTATATGTTTTTATGTTGATGTGCTATTGTTTTTAATTGATTTTATTTTATTTGTATATTTAACCTATTCTTGACTCTGTGGTTCTTGCACTTGTTTGGGGAACAGGATTTCATTATTTTTATCTATATTTCTGCCTGAGAAATGACACCCTGATATAGTTCTGTGATCTGTGATATACTTCTGTGAATCACTGAGGCATTGTGTGTTTGTGTGTTCTTTGTCCTCAGAACTTTCAAATAACTTGAGGTGTTTTATGATTAATAGTGATGTTGTGCTTTTGGACACTGTCCTCAGGCTCCAGCTTTATGTTTATATGTTTTTATGTTGATGTGCTATTGTTTTTAATTGATTTTATTTTATTTGTATATTTAACCTATTCTTGACTCTGTGGTTCTTGCACTTGTTTGGAGAACAGGATTTCATTATTTTTATCTACATTTCTGCCTGAGAAATGACACCCTGATATAGTTCTGTGATCTGTGAAACAGTTCTGTTAATCACTGAGGCATTGTGTGTTTGTGTGTTCTTTTTCTTTAGAATTTTCAAATAAACTTGACGGGTTTTATGATTAATAGTGATGTTGTGCTTGTACTATTTTGGACACACTGTCCTCAGGCTCCAGCTTTATGTTGTATGTTGATCGTATTAAAACAAAGAAAACAATCTGAAGTTGTTGTTTTTAAGTTATATATACCATGATTTTTCCGGTCCGGCCCACTTGGGAATAAATTTTCCTCCATGTGGCCCCTGAGCTAAAATGAGTTTAACACCCCTGGTCTAGATGCTTTTTACAGTGGAAATCAAGTTTATAAATTGCCTGGCTGGGCTGATGAGACAGTGGATTGCGTAGTGAGATGTGAGTAAATAGGCATTGCAACGTCATAGTTTAGCTGGTGGTAACTTGTGGAATAGACACCGGCTGGAATGCGGTTTTAACCAATCAGCATCCAGGATTAGACCCACCCGTTGTATAATTCATCACAAAGATGGCAATATGCATTCGGGCAAGTAGTGTTCTCCTGGCATCCGCCAAACTCATATTCATCCGTCAGACTGCCAGATGGTGAAGCGTGATTCATCATTCCAGAGAACCCGTTTCCACTGCTCCAGAGTCCAACGGCGGAAAGCTTTACACCACTCCAGCTGACGCTTGGCATTGCGCAGCGTGATCTTAGGCTTGTGTGCGGCTGCTCGGCCATGGAAACCCATTTCATGAAGCTCCCGTCAAACAGTTCTTGTGCTGACCGTTGCTTCCAGAGGCAGTTTGGAACTCGGTAGTGAGTGTTGTCAGCACTTGGCAGTCCCATTCTGTGAGCTTGTGTGGCCTACCACTTTGAGGCTGAGCCATTGTTGCTCATAGACGTTTTGACTTCACAATAACAGCGCTTACAGTTGACCGGGGCAGCTCTAGCATGAAAGAAATTTGACAAACTGACTTCTTGAAAAGGTGGCATCCTATGACGGTACCACGTTGAAAGTCACTGAGCTCTTCAGTAAGGCCATTCTACTGCCAATGTTTGTCTATGGAGATTGCATGGCGGTGTGCTCGATTTTATACACCGGTCAGCAACGGGTGTGGCTGAAATAGCTTAATTCACTAATTTGAAGAGGTGTCCACATACTTTTGTATATATAGTGTATGTGAGGGTAATGTCTGAATGTGTCTAATATTTGAGGGTAATGTCTGATTGTGTCTAATATGTGAGGGTAATGTCTGATTGTGTCTAATATGGCTGGGTTAACACAGGCAGCCCAATTCTGATATTTTGTTCACTAATTGGTCTTTTGACCAATCAGATCTGCAAAATATCTGATGTGACAAGATCTGATGTGATTGGTCAAAAGATCAGAATTGGGCTGCCTGTGTAAACCCACCCTCTGTGAGGGTAATGGTCTTGTGGGTGAGGTGTGATTCTGTGAATGTGTGAACCACTAACAGGAGCATCTCTTAGACCAGGGTTTCCCAAACTCGGTCCTGGGGCCCCTCCTAGGTGCACATTTTGTTTTTTTTGCCCTAGCACTACACAGCTGATTCAAATAATCCAAGCTTGATGATGAGTTGGTTATTTAAATCAGCTGTGTAGTGCTGGGGGGCAAAAAAACAAAATGTGCACCCGGGGGAAAAACCTAGTCAGTTGTACAACTGAAATGTGTCTTCCACATTTGACCCAACCCCTCTGAATCAGAGAGGTACGGGGGGACTGCCTTAATCGACAGCCACGTCATCGGCGCCCGGGGAACAGTGGGTTAACTGCCTTGCTCAGGGGCAGAACGACAGGTTTTTACCTTGTCAGCTCTGGGATTCCATCCAGCAACCCTTCGGTTACTGGCCCAACGCTCCTACTGGCCCAACGCTCCTACTGGCCCAACGCTCCTACTGGCCCAACGCTCCTACTGGCCCAACGCTCCTACCTGCCAGGCTACCTGCCACCCCAGGACCAAGGACCGAGTTTGAAAACCCTGTCTTAGGATAGCTCCCAAAAGGCACCCTATTCCCTATGTAGTGCACTACTTTAGACCAGAGAATGGCACCCTATTCCCTATGTAGTGCACTACTTTAGACCAGAGAATGGCACCCTACTCCCTATGTAGTGCACTACTTTAGACCAGAGAATGGCACCCTACTCCCTATGTAGTAAACTACTTTAGACCAGAGAATGGCACCCTACTCCCTATGTAGTGCACTACTTTAGACCAGAGAATGGCACCCTACTCCCTATGTAGTGCACTACTTTAGACCAGAGAATGGCACCATATTCCCTATGTAGTGCACTACTTTAGACCAGAGAATGGCACCCTATTCCCTATGTAGTGCACTACTTTAGACCAGAGAATGGCACCCTACTCCCTATGTAGTGCACTACTTTAGACCAGAGAATGGCACCCTATTCCCTATGTAGTGCACTACTTTAGACCAGAGAATGGCACCCTATTCCCTATGTAGTGCACTACTTTAGACCAGAGAATGGCACCCTATTCCCTATGTAGTGCACTACTTTAGACCAGAGAATGGCACCCTACTCCCTATGTAGTGCACTACTTTAGACCAGAGAATGGCACCCTATTCCCTATGTAGTGCACTACTTTAGACCAGAGAATGGCACCCTATTCCCTATGTAGTGCACTACTTTAGACCAGAGAATGGCACCCTACTCCCTATGTAGTGCACTACTTTAGACCAGAGAATGGCACCCTATTCCCTATGTAGTGCACTACTTTAGACCAGAGAATGGCACCCTATTCCCTATGTAGTGCACTACTTGAGACCAGAGAATGGCACCCTATTCCCTATGTAGTGCACTACTTTAGACCAGAGAATGGCACCCTATTCCCTATGTAGTGCACTACTTTAGACCAGAGAATGGCATCCTATTCCCTATGTAGTGCACTACTGTTGACCATGGTCCACAGGGCCATGTCATAGGGGCTCTGATCAAAAGTAGTGAACTATATAGGGAATAGGGGTGCCATTTGGGACTCACCCCAGGACTGCAGTGTGGTATATTTAGTGTTACCAAGCAGACAAGTGTCAGACAATTTACAATTTATTACAGAACGTCCCTCTCAGCCAAGGACCTAAAGTTTTCTGGATTCATTTCACTTTTCCCTCACCAAGGAGCACTGTTGATGTATCTGTTGGCCTCAGCTACTCCTACAACAGGATATTAGATCAGAGCTGGATCCTTCATCCCAAACGGCACCCTATTCCCTATATATAGTGCACTACTTTAGACCAGGGCCCGTAGGGAAGGGGATGGCCCCAACCCAAAAAGTGAATAGGGCGCCATATGAGGACGAAAGCAGTAGTCTCTCCCATTAAATTGAACCTTGCTGCAAAAAAAAAAAATAGAGTCTCGGCGGTTGATTGATACAAGCTCAACGTTATAAGAGTTTAATGGCGACACCTAGACAGAATAAATAACACCTCAGTCCACCAGGTGCCTCAAGGTGAAGCAGTAATGAAACCCAGGCTGACGTGTTCTACTCTACTCCAACAGACTGACTGATCTGGGTTTCTGCTGCCGAAGGATGGATCCTCTGAATATCTCAGGGCGAGTCCCAAACGGCACCCTATTCCCTATATGGTGCACTTCTTTTTTTGAGTGCAACCGCTATAGAGGATAAGGGTGCAATTCGGGCGACGCGTCATATTTCTACTTCCAGGCTAAGATCCTCCACTTCTCTCTATGTAGGTGAGGGTCGGAGAACATTCATGTTATGGGCCCTGGTCAAAAGTAGTTCACTATGTAGGGGATAGGATAGGGTGCCATTTGGGAGACAGACTCTGTGGAGGGGATAGGATAGGGTGCCATTTGGGAGACAGACTCTGTGGAGGGGATAGGATAGGGTGCCATTTGGGAGACAGACTCTGTGGAGGGGATAGGATAGGGTGCCATTTGGGAGACAGACTCTGTGGAGGGGATAGGATAGGGTGCCATTTGGGAGACAGACTCTGTGGAGGGGATAGGATAGGGTGCCATTTGGGAGACAGACTCTGTGGAGGGGATAGGATAGGGTGCCATTTGGGAGACAGACTCTGTGGAGGGGATAGGATAGGGTGCCATTTGGGAGACAGACTCTGTGGAGGGGATAGGATAGGGTGCCATTTGGGAGACAGACTCTGTGGAGGGGATAGGATAGGGTGCCATTTGGGAGACAGACTCTGTGGAGGGGATAGGATAGGGTGCCATTTGGGAGACAGACTCTGTGGAGGGGATAGGATAGGGTGCCATTTGGGAGACAGACTCTGTGGAGGGGATAGGATAGGGTGCCATTTGGGAGAGGGACTCTGTGGAGGGGATAGGATAGGGTGCCATTTGGGAGACAGACTCTGTGGGTGAGCTGAGGCGCGGGGCGTGTGGATGAGACCTTGAGAGAGACCTTTGTCAGGGAGGGAATAGAAACGTCCATGTTGTCATTTCCTGCTTCTAGACAGACGGACGGACAATCCACCACAGACATTGATATTATACCTGTTCACTCTAGACAGACGGACAATCCACCACGGACATTGATATTATACCTATTCACTCTAGACAGACGGACAATCCACCACAGACATTTCTATTCTACCTATTAATCAACTGAATAAATACTACAACACAAAACACAAGCTCTCTCCACACACACATCAAGTGACAAAGGTCAACTTTTCAAATTCCAACCTTCCAACCGCCCGAACCACAGAAATGCATGTTTACATTTGAAAATACCTCTTCCTTCCATTCAGCAGCATCCCCCCCCCCCCCTCCACCCTTCCATCCCTCCATCCTTTTGTCAGCCATCCCTTGAAGCTGGCGCTGTGCTGAGTGTATGAATGAGCCTGAATAGACAGACAGCATCCGGGGGTCAGGGCGGGGAAAAAAACACAGCTTGGATGTGTCCCAAATGGCACCCTATTCCCCATAGGGCTCTGGTCAAAAAGTAGTGCACTATGTAGGGAATAGGGTGCCATTTGGGACTTGGATGAAGTTACCGTAGAGGAACTGTCAAGGACAAAGATGGAAATAGGTAAAAGGCGCTTTTTGGCAGTTGGAAATAACATGGAATTTAAATGGAGAAATACTGAAAGTCAACACAATTATAGGCTATGATTTTTTTACATTTATTTAACCTTTATTTTATCAGGGAGGTACTGAGACCAAGGTCTCTTTTACAGATGAGCCCTGAATTACAGAAATTTCAAACATCAAAAATATAAATACAAAATGCAAGCAGAAAGATAACGTTGTTTATAAAAAAAAAACACATTCATCCGTAATAAGGTCCTCAATCAGCTTTCTGAATTTCCCTAGAGGCACCTAAACATCACATTAAAGAACAAGATTGTTCCACAAATACGGTGCAAGAAAACGAATTGCTGATTTACCTAACTCAGTACAGACTGAATGAATTTCCAGAGTTAGCCATCCCTGAGACTGGGTGTGGTAACTCATATGTCTAAAGGTCAGTAATGATGATAGGAACAGTGGGATTTTTTTTTTCTCCAAGGGCTTTATAAATGAAACCATAGCAACGTATCAACCTATGTGACATCATAGAGGGCCAACCAACTTCCTGGTAGAGAATGCAGTGATGAGTTCTAAACCCTGTCGCCTGTAATAAAGGGCAGTGCGCTATGATAAACTGCACCTAACGGCTTTAATGAAGTGGCAGCTGCATTCATATAGAGGATGTCACCATAGTCTAGGGCTGGAAGGAACGTCAACTGAATAATCTGCTTTCTACTATTTAGAGAGAGGCATGACCAATTTCTATAGAAGAAGCCTCCAGGCTGTGTAAGGGCTATTGTACCAAGAAGGAGAGTGATGGAGTGCTGCATCAGATGACCTGGCCTCCACAATCCCCACGACCTCAACCCAACTGAGATGGTTTGGGATGAGTCGGACAGCAGAGTGAAGGGAAAGCAGCCAACAAGTGCTCAGCATATGTGGGAACTCCTTCAAGACGGTTGGAAAAACATTCCAGGTGAAGCTGGTAGAGAGAATGCCAAGAGTGTGCAAAGCTGTCATCAAGGCAAAGGGTGGCTATTTGAAATATAAAATATATGTTGATTTATTTAGCACTTCTTTGGTTACTACATGATTCCATATGTGTTATTTCATAGTTTTGATGTCTTCACTATTATTATACAATGTAGAAAATAGTAAAAAATAAAGAAAAACCCTTGAATGAGTAGGTGTGTCCAAACTTTTGACTGGTACTGTACATTCAGAGTACATTTCATAGACAAGAAAGTTCTTAGCTGAGAATTAATCAATGATTCTAATATTTTAGCTAGGCAAGAAAGTATGGAAATAGGGCCCTAACTATTTAGGCCACAAGGGTCACCACTTTGTGAAGGGGGAGTACACGGGTCGCCTTCCAAACCTTGGGGACAGTACCAGATATAATCGTCAGGTTAAAAATATGGGTTAATGATTCAGCAATCAGGGGGGCAGAGAGCTGCAGCAAAAAATGGGTCAAGCACATCAGCCCCAGTGGATTTTCACCTCAGTCTTAAGCAAGGCGTCTAAGCACATCACAGACAGTAAACGGTTGAAATGAAAACAGAGATTCACTAGAAGTTGACGGGTTAACCGTTAACCGTCGAGTCAGCTATGGAGAGGGAAGAGCAGTCGATTGACTGAACAGGGTCTGATGTAAGAGTGTTTGGGGTTAGGAAGGGGGCCCACTATCATTACGGAAGTCAACCATAGTAGCTGAATAATATAATAATATAATAATAATATGCCATTTAGCAGACGCTTTTATCCAAAGCGACTTACAGTCATGTGCGCATGTGCGCATTTTTACGTATGGGTGGTCCCGGGGATCGAACCCACTACCCTGGCGTTACAAACGCCATGCTCTACCAATTGAGCTACCAATGTCAAGCACCACAGACCTCTGCTGTGAACCAGGATGGGAATGGGTAAAAAAAAATACTGTTTGTCAAAATGTATTTTTGGCAGTTGGAAATACCATGAAATTTGAGTCCAATTTGATTTACAGATATATTGTGTCAAACAGCACATTGTACCAAGTGTTTTTGATTCTTTCCTGTCTGCATTTGGACAATGTGAAGAATTACACATACAGGTAACTGCCAAAATAGAGGGAAAACCAACATAAAGGGCGTGAGACATGCTGTGTCCATAATAAGCACATAGGTTATATATTGTGAGCTTTTGTGAAAGAGCACAGTTAGAAAGATATGGCATATACAAGCAAACCGGATGGACATCATGAAAATGATCGGAGGAAGTTCAGGAGTAAAAACAAACCAAATATAATTATTGACTGTGTCCATAAAATGTATATAGTATGTATAAGCTGGAAGTAGAGGCCTAAGCATTGTTGTTCACTAGTTTACTCCAACTAGGGAAGCGATGGTGGGGTTGGAAAGTAATAAAGGGAAATATATATTTTTAAAGGATATGTATGTATATATATATACACATATATATATATATATATATATATATATATAAATATATATATATATATATATGTATATGCATATATGTATGTGTATGTATGTATGTATATATATATATATATATATATATATATATATATATGTATATGCATATATGTATGTATATGTATGTATGTGTATGTATGTGTATGTATGTATGTATATATATATATATATGTATATGCATATATGTATGTATATGTATGTATGTGTATGTATGTGTATGTATGTATGTATACAGTGGGGGGAAAAAGTATTTAGTCAGCCACCAATTGTGCAAGTTCTCCCACTTAAAAACATGAGAGAGGCCTGTAATTTTCATCATAGGTACACGTCATCTATGTCAGACAAATTGAGGAAAAGAAATCCAGAAAATCACATTGTAGGATTTTTTATGAATTTATTTGCAAATTATGGTGGAAAATAAGTATTTGGTCACCTACAAACAAGCAAGATTTCTGGCTCTCACAGACCTGTAACTTCTTCTTTAAGAGGCTCCTCTGTCCTCCACTCATTACCTGTATTAATGGCACCTGTTTGAACTTGTTATCAGTATAAAAGACACCTGTCCACAACCTCAAACAGTCACACTCCAAACTCCACTATGGCCAAGACCAAAGAGCTGTCAAAGGACACCAGAAACAAAATTGTAGACCTGCACCAGGCTGGGAAGACTGAATCTGCAATAGGTAAGCAGCTTGGTTTGAAGAAATCAACTGTGGGAGCAATTATTAGGAAATGGAAGACATACAAGACCACTGATAATCTCCCTCGATCTGGGGCTCCACGCAAGATCTCACCCCGTGGGGCCAAAATGATCCCAGAACCACACGGGGGGACCTAGTGAATGACCTGCAGAGAGCTGGGACCAAAGTAACAAAGCCTACCATCAGTAACACACTACGCCGCCAGGGACTCAAATCCTGCAGTGCCAGACGTGTCCCCCTGCTTAAGCCAGTACATGTCCA
>LR778274.1:24044087-24054472 GCA_902810595.1 Coregonus sp. 'balchen'
CCAGACCTTGGTCCATTGACAGACAGTAGAAACAGAGAAGCCAGCTAATTGCCATGATGTCTGACTGGGACACACTCAGCCATTGTCACAACACAATGACGCTAGTATGAAGAATATAATGATGATTCAATTAATAACTCTCTCATTTGTCTCAGAACAGGATGTGTGTGTCTCTACTTGGGAATGAATTGTGGAGAATTACCAAATTGTAACAATTACCAATTTTCCACCACAGTTCTCACAATTAATTCAGCATTTTACTAAATCACCCAGCCATTATCCAGTTTGTATGAGGCCAGGCAGTAAGCCTACCATAAATAGGGTGCAGTTTTTTTGAGGCCAGACAGTAAGCCTACCATAAATAGGGTGCAGTTTGTATGAGGCCAGACAGTAAGCCTACCATAAATAGGGTGCAGTTTGTATGAGGCCAGGCAGTAAGCCTACCATAAATAGGGTGCAGTTTGTATGAGGCCAGACAGTAAGCCTACCATAAATAGGGTGCAGTTTGTATGAGGCCAGGCAGTAAGCCTACCATAAATAGGGTGCAGTTTGTATGAGGCCAGACAGTAAGCCTACCATAAATAGGGTGCAGTTTGTATGAGGCCAGGCAGTAAGCCTACCATAAATAGGGTGCAGTTTGTATGAGGCCAGGCAGTAAGCCTACCATAAATAGGGTGCAGTTTGTATGAGGCCAGGCAGTAAGCCTACCATAAATAGGGTGCAGTTTGTATGAGGCCAGACAGTAAGCCTACCATAAATAGGGTGCAGTTTGTATGAGGCCAGACAGTAAGCCTACCATAAATAGGGTGCAGTTAGTATGAGGCCAGACAGCAAGCCTACCATAAATAGGGTGCAGTTAGTATGAGGCCAGACAGTAAGCCTACCATAAATAGGGTGCAGTTTGTATGAGGCCAGACAGTAAGCCTACCATAAATAGGGTGCAGTTAGTATGAGGCCAGACAGCAAGCCTACCATAAATAGGGTGCAGTTTGTATGAGGCCAGACAGCAAGCCTACCATAAATAGGATGTACACTCCAGCAAACATCCGATATAGCGTTATCATATAGTGTCCACCAGACTGGTAGTGTTACTATTGTTGTTGTTAACCAATATTATTGTTGTTGGATTTCAAGGACTGGGGTTAAAGGTCAGGGATTATACAAGAGAGTTGGCGTGTTTGAGTGAATTTCAGTGTTCATTGGTTGTGTGTGTTTGTGTGTGTGTGTGTACATGCATGCGTGTGTATGAATGTGTACTTGTGTGTGCGTTCGTGTGTGTGTGTGTGTTAGAGTGCTGATCTAGATTTGACTCGGTGAAGCAGCACTGATATATGTTGAGTAGCGAGCTAACCTGATATATGTTGAGTAGCCAGCTAACCTGATATATGTTGAGTGGCCAGCTAACCTGATATATGTTGAGTAGCCAGGTAACCTGATATATGTTGAGTAGCCTGGTAACCTGATATATGTTGAGTAGCCAGGTAACCTGATATATGTTGAGTAGCCAGCTAACCTGATATATGTTGAGTAGCCAGCTAACCTGATATATGTTGAGTAGCCAGCTAACCTGATATATGTTGAGTAGCCAGCTAACCTGATATATGTTGAGTAGCCAGGTAACCTGATATATGTTGAGTAGCCAGCTAACCTGATATATGTTGAGTAGCCAGCTAACCTGATATATGTTGAGTAGCCAGGTAACCTGATATATGTTGAGTAGCCAGCTAACCTGATATATGTTGAGTAGCCAGCTAACCTGATATATGTTGAGTAGCCAGCTAACCTGATATATGTTGAGTAGCCAGCTAACCTGATATATGTTGAGTAGCCAGGTAACCAAATATATGTTGAGTAGCCACTTAACCTGATATATGTTGAGTAGCCAGCTAACCTGATATATGTTGAGTAGCCAGCTAACCTGATATATGTTGAGTAGCCAGGTAACCTGATATATGTTGAGTAGCCAGCTAACCTGATATATGTTGAGTAGCCAGGTAACCTGATATATGTTGAGTAGCCAGCTAACCTGATATATGTTGAGTAGCCAGCTAACCTGATATATGTTGAGTAGCCAGGTAACCTGATATATGTTGAGTAGCCAGCTGACCTGATATATGTTGAGTAGCCAGGTAACCTGATATATGTTGAGTAGCCAGCTAACCTGATATATGTTGAGTAGCCAGGTAACCTGATATATGTTGAGTAGCCAGGTAACCTGATATATGTTGAGTAGCCAGCTAACCTGATATATGTTGAGTAGCCAGCTAACCTGATATATGTTGAGTAGCCAGGTAACCTGATATATGTTGAGTAGCCAGCTAACCTGATATATGTTGAGTAGCCAGCTAACCTGATATATGTTGAGTAGCCAGCTAACCTGATATATGTTGAGTAGCCTGGTAACCTGATATATGTTGAGTAGCCAGCTAACCTGATATATGTTGAGTAGCCAGCTAACCTGATATATGTTGAGTAACCAGGTAACCTGATATATGTTGAGTAGCCAGGTAACCTGATATATGTTGAGTAGCCAGCTAACCTGATATATGTTGAGTAGCCTGGTAACCTGATATATGTTGAGTAGCCATGTAACCTGATATATGTTGAGTAGCCAGCTAACCTGATATATGTTGAGTAGCCAGCTAACCTGATATATGTTGAGTAGCCAGGTAACCTGATATATGTTGAGTAGCCAGGTAACCTGATATATGTTGAGTAGCCAGGTAACCTGATATATGTTGAGTAGCCAGCTAACCTGATATATGTTGAGTAGCCAGCTAACCTGATATATGTTGAGTAGCCAGGTAACCTGATATATGTTGAGTAGCCAGCTAACCTGATATATGTTGAGTAGCCAGGTAACCTGATATATGTTGAGTAGCCAGCTAACCTGATATATGTTGAGTAGCCAGCTAACCTGATATATGTTGAGTAGCCAGCTAACCTGATATATGTTGAGTAGCCAGGTAACCTGATATATGTTGAGTAGCCAGCTAACCTGATATATGTGGGCCTTGGTCTAAACTATTGCAGGATATAGGTAATAGGGTGCGATTTGGGACGCAGCCTACATAAATGGAAACAATTATCATGATCAACAGTAGTTCGACATGTATGTGCATTTAAATATGAACCGTTGCAGTGAATTGGTGTCGTTCATCTAACAGCCGTAGCCTGCTACCCAAACGGCACTCTGTTTCGCTATATACTATAGTTCTCTATGGACCCTGGTCAAAAGTAGTGCACTGTGTAGGGAACAGGATGTAATTTGGGATTCGGTCAAAGCTTAACATATTGGCTGTGGCAGTAGAATCCCCAGCGGTGTTCAAATCAATCTCTCTCTCTCTCTCTCTCTCTCTCTCTCTCTCTCTCTCCCTCTCCCTCTCTCCCTCTCTCTCCTCTCTCTCCTCTCTCTCTCTCTCTCTCTCTCTCTCCTCTCTCTCTCCCTCTCCCTCTCTCTCTCTCTCTCTCTCTCTCTCTCTCTCCCTCTCTCCCTCTCTCTCTCTCTCTCTCTCTCTCTCTCTCATATTGCTTACAGTGAAACAGCATTTACACAGCAAGTAAATAACTAGTGTTAACCATGCCTTACAACAACAACCACACCAAGACATTGTTGACAGCAGATGTAACAGATTAAATTACTTTTTATCATGTAGATATTCTGGTCTTCATAGATACTGTAAGTCAGCATTATCCAATCACACCCAACTGAGAGCAAGTATATTACAAAGCAGTTGACTTCAAAATAGGTTTATTTGACCTAAAAGGAGGATCTAATGAGTTGTACGTTTAAAGACACAATCTGGATAAAGTGGTGATTGCCCCTACATATTTTCAAGATAGCCAAGCCACATTTGGTATTTATTTTCATGTGTTGGCGATCACTTAGTTCACCTGAAAAGCAAATGACTCCGCTGATTTAAAGGACATTATTAGCAGCGAATTTCATATTAGGGCCTACTTCAATCACAATCCACCAGTTTCGCACTAACAATTAGCTGAGCACAATGATGATGATTAGTGAAAGAGTGAGCTAGCTACCATACCTTGTAATCACATTTAGCCAGGAGAGATAGACTTTGTCCTGCTATTCCACCATTCCCTATATAGCGCACTACTTTTGACCAGAGCCTTATGGACTACATAGGTTATAGGGTGTGATTTGGGATGCAACCCTTGAAACTTTGTGAAGGAGGCCATGCTAGGCTCGGGCAAGGGGCTGAAGTAGGCGAGGCAGGAGGCTAGCCAGGTAATCTGTACACAGACCACCCACCTGCGGTGCAGAGAGATTGAAAGCATCATTAGTGTGAAGCCTAGCTAGTAGGACAATGGCACATTCGAGTGCACAGGCACAGCGCAGCACCAATAGAGAGCCAAAGTGAAATGTTTTCTGTAAACCAGTGAGAGGGCAAACCAGCAGGCCTGCAGCTCAGTAGCATTCTCACAGCTTTAAGTGTTTGGAACTGGAACAAAAGGCTGCAGAGAGGCAGAGAGGGGGAGAGAGAGAGGCGGAGAGAGAGAGAGAGGCAGAGAGAGAGTCAGAGAGACAGAGAGAGAGAGAGAGAGAGAGAGAGAGAGAGAGAGAGAGAGAGAGAGAGAGAGAGAGATAGAGAGAGAGAGAGAGAGAGAGAGAGAGAGATAGAGAGAGAGAGAGAGAGAGAGAGAGAGAGAGAAGAGAGAGAGAGAGAGAGAGAGAGAGAGAGAGAGAGAGAGAGAGGGAGAAGAAAAGAGAAAAAAGGAAGGGAAAGAAGAAAGAGAAGAGGGGAAGAGAGAAGAAAAAAAAAGAAAGGAAAAAGGGGAAAAAAAAAAAGAAAAAACAAGAGAAAAAAAAAAAAAAAAATAAAAAAATTTTTTTACCAGGTTTTTTTTTTTTTGGTGAAAAAGGAAAAGGGGAGATAAAAAGAAAGAGGGGGAGAAAGGGGGGTTTTGGAAAAGATAGAGAATAGAGGGGGGGGGGAAAAAGCCAAAAGGGGAGGATAAACAGATTCAAAAACCAAAACAAAGGGGCCCATAACAAAAAAAGAAGAAAACAAAAAACAGATAAAAGAAAACAGAAAAGGCAAAAACAAAAGAAAAATTTTACTATCGACTCTTGAGCACTAGAGACCGTTTGTCAAGGCACCTGGCTCCCCGAGAGGAAAAACTTTTCTAAACTCTCCCCCGGGAGAGGTAAAACAGACTGATTTCCTTTTAAACACTGTACAAATACCACCCCTAAATCATTTTTCTCTCCCCAAATTTCAAATTTTCTTCATACAAAGATTTGAAACTATAAAAAACATTTAGGGGTGAAAAGCCAAATGGCAATTTTGGCGCCAAAATTTCCTCCTGCCACAACCTGAGGGCCCGCCGTGAAATTTTGTAAGTATGTAAATAAATTTCCTGTTTTTTTTGGGGCTTTCATACCATGTCTTGTCTTCTCAGTATTTAAATTTGGGTCGACTTATTGGGTTTTAATGTATTGTTATTCTCAAAATATTTTTGTTTAGTTGCTGTTAATGAAATCCCATTTCCACTACTACTTTTATTTTTGCTGTTGGTCCCCCATTTTTGTTAATGTATCTTTGAAATTAATCTTTAACTTCCCCATTCAAAAAAAGTCTATTAAATTTGAAGAGGCAGAGAGAGAACGAGACGGAAGACAGAAGAAAAGGGGAGAGCGAGAGAGAAGACAAAAAGGAGAGAGACAGAGAAAGAGAGAAAACCGAAAAAAGCGAGACAAGAGAGAGAGAGAGTAGAGAAGAGGGGCGAGAGGCAAGCGGGGAGAGAGAGAGAGAGGGGAGGGAGAATTATCATAATATGAATTTGAAATGTCTTTTATTCTTTTGAAAATTCTGAGTGTATGTTTACTTAATTTTATTGTTTATTTTCACTTTTGTTTATATCTCTTACTTCTTTGGGGGAAATTTTAACAACGTTTCCCATCCAAAAAAACCCCTTAAAATTTAAAATTAAATTAAAATTAAAGGAGAAAGAGGGAGAAGAGAGAGTGGGTGAGTGAGTAGTGAGTGATGAGTGGTGATGGTGAAAGGGGAAAAAGAGGAAGGAAAAGAGAGAGAAAAGGGGAAAGGGAAATAAGCAGAGGAGAAGAAAGAGAAGATTATCAAATATACTTTGAAATTCTTTTTCTTTGAAACTTCGAGTGTAATGTTTCTTTTAAATATTTTTTTTTTTTCACTTTTGTTTAATACTACTTTCCCTTGCTTTGGCAAGTTAACATATTTTTCCCATGCCAAAAAACCCCTTTCAATTAAAATTGAATTGAAATTGGGGGAGAGAGAGGAGGGGGAGGTGATGGTGGGGGGGTTTTTTTGGGGGGGGGGGGGGGTTTTTTCCTTTTTTTTTGTTTTTTTTTTTTTGTTTTTTTCCCCCCTTTGTCTTTCAAAAATACTTGAATATTATGAACCCTTCCCCCTTTATTTTTTGAGTCGGGTTTCCCTCACCCCCCGATTCAAAAAAGGGGGACAAACCCCAAAATTGAGACTCTGCTCAAATTCTGAAAAAACATCCTACGTTCAACGAAAAACACCAAATAATGCATGCAAGCAAATTGGCCAACCCGCTAATGATCAAAATCCAGAAAGACCCTTTTAAATTCTTAACCCTTAAAGGAAGCGATTCCCAAACCTTTCCATAACAAACCCCTCACCTACAAAAGATAAATTGGGAAAAGGGCCCCCAAATAAGCTTTTCCTGGGGTCTGTTCACAAAACACAACAGACCCCCTTACAACACCCCAGGGCAAAAACAACAAAAACAACTAGACCAACCAAAACATGAAAAACAAAAAAAAAATTACTTTCCCCATTGGGGAAAAAAACAAAAAAACGAGCAAAATAGAAGCTATTTGGCCCCAAAAGAAATACACGTGGCAAAACCTGCCCCCTGCTGCCCAAAATTAAGGAAAACTTTGACTTTTACGACTCGTGAGCAAGCCTTTCTATTGAAAAAGGCCCTGTAGGGAACCCGGGTCTCAAGAGAAACGGCTATGTGCACACTGCCCCAAAATAGGGGAAATGAGCTGCACTTCCTAACCTCCCGCCAAATGTATGACCAAATAGGCACATATTTTTCCCTCAATTAACAGCGATCCACAAAAAATTCGAAAACAAACCAATTTTGAAAACTCCCTTATCTACTGGGGGAAAAACCCCAGGGTCCTCAAGCTGCAAATGTTGACCTGTTTCCAAAGAAAAAGGGCAACCTGAAAACAAACCCCTTGTTAAACAACCCATATTTTGTTTATTTTTTTCCCCTGTGTATTTAACTATTTTCACATTGTTACAAAACTTAAATAAAAATATGACTTTTAAATTTCTTTTTTCTTTTGAAAACTTCTGTGTAATGTTACTGTTAAATTTTTTTGTTTATTTCACTTTTTTTCTTTTACTCTCCACTTGTTTGGCAATGTTAAAACACCTTTCCCCCATCCCTAAAACCCTTAAAATTTAAAAATTGAATTGGAGGTAAGAGAGGAGAAGGGGGGAGAGAGAGAGAGATTATCCAAAAATGAAAATTTGAAAATGTCTTTATTCTTTTGAAACTTCTGAGTGTAAAGTTTACTGTTAAAATTTTTGTTTATTTCACTTTTTTTTTATCTACCCTTCACCCTTTTTTTTTGCTTTGGCCTGTTTAACCAAAAAAAACCCCTTTCCCATCCAAAAAAGCCCTTAAATTTTTTGTTGTTTTGGGGGGGGCGGGGGGGGGGGGGGGGGGGGAGGGGGGGGGGGAAAGAACGAGGAGCAAGGGCCTCCAAGACCCCAAATTGTCTTGTGTTTTTTACTTTTTAATTTTAGCTTCCCTTTGTGCACCAAACCCTTTAAAAACTTCTTTCCCAAAAAAAACTTTTTTTTTCCCCAAACCACTTTACATTTCTCAAAACCATCCCCACTTTTTTGGACCACCGTGTTTGGTTTTCCAAAACCAACCTTTTTTAACTTAAAACCACTTTTTTGATTTTTGGGTTTTTAAAAACCCAAATGGGGGTTGCCCCAAAAAACCTTTTACCCTGGTTGAGGGGGAAAAAGGGGGAGGGGAAAAGGAAAAAGAGAGGGGGGAAAAAAAGGAAAAAAAGAGGGGAAGGGGAAAAAAAACGCCAAGGAAATTTTTTTTTCCCCCGTTTTTTTTTTCCCCTTTCCCCCCCCCCCTTTCCCCCCCCCCACTTTTTTTTTTTTCCCTCCCCTTTTTCCCCCCCTCATTTTCCTTTTCCCCCTTTTTAAAAAAAAAAATTTTTTTTTTAAGACTAATCTCAACTCTAACCCTCCTTTATTTTTGTTCCATCTCCCCCCCCCCCCCTTTTAAATTTTTTTTTTTAAAGGGACAACACCCCGTTCCCTTCTTTTTTTTAAAAATTCCCTTTTTTTTTTTTTTTTTTTTGGGGTTTTTTTGGGCCCAAATTTTGGGGGGTTTAAATTTTCCCTCTTTTTTTTCTTTTTTTTTGTTTTTTTGATACCAAAACCCGAAAACTAGTGCACTCCACCTTCAACTTCTCCTTTAAAACTTTCCATCCACTCCCACAGGTGGCATCACCTCAACTTTGGCACACTAACTGAAATGTTGGTTTGCCAACACACTTTTCAGCTAGTGGAGACACAACGGTTGTTGATGGTTTGAAGGTTAAGTTTAAACCAAAATGAGGGGTTCGCCCCAGAAAAGGAAGCCTTCTGACTCTGGCTGGAGGAGAGAGGAGAGAGAGAAGAGAGAGAGAGGAAGAGAGAGAGAAGGAGAGAGAAGAGAGAGAGAGAGAGAGAAGACAGAGAGAGAGCGAAGAGAGAGAGAGAGAGATCTCCTTGCTCTCTCATTCAAATGGCATATCTTTATTGGGTGCTAGTATTGGCGTTTGAGCGTAGAGAGAGAGAGAGACAGAGAGTGGGAGAGAGTTAGAGGGTGCGAGTAGGGGGTGGAGAGTGAGAGGGAGCTAAACTCTAAACACTGAGGCTATTTAGTTTCCTGCCTGGTGCCATCATCAAGCCGCTCCGCCCCGCCTGCATGCCTGCCACACTCGGTTGGCTAGAGGAAACACAACCCACCCAGAAGACTTGAACGTCGTTAGCATAGACGCTAATTAGCTTCATCTGCTAAAGAAAACAAACTGTGGGGCCAGATGGTGGAAGTGGTGAATGTTCATCAATCTACGATCCCTTCTGTGTAATTGGAGTTGGTGTTGGGGTTGGAGGAGGTATTGGTGGTTAGGGTTCATTCATCTACAGTCCCTACTGTGTAATTGGAGTTGGGGATGGAGGAGGTAGTGGTGGGGGCGGGCGATGGTTGGGAAGGGGGGTTGGGATTGGGCTGTTGGAGTGTTAGTGGAGGGTTGGCAACGTTGTGGATATTAAGAAGTGCTTTTCACCGATACAGGTAATTCACTTCTTTTTCAGTTGAATTATATTGATACCAACAGAAAAAATAGGTTGTTTAGCTTAAGGCCTGAAGCTCCTCTCTGCCGTAGTGGGGACACAGAGAACATACATCACGTAAAGGTTGGGGAAAGGGATTGGCTGTGTTTAAGTCCTGTGCTTTATACTGTCCTGTTCAACGATTTAATTTAGGCCTTCAGATGATTAAGATCTACCATTGGTAATGCTTCTCTCTAGAGAACGCTGCTGTCTCAAGCCTTGGTTTTTAAAATGTATCCTTGTAATACAGTTTCCATCCATTTCTTTCACGGTCCTCACTGTTTCTGTTTCTACTTCTATATTACACTAGGAGAGGGTGGTGTAAAGGGGAAGGTGGTGTAAAGGAGAGGGTGGTGTAAAGGGGAAGGTGGTGTAAAGGGGAGAGGGTGTAAAGGGGAGAGTGGTGTAAAGGGGAGGGTGGTGTAAAGGGGAGGGTGGTGTAAAGGGGAGGGTGTTGTAAAGGGGAGGGTGGTGTAAAGGGGAGGGTGGTGTTAAGGGGAGTGGGTACGGTAAGTGGTTAAAGGGGGAATGTGTTGTGTAAAGGAGGTGTGTAAGGGAGGGTTTGTCAAAGGGCGGGTGTGTACAAGGTGTGTGGGGGTTTTTTAAGGGCGGGTTGGTGTCACGGGGAGGGTTGTGTACGAGGGCGGTGTGTGTAACCGGTGGTGTGTTCTGGGAGGGTGGTGTGTAAGGGACCAGTGGTTGTAACGGAGGGGTGGTTGTTGTACCGGGGGGTGGTGTTCCGGGGCGGGTGTTTTGTTGTACGGGGCGGTGTTGTCCGGGGCAGGGTGGTGTCCCGGTGCGGGTGTGTCCCGGGGGCGGGTTGTCCCGGTGCGGTGTTGTGTTCCGGCGGTGGTGTTCGGGGGTGGTTGTGTTGTTTTGGGGGTTTTGTTGGGGGGATTTTTCTCCGTTTGTGGTAATGTCTCCAGGTTGGGAGGTGTCTCCATGTATGGTAGATGTTCCCGTGTAGGGGTTTTTAAGGGGGGGGTGTCT
>LR778274.1:24054572-24059572 GCA_902810595.1 Coregonus sp. 'balchen'
GTCTCTCCTAGGTATTCTCTTCTCTTCTCTAGTCCTCCTAGGTTCCTCTCTATTATTCTCTCGTCTCAGGTATTCCTCTTTTTTGGTTCTCCAGATCCTCTCTTCTTCTCTCTGTCTCTCCCTAGGTATTCCTCTCTCTCTTCTCTCTGCCAGGTATTCCTTCTTTTCTCTTGTCCCTCCCTAGGTATCTCCTCTTCTTCTCTGTCCCTCCCTAGGTATTCCTCTCTCTCTATTCTCTCTGTCTCTCCCTAGGTATTCTCTCTCTCTTCTCTCTGTCCCTCCCTAGGTATTCCTTCTCTCTCTTCTCTCTGTCTCTCCCTAGGTATTCCTCTCTCTCTATTCTCTCTGTCTCTCCCTAGGTATTCCTTCTCTTTCTCTAGTCCCTCCCTAGGTATTCCTCTCTCTCTCTTCTCTCTGTCTCTCCTAGGTATTCCTCTCTCTCTACTTCTCTCTGTCTCTCCCTAGGTATTCCTCTCTCTCTCTTCTCTCTGTCCCTCCCTAGGTATTCCTCTCTCTCTCTCTTCTCTCTGTCTCTCCCTAGGTATTCCTCTCTCTCTTTCTCTTGTCTCTCCCTAGGTATTCCTCTCTCTCTTCTCTCTGTCCCTCCCTAGGTATTCCTCTCTCTCTCTTCTCTCTGTCCCTCCCTAGGTATTCTCTCTCTTCTCTCTGTCTCTCTAGGTATTCCTCTCTCTGTTCTCTCTGTCCCTCCCTAGGTATTCCTCTCTCTCTTCTCTCTGTCCCTCCCTGGTATCCCTTCTATTCTCTCTGTCTCTAGGTATCTCTCTCTTTCTTCTGTCTCTCTAGGTATTCTCTCTCTCTCTTCTCTCTGTCCCTCCCTAGGTATTCCTCTCTCTCTTCTCTCTGTCCCTCCCTAGGTATTCCTCTCTCTCTTCTCTCTGTCTCTCCCTAGGTATTCTCTCTCTCTCTTTGTCCCTCCCTAGTATTCCTCTTCTTCCTTTCTCTCGTCTCTCTCCCTCCTAGGGTATTCAACTCTCTGTTCTCCTCCCTCTCTTCTCTCTGTCTCTTTATCAGCTGCATCAGTTTGGGGCTCAAGTGTCTTCCTCTTCCTGTGACTTCACCAATCAGGATGACTGAAACAGAGCAGTGAGATAGTTCCTGTCAGATATCTCTTAATATCTCTCTCTCTCTATAATTAAGGAGACATGATGAGTGAGTTAATTGTGGCGGCCTCACTGGGACTGTTGCTAACATATTACAGAGTGCTAACGAGAGCTCACTATGTAAGGCCTTTCTTCTTACCACTGCACGATGCTATCATCAGCTCTGCTCTCCGGTGATGTGCTGCGCCGTACAAGGCCTGTTTATCTGTGTTTACATTCACAGGGCTTACGACTGCACGATCCTATCATCAGCTCTGTTCAGCTCTGTTCTCCGGTGATGTTATGAGCTACGCTGCTATGCCTGTATGTCTCTGTCTGTTGCTGCAGCGTTGTAGCCATTTGATGTCTTGATGGTATCAACAGCCCTGGTGTCCTGCGTTAGGCTCTGTCTGTCTGTCTGTCTGTCTGTCTGTCTGTCTGTCTGTCTGTCTGTCTGTCTGTCTGTCTGTCTGTCTGTCTGTCTGTCTGTCTGTCTGTCTGTCTGTCTGTCTGTCTGTCTGTCTGTCTGTACGTGACATAAACAAAGAGTGCACTCTGGTACCAAGATCTGAACACGCAGTACTGACAACTGCACAAGTGACAGGGCACTGGGGGATGCCAGAGGCATGGGACACACGGAGAGAGGGGAAGACAGCACGGAATAGAACACTGTCTTTCTTTCTCCCCCGTTTCATTTCTTCTGGAAATGATACAACATAACAGCATCATCATCAGGACAGCAGAGGAAATGATACAACATAACAGCATCATCAGGACAGCAGAGAAAATGTTACAACATGACAGCATCATCATCAGGACAGCAGAGAAAATGTTACAACATGACAGCATCATCAGGACAGCAGAGGAAATGTTACAACATGACAGCATCATCAGGACAGCAGAGGAAATGATACAACATAACAGCATCATCAGGACAGCAGAGGAAAATGATACAACATAACAGCATCATCATCGGGACAGCAGAGGAAATGATACAACATGACAGCATCATCATCAGGACATCACAGGCCTGCATCCATTGCACGGACACACACATACACACACACACGCACACACACACACACACACGCACACATTGTGCTGCTCCACAGGCCTGTATCCATCACACTGAGGGGAAAGTAAGGAACTCTGCTGGACACCAGTGCTGTAAATGAACAGAGGAGGAAATACACAGAACGGCAACAGCAGCAGTAATTATAGAGGACTTTCAAATGACAGCTCTGTTATCTGTAGAAGCTTTAGCTCAGTGGGCTCTGTGTCTGTATGGAGGGGGTTCGGAGTGAGCTACACTGTTGTCTGAAGACTTGTATTAGTTCCCAGAGGCTTTAGATCAGTGGGCTAACACCGTCTCATGGATTTATACCGAGTCAGTCAGAGTGGGTGATACAGGTAGTTTAGACGAAGAAGCAGAATTAAGACATTACATGACAAATTCAGGACCTTTGATAACTCTAACCTGACAACTACAATCTGCTTAAAATCTGTATATGACAGATTCAATCACTTTAACTTTTTAATATATGGTTTCATTCTAACCTTTAACCATGCGATTTAACGGCTATAAAAAAAAACGTTTGTGTAACTCCAGACTTAAACGAACATCTCTTTCAAAAAATTTTGGGGAAATCACAGAGGAGAGGAGAGAAGAGAAGAGGAGAGACGTGGAGAGGAGTGGAGAGGTGAGACGTGGAGAGGAGAAGAGAGGAGAAGAGAAATGGGTGGTGAGGAGAGGAGAAGAGAGGTGAGACGTGGAGAGGAGAAGAGAGGAGAAGAGAAATGGGGTGAGGAGAGGAGAAGAGAGGAGAAGAGAAATGGGGAGAGAAGAGAAGAGAAGAAAAGAGGAGAGGAGAGGAGAAGAGTGGTGAGGAGAGAAGAGGAGAGGCGAGAAGTGGAGAGGAGAGGAGAGGATAGGATAGAAGTGGAGAGGAGAGGAGAGGAGAGGAGAGGAGAGGAGAGGAGAGGAGAGGAGAGGAGAGGAGAGGAGAGGAGAGGAGAGGGAGGAGAGGAGAGGAGAGGAGAGGAGAGGGTGGTGAGGAGAAAGAGGAGAGGAGTGGTGAGGAGAAAAGAGGGGAGGAGTGGAGAGAAGAGAAGAGGAGAGAAGAGGAGAGGAGAGAAGAGGAGAAGCGTGGTGAGAGGAGATGAGAGGAGAGGTGAGGTGAGAAGTGGAGAAGAGGGAAGAGAAGAGAAGAGGAGAGGAGAGGAGAGGTGAGAAGTGGAGGGGAGGGAAGAGAAGAAGAGAGAAGAGGAGAGGAGAGGAGATAAGAGGAGCGAAGAGAAGAGTGGTGAGAGGAGAGGAGAGGTTAGGTGAGAAGTGGAGAGGAGGGAAGAGAAGAAGAGAGGAGAGGAGAGGAGAGGAGAGGAGAGGAGAGGAGAGGAGAGGAGAGGAGAGGAGATGTGAGGAGAGGAGATGTGAGGAGAGGAGAAAAGTGATGAGGAGAGGAGAGGAGTGGTGAGGAGAGGAGAGAAGTCGAGAGGAGGTGAGGTGAGAGGAGAGGAGAGGAGAAAAGTGTTGAGGAGAGGAGAGGAGAGGAGAGGAGAGGAGAGGAGAGGAGAGGAGAGGAGAAAAGTGATGAGAAGAGGAGAGGAGAGGAGAGGAGAGGTTTGGAGAAGAGTGATGAGGAAAGGAGAGGAGAGGAGAGGAGAGGAGAGGAGAGGAGTGGTGAGGAGATGTGAGGAGAGGAGCAACGAGGAGAAGAGTGGTGAGAGGATAGGAGAGGAGAGGTGAGGTGAGAAATGGAGAGGAGGGGAGAGAAGAGGAGAGGAGAGGAGATGAGTGGTGAGGAGAGGCAATAAGAGGAGAGAAGAGAAGAGAAGAGAAGAGAAGAAGAGAAGAGAAGAGAAGAGAAGAGAAGAGAAGAGAAGAGAAGAGAAGAGAAGAGAAGAGAAGAGAAGAGAAGAGAACGGGGTTGGAGAAGAGTGGTGAGCAGAGGAGAGGAAAGGAAAGGAAAGGAAAGGAGAGGAGAGGAGAGGAGAGGAGACAGAATAGACTACTTACTATACCAGAGGTATTCAACTCTGACCTTACGAGGTCCGGAACCTGCTGCTTTTCTTCTGCCTGATCATTATTGCACCACCTGGTGCCCCAGGTCTAAATCAGTCCGTGATTAGAGGGTAACAATTCAAATCTGCTGTCGTACTGGCTTTGAGGTCCAGAGTTGAGTTTGAGGGAACTAGAGGAAGTTAACTCCACTGGAGATATCTGTCAGAGAGGAGAGGGGAAGAGAAGAGAGGAGAGGAACAGAACAGAAGCCAGAAAAGACTACTAACTAGAGGAAGGAAGACAACACTAGAGATGTCTGTCTGTCAGAGAGGAGAGAATGTAACAACACTAGAGATGTCTGTCTGTCAGAGAGGAGAGTAGAGAAGGTAACAACACTAGAGATGTCTGTCTGTCAGAGAGAAGAGGAGGTAACAACACTAGAGATGTCTGTCTGTCAGAGAGGAGAGGAGAGAAGGTAACAACACTAGAGATGTCTGTCTGTCAGAGAGAAGAGGAGGGTAACAACACTAGAGATGTCTGTCTGTCAGAGAGGAGAGGAGAGAAGGTAACAACACTAGAGATGTCTGTCTGTCAGAGAGAAGAGGAGGGTAACAACACTAGAGATGTCTGTCTGTCAGAGAGGAGAGGAGAGAAGGTAACAACACTAGAGATGTCTGTCTGTCTGTCAGAGAGGAGAGGAGGTAAGGTAACAACACTAGAGATGTCTGTCTGTCAGAGAGGAGAGAAGGTAACAACACTAGAGATGTATGTCTGTCAGAGAGGAGAGGAGAGAAGGTAACAACACTAGAGATGTCTGTCTGTCAGAGAGGAGAGGAGAGAAGGTAACAACACTAGAGATGTCTGTCTGTCAGAGAGAAGAGGAGGTAACAACACTAGAG
>LR778274.1:24064572-24079572 GCA_902810595.1 Coregonus sp. 'balchen'
CAGACATCTCAGTACCATCTCTCTCTGACTGAAATAGACACCAGCCTCCCAGACGTCTCAGTACCATCTCTCTCTGACTGAAATAGACACCAGCCTCCCAGACGTCTCAGTACCATCTCTCTCTGACTGAAATAGACACCAGCCTCCCAGACGTCTCAGTACCATCTCTCTCTCTCTGACTGAAATAGACACCAGCCTCCCAGACGTCTCAGTACCATCTCTCTCTCTGACTGAAATAGACAACCAGCCTCCCAGACGTCTCAGTACCATCTCTCTCTTGACTGAAATAGACACCAGCCTCCCAGACGTTCAGTACCATCTCTCTCTGACTGAAATAGGACACCAGCCTCCCAGACGTCTCAGTACCATTCTCTCTCTGACTGAAATAGACACCAGCCTCCCAGACGTCTCAGTACCATCTCTCTCTTGACTGAAATAGACAACCAGCCTCCCAGACGTTCTCAGTACCATCTCTCTCTTGACTGAAATAGACACCAGCCTCCCAGACGTCTCAGTACCATCTTCTCTCTGACTGAAATAGACACCAGCCTTCCAGACGTCTCAGTACCATCCTCTCTGACTGAAATAGACACCACTCCCAGACGTCCAGTACCACATCTCTCTACTGAATGACACAGCTCGACTAAACACAGCCTCCCAGACGTCTAGTACCACTCTCTCTGACTAGAATGAAATAGAACCAGCCTCCAGATCAGACTCTCTCTCTGACTGAAATAGACACCAGCCTCCCAGACTCTCAGTATCATCTCTCTCACTGAAATAGAACCAGCCTGACGCTCTCAGTCCACTCTCTGACTGAAATAGACACCAGCCTCCCAGACGTCTCAGTACCATCTCTCTCTCTGACTGAAATAGACACCAGCCTCCCAGACGTCTCAGTACCATCTCTCTCTGACTGAAATAGACACCAGCCTACAGACGTCTCAGTACATCTTCTCTCTGACTGAAATAGACACCAGCCTGACAGACGTCTCAGTACCATTCTCCTGACTGAAATAGACACCAGCCTCCAGACGTCTCAGTACCATCTTCTCTGACTGAAGGATAGACACCAGCCTGACAGGACGTCCTCAGTACCATCTCTCTCTGACTGAAATAACACCAGCCTGACAGAGAGACATCTCATTACCATTTCTCTCCGACTGAAATAGACACCAGCCTTACAGACAGACGTCTCATTACCATTTCTCTCTGACTGAAATAGCTCTCTCTCCCGCCTCCTTAGTATCACGTGCCACGGCCTCAACCCCACTGTGCAGGGTCACGGCAAGGTCGCGACCCAGAGTGCTGTTGGGCTCTCCAGCACAGCTCACCCTCCTCATTACAGCTCAGCCGCAGAGAGAGAGAGAGGGTCAGGACACACACACACACACACACAAACACGCACACACACACCACACCACACAGTCCAGTCAGAACAGACACAGAGATATATATGTCATGACCCACACACAACACACAACACGCACACACAAACACGCACACACACACAAACACACACACACACACACACAAACACACACACAAATATACAGTCAGACAGACAGACACAGAGAGAGAGAGGGTCAGGACACTCAGCCCATCTCCTTTCTCCTTCCTCCACCAACCCTCCAAATGCCGGTGGCAGCAAGGTGTCCAGGTTAGGGGTCAGCATGGAGATCTCCCTCCCTCAGCCAAATAGAGCGATGTACCAGATCCTCTCTGTGTTTGGGTGGGGATGTGGCGTGGCATGGAGAGGGCCGGGGTCAGACCAGTATTAGTAGCCACAGACAGCAAAGACCAGCATACATTTCAAGCTGGTCTATGCTGGTTAGATGCTGGTCAAGCTGGTCTGGTTATGTAGACCAGCCTTCATTGTGTTTTCGCTGGTGACCAGCCTTCGTTGTGTTTTCGCTGGTGACCAGCCTTCGTTGTGTTTTCTGGTGACCAGCCTTTGTTGTTTTTTCTGGTGACCAGCCTTCGTTGTGTTTTCTGGTGACCAGCCTTCGTTGTGTTTTCGCTGGTGACCAGCCTTCACTGTGTTTTGGACACTGGTGACCAGTATAAGCTAAAGTAAAACCAGCATGAAGTCAAATTATGCTGGCTTGTTAAGTTATGTTTAATTCCTATTGGAACTAAGGCTGGTCACCAGAAAAAACAACAAAGGCTGTTCACCAGAAAAAACTACGAAGGCTGGTCACCAGAAAAAATGACGAAGGCTGGTCACCAGAAAAAAAAACAAAGGCTGGTCACCAGAGAAAACACAACGAAGGCTGGTCACCAGCGAAAACACAACGAAGGCTGGTCACCAGAAACACAACGAAGGCTGGTCACCAGAAAAAACAACGAAGGCTGGTCACCAGAAAACACAACGAAGGCTGGTCACCAGAAAACACAACGAAGGCTGGTCACCAGAAAAAACAACAAAGGCTGGTCACCAGAAAACACAACGAAGGCTGGTCACCAGAAAACACAATGAAGGCTGGTCACCAGAAAAAACAACAAAGACTGGTCACCAGAATACACAACGAAGGCTGGTCACCAGAAATCACAACGGCTGGTCACCAGCCTATGCTGGTGTATGATGTTTTTTTTCCAGCAGGGATGGGCAAGTCTCTCACTGATACTGTGCTGTACATAATCCAACCACAACCATCCATTCAACCTAATGATTATATAGAACATAATCTCACCACAACCATCCATTCAACCTAATGATTATATAGAAACATCACTCACCACAACCATCCATTTCAGCCTAATGATTATAGAGAACATCATTCTCAACACAACCATCCATTCCAAACCTAATGATGATATAAGAAACATCAATCTCACCCAACAAACCATCCCATTCAACACTAATGATTATATAGAACATCATCTACCCAACACCATCCATTCAACCTAATGATTATATAGAACATCATCTCACCACAACCATCCCATTAACCTAATGATTATATAGAACATCACCTCACCACAACCATCCATTCAACCTAATGATTATATAGAACATCATCTCACCACAACCATCCATTCAGCCTAATGATTATATAGAACATCATCTCACCACAACCATCCATTCAACCTAATGATTATATAGAACATCATCTCACCACAACCATCCATTCACCCTAATGATTATATAGAACATCATCTCACCACAACCATCCATTCAACCTAATGATTATATAGAACATCATCTCACCACAACCATCCATTCAGCCTAATGATTATATAGAACATCATCTCACCACAACCATCCATTCAGCCTAATGATTATATAGAACATCATCTCACCACAACCATCCATTCAGCCTAATGATTATATAGAACATCATCTCACCACAACCATCCATTCACCCTAATGATTATATAGAACATCATCTCACCACAACCATCCATTCAGCCTAATGATTATATAGAACATAATCTCACCACAACCATCCATTCAGCCTATTGATTATATAGAACCTCATCTCACCACAACCATCCATTCAGCCTAATGATGATATAGAACATCATCTCACCACAACCATCCATTCAGCCTAATGATGATATACAACATCATGATGGTATGTTAGTTTAACAGCTAGCATCATGGTGGGTTGGTCTAACAGTGTGCATTCCTAGCATCATGGTGTGTCAGTCTAACAGTTAGCTGTGTGGAGAGACCTCCCTGCCAGGCTAGGATCTGTGTTTTATTTCCTGTTTATTTGTCGGTTGGTTGAAAATGGGATAAAAATCTTCCACTGAGCTGTTTGTCATTCCTCAGTGGTTGCCAGTTAAACCGATCGCTCTGTAGTGTTAATAGCATAAACTAATACCATTCACATCAATTATTAACTTCCCTGCGGACCACTAACATAGCCAAAGTGGATTTACAATGCTTCTCAATCCCCCTGGCGGGTGGCTTCCCTTTCACTCTGCGCGCTCTCGCTCTCTCTCTCTCTCTCTCTCTCTCTCTCTCTCTCTCTCTCTCTCTCTCTCTCTCTCTCTCTCTCTCTCTCTTCTCTCTCTCTCTCTCTCTCTCAGACATAGTGTCAGGACAGAGGGATGGACGGACAGACAGAGAGAAAGACAGACAGACCGTTGCCCGGTACATCAGTAATTAGCTCCTCTAAAGGCATGCTCCAGGTCGGCTGGCTCCTAGCCAGGAAGTTAGAGATAGTTTCGTGAGCCAATGCTAGCATTAGCTCAATCACTGGAAGTCCATGGGTATCCACTACCATTCTACCTCTAACTTCTTTCATACTGGACACGGAGACATACAAATGGTATCCACGAGTTCATCTGACTCTGGGGAAATGGTATCCACGAGTTCATCTGACTCTGGGGAAATGGTATCCACGAGTTCATCTGACTCTGGGGAAATGGTATCCACGAGTTCATCTGACTCTGGGGAAATGGTATCCACGAGTTCATCTGACTCTGGGGAAGTAGATAAAGGGCCTCATTGCCAAACTCCTGTAGTATCCCTTTAAGACAAATCCCATTCAGCCTTGTTTACAAGTTCAAACACTGGAATGTGTGATGTCATCTACACCTGGATTGGGCTGATAGAAATCCTCATTATTTATTTTAATGATTTTAAATTTGAGCGTAATTAATTCTATGTAGCTACACTTTCTCATTCTGAACTTCTAACGTGAGTGGGAAGGGTGTGGCTTCAAATCAAATCAAATCACATTTTATTTGTCTCATACACGTGTTTAGCAGATGTTATTGCGGGTGTAGCGAAATGCTTGTGCTTCTAGCTCCGACAGTGCAGTAATATCTAACAAGTAATATCTAACAATTTCACAACATATACCCAATACACACTAATCTAGTAAGGAATGGAATTTAAGAATATATACATATATGGACAAGCAATGAAAGAGCGGCATGGTCTAAGATACAGTAGAATATTATAGAATAGAATACAGTATATACATATGAGATGAGTAGTGCAAGATATGTAAACATTTTTAAAGTGACTAGTGTTCCATTTCTTAAAGTGGCCAGTGATTTCAATAGGCAGCAGCAGCCTCTAATGTGCTAGTGATGGCTATTTAACTGCCTTCTGGATGATAATAATTTGCCATTTAGCAGACGCTTTTATTCAAAGCGACTTACAGTCATGTGTGCATACATTTTTACGTATGGGTGGTCCCGGGGATCAAACCCACTACCCTGGCGTTACAAGCGCCATGCTCTACCAATTAAGCTACAGAGGACCACAGGGTGAACAGGCAGTGGCTCGGGTGGTTGATGTCCTTGATTATCTTTTTGGCCTTCCTGTGACATCGGGTGCTGTAGGTGTCTTGGAGGGCGGGTAGTTTGCCCCCGGTAATGTGTTCGGCAGACCGCACCACCCTCTGGAGAGACCTGGGGTTGCGGGCGGTGCAGTTGCCGTACCAGGTGGTGATACAGCCCGACAGGATGCTCTCAATTGTGCATCTGTAAAAGTTTGTGAGGGTTTTAGGTGCCAAGCCAAATTTCTTCAGCCTCCTGAGGTTGAAGAGGCTCTGTTGCGCCTTCTTCACCACACTGTCTGCATGGGTGGACCATTTCAGTTTGTCAGTGATGTGTACGCCAAGGAACTTTCCACCTTCTCCACCTCAGTCCCGTCGAGGTGGATAGGGGGGTGCACCCTCTGCTGTTTCCTGAAGTCCACGATCATCTCCTTTGTTTTGTTGACGTTGAGTGAGAGGTTATTTTCCTGGCACCACACTCCGAGAGCCCTCACCTCCTCCCTGTAGGCTGTCTCGTCATTGTTGGTAATCAAGCCTACTACTGTTGTGTCGTCTGCAAACTTGATGATTGAGTTGGAGGCGTGCTTGGTCACGCAGTCATGGGTGAACAGGGAGTACAGGAGGGGGCTGAGCACGCACCCTTGTGGGGCCCCTGTGTTGAGGATCAGCGAAGTGGAGATGTTGTTTCCTACCTTCACCACCTGGGGGCGGCCCGTCAGGAAGTCCAGGACCCAGTTGCACAGGGCGGGGTTCAGACCCAGGGCCTCAAGCTTAATGATGAGCTTGGAGGGTACTATGGTGTTGAATGCTGAGCTATAGTCAAAGAACAGCATTCTTACATAGGTATTCCTCTTGTCCAGATGGGATAGGGCAGTGTGCAGTGTGATGGCGATTGCATCGTCTGTGGATCTATTTGGGCGGTAAGCAAATTGAAGTGGGTCTAGGGTGACAGGTAAGGCAGAGTTGATATGATCCTTGACTAGTCTCTCAAAGCACTTCATGATGACAGAGGTGAGTGCTATGGCGCGATTGTCATTTAGTTCAGTTACCTTTGCTTTCTTGGGTACAGGAACAATGGTGGCCATCTTGAAGCATGTGGGAACAGCAGAGTGGGAAAGGGAGAGATTGAATATGTCCATAAACACACCAGCCAGCAGGTCTGCGCATGCTCTGAGGACGCGGCTAGGGATGCCGTCTGGGCCGGCAGCCTTGCGGGGGTTAACATGGTTAAATGTCTTACTCACGTCGGCCACAGAGAAGGAGAGGCCACAGTCCTTGGTAGTGGGCCTCGTCGGTGGCACTGTGTTATCCTCAAAGCGGGCGAAGAAGGTCTTGGAGGACAACAAAGAGGTCTTCATTAGTAAACCTAGATTCAATCAGATCAAGTGTTAACCGGAGATAGCCGACAACCAGCATAGCTTACAATAATCAAGAGCAGCTGCTCACTGATTTGACAGCTCCAATGCAGTTACTCCTCGGACACCGTCAAAACATCAGCTATGCTGGTTGTCGGCTATCTCCGGTTAACACTTGATCTGATTGAATCTAGGTTTACTAATGAAGACCACTTTGTTGTCCTCTAAGACACGCCAGCATGTAGCAGCAGCAAGAAAAACACAGCCAGGTCACACCAGATCGACTTCACTACTCAAACGTTTGTCCAGGTCCCCAAGGACATCAGTAGATGGCTTCAATACCATCCACTAGGGGGCAACGGAGTGCCTATTAACAAGTAGGTAATGGCTTGGGCATTGTGGATGGGAATAGAGGAGGAGCCCAAACCTTAACCAGTCAGAATGAATGCCTAAATGTAACTGTCGAAATTTGATGTTTACCCTCCCCCCGTGAATCCTTACATACCATTATCTCTCTCTCTCTCTCTCTCTGTTTCTCTCTCTCTCTCTCTCTCTCTCTGTTTCTCTCTCTCTCTCTCTCGCTCTCTCTCTGTTTCTCTCTCTCTCTCTGTTTCTCTCTCTCTCACTCTCTGTTGAAAAAGCATTCCAGGTGAAGCTGGTTGAGAGAATGCCAAGAATGTGCAAAGCTGTCATCAAGGCAAAGGGTGGCTATTTGAAGAATCTCAAATATAAAATATAATTTGATTTGTTTAGCACGTTTTTGGTCACTTCCATATGTGTTATTTCATTGTTTTGATGTCTTCACTATTATTCTACAATGTAGAAAATGGTCAAAATAAAGAAAAAACCGGTAGTGTATATTTTATAATAAGAATAATTGAATATAACCTAATAAAATACTAATATATATATTTTTTAAATAGTCATTTAGCAGATGCTCTTATCCAAATCGACTTACAGTTAGTGAGTGCATACATTTTTATTTTTATTTATACTGGTCCCCCGTGGGAAACGAACCCACAACCCTGGCGTTGCAAACCCCATGCTCTACCAACTGAGCTACACGGGACTTTTCCCAAACAACTTGTATCAGGGGAACGTGTAGAACCTCTGTCATATAATAAAGTTATTATATTTTGAAACAGATCCCAAAATATTATTTTTATCCACGTTTCATCTCTTCTCTGTCCTCAGTCCACTATGTTAGGGAGCAGGCGTAGCGTTATCTTCATCATGATACCCATAGAAAATAATAGTCATCCTATTTTCAAGAGTCTTGTGTTCATATTTCACAATCTCCGTGGGCTTTTGGAGTTGCCTCTACGTGACTGAGGCAAATAATAGGTCTACACTTGATTTAGGCTCCATTACTGCAGGCTGAATGTCTCTGATCAGTGATAGATGAGCACTGGGTTTGGGCTACATTATTGCATGCTGAATGTTTCTGATCAGTGATAGATGAGCACTTGATTTAGGCTCCATTACTGCATGCTGAATGTGTCTGATCAGTGATAGATGAGCACTTGATTTAGGCTCCATTATTGCATGCTGAATGTTTCTGATCAGTGATAGATGAGCTATACCACCTCCACTTATCTGCCCAGCCAGAAACCAATTAAACAAATAGCCTATAGCCTACAGACAGAGATTCATTGAAACAAAATCACATTGATTGATTATCAGGCAAGTCAGTAAAGTCGCAGGCTGTTGGTCGGCAGTAGGTCTACAATACTAAGAGACTGTGACTGAAGAAGAGAAACTAAGAGACTGTGACTGAAGAAGAGAAACCAAGAGACTGTGACTGAAGAAGAGAAACCAAGAGACTGTGACTGAAGAAGAGAAACCAAGAGACTGTGACTGAAGAAGAGAAACCAAGAGACTGTGACTGAAGAAGATAAACTAAGAGACTGTGATTGAAGAAGAGAAACCAAGAGACTGTGACTGAAGAAGAGAAACCAAGAGACTGTGACTGAAGAAGAGAAACCAAGAGACTGTGACTGAAGAAGAGAAACCAAGAGACTGTGACCGAAGAAGAGAAACCAAGAGACTGTGACTGAAGAAGAGAAACCAAGAGACTGTGACTGAAGAAGAGAAACCAAGAGACTGTGACTGAAGAAGAGAAACTAAGAGACTGTGACTGAAGAAGAGAAACCAAGAGACTGTGACTGAAGAAGAGAAACCAAGAGATTGTGACCGAAGAAGAGAAACCAAGAGACTGTGACCGAAGAAGAGAAACCAAGAGACTGTGACTGAAGAAGAGAAACCAAGAGACTGTGACTGAAGAAGAGAAACCAAGAGAATGTGACTGAAGAAGAGAAACCAAGAGACTGTGACTGAAGAAGAGAAACCGAGAGACTGTGACTGAAGAAGAGAAACTAAGAGACTGTGACTGAAGAAGAGAAACCAAGAGACTGTGACTGAAGAAGAGAAACCAAGAGACTGTGACTGAAGAAGAGAAACCAAGAGACTGTGACTAAAGAGCAAAATAATCCACTTGTTAAACTATATAACATGACGGCAAAATGTTCTGATAGAGGAAGTCAACGAAACTAGATAATCATGAGCAGCTCTCACCTCAACTTAGCTGACATTTCCCCCAGGGCTGACTGTGGCCTAACCAAAGGGAGACACAGTGACACCTGGGGGCTTGGCCTCTTTCCAGTTTGGGCATCTTGACACACCTGTGGAGTCGCCTGGCCTGCTGGCTGGAGACAGGAGAATGGGGGGGAGGAGGGTGAGGAGGGTAATACCATCTGCTCCTATGAAGCCCTGCACCAGTCTAGTCTGTTGCTATGGGGACTTTATCACCCCCCCACCCCCCCCCCCCCCCCACCCCACCGCAGACACACACACACACCCCTCTCCTCTCTGAGCTGATTAAATTGTTTTTGTTTGTTTTTCCAATTAATATCTGCTGAACAGCGCTAACGCTAATCCCAGGCTACAGAGGGAGAGGGGGAGAGATAGAGGGAGGGAGGGAGGGAGGGAGAGATAGAGAGAGGGATGGAAGGAGAGAGGGAGAGAGGGAGAGAGGGAGGGAGGGAGGGAGGGAGGGAGGGAGGGAGGAGTGGTTGTGAATATTAATGACCAGGCACTTTAAAGGCTAAATACCATCAGGTTGTCAGGATGGGGGGCCTGCTGCTGTTCAGCACGATGGCTATGCTTTGTTGTTACTTCATTAGATATGCAGAATTACAGAAATAAACTGATGTGAACATTTACCTGAATATGCAAACAGTGCATCCTTCCTCCTAGAACATGGCCTGGTGACTGGAATACTTTAGCGTTTGAAGCGCCATCTTAGTTGATAGGTTTCAAACCATCAGAGGACTCCCGTTACAGTGCACCGTAGGGAGGTGAGTCCATCACATTTGGGTCGTGTCGTGTTGGCTTTGGGATCCCGAGCCACTCACAGAGACTTTGCAGACGACGGCGGGCCGCCGCTGTCATGGTAATTGAAACACCTGATGGCTCTTCGTTAGATAACGAGTCCGATGTCTAATTAATGTGGGTATGAATGTTTGACCGTGTACACTGTTCTGATGTTTTCGTGTTCCGCGTATCCGCGTCGGCTTTGTCGCTACACCTATCAGGGGATGTGTGTTTCAGCTGTGTGTGTGTGTGTGTGTGTGCGTGCGTGTGTACGTGAGTGAGTGTGTGTGTGTGGGCGTGTGTACGTGAGTGAGTGTGTGTGTGGGCGTGTGTACGTGAGTGAGTGTGTGTGTGGGCGTGTGTGAGTGAGTGTGTGTGTGTGTGTGGGCGTGTGTGTGTGTGTGTGTGTGTGAGTGAGTGAGTGTGTGTGTGTGTGTACGTGAGTGTGTGTGTGTGTGTGTGTGTGTGTGAGTGAGTGAGTGTGTGAGTGTGTGTGTGGGCGTGTGTGAGTGAGTGTGTGTGTGTGTGTGTGTGTGTGTGTGTGTGTGTGTACGTGAGTGTGTGTGTGTGGGCGTGTGTGAGTGAGTGTGTGTGTGTGTGTGTGTACGTGAGTGTGTGTGTGTGTGTGTGTGTGTGTGTGTGTGAGTGAGTGAGTGTGTGAGTGTGTGTGTGGGCGTGTGTGAGTGAGTGTTGTGTGTGTGTGTGTGTGTGTACGTGAGTGTGTGTGTGTGGGCGTGTGTGAGTGAGTGTGGTGTGTGTGTGTGTACGTGAGTGTGTGTGTGTGTGTGTGTGTGTGTGTGTGTGTGTGAGTGAGTGAGTGTGTGAGTGTGTGTGTGGGCGTGTGTACGTGAGTGTGTGTGTGTGTGTGTGTGTGTGTGTATCTATCAGGGGGACAGACGGGTCTGACACAGATTCCATTAGTCCATCTTTAATATTTGAACACTCAGAGGGGATGTTGAGTGATCCCCTGTGAGGCTGTGGAACATGCTGAGGTGCTGATAGTAGACACGCACTGCTTTCCATATGTAGCGCACTACTTTCGACCAGGGCTTATAGGACTTTGGTTAAAAGTAGTGCACTCCATAGGAAATAGGGTGTCATTTAGGACAGAACCCCAGACTATTATATAGGCCAGGGTGATGTCCTCTAACACAGATACATGATACGTCCCAAATGGCACCCTATTCCCTATATAGTGCACTACCCTATGGGCATCCGGTCAAAAGTAGTGCACTACCCTAGGGATTAGGGCGCCATTTTGGGACAGAGCCGCATTATATGGCAAGCAGACCTGGGGGTCAATTACTCCTATGGAAAGTGCCTGTAATTCAGTGGGGCAGCGTTTCACACCAAGTCAGGCAGGTCCCATGTTACTGATTATCACAGCTTCTCTTGGTGAAGGTCAACTACTGTGTTTGTCAAGCCACAACCGCAGAGTGGGGACATGGGGGTGTGAGTGAATAGCATATTATATAGGCTGCATCCCATATGTCACCCTGTTCCCTTTCATACCAGGGCCCATAGGGAACATGGTCCCATTTGGGACGCAACCATGGTAACCATATACTGAAAATAATAATATATATATAGATATAGTTTATGAATGGAAAGTACTGTAAGTGTTGATTTAATTCATAGATATCTTCTTTTTTTTTTTTTATATAGGAAGGAATTACTTAACTGCCTCTTTTATCTGCCTGTAGTATTAATGTTTAATATATAAATGCCTCAATACAGTAGCCTAAAGTCATAATAACCTTAATATCAGTCACCAGGTTCTGTGGTTTAATCTCCATTCAGTAGGCTGACCTCTAAAACATTACAGTGTGATAGGAGATACACGTCTCAAATGGGACGCAATTACTGTATTTAAGATGGATAGATTTCAGAGTGTTGAAAGAGGGGCAATCATATAATACAGTATGTTACTGTATTTAAGATGGATAGATTTCAGAGCGTTGAAAGAGGGGCAATCATATAATACAGTATGTTACTGTATTTAAGATGGATAGATTTCAGCACGTTGAAAGAGGACAATCATATAATACAGTATGTTACTGTATTTAAGATGGATAGATTTCAGAACATTGAAAGATTGCAACCATATAATACAGTATGTTACTGTATTTAAGATGGATAGATTTCAGAATGTTGAAAGAGTGCAATCATGTAATACAGTGTTACTGTATTTAAGATGGATAGATTTCAGAACGTTGAAAGAGGGCAATCATATAATACAGTGTGTTACTGTATTTAAGATGGATAGATTTCAGAACATTGAAAGATTGCAATCATATAATACAGTATGTTACTGTATTTAAGATGGATAGATTTCAGAACGTTGAAAGATTGCAATCATATAACACAGTATGTTACTGTATTTTCTCCAGCTTCTCCTCATTTTCTTCTGAGCAAAGTATGTCGGGGTTCTCTGGATAACAGCTAATAACCTGCTGGCTGGTATTGTTTTCTATTTCAAACTAAATGGGGTCCACCAGTAGACAATATGCTGGCTGAAGGAACACTTAACCAAGCAGTTGTCACACAGGGAACGCAAGAGGCCTGTCATTTTTATCTATTTGCCTCCCCCTCCTCCCCACCCTCCCTCCCTCCCCTCCACCCTCCTCCCCTCCCTCCCTCTCTCCTCCCTCCCTCCTCCCCTCCCTCCCTCCCTCCCTTCCACCTATACTGGAAAAATTACATTAGAATTTGGAACACCAAAGGACTTTGTAATGTGATGATGTTTACCGGTAGGCAATAGCTGTTTCTCTTAAAAATAAAAAATTAAACTGTTGATCAAGTGCGAGAGAATTTGATATCCCTCTGTTAAGCAGTTAAAGTACCCTTTCTAGTAGAATGGAAACGGTTGATGTGAATAAAAAAAATATATATATATTGTCAGGAATATTTGTTGGATACGTATCTTTTAGCGTTCAGCTTTGGTGCCTTTGATTTAAAAAAAAGAGTGAATTCAAACAAGACACATTGAGCTGGTTGGTGCTTCAAAGTGTAAAATAAAAACGAAAATATTTAAACAATGGAGCAGAAGTCACCTGCTGTCATGGGACCAACCAACCAACATGAAAACACTCCTGTTCTAGAATCTTTTTGAAATTGCCCAACTGTAAGATTCAACGTCCATAACAAGCCAAGCTCACTTAGAGAACAGAGATAAGAAACACACATCTACAGGACTAACAGACCCCACTACGTTTCTGAACAGAGGATAAACCACACAAGACTAACAGACCCCACTACGTTTCTGAACAGAGGATAAACCACAGGACTAACAGACCCCACTACGTTTCTGAACAGAGGAGAAACCACAGGACTAACAGACCCCACTACGTTTCTGAACAGAGGAGAATCTACAGGACTAACAGACCCCACTACGTTTCTGAACAGAGGAGAATCTACAGGACTAACAGACCCCACTATGTTTCTGAACAGAGGAGAATCTACAGGACTAACAGACCCCACTACGTTTCTGAACAGATGAGAATCTACAGGACTAACAGACCCCACTACGTTTCTGAACAGAGGAGAATCTACAGGACTAACAGACCCCACTACGTTTCTGAACAGATGAGAATCTACAGGACTAACAGACCCCACTACGTTTCTGAACAGAGGAGAATCTACAGGACTAACAGACCCCACTACGTTTCTGAACAGAGGAGAATCTACAGGACTAACAGACCCCACTACGTTTCTGAACAGAGGATAAACCACAGGACTAACAGACCCCACTACGTTTCTGAACAGAGGAGAATCTACAGGACTAACAGACCCCACTACGTTTCTGAACAGAGGAGAATCTACAGGACTAACAGACCCCACTACGTTTCTGAACAGAGGATAAACTACAGGACTAACAGACCCCACTACGTTTCTGAACAGAGGATAAACCACAGGACTAACAGACCCCACTACGTTTCTGAACAGAGGATAAACCACAGGACTAACAGACCCCACTACGTTTCTGAACAGAGGATAAACCACAGGACTAACAGACCCCACTACGTTTCTGAACAGAGGATAAACCACAGGACTAACAGACCCCACTACGTTTCTGAACAGAGGATAAACTACAGGACTAACAGACCCCACTACGTTTCTGAACAGAGGAGAATCTACAGGACTAACAGACCCCACTACGTTTCTGAACAGAGGATAAACCACAGGACTAACAGACCCCACTACGTTTCTGAACAGAGGATAAACCACAGGACTAACAGACCCCACTACGTTTCTGAACAGAGGAGAATCTACAGGACTAACAGACCCCACTACGTTTCTGAACAGAGGATAAACCACAGGACTAACAGACCCCACTATGTTTCTGAACAGAGGAGAATCTACAGGACTAACAGACCCCACTACGTTTCTGAACAGAGGATAAACCACAGGACTAACAGACCCCACTACGTTTCTGAACAGAGGATAAACCACAGGACTAACAGACCCCACTACGTTTCTGAACAGAGGATAAACCACAGGACTAACAGACCCCACTACGTTTCTGAACAGAGGATAAACCACAGGACTAACAGACCCCACTACGTTTCTGAACAGAGGAGAATCTACAGGACTAACAGACCCCACTACGTTTCTGAACAGAGGAGAATCTACAGGACTAACAGACCCCACTACGTTTCTGAACAGAGGAGAAACCACAGGACTAACAGACCCCACTACGTTTCTGAACAGAGGATAAACCACAGGACTAACAGACCCCACTACGTTTCTGAACAGAGGAGAATCTACAGGACTAACAGACCCCACTACGTTTCTGAACAGAGGATAAACCACAGGACTAACAGACCCCACTACGTTTCTGAACAGAGGAGAATCTACAGGACTAACAGACCCCACTACTTTCTGAACAGAGGAGAATCTACAGGACTAACAGACCCCACTACGTTTCTGAACAGAGGATAAACCACAGGACTAACAGACCCCACTACGTTTCTGAACAGAGGATAAACCACAGGACTAACAGACCCCACTACGTTTCTGAACAGAGGAGAATC
>LR778274.1:24084572-24114977 GCA_902810595.1 Coregonus sp. 'balchen'
CATGATCTAATCATGATATTATTATATATTAAACTGCTGCTACAGCACACGGTTCTACCGGGAGAACGTCATCTAGAACCCTAGAGAACCGACAATGTTCCAGCATACAGCGCCTCCTATGAAGAACTGAACCGCTGAGCTCAGCGTAAACTCCTTTTTAAACACAACCTTTCCTACATTAGCCTTTGAAGATGTTTCATGAGAAAAAGTTGCAGTGTGCCGCGAACTCCTTTTTATTCAGTCAAACCCCTGATGGAGATTGAGCAGAGGCTTGGTGCTGTTCTGTTGAATTCTCTCTGTGTGTGTGTGTGTGTGTGTGTGTGTGTGTGTGTGTGTGTGTGTGTGTGTGTGTGTGTGTGTGTGTGAGAGCTGAACTAAGCAGCGCTGCGTTGTCGGCTCTGACAGTCACGATAGTCCCGGGACGATTCTGTCACATCAGCAGCCTCACGAAGTGACAAGCCAGGGTGTGTGTGTGTGTGTGTGTGTGTGTGTGTGTGTGTGTGTGTGTGTGTGTGTGTATGTGTGTGTGTGTGTGTGTGTGTGTGTGTGTGTGTGTGTGTGTGTGTGTGTATGAGCAATGAGCCCTACTTCTACAATGGGCCTCTCTTGGGCCTCTCTTTATTAAAACAAGTGTAGAAATATAAATAAAGAAGAGAGAGAAAAAAGCTGGGAAAAAGAAAAGCCCAAGACAGCAGTCGTCCTTTGTCTTTGGATCGTTTGACTCCTTTGAAATCTGCTGTCAAACAGTGAAGCTCTACAACGGTACCTGTCATTTCAACACATCCACAGTTAAACTATCTGGCAATTAGAAGTGGTGATTATAGCAATTAAAACTAAGACAAATAGAGGATGTGTTTCTGAGGTGTCTCAACGTCTGTCTGGGGAAATGGAAGTATTCAGGTTCAGGTTAAGGCGGTTAGCTGTATAGTTCTGCATTTCTAATCTGAATCACTTCACTCCTAGCTACACCAATCACAACACAACTTCCAAAAGGAACACCTGCGAGAAGATTGAAATACAACGTTTTTTTTGTTGTTGTTGCTAACTGCCACAAATGACTTCGAGGATGCAAGTTTTACAAAACCAATCTGTTTTCCACCTTAGAAGCTTGATCTGATCTACTACTGCTGTATCAATAGAAAGATATGATGTAAGTTAGCTTTTGTTTTGTTATTTTCTGACCATGAAAAGATTACCTTATTATCATATCTGCTAGGACTGGTAGCATCAAGGACAAACACAATCAATGATAGACCTTGGTTACCTTGGAAACGAGGAGGATAGAGAAGGGGAACTTGTAACGTCTAATTATCTCTAGTAATGTGAGGCAACCCCTCCGCGGCGTCCCAAATGGCACCCCTATTCCCTATCTAGTGGACTACTTTTTGACCAGGGTCCACAGGGGGCTCTGGTCAAAAGTAGCGCACTACATAGGGAATAGGGGTGCCAAATTGGGACGCAGGGGGAATGTTTTTCGCCTGAGAACGATATTGCGTCTCTAGTTACTGATCTGATGTTTTTAGCGACTATGACCTTCCTAGCTTCGTAGTTTTGTAGCTCAGATCGTCATATAAATGAGAATAATTAGCTAAAACAATAGCATGCCCTTGTGTTGGTGTGATAAAAGAACAAACAACAACAACAACAACAACAACATCTCAACAGTAGAAAGGGTTAATACAAGCACTGCCAGGCTTCTCAACCTACCTAGGACAGCATTGTGGGAGTTTTTGGTGTGATAAAAGAACAAACAACAACAACAACAACAACAACAACAATAACAACAACAACAACAACAACAAATACAACCAAAATATCTGAAGAAAGACATTAAAAGTTGGTTAACCCCCTAGAGTCGATGTCCGCGCCTTCCGTGGACATCCTAATTAACATAATAATAATAATAATAAATAAATAAAAATCGAAATCTGTCTGTTTAGAGATATCACACACCGTACGGATAAAAAATACACCTTATGGAACAGTGGGGACCGTGAAGAGACACACACACAAACAGCCACACACACACACAGGCACAGACACACACACTTTATAACACACACAGACTCTACACACACGTACACATGGATTTTGTATTGTAGATACTGTATGTGATAGTAGAGTAGTGGCCTGAGGGAACGCACACAGTGTGTTGTGAAAAGTGTTACGAAATGGTAATGTCACGTAAATATTTTAAATGATATATAAAATGCCTTAATGTTGCTGGACCCCAGGAAGAGTAGCTGCTGCCTTTGTCGGCGCTAATGGGGATCCTTGATAAATACAACATTTGTATTTATTTTTTGGGGGGATGGGTTTGGGTCTCAATCCGCCGTATCCCTCCAATGGCGTTCTTCCCGCGTCTGCGTTGGAAGGTAGCCAAGCTACAGACAGCGTTCTCCGTCAGACCATGAGACGTCCCGAAAAAAAACATCTGTGGCGTCCCCGAACAGTTTGGGCTAAACACTAATATGACCCCTCTATGGAAAGGTGAGAATAACAAACACAGTGTCAAAACAAACACAAAGGTCAGTGGTTCCCAGCCTTTTTTCGGTTACTGTAGCACCAAACTGAATGTTGCTCTGCCCGGAGTACCCCTGAAGTATCCCCTCGTGCATTTTACCAGGGGCAACAGTGAGCGCTGTTTACCTCAAGTAAGTTTAGGTTTTGCTAGTTTAGGGGCGTGGAAAGGGATGGTGGATGGGTATAGGCATCTGCCGCTGATTCCAAATGTTGCAAGTTCGAATCCAGCGATAGGAAGTTGTTTTTTGATATTTTTAGTTTTAAGCCTATCCCAAACCTTAACCCTTACCTTAACCATTCAGAGTTAATGCCTAGCCTTAACCAATCAGAGTTAATGCCTAACCTTAACCAATCAGAGTTAATGCCTAACCTTAACCAATCAGAGTTAATGCCTAACCTTAACCAATCAGAGTTCATGCCTAACCTTAACCAATCAGAGTTAATGCCTACAGGTAACCTTAAATTGGATGTTTGGAACAACTTCGAAATTTGACGTTCGTCAAACATGGGATGAACGTCTAATTCTGACGTGAGACTGTGAGAGCTGGTTGCACCTCCAAGCCTCACATGACTCATCTGAAGGTAGCCCGGTACCAGTTTAAAACAATGATGGAAGTACAATAGTTTAGAGATACATTTTTTGGGGGGTAAATATGGGTAAAGAAATACAATAATCATCCTGATCGTTCTTTATATCTCTCAGATATTGGACTGACTCTTTCAAACAAACTTTCTTTTGATTTATTTTTTGACTATCTGTTTTTCCATGTATGAATCTGTTTTTCAATGCTTTTCTATGGGCTAAGACCAAATTCAATGTTTGATCCCACCCCCCCCCCACAAATAAACAAAAAAAACTATTATACCTAAAGAGGTCCTAAAATTCAAAATCAAATAGCTAGATGATCCTTGGTATGACCATCTTAAAACAATTCCATAGGTTAGCTTAGTACAACCCCCCCCCCCCCCCCACCTCTCCCCCGGTTTAGACTCTTAAGGATTTTAGATGGAACATGTCCAGTATAGAGGATAGAAATGTTTATTTTATTCTTGCATGTTCTTCTAGACATCGAAGCAAGCCTGGTTTAGATGTAGCTGTTGTACAAGTGTTACAACCTTCGGCTTCATACCAAATGGCACCCTATTCCCTATATCAGGGTTCTTCAATTCCAGGTCCTGGAGGGCCGAAAACACCTCTGTTTTTCATCCTCTCCTTCTAAATCAGGGGGCTAATTCAGACCTGGGACACCAGGTGAGTGCAATTAACTACCAGGTAGAAATAAAAAAAACAGAAGTGTTTCGGCCCTCCAGGACCCGGAATTGAAGAACCCTGACCTATATGAACCCATAGGGCTCAGGTCAAAAGTAGCGCACTAAATAGGGAAATAGGGGTGTCATTTTGGGACACGGGTTCATCTCCCAATGCCGAAGACCTTGGATGCCTTTATGTCTGCAGGATGTGTGTTTTATCTTTTAGATCTTGGCTCTGTTTTCCATCTTCAGGCCAGTTCCTGAATATTGATAGTTTGGGATTTCAGGTGGTTCGTGTTCTTTTGTTAATGTGCTTTTTTTTGTTCACTTTAAACATTCAGCTTTGTTGTTGTACTTTACGCTGACAGATATAAACCAACATACCGTCACAACAAATATGATATAAAGAGAACAGACTGGGTATTTTCCTCCACGTTTACACAGACGGCGTTCATGGTAAATGCTGCACGTTACATATTACATTCAGTTGTGCCTCGCTATAACGTGCCTTGCATTGAATCCTTGCCTTAGATTATGTTAATATTTATTTACGTATATTTCCAAAGTAGAATTGATCCTGGAAAAATAAAGTCCAGATGTAAATAGGTATCATTCATTTCAGTAACTAAAACACATGTGGTTTCAGCAACATAACATCTAAAAAAAAGGATAAATGTGATAGGTGTGCACTCAAAAAGATGTTGCATAAAGCTTACTTAATTTTTTATGTATTAAGTGACATCTAAAACACATGTTTTTTCATTAACATTATGTGTAAAACACAGTATACTTTCAGTATTATTACAAAAACATGTCGTTTCAGTTTTAATACAAAAACATGTCGTTTCAGTATTATTCCAAAAACATGTCGTTTCAGTTTTACTACAAAAACATGTCGTTTCAGTATTATTCCAAAAACATGTCGTTTCAGTTTTACTACAAAAACATGTAGTTTCAGTATTATTACAAAAACATGTCGTTTCAGTATTATTCCAAAAACATGTAGTTTCAGTATTATTCCAAAAACATGTCGTTTCAGTATTATTCCAAAAACATGTCGTTTCAGTATTATTCCAAAAACATGTCGTTTCAGTTTTACTACAAAAACATGTAGTTTCAGTATTATTACAAAAACATGTCGTTTCAGTATTATTCCAAAAACATGTCGTTTCAGTTTTACTACAAAAACATGTCGTTTCAGTTTTACTACAAAAACATGTCGTTTCAGTTTTACTACAAAAACATGTCGTTTCAGTATTATTACAAAAACATGTAGTTTCAGTATAATTCCAACAACGTGTAGTTTCAGTATAATCCCAACAACATGTAGTTTCAGTATTATTCCAACAACATGTAGTTTCAGTATAATCCCAACACCAACATGTAGTTTCAGTATAATCCCAAACAACATGTAGTTTCAGTATAATCCCAACAACATGTAGTTTCAGTATAATCCCAACAACATGTAGTTTCAGTATAATCCCAACAACATGTAGTTTCAGTATAATCCCAACAACATGTAGTTTCAGTATAATCCCAACAACATGTAGTTTCAGTATAATCCCAAACAACATGTAGTTTCAGTATAATCCCAACAACATGTAGTTTCAGTATAATCCCAACAACATGTAGTTTCAGTATAATCCCAACAACATGTAGTTTCAGTATAATCCCAACAACATGTAGTTTCAGTATAATCCCAACAACATGTAGTTTCAGTATAATCCCAACAACATGTAGTTTCAGTATAATCCCAACAACATGTAGTTACAGTATAATCCCAACAACATGTAGTTTCAGTATAATCCCAACAACATGTAGTTTCAGTATAATCCCAACAACATGTAGTTTCAGTATAATCCCAACAACATGTAGTTTCAGTACTACTGTGTGTGTATTATAGACTGTATGTCTAACAGACCAACACAACACAGCAGTAGGCCACAGATTAAAGGAAGAGAAAATCCTTGATTTATCCATTCCACTGATATAAACCCTAGCAGTAATTACATGTTCACATCTTGTTACGTGATTATTTATTTGATTTGTTATTTTTTGTGTGTTTCCTGCTGTCTTTGCTCCAAAGTACGATAAGCTTTGATAGAGGATGATCTCTCTCTACCAGATGAAGACAGGAAGCAACATCAGAACCCAAAGCCAACTGATGATATTGACGATGCATTCCAAATGGCATCCATATTCCCTATGGACACTGGTCAAAAGTTGTGTACTAAATGGGGAATAGGGTGTCGTTTGGGACGTGGTTAGGACGACATGTTGTAGCAGCAGGATCAAGAGACAGCAATCTAATCCTGGAAACATTTTGGGCAGCTGTTCAACTCGTGTGTGTGTGTGTGTGTGTGTGTGTGTGTGTGTGTGTGTTGTGTGTGTGTGTGTGTGTGTGTGTGTGTGTGTGTGTGTAAGTAATTGAACAGCAGGGAATATTCCAGATTGTGGCTTTAAAGCCAATCCTGCCATGATTGATATATGACTTTCCTTCCATTTAACATCTGGCAAATCTTGTAATCTTTCTTGTTTAGGTTGTAAATTTAAGTTTTAAATCTTGTAACATTTCTTGTTGAGTTTATAAATCTAAATGGTAAATCTTGTTAGAAATAGAACTGTCAATCTGAGTGTTTTAATTCGTCCAATTTGTTATGTAGATCCAGTATCTTCAATTGATTGGTTGGAACCAAGCCAGCGAAATAAATGGAGAAACTAAAACCAAATTAACACTTCATTTATTTACCTTACCCCCACAGGATGCAAATTCACACACACACACACACACACGCACGCACGCACGCACGCACACACACACACACACACACACACACACACCACACAACACACACACACACACACACACACACACACACACACACACACACACACACACACACACACACACACACACACACACACACACACACACACACACACACACTTTTCCACCATTCTTAGTCTTAGCTATTCTTTGATTCCTTACAGCTTCATCAGCAGCGATGTAGTATTTATTTATTTATTTATTTAGTAGTTATTTAATTTGTAGCTATTTATTTTGTAGTTATTTATTTATTTAGCAGTAATTTATTTATTTAGTAGTTATTAATTTATTCAGCAGTATTTACTTATTTAGTATTTATTTATTTAGTATTTGTTTATTTATTTTGTAGTTCTGTATTTATTTAGTATTTATTTATTTAGTATTTATTTATTCATATTGTAGTTATTTATTTTGTAGTTATTTATTTTGTAATTAATTAATTTAGTAGTTATTTATATTTAGCAGTTATATATTTATTTTGTAGTTATTTATTTATTTAGCACTTATTTATTTATTTTGTAGTTATTTCTTTAGTAGTTATTTCTTTCTTTATTTTGTAGTTATTTATTTTGTAGTTATTTATGTATTTAGCAGTTATTTATTTATTTAACCAACAGTCGTCTGCTTCTCATTTATCTACCGTCACAGCGCCAGTGTTCCTTCTGGGATGTGTGAGTGAGTGAGTGTGTGTGTGTGTGTCTTTCCTGCTGGGATGCAACCGCAGCATATGTTGGGAGAGAGATTGTAATTATGATCTCTCCATTGCGCTGAATGTGCTTTGTGCTGCCTCTGATTAGAGCACAGGGAATCAAGGTCCTAATTGCTTGTGGTTGGAGAAAGTGTGTGTGTGTTTCTGAGTGTTTGTGTGTGTTTCTGAGTGTGTGTGTGAATGTGTGTACGTGTGTGAGTGTATGCGTTTCTGTGTGTGTGTGTTAGCGTCTGGTTTTTACCCACAGGGGTTCTATCCGTCCCCATAGACAGATGTGTTACCTCAGTGTGTGTGTGGGTTCGACCAATCAGGGCTTTAGCTGTGTGTGGCCGGACAATCATCTTAAAGACCTCAGGGCACCTGATACCACCCTGGGCCATGTCATCACCAGGACAGGAAATGATGTAATAGGGCTAGGGTGCCATTTGGAACGCAGTCAAAGGCTTTTTGAATCAGCCTCAGCTAAGACCACTGAGCCACACCGATTACGGACACCCTCTGCTCTGTGTCTGAGGAGAAGTGGGAAAAGATCTACTGTGCTGCACGGTAGGCTATGGCACCGTCGCCTCCAGCTAAATAACTATGTGTCCACTTGGATATGCTAACTGTGCATGAAGAAAGAGCGAAAGATATAGGGATGAAGAGAGAGAGAGAGAGACAGAGAGAGAGAGAGAGAGACAGAGAGGAGAGAGAGAGGAGAGAAGAGAGAGACACAGAGAGAGAGAGAGACATTAGAGAGAGAGATAGAGAGAGAGGAGAGAGAGAGGAGGAGAGATAGAGAGAGAGAGAGAGAAGAGAGAGAGAGAGAGAGATTGGGAAAGGCAGAAGCTAACCTTTCTTGTCTTTCTGATGGAATACTAAAAAGGGGATGAGACAGTCACAGCTTTCAAAGCTTTTATATAAAGGCTTCTTTAATAATATAGAATGGATGCAGAGCTGTACAGTATTCTACTGTATGTTATGTTATTGAATGGAAGAGACAAATACTGTCATCATGTTTTTATTCGTCATACCAGGACAAGTACATAATAATAATAATATAATATGCCAATATGCCACAGTCATGCGTGCATACATTTTTGTGTATGGGTGGTCCCGGGGATCAAACCCACTACCCTGGCGTTACAAGCGCCGTACTCTACCAGCTGAGCTACAGAGCTGGGGGGCAGGGAGGGAGGGAGGGAGGGAGGGAGGGAGGGAGGGAGGGAGGGAGGGTTGAAAGGAAGGGAGGGAGAGATAGTTATATAGGTGGTTATATACAGTATGATGTATTATTATCTCTATAGTTACTGGTTATATACAGTATGATGTATTATTTATCTCTATAGTTACTGGTTATATACAGTATGATGTATTATTATCTCTATAGTTACTGGTTATATACAGTATGATGTATTATTATCTCTATAGTTACTGGTTATATACAGTATGATGTATTATTTATCTCTATAGTTACTGGTTATATACAGTATGATGTATTATTATCTCTATAGTTACTGTTATATACAGTATGATGTATTATTATCTCTATAGTTACTGGTTATATACAGTATGATGTATTTTTTATCCTATAGTTATCTAGCTGGTAATTATTATCCAGTATGTTATGTATGATTTTATCTCTATAGTTACTGGTTATATACAGTATGATGTATTATTATCTCTATAGTTACTGGTTATATACAGTATGATGTATTATTATCTCTATAGTTACTGGTTATATACAGTATGATGTATTATTATCTCTATAGTTACTGGTTATATACAGTATGATGTATTATTATCTCTATAGTTACTGGTTATATACAGTATGATGTATCATTATCTCTATAGTTACTGGTTTAGATACAGTATGATGTCTTATTATTCTATAGTTACTGGTTATATACAGTAGATGTATTATATCTCTCTATAGTAGGTATAATAACCGTATGATGTATTATTATCTCTATAGTTACTGGTTATATACGATGATTGATTATATCTCTAAGGTTACTGTTATATACAGTATGATGTATTAGATCTCTATAGTTAACTGGTTATTATTCAGTAGATGTATTATTATCTCTATAGTTACTGGTTTATATCAGTATGATTGTATTATTATATTATAGTTACTGGTTATATACAATCTGATGTCGTATTATCTCTATAGTTAATGGTTATATACACTATGATGTATTATTATCTCTATAGTTATGGTTATATACAGTATTGATATTTCTCTAGAGTACTGGTTCTAGACAGTCTGATGTATTATTATCTCCTATATTACTGGTTATATACAGTATGATGTCTTAGGTAGTATCTCTATAGTTACTGCGTTATGTTAAAGTATGATGTATTATTCTCTCTATAGTATGGTTATATACAGTATGATGTATTAGTATCTCTATAGTTACTGGTTATATACAGTATGATGTATTATTATCTAACTGCTGCTCTCTGCTAGTGTTTATTCGAGCTGAGGTTAGAGAACAGTATTAACTGCTCTCTGCTAGTGTTTATTCAAGCTGAGGTAGAGAACAGTATTAACTGCTCTCTGCTAGTGTTTATTCAATCTGAGTTAGAGAACAGTAACTCCTGCTCTCTGCTAGTGTTTATTCAAGCTGAGTTAGAGAAGAGTAACTGCTGCTCTCTGCTAGTGTTTATTCAATCTGAGTTAGAGAAGAGTACGGCCAGGACATCGGCTCTATTGGACATGGACTCTATCTAAGCGGTGGAGAGAGAAACATGTCCACATAATAAAAGGAGAGATAGACGGAGAGGAGTAAGAGAGAGAGTTTGTGTCCCAAATGGCACCCTATTCCCTATATAAGTGCACCAGAGCCTTTTTGGACCTTGGTCAAAAAGAAGTGCACTATATAGGGAATAGGGTGCCATTTGGGATGAAACCAATGTAATATGCCACTTTGCGATGAGCTTGTAACACGTTTTTTAGTCCGAGATGGAATGTCATTTCTGCAGAGGATGATAAAAAAATGTACTGAAAGACTAAATTGTCTTGGGCTGAATGTAAATAATGCACTCGTACACTGAGTCTACTGCTACATCGTTCCAGAAAAGGAATCTGACAGAATCCAAGACACTGCTGGCTGGGTTTTGTTCGTGATGTAAGCCAAATGTACTTGACAAATCTAAGCCAAAGAAATCTTACAGAATCTTTAAAGACGTACTGGTGCGTGTGTGTGTGTGTGTGTGTGTGTGTGTGTGTGTGTGTGTGTGTGTGTGTGTGTGTGTGTGTGTGTGTGTGTGTGTGTGTGTGTGTGTGTGTGTGTGTGTGTGTGTGTGTGTGTGTGTGTGTGTGTGTGTGTGTGTGTGTGTGTGTGTGTGTGTGTGTAGCTTGTAGGAAACGCCCTACAATTCTTAACTTGATGTGATGCCAAATGTACTTGATATACAGTAAGTCAAAGAGGTGTGTTGTTGTTGTCTGTTTGTGTCTAAGGGACCCTAAAAGTAGAACGTGCCACATTCAGTCTACTGCCCCCTAAAAGTCCTTGTTTCTATGTCAGGGGGACTAATACAGTCATTGACCTTTCCACCTCTGTGACTGTGTCTCAAATGGCACCCTACTCCCTATATAGTGCACTACATTTGACCAGAGCCCTATTGGCCCCTGGTCAAACATAATGCACTATAAAGAGGATGGGATGTCATTTGAGATGCAAACCTGTAACTGAGACCATCTATCCCCTCACCCTGTCAGAAATACTGATCCCAGACGTCCAGTTGTGATGAGGTCACATCATAATGGTCCATTAAGCAGGCAGGAGGGCAGGAGGGAAGGAGGGAGAAGAGGGAAGGAGGGAAGGAGGGGAAGAGGGGAAGGAGGGGAAGAGGGAAGGAGGGGAAGGAGGGAAGGAGGGGAAGAGGGGGGGGAGAGGGGGAAGGAGGGGGAAGAGGGAATGGGGGAAGAGCGGGAAGAGGGAGGAGGGAGGAGGGAAGGAGGGGGAAGAGGGAAGGAGGAATGGAGGGGAAGAGGGAAGGAGGAATGGAGGGGAAGGAGGGAAAGAGGGTAGGGAAGAGGGGAAGAGGGGCGAAGAGGGGGAAGGAGGGGAAGGAGGGGAAGAGGGGAAGAGGGGAAGATGGGGAAGGAGGGGAAGAGGGAAGAGGGAAGGAGGAGACGAGGAGGAGCGGGGACGAGGGGAAGAGGGAGCGGAAGAGGGAAGGAAGGGGGAAGAGGGGAGAGGGAAGAGGGGAGAGGGAGGAGGGGCAGAGGGAAGAGGTGGAGGGGAAGAGCGGAAGGCAGGAAAGGGAAGGGAAGGACGGAAGAGGGGAAGGGGACAGGGGAGGGAAGAGGGAAGGAGGAAGAGGGGAAGAGGGGAGAGGGGACATGAGGGAAGAGGGGAAGAGGGGAGGAGGGGAAGGAGGGGAAAGAGGGGAAGGAGGGGAAGGAGGGGAAGAGGGCGAAGAGGGGAAGAGGGAAGGAGGGGAGAGAGTGGGAAGAGGGAAGAGAGGGAAGGAGCGGAAGGAGCGGGGAAAGAGGGGAGGAGGGCCAGGAGCGGGAAGGAGGGAGGGGAAGGGAAGGAGGGAAAGAGGGGCAGAGATGGGGAAGAGGGGAAAGAGGGGAAGAGGGACAGAGGGAAGGAGGGGATAAGAGGGAACAGGAGGGGAAGAGGGGAAAGAGGGGAAAGGAGGAAGAGGGGAAGAGGGAAGGAGGGAAGGGGAAGAGGTGAAGAGGGGACAGAGGGGAAGGAGGGAAGGGAAAGGGGAAGAGGGCGACAGGAGGGGAAGGAGGGGTAGGAGGTGAGAGGAAGAGGGGGGGAAGAGGGGAAGAGGGGGGAAGAGGGCAAGGAGGGGAAGGATGGGGAAGAGGGACGAGGGGAGGGGGAAGAGGGGAAGAGGGGAAGGGAAAGGGGAAGAGGGACGGAAGAGGGGAGGAGGGAAGGAGGGGAGGAGGGGAGCGAGAGGGAAGAGGAAGGAGGGAGAGGGGAAGAGGGAAGAGGGGAAGAGGGGAGAGTGGAAGAAGGGGGAAGGAGGGAAGAGGGGAAGGGGAAGAGGGGAAGAGGGGAAGAGGGGAAAGGAGGGAGCGAGGGGAAGAGGGGAAGAGGGGAGAGGAAGAGGGGAAGGAGGGAAAGGAGGAAGAGGGGAAGGAGGGAAGAGGGGAAGAGGGGGAGACGGAGCGGAAGAGGGGAAGAGGGGAGAGGGAAGGAGGGGAAGGAGGGGAAGAGGGGAAGAGGGGGAAGGAAGAGGGGAAGAGGGAATGAGGGGAAGGAGGGAAGAGGGGAAGAGGGGAAGGAGGGGAAGGAGGGGAAGAGGGAAAGAGGGGAAGGAGGGGGAAAGGGGAAGAGGGGAAGGAGGGGAAGGGGGGAAGAGGGGAAGAGGGGAAGAGGGAAGGAGGGGAAGGAGGGGAAGAGGGGAAGAGGGGAGCGAGGGGAAAGGGGGGAGGGGAAGGAGGGGAAGAGGGAAAGAGGGGAAGAAGGGGAAGAGAGGGAAGAGGGGAAGGAGGGGAAGAGGGAAGGAGGGAAGGAGGGGAAGAGGGGGAAGAGGGAAGGAGGGAAGGAGGGGAAGAGGGGGAAGAAGGGGAAGAGGGGAGGAGGGGAGGAGGGAAGGAGGGGAAGGAGGGGAAGAGGGGAAGAGGGGAGAGGGGAAGGAGGGAAGAGGGGAAGAGGGAAAGAGGGGAAGAGGGAAAGAGGGGACCCTGTTCCCAGAAAGGGCGCTGGTCAAAAGTAGTGCACTATATAGCGAGATTGAGCGGGATTGTTGGAGGGGCTATGCTGCCACTTCAGAGCCTTCACACGTTTCCTTCTAAAGATTTTATGAGTCTGTGTCACTTATGGGATGCAATATCCTAGAAACGTCTCACTTCTCAAAGTGCCTTTCACGTCTTGTAAGGGCGAAGTCTGGCAGGATGTTCGCTGCTTGACAGGGTCAGTCTACTGCGTGTGGGCATTGATGGCATTTGTGTGTAACGCGTTCAGGCTGCGTTAGGCTAACGTAGCAGAAAGACATTCTCGTTGAGACAGAAATGGAGCTTCTTTCCAAAGGTCTCAGCGCTCAGCGGGAATGGGGTAAATGTGTGTGTGTCAAATCAAATCAAATCAAATTGTATTTGTCACATACTTGGTTAACAATAGGTGCAGACTAATAGTGAAATGCTTCCTGACGGGCCCTTCCCAACAATACAGAGAGAACAACAGAAAAATAATATACAAATAATAACACGAGGAAATACATCCGATAATGATAACTGGGCCAAAGACACGAGGTACCAGTCGATGTGAAGGGGTACGAGGTAATGGAGGTAGACATGTACATACTGTGTAGGTAGGGGTAATGTGACTAGGCAACAGGATAGATGATAAACAGTAGCAGCAGCGTATGTGATGACTCAAAAGGAGTTAATGCAAAAAGGGTAAATCCGTTTTAGCTATTTGGTTAACTATTTAGCAGTCTTATGACTTGGGGGGGGGGTAGAAGCTGTTCAGGGTCCCGTTGGTTCCAGGCCGCTTGCCGTGCGGTAGCAGAGAGAACAGTCTATGATCACCACCACATTATACTTTGAACTCGCGCAAAAGTGGGAGATGCTGTCAAGAAACACTGGCATGTTTTCATCATCGGACCCAGCTTTTTCCAGCTGAATTTAAGAACCCGCCACTTATTGTATTATTGGAGAGGTCGCAATTTACGTGATAAATTGGTCCATGCCAACTGCCAGCCAATTTACGCCCTCTTTTTCCCGAATGGTAGCTATAAATACAGAGGTTGCGCACAGTGCAACAACATGATGAAGTGTGAATATTTCTGCCCCCCACATACAGGAAAACGGTTCCAAATAAATGACATTATTACGTGCTCCACCACCCCATGTTATCGACGTGATTAAATGTCCACGTGGGCTGTCTTGTGTCAGTAATACCTCTCATTCTCTCAAACAGAGAATTAGTGAACACATAAAAGCTCAATCAGGAGAAACGACAGGGATCATCCAGTCGCAGTGCATTTTTATGAAGAAAAAAAAAAACATGACATTTCTACCTTTAGATTTTGTGGCATAGAGGAAGTTAAGATATCAGACAGGAGAGGTGATATAAATAATAATACTCTGAACAACATTTATTTTTTTGTGAATTTTCATCCCCCAGACATTATTTCCTAAAGGTCTTAATGATGAAATTCCCATGTATGTTATGTTGTAAAATGTGAACATGAATTAATGCCACCATTTCAGATTACACTGATGTTTTTCTTTGCGCTGTACCCAATGATTTACGGAAACTTGTTTGACGGGTCGATATCCTCATTGTGGTTTTACAGACGTGTTTAATACGTTTTATGTACACACTTCAGTAGAATATTTATGAAATGCACGTTGTTATATTTGGTAACGCTTACTTATTTTACCTGGACTCCAACCCCATTGGATGCATTGAACGGATGCGGGCGGAGCTATGTCGACTCCAACCCTATTGGATGCATTGAACGGATGTGGGTGGAGCTATGTCGACTCCAACCCCATTGGATGCATTGAACGGATGCGGGCGGAGCTATGTCGACTCCAACCCTATTGGATACATTGAACGGATGCGGGCGGAGCTATGTCGACTCCAACCCTATTGGATGCATTGAACGGATGCGGGCGGAGCTATGTCGACTCCAACCCTATTGGATGCATTGAACGGAATGCGGGCGGAGCTATGTCGACTCCAACCCCATTGGATGCATTGAACGGATGTGGGCGGAGCTATGTCTACATAAGGGTGCACATTTTTTTTTTTTTACTCACAAAAGCTCTAAGCAAAGTCTGAATACCCAACTACTGAGGAGTGCGTAGGAAAGGCTTGCTTAGGAAAGGTGTACATTTCCTAAGTCTGAATCGGGCCCTAGTGCTGGTAAGGCAGAAGGACAGCCAATTTCCTAAGTCTGAATCGGGCCCCAGCGCTGGTACGACAGAAGCACAGCCATGATGATGACACTGTGCTGTAAGTCGCTTTGGTTAAAAGCATATTATTATTATATTATATTATTATTGTAATAATGCATCTGTTAAGATACCTAAATATGAGCTTTTGCATGAATGCGCTATAAATCTGCTATGGATATATTTAATTAACCTTTAATAATGCAGTTAGGACCTGTTATAAGACATTAACTAAATGCTTATAGATGTGTAAGGAATGTGTTATGGATATGTAGTCAAAGTAAATCGGTTACCGGATTTTTGTATTTGCACAAAACACTGTTCAACACTTTTCATTGCATGGACACCAATAATAACATTAACATAGAGCCAGAAGTGAAGTGGTTAAATTACCCCCCCCCCCATCTGTCCACCAGGTGGAAGTTGACATTACTCTTATATCGTGCTGGGACGCTCCTTCATTCACGCCTTTGGTAAGACCTTGCTGATAACCCTCGTCCCAATTAATCAAACACCTCTTAATTAGCCTATTAACAAAGTAAGTCGGCTGCACATGCTGTGCTAGATGAGATGGACGGAACAGAAAAAGAGAGGAGGAAAAAAGATGGAGGGATTGGAGCAATGACGATAGAACAGAGTTCTGAGGTTTGACGGCTGTAAACACCTCCATCTGTCACCGGGAGGGAGGGAGGGAGGGAGGGAAGGAGAGAGGGAGGGAGGGAGAGAGGGAGGGAGGGAGAGAGAGAGAGGGAGGGAGGGAAGGAGAGAGGGAGGGAGGGAAGGAGAGAGAGAGAGAGAGAGAGAGGGAGGGAGGGAGGGAGGGAGGGAGGGAGGGAGGGAGGGAGGGGAGGAGCGAGCGAGAGAGAGAGAGGAGAGAGAGAGAGAGAGAGAGAGAGAGTGATGGATAGAGAGCAAGAGACTGAGAAAGAAAGTGAGGAGGACAGAGAGAGAGAGAAACAGAAAGATAGATGAGAGAGGGAGAGAGCCCTACACACTTAGTAAAAAGGGTTCCAAAAACGTTCTTCAGCTATCCCCACAGGAAGACCCTTTTGGTTCCAGGTAGAACCCTTTTGGGGTCCATGTAGAACCCTCTCTGTAAAGGGTTCTAAATGGAACCAAAAGGGTGGGGACAGCCCGAAGAACCCTTTTAGGTTGTAGACAGCAAAAAAAAATTCTAAGAGTGTAGATAGAGAGAGTGATAGAACGGTGGAGAGAGATATTCCTCCTGCCCCTGGCCAGCTGAGAGGCCTCATCAGATTCCCAGCATGCTCTCTGTCCTGTGCCAGTGCCACAGCTGGGTGGAGCGGCATGATCGCTCATTCACCAAGCGGATTAACTCCACGCTGCAAATCTGTCTCTTCACCATGTTCTGTCTTCTCCCCTTCAGCTGCCGTGGGTCGGTCCTCTCTCTTTATGTAACGCTGTGTGTGTGTGCGTGCGCGCGTGTATGTATGTTTTTGCGTGTGTGTGTGTGTGAGAGAGAGCCCAGCGTCAAGCGGAGTGGAGTGTCTACTTCTGCTTGCAATTCCACACAGGGCCGTTCACCCCTGTGCCCCACTTTAGGAAATTAATGTCTATCATTCACCCCTGTGGAATTTCTATCTCTCTCTCTCTCTCTCTCTCTCTCTCTCTCTCTCTCTCTCTCCCTCTCTCCCTCTCTCCCTCTCTCTCTCTCTCTCCCTCTCTCTCGCTCTCTCTAGCTCTCTCTCTCTCTCTCTGCCCTCTTCAGCAGCTGTGGGTTAGTTGCGTGGCTCCTTGCTCTTCTCTCCCCTATAGCTTTGCTCATCACAGGTATCATCACACAAACAGTATTTCATTGGCTGTAAATATCAGTAGAAATAGTGGTAAATTGTCCTGATGAAACACTTCTAGTCAAGCTGTTGTCTCCTCAAATCCTCACTGCTGGAATCACCACTGATAACGTCTGAACCAGAAGGACCCTATCTCAATATCCTACCAATCACTCAAGGAGGGTTTAGGGAGAATCCAAAGTCTCTTCTGCCGTTGTTAAAGCTGATTTAAAGATTAGATTAAAAGTACGGCTTTTTTTTTTTAGTGAGGAGAACCTCTTGGAAGGACCATTAAGGATTCTTAAGAGGGATTAAAGCACTTGTACCAACTGTTATTCACAGTATTGTCTAAAGGTTTTTGGATTAAACCACTTCTACCAACTGTCTTTTTCAATGGGTTTGGTGCAGATTACCGTAGCTAGACTCTTCTCTTGGAGAGAGAGCAGAACGGTATGAAACCAATAACCATGTCTCTGTAACTAGAACTGGGTTGATAACCAGAGTCCTGATACTGGCCTTCTTTTAACTTCACTGACTGAAATGCCTTGTTACTGAAACTGTTGTCCCTCCAACCACCCACTCTAGCAGATGGTCTTCCACTACAGTAGAGTCGTCACCTCTGACACTCTGTTCTAGCAGATTGTCTTCCACTACAGTGGAGTAGTCACCTCTGACACTCTGTTCTAGCAGATTGTCTTCCACTACAGTAGAGTCGTCACCTCTGACACTCTGTTCTAGCAGATTGTCTTCCACTACAGTAGAGTAGTCACCTCTGACACTCTGTTCTAGCAGATTGTCTTCCACTACAGTAGAGTCGTCACCTCTGACACTCTGTTCTAGCAGATTGTCTTCCACTACAGTAGAGTAGTCACCTCTGACACTCTGTTCTAGCAGATTGTCTTCCACTACAGTAGAGTCGTCACCTCTGACACTCTGTTCTAGCAGATTGTCTTCCACTACAGTAGAGTAGTCACCTCTGACACTCTGTTCTAGCAGATTGTCTTCCACTACAGTAGAGTCGTCACCTCTGACACTCTGTTCTAGCAGATTGTCTTCCACTACAGTAGAGTCGTCACCTCTGACACTCTGTTCTAGCAGATTGTCTTCCACTACAGTAGAGTCGTCACCTCTGACACTCTGTTCTAGCAGATTGTCTTCCACTACAGTAGAGTCGTCACCTCTGACACTCTGTCCTAGCAGATTGTCTTCCACTACAGTAGAGTAGTCACCTCTGACACTCTGTCCTAGCAGATTGTCTTCCACTACAGTAGAGTCGTCACCTCTGACACTATGTTCTAGCAGATTGTCTTCCACTACAGTAGAGTAGTCACCTCTGACACTCTGTTCTAGCAGATTGTCTTCCACTACAGTAGAGTCGTCACCTCTGACACTCTGTTCTAGCAGATTGTCTTCCACTACAGTAGAGTAGTCACCTATGACACTCTGTTCTAGCAGATTGTCTTCCACTACAGTAGAGTCGTCACCTCTGACACTCTGTTCTAGCAGATTGTCTTCCACTACAGTAGAATCGTCACCTCTGACACTCTGTTCTAGCAGATTGTCTTCCACTACAGTAGAGTCGTCACCTCTGACACTCTGTTCTAGCATATTGTCTTCCACTACAGTAGAGTAGTCACCTCTGACACTCTGTTCTAGCAGATTGTCTTCCACTACAGTAGAGTCGTCACCTCTGACACTCTGTTCTAGCAGATTGTCTTCCACTACAGTAGAGTCGACACCTCTGACACTCTTTTCTAGCAGATTGTCTTCCACTACAGTAGAGTCGTCACCTCTGACACTCTTTTCTAGCAGATTGTCTTCCACTACAGTAGAGTCGTCACCTCTGACACTCTGTTCTAGCACCCTCAAACTCAACTCTGGACCTCGAAGCCCTCTATTTTCATTGTTCCCCTCTGATCAGGGACTTATTTAGACCTGGGACACCAGGTGTGTGTAATTAATGATCAGGCAGAACAGAAAATCAGCAGGTTCTGGACCTCGTAGGACAGGAAGCCATCAACTAGATCCAGCCGCGGGCCGGCGATTTCTTTCTTGAGCGGATGGTCAGGGGGCCGGAACATAATTACAAATAATTTGTAGACCTGATATATTTGACTAAGAACATAGTCATTTCAAACCTTGCTTACATTTGTATACAATCAGATACTGTATATATCTCTGTTATGTGTGGGAAGACTTTGGAACAGATTTGCTGGTGTTTTTACAGTATTTTATGTCCAACAATAACAAATAATACTAACATTTTTTTCGTGTTTTTTTTTGTTGCTCCGAAAACTTGGGTTGCCAAATAAAATCGGCCCGTGGGCCTTCAGTTGGGGAACCCTGTCGTAGGGTAAGATTTGAATAACCCTGATCTAGCAGATTCTCTTCCAGGAGAATATTTATAGGGTCTGTTTATAATTCATAGGATGAAAGTGCTATGAAATATGGAATATGCAGACTAAGGTTTACGTTTGAGCTTATTTTTAAAATGATTTGATATATAATAGCCTCTTCTCTTTTAAGTGAAGTGTTGTGAAGCACTGTTTACGTCTAACTGGTGTACAGACTGGATGCAGATTCCTTTGGTTTGGCTGAGGATGTTTCGTCCTGTAAAAAACAAATGGGTACACTCAGGCCCATAACATATGCATTGATCAGTCTGGCAACGCCAGGCACAGCCAGTTGATTGGGGCTTCACAACCAGAGAGGGGAAGACTGGTCGAACATCACCAGCACTTTAATGAATGGCGCAGTGGTCTAAGGCACTGCATCGCAGTGCTAACTGTGCCACTAGATCCTGGTTCAAATCCAGGCTCTGTCGCAGCCGGCCGCGACCGGAGACTCATGGGCGGCGCACAATTGGCCCAGCGTCGTCCAGGGTAGGGGAGGGAATGGCCGGCAGGGATGTAGCTCAGTTGATAGAGCATGGCTTTTCCAACGCCAGGGTTGTGGGTTCGATTCCCACGGGGGGCCAGTATAAAAAAAATATGTATGTCGCTCTGGATAAGAGCGTCTGCTAAATGACTAAAATGTAAATGTAAAATGAGATTGAGATGAAAAAGGTTCTGCTGTTACAGACATAAATAGCCAAGATGGCCCTGTATATTACCGTAGCCCCAGTCTGTTTCATTTCCTTGTTCGTTTACCGTCGGCACAGATGGTTGGTTAACTCACGCAGGAAAAGGTGAAGTCCCTTGTTTTAGCATTGCTTTAGTTCCTCCGTCGCACCAGTGTAAGGATGCCATCACAGCTATTTGTGTCACATCTGTTTCACACACTGAAATAGTTGTTATGGAGAACATTAACTAAATGAATTAATGAACCGTGTTACAGAAAACATCAGATCAGATATTTGAGAGAAATATATCAAGTTTTTTTTATTTTTTTATGTTACTTCCTAGAAGTAACTCATTTCCATACATTTCCCAGAAGACACAGAGAAACCACAATTCACCTTCACTGGTTGTTCACTCATTTCCATACATTTCCCAGAAGACACAGAGAAGCCACAACTCACCTTCACTGGTTGTTCATTGAAGTGGAGTGAGCACTATTTACCTATCGCTGCACTGCTGTAGGGTGCCGTTCGGAGGATTCGGAGAGTGGGAGCATCAGATAAAGATAAGACATGGACACAGGACAGCACACGGAGCTCAACAAGGGGACTTGACTTTGTTCCAGGACACGATGCCACCATCTCAATTAGTTCTCGTGACACAGATTAATTTATAAGACAGGCATTAGTAATCAATGAAGAACATCCAATTCTCATCCTTACACCGGCTATAATGTACAATGAATATGAAGAAACAGTACATCACATGTATTATCAATGCAACTCAACTTGCTGTTAAATTTTATGCTTTCAGTGAAAGAGGAACAACGTAAAATGACTAGAGAGGCAGAGAGATCTGTAGAGTTGTTTAATGTCCTGTGATTCTGACAGAGTCCTAAAACCCCAGCTATAAAACCTCCTCCCTCCTCCTCCCATACCCATATACCAGCCAGCTCTATACAGCACGGTATCATCAGCTCTGTGTTCTACCAGCCAGCTCTATACAGCACGGTATCATCAGCTCTGTGTTCTACCAGCCAGCTCTATACAGCACGGTATCATCAGCTCTGTGTTCTACCAGCCAGCTCTATACAGCACGGTATCATCAGCTCTGTGTTCTACCAGCCAGCTCTATACAGCACGGTATCATCAGCTCTGTGTTCTACCAGCCAGCTCTATACAGCACGGTATCATCAGCTCTGTGTTCTACCAGCCAGCTCTATACAGCACGGTATCATCAGCTCTGTGTTCTACCAGCCAGCTCTATACAGCACGGTATCATCAGCTCTGTGTTCTACCAGCCAGCTCTATACAGCACGGTATCATCAGCTCTGTGTTCTACCAGCCAGCTCTATACAGCACGGTATCATCAGCTCTGTGTTCTACCAGCCAGCTCTATACAGCACGGTATCATCAGCTCTGTGTTCTACCAGCCAGCTCCATACAGTACGGTATCATCAGCTCTGTGTTCTACCAGCCAGCTCTATACAGTACGGTATCATCAGCTCTGTGTTCTACCAGCCAGCTCTATACAGCGCGGTATCATCAGCTCTGTGTTCTACCAGCCAGCTCTATACAGCACGGTATCATCAGATCTGTGTTCTACCAGCCAGCTCTATACAGCACGGTATCATCAGCTCTGTGTTCTACCAGCCAGCTCTATACAGTACGGTATCATCAGCTCTGTGTTCTACCAGCCAGCTCTATACAGCGCGGTATCATCAGCTCTGTGTTCTACCAGCCAGCTCTATACAGCACGGTATCATCAGATCTGTGTTCTACCAGCCAGCTCTATACAGCACGGTATCATCAGCTCTGTGTTCTACCAGCCAGCTCTATACAGCACAGTATCATCAGCTCTGTGTTCTACCAGCCAGCTCTATACAGCACGGTATCATCAGCTCTGTGTTCTACCAGCCAGCTCTATACAGCACGGTATCATCAGCTCTGTGTTCTACCAGCCAGCTCTATACAGTACGGTATCATCAGCTCTGTGTTCTACCAGCCAGCTCTATACAGCACGGTATCATCAGCTCTGTGTTCTACCAGCCAGCTCTATACAGCACGGTATCATCAGCTCTGTGTTCTACCAGCCAGCTCTATACAGCACGGTATCATCAGTTCTGCTCTATACTGCATTATGTTATGTATTCTCCCTACGGACATTCCCTAGTGCTGTACTGAACACTTTTATAGAGACAGTATTTACATTAAAACACTGACAAGTAGGGGTGGTGGGGGAGAAGAAGGGGGAGGAGAATGGGGAGGGGGGGGCGGAGAGAAAGATGAAAAGACAACTGACAAAACAGCAGATCAAAGAGAGACAGGGGAAACAGGTACTCTGTTAGGACCTGATCTGTTTACTGATACCCATCACCTCAAAACAGCAGATCAAAGACAGACGGGGGAAACAGTTACTCTGTTAGGACCTGATCTGTTTACTGATACCCATCACCTCAAAACAGCAGATCAAAGACAGACGGGGGAAACAGTTACTCTGTTAGGACCTGATCTGTTTACTGATACCCATCACCTCAAAACAGCAGATCAAAGACAGACGGGGGAAACAGGTACTCTGTTAGGACCTGATCTGTTTACCAGCAGATCAAAGACAGACGGGGGAAACAGTTACTCTGTTAGGACCTGATCTGTTTACTGATACCCATCACCTCAAAACAGCAGATCAAAGAGAGACAGGGGAAACAGTTCCTCTGTTAGGACCTGATCTTCTCCCAGCAGCATCAGTACAGCAGAACCGTTGCACCCTAAATGGCACCCTATTCCCTACGTAGTGAACTACTTTTGATCAGGGCAGTACACTATATAGGAAATAGGGTGCCATTTGGTACGCAGCCTCAGAGAGTTACATTATACTGCGCTAGTCAGGTTGGTTCAGCATCACAGTCTGCTGATTGGCTTGTATTTAAACAGCTCATTATTGGAAGGTTGGTTCAGCATCACAGCCTGCTGATTGGCTTGTATTTAAACAGCTCATTATTGGAAGGTTGGTTCAGCATCACAGCCTGCTGATTGGCTTGTATTTAAACAGCTCATTATTGGAAGGTTGGTTCAGCATCACGGCCTGCTGATTGGCTTGTATTTAAACAGCTCTTTATTGGAAGGTTGGTTCAGCATCACAGCCTGCTGATTGGCCTGTATTTAAATAGCTCATTATTGGAAGGTTGGTTCAGCATCACAGTCTGCTGATTGGCTTGTATTTAAACAGCTCATTATTGGAAGGTTGGTTCAGCATCACGGCCTGCTGATTGGCTTGTATTTAAACAGCTCATTATTGGAAGGTTGGTTCAGCATCACAGCCTGCTGATTGGCTTGTATTTAAACAGCTCATTATTGGAAGGTTGGTTCAGCATCACAGCCTGCTGATTGGCTTGTATTTAAACAGCTCATTATTGGAAGGTTGGTTCAGCATCACAGCCTGCTGATTGGCTTGTATTTAAACAGCTCATTATTGGAAGGTTGGTTCAGCATCACAGCCTGCTGATTGGCTTGTATTTAAACAGCTCATTATTGGAAGGTTGGTTCAGCATCACAGTCTGCTGATTGGCTTGTATTTAAACAGCTCATTATGGAAGGTTGGTTCAGCATCACAGCCTGATGATTGGCTTGTATTTAAACAGCTCATTATTGGAAGGTTGGTTCAGCATCACAGCCTGCTGTCACGGTTTCGGCCGAGGCTGCCTCTCTTCCTTGTTCGGGCAGGCTTCGGCGTTCGTTGTCTCCGGAATACTAGCTGCCACCGTTGTATGTTTCATGTTCGTTTGCTTTTGTCTGTTTGTTGTGACACCTGCTCTCGTTTAGCGTAATTAGTGTCCTATAAGTTTCTCGTTGTGTTTGTCTAGTGTGTGTGTGATTGATTTATTTCTGTCGTGTGTTGCTTGTAATTTGCATTTTCGCTCGGTTGAGCTTCACTCCACTGCGTTGGAGCATTTACGCACATGTTTAGTGCGCCTTTATTTTTGTCGCCTTCGTGCGTAGTTTCGCCTTCGGGCAAGTGTGTTCGTATTTTCCTTGTTGGAAATAGTACTAAAGTCTTTTGGACTATACTTCGGTTGTCCTGCGCTTGATTCCACCACTACACCCACCTACAGCACTCTTGACAGAATCACACACCTTAAAGCATGGAATCAGCAGGAGCCGCAGCAGCCCAGGCGACGATGGAGGACAAGGTCCGGGAACAAAGTGACCAGATCCTGCAGATGGGGTCCGCACTGCAGGAGGTGATCACCACCATCCGAGGCTGGGGGGACTCCTCCACCGCCACCCTCCCTGCCAGCACCATCGGCCAGTCAGCCCATTCCTGCTCCGGAACCCCGAGGAGTTCGACTCTCGCTCCGAGGGCCTACGATGGGACCGCGGCCGGGTGTCAGGGATTCCTTCTCCAGGTGGAGCTGTACCTGGCCACCGTGCACCCGGCGCCCTCGGGACATGAGAGCGTGTCCGCCCTGATCTCCTGCCTTTCCGGGAAGGCGTTGGAATGGGCCAACGCGGAGTGGGAGGAGGATCGACGCGGATACCATCACCTACGACGAGTTCTCCCGCCGCTTCAGGGCGGTGTTTGACCATCCCCCGGAGGGGAAAGCGGCGGGGGGAGCGTCTGGTCTTCCTCCGGCAGGGGAGGAGGAGTGCCCAGGAGTTCGCCCTCGAATTCCGTACTCTAGCGGCAGATGCAGGGTGGAATGAGTGGGCTCTCATCGATCACTACAGATGTAGTCTTCGCGAGGACGTCCGTCGGGAGCTGGCCTGTAGGGACACCAGCCTCTCGTTCGACCAGTTGGTCGACATGTCCATCAGGCTGGATAACCTGCTAGCTACCCGCGGACGTTCCGAGGGGGGGTCCGTCCATTTCACCCTCCAGCGCCTCCGAGCCGTGCCCCATGGAGCTCGGGGGGCGCTGGCGCTAGAGAGAGGAGGGGTCAGCTTACGAGGGGGTCCATCTCCTGCACCAACTGTGGTCGGGGAGGACACACCGCGGCTAGGTGCTGGGGATGGCCTCCTAGGGGAGAGGACGACAGGTCCCGCACTGGGGATTCCTTCCAGGTGAGTAGGCGCCCCCACTCACCCAGAGCTCTCTGTTGCACATTTCTGTATACCTGTGCGTTTTCCACAGGTAGCACCTCATTCCCAGCATAAGGTGCTGGTAGATTCAGGCGCGGCTGGGAATTTGTTGATAAGAAGTTTTGTTTAGCCTTAGGGATTCCCCTTCTTCCTGTTGATGTCCCTTTCCCCGTTCATGCCCTAGATAGCCGTCCGTTGGGTGCGGGCTTAATCAGGGAGGTCACTGCGGCCACTTAGGATGTGTGCGCAGGGGGGTCATCAGGAGATGATTCAGCTATTTCTGATTGACTCGCCTGCGTATCCGGTTGGTGCTGGGCATTGCCATGGTTGAGTACCCATAACCCATCTATTTCGTGGCAGGAGAGGGCTCTGATGGAGTGGTCTGCCCAGTGTGTGGGTCGATGTTTGGGCGTTTCCGTAGGGGCTACCTCGGTGGAGAGTCCAAACCCAGGTGCCCGCATTGCACGTTCCCCCTGAGTATGGGGATTGGCTATTGCGTTTAGTAAGTCGAGGGCGACGCGGGTTGCCGCCCCATAGGCAGGAGATTGTGCGATAGACCTCCAGGCAGGAGCTGCGCTCCCACGGAGCCAGGTGTATCCTCTGTCTCAGGAGGAGAAAGAAAGCTATGGAGATTTACATAGACGAATCTCTGAGACAAGGATACATACGGCCTTCCACTTCCCCTGCGTCCTCGAGTTTCTTTTTTGTGAAGAAAAAGGATGGTGGTTTACGCCCGTGCATCGATTACCGTGGTCTCAATCAGATCACGGTGAAGTATAGTTATCCACTCCCGCTGATTGCGACCATGACTGAGTCTTTGCATGGGGCGCGTTTCTTCACTAAATTAGATCTCAGGAGCGCGTACAAACTTGGTGCGCATTAGGGAGGGCGATGAATGGAAGACAGCCTTTAGTACCACCTCGGGCCCATTACGAGTATCTTGTCATGCCATACGGGTTGATGAACGCTCCGTCAGTTTTCCAATCATTCGTGGATGAGATCTTCAGGGACATGCAGGGGCAGGGTGGTGGTTGTGTACACATAGATGACATTCTCGTGTACTCGCCTACCCGTGTGTCGAGCATGGTGGCCCCTGTGCGCAGAGTGTTGCGGAGGCTGGTGGAGCAACGACCTGTATGTTAAGGCAGAGAAGTGTCTGTTTTTCCAGGAGTCGGTCTCCTTTTGGGGTATCAGTTGTCTGCGTCAGGGGTGAAGATGGAGGTTAGACCGGGGGTCAGCCGTGCGTAATTGGCAAACACCAACCACTGTGAAGGAGGGCAGCAGTTTTTGGGGTTTTGCAAATACTAACGGAGGTTTATCCGGGGTTTTGGGCAGGTGAGCTCCCATCACGTCTCTTTGAAGGGGGGGGTCCGGTGGTCTGCAGTGGTCTGCCGAGGCGGACAGGGCGTTTGGGAGGTGAAGGACCTGTTACCTCGGCCCCGGTGCTGGCGCAATCCGGATCCCTCTTTGCCATTTCAGGTAGAGGTGGAGCGTCTGAGGCAGTATAGGAGCCGTGCTTTCACAACGGTCAGGCGCGCCACCTAAACTCCGCCCCTGTGCTTTTTATTCTAAGAAGCTCAGTCCGGCGGGGGAGCGAAACTATGACGTAGGGGGACAGGAGCTGTTAGCCGTGGTACAGGCCCTAAAGGTGTGGAGGCACTGGCTTGAGGGGGGCTCAACACCCTTTCCTCATTTTGACGGACCACCGTAACCTGGAGTACATCCGGGCAGCGAGGAGGCTGAACCCTCGTTCAGGCAAGATGGAGCCTGTTTTTGACCCTGGTTACATTTAAGATCACGTACATCCCTGGGTCACAGAACGGTTAAGGCAGAGGCACTGTCTCGGCGGTATGACACGGAGGGAGAGGTCCGTGGAGGCCCACTCCATACTGACGGAGTCGTGTCTGGTGGCACCGGTGGTAGTGTGGGAGGTCGTTTGCTGAGCTCGAGCGGGCGATACGCACCGACCCTAGTCCACCGCAATGCCCGGAGGGTCGGAAGTACGTTCCGCTCGAGGTTCGGGATCGATTGATTCTATTGGGCTCACACGTCACCCTCCTCTGGACACACCTGGTATCGGCCGGACAGTGCACTGTCTTAGTGCCAAGTACTGGTGGCCCACGTTGGACGAGGGATGTGAGGGTTTATGTTTCCTCCTGCTCGGTGTGCGCCCAGTGTAAGGCGCCTAGACATCTGCCTAGGGGTAAGTTACACCCCTGCCCGTTCCACAACGACCATGGTCTCACTCTCGGTGGATTTCCTTACTGACCTTCCTCCTTCACATGGGAATACCACTATACTGGGTCGTTGTGGACCGGTTTTCTAAGGCCCTGTCGTTTGCTCCCCATGCGGGCCTTCCTAACCGCCCTGCAAACTGCCGAAGCACTATTCACCCATGTGTTCCGGCACTACGGGGTACCGAGGATATTGTGTCTGATCGAGGTCCCCAATTTACCTCCAGGGTCCCGGAGAGCCCTTTTTGGGGCGGTTGGGGGGTTCCCGGGGAGGGGGGGCCCCACCTGGGTTTTCCCCCCGAAAAGTTAATGGGCAGGTGGAAACCCTTTTTTTGGGAAAAAGGAATTTTTGGGTGGTTTCTTTGAACATTTTTTGAGCCGGCCCGGATTGGAAATGGGAATTTTTACGTTCCCCCGGGCCCAGATGGGCCCAGAATTTCCCCCAAAGCCAAACCCCCCCCCAACCTAAACCCCCCCCAATGTGTGTTTTGGGGGTTTCCAGCCGGTTTTTCCGGGGCCCCTTTGGGAGAGGCCGACGAGGCCCCTGCGGGGGGTGAGTGGGGGGGCGGCGCCCCCGGAGGGAATGGAACCTTTCACAAGGGCCAAACCCGCAGCGGGGCCCCCCCCCGTTTTATAAGGGCCCCAGCGCCCCCTTCCCCCGCAGTGGGGACCCGGGGTACGCACCTGGTGATCGAGTCTGGCCCCCAAACCAAAAAAACCTGCCCCTCCCCGCCCTGTTTGGGGGAAAATTTGGGGGCCCCCGGTTTTTAGGGCCATTTTTAAAATCCCCGAGAAGGTTTTTAAAAAGGTTTTTTACAAATTACAACAACCCGTTTTAATATAAAAGTTTTAAACCCCCGGTTTCCCTTTTGTTTCCCCTTTTCCGGCCAGTGGTACTGGGCCCCCTCCAAGAAAGTGGGGGGGACAGGGGGGACTCCTCCCGCCCCCATTGGTCCCCTCGGGGGGGGCACCGGCTACTGTGAGGTCCTTTTTGGATTTGAGACTCGGATGGGGGGGGTTCCCCCCAATAAAACTAGTGGATGGGAGGGGTACGGTCCGGAGGAACGGGGCTTGGGTTTCCCCAGTTAAAGACATTTTGGGGCCCCTCTCTCCGACGGAATTAAACGTGGGAACCCCACCCACCCTGCCCCCTCTTTCCTCCTTTGTCCCCGAAAGGGCCGGGGTCGGGGCAGTTTTGGGAGGCCCCCGCTCAAGGGGGGGGGTACTGCACGGTTTTGGGGCCGAGGGCTGCCTCTCTTCCGGGGTTTGGGCAGGTTTGGCCGTTCGGGTTGGGCCCCCCCCCCCCCAATCCTAAGTTGGGCCCCCGTTTTAGTTTAAAGTTTTTGGTTTTCTTTTTTTCCCCGTTTGTTGTGGAAAATTTTTCGTTTAGCGTTTTAAATTTGTGTCCTATAAATTTCCGGGTGTTTTTTGTTTGTGGTTTTGTGATTATTTTTTTTCTGTCGTTTGTGCTTGTAATTTTCATTTTCGCTGGTTGGGTTCACTCCCCTGCGTTTGGGAGCATTTGCACATGTTTGTGCGCCTTTATTTTTTTCGCCTTCGTGCGTGAGTTTCGGGCCTTTGGGCAAAAGTGTTCGATTTTCCTTGTTGGAAAAAAAAGTACAAAGTTTTGGGGCTATACTTTTGGTGTTTCCCGCGTTGATTCCACCACTACACCCCCTACAGACTCTTGGGCACCCGGAATTTGGGTTTATTTAAACACTCTTATTGGAAGGTTTTGGGTTTAGCATCACAGCCTGGTTTATTTGGGTTGTATTTAAAAAAGCTTTTTTATTGGGAAATTTTTTTCAGCATCACACCTGCTGTTGGCTTATATTTTAAAAAGCCATTATTTGGGAAATTTTGGGTTTAGCAAAAACAGCCTGCTGATTGGCTTGATTTAAAAAGCTTTATTATTGGAAAGGTTTTTGGTTTTAGCTCACACCGGGGATTGGCTTGTATTTAAAAAACTCATTATTGGAAGGTTGGTTTCAGCATCACAGCCGCTGATTGGCTTGTATTTAAACAGCTCATTTTTGGGAAAGGGTTTGGGTTCAGCATCACAGCCTGCTGATTGGCTTGTATTTAACAGCTCATTATTGGAAGGTTGGTTCAGCATCACAGCCTGCTGATTGGCTTGTATTTAAACAGCCATTATTGGAAGGTTGGTTCAGCATCACAGCCTGCTGATTGGCTTGTATTTAAACAGCTCATTATTGGAAGGTTGGGTTTCCCAGCATCACGGCCTGCTGATTGGCTTGTATTTAAACACTCATTATTGAAGGTTGGTTAAACATCACGGCCTGCTGATTGGTTTGTATTTAACCTCATTGTTGGAAGTTGGTTCAGCATCACGGCCTGCTGATTGGCTTGTATTTAAACAGCAAATTTATTGGAAAGCATAATGAATATTCGAGGTAATATGCGCTTGGGTTTTCTCGTTGTAATTTTACACAATGCTATTTTGTAATGTGCACTGTAAGGTTTAGGAAGGAAATCACACCATGGTTCCCCCCAAATGGCAGCCTAAGTAGTGTGCTACTTTTGACCAAGACCCATATTTCATTAATATACTGTTACCATGGGAACATATGGCTGTTATGATCAAAATGGGATAATGGTAGGGGAAAACACTGGGTCCACCTGTCCCCAAATCCTTTCTCATTCAATCACAATAGAAAAGAAGAAGAAAAATAAAAGAAGAAGAAGAAAAAGAGAAGAAGAAGAAGAAGAAGAAGAAGGTAATAAGGGGAAAAGAGAAAGGAAGGAAAGAAGAAAAGAAGAAAAGGTGAAAGGTGAAGAACACAATATACTATGTGCTCAACCATATTTTATTAAACATTCTTTCCTGTGACTCTTTTCTTCACACAAAAATACTATTTTCCAGTCGAGAAGCGAAACCAAAAAATATTTTTTACCTCAGCAGGTATTGACATCCTGTTCTTTGGGAGAAAGTGTGTCCTTACATAGAATGAAAAAATACTATTTTCCCAAATTTATATCTCCCAACCCACTCCTCGTGAATACCAATGAACCCGTTTTTAAAGGGATATTTAGAAGAGGGTGAAACAAATAAACA
>LR778274.1:24115077-24129571 GCA_902810595.1 Coregonus sp. 'balchen'
GAGCGAGCTTTCATGTCTGCGTATTCTCTCGTCGATCGTCTAGGTCTACTCTCTATCCTCATCTTCTCTCTCTCTCTCTGCTCGTCTCCTCTCTCTCTCTATAAACCTTTATCTGACTGTAAAAAGGCTATTTGGCATCATTTATATTTCATGGCTCTAGATAATGCAGCCATGTTCTGTTCTACCGAGTGGAAACTTCAGTCACTCGCTTTTATTTGTTTTTGAATCTTGTGAATTTCCTAGCGCCTCTACCAATCCTCCCAACTCCATCCTTTAATCCTTTCATCATTGGGTTAGGGTTAGCGCCTCTACCAATCCTTCCAACTCCATCCTTTAATCATTCATCATTGTGATCGACTCTAAATAGACGCTGTGTCTGTTCATCAATAATCTGGCAGGGTTTCTCTCTAAACACCATGTCTGTCTCTATTCAAATCTCCATAGAAACAATGAGAAATGAAATGCAAAGTCCTTACATCTCTGGATTGTCTATAGCTTTCAATTCTGTAGTGATCCTCACACTTTGGATGCCTCCAAATGGCACCCTTCTCCCTATGGACCCTGGTCAGAACTAGTGCACTATATAGGGAATAGGGTGTCATTTGGGACTCAGCCTGAGCTTTCTGCTGCACTGGTTCATCATCCTCCTGGTAGTAGCCCAGACACTGTACATCAGGACTGACAACAATAAATACCACACTATAACACATTATTGATCTCTAGTCAGATTCATACATAGATTTTTCCTTCCCGCAAAGAGAAATTAGCTGTGTTGTGTGTGTGTGTGTGTGTGTGTGTGTGTGTGTGTGTGTGTGTGTGTGTGTGCATGCATACTCTCACGTGTGTGTTGTGCACTGTATCGTTTAACACAGAGAATATTAAATACATCAATCAAAAGAGAAACATTTATAAAAAAAAACAACGTGAGACCCTTTCCAGCTGCTACAATGTTCTCTAGGGAAGATACCTTCCCACTCACATTACATTAGCTGCTTCAACTCCTGGGAATATTATGGTATGCTGTTTATGATCATCACCATGGTGATATTGATACTGACATCAACCTCTGGTGCAGAACCAAAGCGCGGAGCGGAACTGATCGGAACCAAGCGCAACAGTGTTTGTGTTCCCTGGAACATGTTGTTTGTGTTCCGATGTTCCGATGTTCCCATGTTCCGATGTTCCGATGTTCCGATGTTCCGATGTTCTGATGTTCCGATGACCTAGAAAACACAGCATTCTGCTTAACTTGATCATCAGCATCTTTCCTTCAGTATCCTTCTTGGCTTGGCTATGTTGGGTTATTCATATTACCACGGGCTGTTTGAGATAACGTATTGTCTTTGGTACTTCACAAAACATCAGCATTACTGCACCCTATTCCCTATGTAGTGCACTACTTTTAACCAGAACCATAGGTCAAAAGTAGTGCACTACATATGGAATAGGGTGCAATTAGGGACTCAGTCATTGTGTTTGTGAGTGAGTTAATGACTAAACAGCTGCTGAGAAAACTGCTTCAGTGAAAACATGTTAATTACAGCCTTCACAAACATTGGTCTTAGCAGGTAGCATATGGGGAAGTCTTGGTTGTGTGTGTGTGTGTTTTTCTGTGTGTGTGTGTGTGTTTTTCTGTGTGTGTGTGTGTCACATCTGTCAGTTGTTTAATGTGATAAATGAACGTCGTTGAGGCACGTTGTTACAAGCATTGTTCACATCAAGACATTAATTCACGCAATTGTCACCTTTTTCTCACAAACCATCTCTTCTCTTCACGTTTGGAATCTGAAAAGGTATTTTTATAGATTATGAATGATTCCCACGCACACACACACACACACACACACACACACACACACACACACACACACACACACACACACACACACACACAGTGGATGATTCATTGTGTTGCCCGTCTATTCACAACGGCGTTGTTGTCTTTAAATCCCTCTAGTTATTTAAAAGCCTGTTGTTTTCGTTGTGTTGAAGATGCCAGCTGAGATGACTGACTGACGCCTGTCTGGAATCTCTCTGTTAGTAGCGCCCACTCCAACGGAAACAAAAAAAAACACAGTCTGAGATCTTGAAGGATTTGTTGATATGCTCGCTGAGATTTCAGTATTAGACAGTAATCTAAACGGATTAGATTAATCTCAACAACTAGATGACACCAGATGTTCTTGTGTGGCTTCTTGTTGGTGGGACCAGTTGGCTGGAGAGGATTGGTGTCAGATATCTGTTGTTGGTGGGACCAGTTGGCTGGAGAGGATTGGTGCCAGATATCTGTTGTTGGTGAGACCAGTTGGTGGCCAGAGGATTGGTGTCAAATATATGTTGTTGGTGAGACCAGTTGGGCTGGAGAGGAGTGGTGTCAGATATCTGTTGTTTGGTGAGACCAGTTGGGCTGGAGAGGATTGGTGTCAGATATCTGTTGTTGGTGGGACCAGTGTGGCTGGAAGGATTGGTGTCAGATATCTGTTGTTGGTGGGACCAGTTGCTGGAGGATGGATTGGGTGTCAGATATCTGTTGTGGTGGGACCAGTTGGCTGGAGAGGATTGGTGTCAGATATCTGTTGTTGGTGGGACCAGTTGGCTGGAGAGGATTGGTGTCAGATATCTGTTGTTGGTGGGACCAGTTGGCTGGAGAGGATTGGTGTCAGATATCTGTTGTTGGTGGGACCAGTTGGCTGGAGAGGATTGGTGTCAGATATCTGTTGTTGGTGGGACCAGTTGGCTGGAGAGGATTGGTGTCAGATATCTGTTGTTGGTGGGACCAGTTGGCTGGAGAGGATTGGTGTCAGCTATCTGTTGTTGGTGGGACCAGTTGGCTGGAGAGGATTGGTGTCAGATATCTGTTGTTGGTGGGACCAGTTGGCTGGAGAGGATTGGTGTCAGATATCTGTTGTTGGTGGGACCAGTTGGCTGGAGAGGATTGGTGTCAGATATCTGTTGTTGTTTGTCCCTCATCTAGCTGGTCAACGTGGTCCCTCATCTAGCTGGCCAGATGTGTGTGTGACTTCTCACGGTTGCCAGCTGGTTGGAGAAGATTGATCCTAGAGATCTTTATTTAGTGGCTAACCGCCAGAGGATTGATCCTAGAGATCCTTATTAAGTGGCCAACCACCAGAGGATTGATCCTAGAGATCCTTATTTAGTGGCCAACCACCAGAGGATTGATCCTAGAGATCCATATTTAGTGGCCAACCACCAGAGGATTGATCCTAGAGATCCTTATTTAGTGGCCAACCACCAGAGGATTGATCCTAGAGATCCTTATTTAGTGGCCAACCGCCAGAGGATTGATCCTAGAGATCCATATTTAGTGGCCAACCACCAGAGGATTGATCCTAGAGATCCTTGTTTAGTGGCCAACCGCCAGAGGATTGATCCTAGAGATCCTTATTTAGTGGCCAACCACCAGAGGATTGATCCTAGAGATCCTTATTTAGTGGCCAACCACCAGAGGATTGATCCTAGAGATCCATATTTAGTGGCCAACCACCAGAGGATTGATCCTAGAGATCCTTATTTAGTGGCCAACCGCCAGAGGATTGATCCTAGAGATCCTTATTTAGTGGCCAACCGCCAGAAGATTGATCCTAGAGATCCTTATTTAGTGGCCAACCGCCAGAGGATTGATCCTAGAGATCCTTATTTAGTGGCCAACCACCAGAGGATTGATCCTAGAGATCCTTATTTAGTGGCCAACCACCAGAGGATTGATCCTAGAGATCCATATTTAGTGGCCAACCACCAGAGGATTGATCCTAGAGATCCTTATTTAGTGGCCAACCGCCAGAGGATTGATCCTAGAGATCCTTATTTAGTGGCCAACCGCCAGAGGATTGATCCTAGAGATCCTTATTTAGTGGCCAACCGCCAGAGGATTGATCCTAGAGATCCTTATTTAGTGGCCAACCGCCAGAGGCTTGATCCTAGAGATCCTTATTTAGTGGCCAACCACCAGAGGGTTGATCCTAGAGATCCTTATTTAGTGGCCAACCGCCAGAGGATTGATCCTAGAGATCCTTATCACTCAGTCGGTCTGTCCCTGGTTTAGCTGCTGGGTATGAGGTGAAGCACACACACACACACAGAACACACACACACACACAACACACACACACACAACACACACAATACACACACTATACGACACACACACACACACACACACACACACACACACACACACACACACACAGTGGTCTAGCTGACCGATTTGGCCTTGGCCCCAAATACAACACTGTCTAGTGATTCATGACAGAGGCTGCGTCCCAAATAGCACCCTATTCCCTATATTGCCATAGCTCTGGTCAAAAGTAGTGCACTTCAAAGGGAACAGGATGCCATTTGGGACGCAGGTATATTGGAGAACAGGAAATTAGAACCCTGAACGATCTAAACCAGAGGTACAAGAGTTATCACTCAAAGACATTCAAGATTTGGTGTCTCCTGCAAGGTTATGGGTGGGTCGTATGGTGTGTGGGTGTTGTTGTTGTGGGTGTGTGTGTGGTGTGGGTTCGTATAGTGTGGTGGTGTGTGGGTGGGTCGTATAGGTGTGTGTGGTGTGTGTGTGTCGTATAGTGTGTGTGGTGTGTGTGTGGTGTGTGTCGTATAGTGTGGGGGTGTGTGGTGGTGGGTGTGTGTGGGGTGGTGTGTCGTATAGTGGGTGTGTCCTTATGTGAATTTGATGTGACATGTGTGTGTGTGTGTGGTGTGTGTGTGTCGTATAGTGTGTGTGTGGGTGGTGTCGTAGAGTGGTTGTGGTGTGTGGTGTGTGTCGTATAGTGTGTGTGTTTGTCGTATAGTGTGTGTGTGTGTGTGTGTCGTATAGTGTGTGTGTGTGTCGTATAGTGTGTGTGTGTCGTATAGTGTGTGTGTGTGTGTCGTATAGTGTGTGTGTGTGTCGTATAGTGTGTGTGTGTGTGTGTTGTGTGTGTGTGTGTGTGTGTGTGTGTGTGTGGTGGGTCGTTCACCCTGTTCTTAGAGGATCCTGGGGATGCCGTCACGTACGGCTAAGCCACTTGAAATCCTGCAGAAAGCCTCAAATCTTCTACGGTAGAGAAAACATGGCAGTCTTAGGAATTCTCCTGCCTGTCACCCTCATTATAAAAGCTTTAAAAGATTAGAGCTATTCTCTCTAATACACAAAGTTTGATTAAATTCTATTGTTTGATTGATCCTTCCTTCTTAGTGGCTCTCCTTCTCACTGGAACCATGGTGTGGAGTAGAGGCCTGTATAGGGATACATACACACACACACACACACACACACACACACACACACACACACCACACACACACACACACACACACCACACACACACACACACACACACACACAGTGGGAGAAAAATCATATGCATAGAATGAGACTAGATACCTGCACTCTAATGGATGCTCATGCGGTTTTAATGTGCAGAATTTCACCCTGATCTTCCTCAGGCTCATTCACGGATAATATTTACGGTTAAATATTAATGTATTGGTTTTTGAAGCAGCATGTGTTTGGTTTTAGGCTTTAAAGACTACAAGACTATGGTGTTGTTATGATCCTGAAGTCTTGAAGGTGGATTCAATCTATACGCACACACACACACACACACACACACACACACACACACACACACACACACACACACACACACACACACACACCCACACACATAACGCACAAGGCACAACGCACACTCACACACACACGCACACACACACAGGCACGCACACCACACACACACACACACACACACATACACGCAACCACACACGCACACACAGCACACACACACACCACCCTCCACAACTCCGCACGCGCACCTCACGCTACCGCAACGCACGCGCACACACACGCACACACACACGCACTCACACGCACACTCACGGCGCGCACGCCACACACACACACAACACACACACACACACACACACACACACAAACCCACACACACCCACCAGGTAGACCCACACACACACACATACACACACAGGCAGGCAGGTAAACACACACACGACAACACCCACAAACACACACACCACTAGGCAGTAAAAACACGATGTATTGACCTGTATACAGGCAGGTAAAGGGAGTGGGAGGGAGGGAGGTAGTAGTATGGGGGGAGGTATGTAATGAGGGAGGCGGAGGGAGTGTTGCTTCGGTGCTTTTTGCTTTCTTTGTTCTTTTCTTCTGGGGAGGAGGAGGAGGGGTGGGAGGGGGGGAGGAGGGGAGGGACGGAGGAGGGGAAGGAGGGAGGAGGGGAGGGAGGGAGGGGGAGGGAGGGGAGGGAGAGAGGGGAGGGACGGCGTCTGTATAATAGTATAATATAGTAGATTAATTCCCATTGTGTTTCTATCTCCTCAGTCCAACAACAGACAGTTTGGGTTTAACCTTGTCCTTTAAGGCATTGTTGGCTGTATAATTACACTGTGGCTTAATTAGCAATTAGCTATGAAGACTACTGATGAGATGGTATCTGATCGGGAACAAGATCCACACACACACTACTGTTGAGACAGTATGAGGCGATATCAGAGGTGAACAGAACATTCTCACAGACACACTGTAGTTGGCTGATTGATATGTTACAGTAGGACCAGATCTACTATGATGGCTGATTGATATGTTACAGTAGGACCAGATCTACTATGATGCTGATTGATATGTTATAGTAGGACCAGATCTACTATGATGGCTGATTGATATGTTACAGTAGGACCAGATCTACTATGATGCTGATTGATATGTTACAGTAGGACCAGATCTACTATGATGGCTGATTGATATGTTACAGTAGGACCAGATCTACTATGATGGCTGATTGATATGTTACAGTAGGACCAGATCTACTATGATGGCTGATTGATATGTTACAGTAGCACCAGATCTACTATGATGCTGATTGATATGTTACAGTAGGACTAGATCTACTATGATGGCTGATTGATATGTTACAGTAGCACCAGATATACTATGATGCTGATTGATATGTTACAGTAGAACCAGATCTACTATGATGGCTGATTGATATGTTACAGTAGGACCAGATCTACTATGATGCTGATTGATATGTTACAGTAGGACCAGATCTACTATGATGGCTGATTGATATGTTCAGTAGGACCAGATCTACTATGATGGCTGATTGATATGTTACAGTAGGACCAGATCTACTATGATGGCTGATTGATATGTTACAGTAGGACCAGATCTACTATGATGCTGATTGATATGTTACAGTAGGACCAGATCTACTATGATGCTGATTGATATGTTACAGTAGGACCAGATCTACTATGATGCTGATTGATATGTTACAGTAGGACCAGATCTACTATGATGGCTGATTGATATGTTACAGTAGGACCAGATCTACTATGACTACACTACAGAATACTTTTTGCATTAGTTTTTAATCAGCGCTTGAAAGTGGACTGAAATGTGTGCCGGGACTCACTTTGGGTACTGGCACCGTTTTATATTGAGGTCCCCTGAACTCATCACATTTCTAAGCCAACATTCTAGGGTGGGTTCTCAGTAGATAAAGTAGATATGCTGGTAACGGTGTGTTCAGCCCAATTCAAACGCTGCTTTCACCTCCTTGTCACACCCCTCTTTTTTGTGATGTGTGTTATGGCTGATCTGAAAAGCATTTGGCAAATAAAGTCAGAAGTTTGATTTATGCCACAAACATTTTCATATGATCATATAATGAATTGACCTTTAGCGATGTGAGTGGTATTGTTTTATTTAATCATAAGTGGTATTGTAGTGCCTGTTGTGTACGGGAGAAGATGTGAGGACTGTTTTTGAAAAACAGATCTGAATAGTGGATATTAGCCTCATATTCCTCTGTCCTTGATAATTGTTTGGGTCTTCCAGCGCTGGGATTGTTGTCATTATTTTGTAACCGTATTCATTATTTAGTATTCATCACAGTAGGACCGTATTCATTAATTAGTATTCATCACAGTAGGACTGTATTCATTATTTAGTATTCATCACTGTATGACTGTATTCATTATTTAGTATTCATCACAGTAGGACTGTATTCATTATTTAGTATTCATCACAGTAGGACTGTATTCATTATTTAGTATTCATCACTGTAGGACCGTATTCATTATTTAGTATTCATCACTGTAGGACTGTATTCATTATTTAGTATTCATCACAGTAGGACTGTATTCATTAATTAGTATTCATCACAGTAGGACTGTATTCATTATTTAGTATTCATCACTGTATGACTGTATTCATTATTTAGTATTCATCACAGTAGGACTGTATTCATTATTTAGTATTCATCACAGTAGGACTGTATTCATTATTTAGTATTCATCACTGTAGGACCGTATTCATTATTTAGTATTCATCACTGTAGGACTGTATTCATTATTAGTATTCATCACTGTAGGACCGTATTCATTATTTAGTATTCATCACTGTAGGACTGTATTCATTATTTAGTATTCATCACTGTAGGACTGTATTCATTATTTAGTATTCATCACTGTAGGACTGTATTCATTATTTAGTATTCATCACTGTAGGACTGTATTCATTATTTAGTATTCATCACTGTAGGACCGTATTCATTATTTAGTATTCATCACTGTAGGACCGTATTCATTATTTAGTATTCATCACTGTAGGACTGTATTCATTATTTTGGATCATAGAAAGGCGGTTTAATGGGGCCGATCTGAGTTGGCGTGAAGAGCCTCTCACTATTCATCTGTCAGTAAATGAATGCAGAGAGTGGAGGGCTTCGGGAGAGCCTTGAACAATGTTTGGTAGTCAACTGTCATGTATTGTGATGGGCTGTGGGGTTGGGCTTCGGTCAATCAAATAAGCATAGTGGAGATACAGGTACTGTATAACTGCATTAAAAAAAAAGAAAACAAAGCTCTCCTCCTATGTCCATGATTGTATAACTGTCTTAGTAAAAGACCAGCTGATTGGTTGTTTTTGATGCTGTAGCAGCCATAAGAATTGTATAGGATAAAGTGTCTTGGTAAAGAACCAGTTGCTTGATGGTTTTGAGACTGTTGCTGTCTTTGAGTTCTCAAGAAGAAGAATATCATTACATGTACAGTGAATACAACAAACACCGTTGGAGTTGAAGGTCGCAGCAAGTGTGAGATTGAGTGAAGGGTTTATCTAGTCTGGGTGACTGAGGGAAGGGTTTATCTGGTCTGGGTGACTGAGGTGGAATGGGTCCTATCTAGTTGGGGGGACAAAGGTAGCTTTTTTTCAGCTAATTTGCTTTTGTTTGTTGGCAAGAAGAAGAGGCAAATAATGGGAGAGACAGTCTTTCCAGGGTTCATGACAGACCAGAGGAGAAGCTGTAATATCTGTTCTCAGTGGGTTTAACATCCATGTTTGGCTACTAGCCGACTAAGAGAGTGTTTCGTGTGCAGGCGGTGAAAAACACCACAACAAAAAAACAAACCACACAAATCAACCACACAAACAAACAGCGGGGGGGAGGAGCGGGGTGGTGAAGGAGATTATGATGATAAACACCATTCACTTCCTGGTCGAGTGCCACCGCTCAGAAATCTGTCCTCTGCGAAGGGAACGAAGGGGCAGGGTGTTATTAGGTTTGTTTTGCGTCTGTGTATGGGTGGGGTATGGGTGCGTGGGGGTGTTGTGGTGCTAGAATCAGTGCCGGAGCCCTATCGAAAGGTCCTTACCGGGGTACTGAAAGCGGGACATTGACACAAGAGGAGAAGAAAAGGAGAAGAAGAAAAAGAGGAGGGAAGAGGGCAGCGATAGGAAGGTAGGAGGGGGTTGGCCTCGGCGCGAGGAAGCGTCGCAGAAGAGAGAGAGGAGAGCAGAGAGCGAGAGAGAAAAGAGTAGAGCGAGCGCGGAGAAGCAAAGAGAAGAGCGAGAGGCGAGAGAGAGATGAGATGTTATAAGAGCGAGAGTGAGAGCGAGAAGCAGGACGAGAATGCGACATAAAAATACATGAGCGAAGAGTAGAGAGCGAAGAGCGAGTAGCTAGAGCGCGCGAGAGAGTTCGTGAGCGGCGATCTGAGAGGAGCGCGACGCGAATGAGTGAGTAGAGAGAAGAGAGATCAGAGGAATAGTCGGTAGATGAGAGCAGACGGAGGAGGAGATGCGTGAGAGAGCCGATCTGATAGCGAAGAGCGAGCGATCGAGCGACGAGACAAAGGCGAGAGAGGGAGAGAGAGAGCGATACAGAGCGAGATGTGAGATAAGGAGAAGCGATAGAGAGCGATATATACCGTCTTGTTAGCGATGAGAAAAGTCGAGCGAGCGAGAGGGCCGCGAGCGAGAGAGAGAGAGATGAGCGTAGACGAGAGAGGAGAGGAGATCGGAGGGGGGCGATGCAGATAGCGAGCTTAGAAACACGAGAGCCGAGAGATAGAGATATAGAGTCGCGCGACCGAGAGAGATCGGATCTAGAGGGCGCGCGCAGAGAGTATGGAACCAATAGGGCGAGCGCGATCGGATGTAGCGCGAGAGCGAGAGAGAGATCACAGAGAGAGAGAGAGAGATCGAGAGTTAGAGGATATCTCCCTCATCTCTCTCTCCTTAGATGAGAGCGGGCGAGAGGAGAGAGCCGAGATAGAGAGAGAGCTAGGCGGCGACGTAGATGAGTTCGCCTCTCGCTATCTCTTCTCTTATCTATCTCTCCTCTCGATCCTCTCTTCTCTCTCTCTCTCTCTCCTATCTTCTTCTCTCCATTCCCTATCCCTCTCTCTCTCTCTCTCTCTCTCTCTCTCTCTCCTCTCTCTCCTCTCTCTCTCCTCTCTTGCTCTCTTTCCAAGTCTTTCCCACATCCTCGTGGTTAATAATCAGTTTTCCTTCATCTTTGAAGAGCGTTCCTCTCTCTGACAACCCTTTTACATCTTTACAGCCATATCACAGTTTCAGTCTGAAGGGAGCAGCTTTACAATACTGCCAATTGTACACATTGTCTAAAGAAAACACGTATCATAGCTACAGTTGTCCTTTACACTAAAAGCATGTTTCAAACTCTCTAACTTATTCAGTGATCCAGAGAGACATCGTATCATCACATTTACATAGAGTTTACATTGAAAATGGGGTTTCTCTGACAGGCGATGCACGTTGACAAACTGATCTGATTACTACTAGTAGAGGGCCAAGTGAGATGGAAAGTCCAGCGTCTTGAAAATGATGTTCTCTTGGCTGATCTGAGGTGATGTGTTCTCTAGCATCAATACCAGAGCCTATGGCAGTGTGTTCTGTTATCTGATCTGAGTATTTACATCTGACCTATAACACTGCATCAAGTACCTCTGATTTAACTGGCTTCACTGTCTGGCTGTCCGTTGCCCCTCTTTCTCCTACTGGACTGATTAAGACACCAATTCATGTATTTTATTTTTGGCGTGTGGTCGTTCGGGGAGCTACTCTTCCTGGGGTCCAGCAACAGAAGACAATGACATACAGTTTAAAATACTGCATGACATTACATCTCATAACACCTTACCCGACCCATTCAGTGTGTTCCCTCAGGCCACCACTCCACCACTCCATATTTACAATACAACATCCGTGTGTACGTGTGTGTAGACTGCGTGTCTTATCATGTGTGTGTGTGTCTCTTCACAGTCCCCGCTGTTCCATAAGGTGTATTTTTATCAGGGTTTGTGTGTGTGTGTGTGTGTGTGGTGTGTGTGTGTGGTGTGTGTGTGTGTGTGTGTGTGTGTGGTGGTGTGTGTGTGGGGTGTGTGTGGGTGTGTGTGGGGTGTGTGGTTGTGTGGGTGTGGTGGTGTGTGTGGGTGGTGTGTGGTGTGTGGTGTGTGGTGTGGTGTTGTGGTGTGTGTTGTGTGTGGGTGTGTGGGGTGTGTTGTGTGTGTGTGTGTGGTGTGTGTGGTGTGTGGTGTGTGTGGTGTGGTGTGGTGTGGGTGTGTGTGGTGTGTGGTGTGTGGTGTGTGTGTGTATATGTGTATGTGTGTAGTCACTCGGGGAGGGAGCTGCAGGTGCTGCAATAGAAGAATTCTCATTCTGCCAGTCTTGAAAATAGTTTGTCTGTAGGGGATGGGGGGAGATGGGGGAGGAGAGAGGGGAGGAGAGAGAGGGAGGAGAGAGAGGGAGGAGAGAGGGGAGGAGAGAGGGAGGAGAGGAGTGTTGCTTGTCATCAGAAAGAAGAAAGTGCTCTGTTCTATCTGGGGAAAACTGACGGAGAGTGGAGAGAGCGAGGAGAGAGAGAGGTGAGGAGAAAGATGTATGGGGAGGGAGAGAGGAGAGAGAGAGGAGAGAGAAAGATGGGGAGGGAGAGAGGAGAGGAGAAAGATGGGGAGAGAGAGAGGAGAGAGAGAGGAGAGAGAAAGATGTATGGGGAGGGAGAGAGGAGAGTATGAAGGGAAGGAAGGAAGGAAGGAAGGAAGGAAGGAAGGAAGGAAGGAAGGAAGGAAGGAAGGAAGGAAGGAAGGAAGGAAGGAAGGAAGGAAGGAAGGAAGGAAGGAAGGGAGGGAGTAGGGATGGGGCAGCAGGCTAGCTTTGTGGGAGGGTGGGGGAGGGAGGGAGGGAGGGAGGGAGGGAGGGAGGGAGGGGGGGAGAAGGGATGGGGCAGCAGGCTAGCTTTGTGGGAGGGAGGCTTACGTAGCACGGTCCCTCTGCCACACACACAGGTGACGGGCCAACCCCAGTTCAGATAATAATGAAAGGAAAAGCTGTGGACATTAACACTGGTGGTCACACCTCAGAGAGAGAGAGAGAAAGAGAGAGAACACAGCCTGCTACCTGCCTGGCGTGTGAATGACACTACACCACAGAACGATACAACCATTAAGACAGGCTCTTCAACTATAACACAGGTCATTTCCAGATGGACTGGGATCACTATTAACCTTACACATAGTTGACATATATTGTAATGGTTATATGGTAATGACACTGAAGGTCTGCTGTTGAGCATGGGACAAGCAGCTAGCCGCATGCTAAAGCAATGAAGGCTAAAGGAGACTACATCTGAACAGAGTGGAGTATAAAGCTAGCTATGGTAGTCCATTGCTGCCTTGGCATGTGGAATACAGTGTGTGTGTGTGTGGTGTGTGTGGTGTGTGTGTGTGTGTGTGTGTGTGTGTGTGTGTGTGTGTGTGTGTGTGTGTGTGTGTGTGTGTGTGTGTGTGGTGTGTGTGTAACCAGGAGTGTTTTCCTCTAATAACCTGGGTATTGATGTAACCGTGTGATCCTGGTTAATGAAGATAAAGGTTCTGTTAATTAAAGTGTCACATGGCACTACCTTGAGGAATAACAGGACCCAGGAATACTCTACAGTATACACACACACACAAACACACACACACACACACACCCCACACACACACATACACCACACACACACACCACACACAACACACACACACACACACACACTACTGAGGAATATACAGGACGGACTGACAGTACCGCGCACCCATCTCACACACACACACAAGAAAACACATATACACACACGCACGCAACACCACACACACACCACACACACACACACAACCACACCACACACACACAACACATACCACACACACACCACCCACACACCTGACGAAAACAGGGCTGACGAGGCTTTAATTGGGAACTTGTCCTATCAGCGCTTGACCCCACCACATCAGACACACACAACACACACACACACACATACACAGACACACACACACACCACACTCCCGTCTGTCCATCCACTCCCAAAGGGTGAGAATCTACACAGAGGAGATGAAAATATTCTCCAGGGTCTGAGTCAGAGAAGGAGGAGGAGGAGGAGGAGGAGGAGGAGGAGGAGGAGGAGGAGGAGGAGGAAGAGAGGAGAAGAGAGTAGAGGAAGGGAGTTTAACATCGAACGTTAGAGTCAGATAGTCAACGTACATCAGCTATATCTAACTACATCAGCTATATCTAACTACATCAGCTATATCTAACTACATCAGCTATATCTAACTACATCAGCTATATCTAACTACATATCCTGTACTGTATACAGCCCTATCCCTGCATGCACAGTAGTGTGACTGAACTGCTGACTTAGAGGTTACAAAGGAAATGTAGGTAGATGGCTGCTAGGGGTTGGGATTGGTTGAGCTGCTAGGGGTTGGGATTGGTTGAGCTGCTAGGGGTTGGGATTGGTGAGCTGCTAGGGGTTGGGATTGGTTGAGCTGCTAGGGGTTGGGATGGTTGAGTGCTAGGGGTGGATGGTTGAGCTGCTAGGGGTGGGATTGGTTGATTAGGGTGGATTGGTTGAGCTGCTAGGGGTTGGGATTGGTTGAGCTGCTAGGGGTTGGGATTGGTTGAGCTGCTAGGGGTTGGGATTGGTTGAGCTGCTAGGGGTTGGGATTGGTTGAGCTGCTAGGGTTGGGATTGGTTGAGCTGCTAGGGGTTGGGATTGGTTGAGCTCTAGGGGTTGGGATTGGTTGAGTGCTAGGGTGGATTGGTTGAGCTGGGGTGGGATTGGTTGAGCTGCTAGGGGTTGGGATTGGTTGAGCGCTAGGGGTG
>LR778274.1:24129671-24147393 GCA_902810595.1 Coregonus sp. 'balchen'
TTTTGGGTATCCTCAATGAAATGATCAAATATACAGACCACAAATTCCAATTGGCTATACTTAAACTCTTTAACATCATCCTTAGCTCTGGCATCTTCCCCAATACTTGGAACCAAGGACTGATCACCCCAATCCACAAAAGTGGAGACAAATCTGACCCCAATAACTACCGTGGGATATGCGTCAACAGCAACCTTGGGAAAATCCTCTGCATTATCATTAACAGCAGACTAGTTCATTTCCTCAGTGAAAACAATGTACTGAGCAAATGTCAAATTGGCTTTTTACCAAAACACCCTACGACAGACCACGTATTCACCCTGCACACCCTTATTGACAAAACAAACAAAACCAAAGCAAAGTCTTCTCATGCTTTGTTGATTTCAAAAAACCTTTTGACTCAATTTGGCATGAGGGTCTACTATATAAATTGATGGAAAGCTGTGTTGGGGGAAAACCGTACGACATTATAAAATCCATGTACACAAACAACAAGTGTGCAGTTAAAATTGGCAAAAAAAACAAATGTCTTTCCTCTGGGCCGTGGGGTGAGACAGGGATGCAGCTTGACATTTTACATTTTACATTTTAGTCATTTAGCAGACGCTCTTATCCAGAGCGACTTACAGGAGCAATTAGGGTTAAGTGCCTTGCTCAAGGGCACATCGACAGATTTTTCACCTAGTCGGCTCGGGGATTAGAACCAGCGACCTTTCGGTTACTGGCACAACGCTCTTACCCACTAAGCTACCTTGAGCCCCACCCTTTTCAATATTTATATAAATGAATTGGTGAGGGCACTAGAACAGTCTGCAGCACCCGGTCTCACCCTACTAGAATCTGAAGTCAAATGTCTACTGTTTGCTGATGATCTGGTGCTTCTGTCACCAACCAAGGAGGGCCTACAGCAGCACCTAGATCTTCTGCACAGATTCTGTCAGACCTGGGCCCTGACAGTAAATCTCAGTAAGACAAAAATAATGGTGTTCCAAAAAAGGTCCAGTTGCCAGGACCAAAAATACAAAATTCCATCTGGACACCATTGCCCTAGAGCACACAAAAACACTAAATAATGCATTCAGAGCAGAATTAGGATGATACCCGCTAATTATTAAAATCCAGAAAAGAGCCGTTTAATTCTACAACCACTTAAAAGGAAGCGATTCCCAAACCTTCCATAACAAAGCCATCACCTACAGAGAGATGAACTTGGAGAAGAGTCCCCTAAGTAAGCTGGTCCTGGGGCTCTGTTCACAAACACAAACAGACCCCACAGAGCCCCAGGACAGCAACACAATTAGACCCAACCAAATCATGAGAAAACAAAAAAAGAATTACTTGACACATTGGAAAGAACTAACCAAAAATACAGAGCAAACTAGAATGCTATTTGGCCCAAACAGAGAGCACACAGTGGCAGAATACCTGACCACTGTGACTGACCCAAACTTAAGGAAAGCTTTGACTATGTACAGACTCAGTGAGCATAGCCTTGCTATTGAGAAAGGCCACCGTAGGAAGACCTGGCTCTCAAGAGAAGACAGGCTATGTGCACACTGCCCACAAAATGAGGTGGAAACTGAGCTGCACTTCCTAACCTCCTGCCAAATGTATGACCATATTAGAGACACATATTTCCCTCAGATTACACAGACCCACAAAGAATTCAAAAACAAATCTAATTTTGATAAACTCCCATATCTATTGGGTGAAAAACCACAGTGTGCCATCACAGCTGCAAGATTTGTGACCTGTTGCCACAAGAAAAGGGCAACCAGTGAAGAACAAACACCATTGTAAATACAACCCATATTTGTTTATTTTCCCTTCTGTACTTTAACTATTTGCATATCATTAAAACACTGTATATAGACATAATGACATTTGAAATGTCTTTATTCTTTTGAAACTTCTGAGTGTAATGTTTACTGTTAATATTTATTGTTTATTTCACTTTTGTTTACTATCTACTTCACTTGCTTTGGCAACGTTAACATACGTTTCCCATGCCAATAAAGCCCTTTGAATTGAGAGAGAGAGAGCGAGAGACCGGCACAGTGTTTCCACAAAACCTTGTGTGCTAAGTGCTTCGACAAACAGTGCCATAAAGAGGCCTATTCTTCCCTGAGGCAGCAGGCCTAACTAACTGAGTACACATCCAAAGCCTAAGTAGACAGCAACAAAGACAGAGACCACACTGACTAACGTTACTTTAATAAAGCTTTTATTCTATAGCTGGTTGAGGAATAAAGTGTAACATTGATGGACTAATTATTGAAGAAAATATGATCCAATAACTAAATACATGGCAACATCATCACTTCAACTTCTTTCCGATAGAAAGGGAGTTCGGTATCAACACACCGCCGGCACTCTGTTCAGAGGTGTTCAGTCTCGCTGGCAAACGCTATTAGAGTGTCTGAGCATTTAGAGGAAAGCTTTAATGAACACAGGTGATACAGCCTTTAGAGGAAGCTTAATGAACACAGGTGATACAGCCTTTAGAGAAAGCTTAATGAACACGGGTTGAAAAAACAAAAAAGGGCCCTTTAGGGGAAAAGCTTAATGAACACGGGTTTGTACAGCCTTTAGAGGAAACAAAAATGAACACGGGTTGATAAAAAGGGCCCTTTAAGGAAAGCTTAATAAACCCAGGTGATACTACTTAGGTAAAGAAACCAAGCCTTTAAAAAAAGGAAAAAGTTTAATGAACACGGGTAAATACACTTAGGAAATCAGCCTTTAGAGGAAATTTAAATGACCGGGTTGATACTCTATGGTAATACGTTTTTAAAGAGGAAAGTTTAAATTTAACACAGGTGATCTACTATAGGTAATACAGCCCTTTAGGGGAAGTTTAATAAACACAGGTGATACTCCCTATGGTAAACCCCTTTTTAGGGAAAAAGGCTTAATAACCAGGTGAACTACTATAGGAAAATACACCCTTTTGAGGAAAGCTTAATAAACCCCCGGGATACTACATAGGTAATCAGCCTTTAGAGGAAAGCTTAATGAACACAGGAAATACGCCTTTAGGGAAAGTTTAATGAACACGGGTTTATACACTATAGGAAAACCCGCCTTTAGAAAAACCCTTAATGAACACGGGTGATACTACTATAGAAATCCGCCTTTCAGGAAAGTTTAAAATAACACGGTTAATAAATACACCCTTTAAGGAAAGTTTTTTTAATGAACACGGGTTAATACAAAACCCCTTTTAGAGGAAAGCAATAAACACGGGTAAATACGGGCCCTTTTAAGGAAAAGTTTAAGGGAACACGGGTTTGATACTACTTAGGTAATACACCCTTTTAAGGGGAAAAAGGCTTTGAACCGGTTGATACAAACTCAGGTAATACAGCCTTTAAGGAAATTTTAAATTTAACACAGGTGTTTAACTCCCTATAGGTAATACAGCCTTTAGGGGAAAAGTTTAAATGAAAAAGGTGATACTACTATGGGGTAATAAAAGCCTTTAAGGAAAGTTTGAACACAGGTAAATACACTATGGGAAATACACCCTTTAAAAGGAAAGCTTAATGAACCCCTTTTATCCTTATGGGGAATACCCTTTAAAGGGGAAAATTTAAATAAACAGGTGATCCCTACTATAGGTACTACACCCTTTAGAGGAAAGTTTTAAATTTGAAAAAAAAACACAAGGTAATACAGCCTTTGAGGAAAGTTTAAATGCCCCCAAAAGGTGAAAACAAACATGGGTTACAGCCTTTTAGAGGAAAGCTTAATAAACACAGGTGATACTACTAAAAAAGGTTTAAAAACGCCGTTAAAAGGAAAACCCAAATTTAACACAGGTTTACTACATGGTAATCAGCCTTTAGAGGAAAGTTTAATGAACACGGGTGTACTCTATGGAAATAACCTTTAAAAGGGAAACCCTTAATAACACGGTGATACACCTTTAAAAAGGGGAAAAAAGCTTAATGAACCAGGTAAATACAACTATAGGTAAACAGTTTTTAGAAAAAACTTAATAACCCCGGGTTTTATACTACTATGGGTAATAAGCCTTTAGAGGAAACCCTTAAATGAACACAAGGTGATCACCCTTTAGAGGAAAGCTTAAGAACACAGGGATAAACTACTAAATGGTAATACACCCTTTTAAAGGGAAATTTTAAATAAACACGGGTGATACTACAAAAGGTAATACACCTTTAAGGAAAGCTTAAGAACACAGGGGGATACTACTATAGGTAATAAACCCTTTAGGGGAAACCCTTAATAAACACGGGTTTATCTACTATAGGTAATACACCCTTTTTAGGGGAAACTTAATGAACACGGGTTTATACTACTATAGGAAATACAGCCTTTAGGGAAAGTTTAAATAAACCCCGGTGTTTACAAACTATAGGTAATACAAGTTTTTAAAAAAAGGAAAACCCCTTTAAAATGGAACACAGGTATCTACTAGGGGGAAATTACCCCTTTTAAAGGGGAAAAGCTTAAAATGAACACAAGGTAATACAGCCTTTAGAGGAAGTTTCAATGAACAGGTGATACTACGTAATACCAGCTTAATGACAAAAATCTTAGGAAGCTTATGAACACAGGTGATACTACTAAGTAATACTTTAGAGGAACTTAATAACACAACTATTAATACCTTAGAGGAAGCTTAATGAACAACACGGTGATACTCTATAGTATACAGCCGAGCTATAACACAGGTGATACTAACCCAAGGACGTCAATAGGACAACAATCAGTTTAACCACTTAACTGAGGAACTCAATTTAAACCTTGCGCAATACCCTAGATGCAGTTGCACCCCTAAAAAACGAAAAAACATTTGTCATAAGAAACTAGCTCCCTGGTATACAGAAAATAACCCGAGCTTTGAAGCAAGCTTCCAGGAAATTGGAACGGAAATGGCGCCACACCAAACTGGAAGTCTTCCGACTAGCTTGGAAAGACAGTACCGTGCAGTACCGAAGAGCCCTCACTGCTGCTCGATCATCCTACTTTTCCAACTTAATCGAGGAAAATAAGAACAATCCAAAATTTCTTTTTGATACTGTTGCAAAGCTAACTAAAAAGCAGCATTCCCCAAGAGAGGATGGCTTTCACTTCAGCAGTAATAAATTCATGAACTTCTTTGAGGAAAAGATCATGACCATTAGAAAGCAAATTACGGACTCCTCTTTGAATCTGCGTATTCCTCCAGGGCTTAGCTGTCCTGGATCTGCACAGCTCTGCGAGGGCCTGGGATCGGGAGAGACACTTAAGTGTTTTAGTACTATATCTCTTGACACAATGATGAAAATAATCATGGCCTCTAAACCTTCAAGCTGCATACTGGATCCTATTCCTACTAAACTGCTGAAGGAGCTGCTTCCTGTGCTTGGCCCTCCTATGTTGAACATAATAAACAGCTCTCTATCCACCGGATGTGTACCAAACTCACTAAAAGTGGCAGTGATAAAGCCTCTCTTGAAAAAGCCAAACCTTGACCCGGAAAATATAAAAAACTATCGGCCTATATCGAATCTTCCATTCCTCTCAAAAATTTTAGAAAAAGCTGTTGCGCAGCAACTCACTGCCTTTCTGAAGACAAACAATGTATACGAAATGCTTCAGTCTGGTTTTAGACCCCATCATAGCACTGAGACTGCACTTGTGAAGGTGGTAAATGACCTTTTAATGGCGTCAGACCGAGAATCTGCATCTGTCCTTGTGCTACTAGACCTTAGTGCTGCCTTTGACACCATCGATCACCACATTCTTTTGGAGAGACTGGAAACCCAAATTGGTCTACACGGACAAGTTCTGGCCTGGTTTAGATCTTACCTGTCGGAAAGATATCAGTTTGTCTCTGTGAATGGTCTGTCCTCCGACAAATCAACTGTACATTTCGGTGTTCCTCAAGGTTCCGTTTTAGGACCACTATTGTTTTCACTATATATTTTACCTCTTGGGGATGTTATTCGAAAACATAATGTTAACTTTCACTGCTATGCGGATGACACACAGCTGTACATTTCAATGAAACATGGTGAAGCCCCAAAATTGCCCTCGCTAGAAGCCTGTGTTTCAGACATAAGGAAGTGGATGGCTGAAAACTTTTTACTTTTAAACTCGGACAAAACAGAGATGCTTGTTCTAGGTCCCAAGAAACAAAGAGATCTTCTGTTAAATCTGACAATTCATCTTGATGGTTGTAAAGTCGTCTCAAATAAAACTGTGAAGGACCTCGGCGTTACTCTTGACCCTGATCTCTCTTTTGACGAACATATCAAGACTGTTTCAAGGACAGCTTTTTTCCATCTACGTAACATTGCAAAAATCTGAAATTTTCTGTCCAAAAATGATGCAGAAAATTAATCCATGCATTTGTTACTTCTAGGTTAGACTACTGCAATGCTCTATTTTCCGGCTACCCGGATAAAGCACTAAATAAACTTCAGTTAGTGCTAAATACGGCTGCTAGAATCCTGACTAGAACCAAGAAATTTGATCATATTACTCCAGTGCTAGCTTCCCTACACTGGCTTCCTGTTAAGGCAAGGGCTGATTTCAAGGTTTTACTGTTAACCTATAAAGCGTTACATGGGCTTGCTCCTACCTATCTTTCCGAGTTGGTCCTGCCGTACATACCAATACGTACGCTACGGTCACAAGACGCAGGCCTCCTAATTGTCCCTAGAATTTCTAAGCAAACAGCGGGAGGCAGGGCTTTCTCCTATAGATCTCCATTTTTATGGAACAGTCTGCCTACCCATGTGAGAGACGCAGACTCGGTCTCAACCTTTAAGTCTTTACTGAAGACTTATCTCTTCAGTAGGTCATATGATTGAGTGTAGTCTGGCCCAGGAGTGTGAAGGTGAACGGAAAGGCTCTGGAGCAACGAACAGCCCTTGCTGTCTCTGCCAGGCCGGTTCCCCTCTCCACTGGGGTTCTCTGCCTCTAACCCTGTTGCAGGGGCTGAGTCACTGGCTTGCTGGTGCTCTTTCATGCCGTCCCTGGGAGGGGTGCGTCACTTGAGTGGGTTGAGTTACTGACGTGATCTTCCTGTCTGGGTTGGCGCCCCCCCCTTGGTTTGTGCTGTGGTGGAGACCTCTGTGGGCTATACTCGGCCTTGTCTCAGGATTGTAAGTTGGTGGTTGAGGATATCCCTCTAGTGGTGCGGGGGCTGTGCTTTGGCAGAGTGGGTGGGGTTATATCCTTCCTGTTTGGCCCTGTCCGGGGGTTTCTTCGGATGGGGCCACAGTGTCTCCGGACCGCTCCTGTCTCAGCCTCCAGTATTTATGCTGCAGTAGTTTATGTGTCGGGGGGCTGGGGTTAGTTGGTTATACCTGGAGTACTTCTCCTGTCTTATCCAGTGTCCTGTGTGAATTTAAGTATGCTCTCTCTAATTCTCTCGTTCTCTCTTTCTCTCTGAGAACCTGAGCCCTAGGACCATACGTCAGGACTACCGGGCATGATGACACCTTGCTGTCCCCAGTCCGCCTGGCCTTGCTGCTATTCCAGTTTCAACTGTTCTGCCTGCGGTTACGAAACCCCTACCTGTCCCAGACCTGCTGTTTTCAACTCTTAATGATCGGCTATGAAAAGCCAACTGAGAGACCTGAGCCCTAGGACCATACGTCGGGACTACCGGCCGTGGTGACTCCTTGCTGTCCCCAGTCCGCCTGGCCTTGCTGCTATTCCAGTTTCAACTGTTCTGCCTGCGGTTATGGAACCCCTACCTGTCCCAGACCTGCTGTTTTCAACTCTTAATGATCGGCTATGAAAAGCCAACTGAGATTTATTCCTGATTATTATTTGACCATGCTTGTCACTTATGAACATTTTTGAACATCTTGGCATGGTTCTGTTATAATCTCCACCCGGCACAGCCAGAAGAGGACTGGCCACCCCTCATAGCCTGGTTCCTCTCTAGGTTTCTTCCTAGGTTTTGGCCTTTCTAGGGAGTTTTTCCTAGCCACCGTGCTTCTACACCTGCATTACTAGCTGTTTGGGGTTTTAGGCTGGGTTTCTGTACAGCACTTCGAGATATTAGCTGATGTAAGAAGGGCTATATAAAATAAAATTGATTGATTGATTGATTGATACTATAGGTAATACAGCCTTTAGAGGAAAGATTAATGAACACAGGTGATACTACTATAGGTAATACAGCCTTTAGAGGAAAGCTTAATGAACACAGGTGATACTACTATAGGTAATACAGCCTTTAGAGGAAAGATTAATGAACACAGGTGATACTACTATAGGTAATACAGCCTTTAGAGGAAAGCTTAATGAACACAGGTGATACTACTATAGGTATACAGCCTTAGAGGAAAGCTTAATGAACACAGGTGATACTACTATAGGTAATACAGCCTTTAGAGGAAAGCTTAATGAACACAGGTGATACTACTATAGGTAATACAGCCTTTAGAGGAAAGCTTAATGAACACAGGTGATACTACTATAGGTAATACAGCCTTTAGAGGAAAGCTTAATGAACACAGGTGATACTACTATAGGTAATACAGCCTTTAGAGGAAAGCTTAATGAACACAGGTGATACTACTATAGGTAATACAGCCTTTAGAGGAAAGCTTAATGAACACAGGTGATACTACTATAGGTAATACAGCCTTTAGAGGAAAGCTTAATGAACACAGGTGATACTACTATAGGTAATACAGCCTTTAGAGGAAAGCTTAATGAACACAGGTGATACTACTATAGGTAATACAGCCTTTAGAGGAAAGCTTAATGAACACAGGTGATACTACTATAGGTAATACAGCCTTTAGAGGAAAGCTTAATGAACACAGGTGATACTACTATAGGTAATACAGCCTTTAGAGGAAAGCTTAATGAACACAGGTGATACTACTATAGGTACTACAGCCTTTAGAGGAAAGCTTAATGAACACAGGTGATACAGCCTTTAGAGGAAGCTTAATGAACACAGGTGATACACTATAGGTAATACAGCCTTTAGAGGAAAGCTTAATGAACACAGGTGATACTACTATAGGTAATACAGCCTTTAGAGGAAGCTTAATGAACACAGGTGATACTACTATAGGTAATACAGCCTTTAGAGGAAAGCTTAATGAACACAGGTGATACTACTATAGTAATACAGCCTTTAGAGGAAAGCTAATGAACACAAGTGATACTACTATAGGTAATACAGCCTTTAGAGGAAAGTTAATGAACACAGGTGAATACTACTATAGGTATACAGCCTTTAGAGGAAAGCTTAATGAACACAGGTGATACTACTATAGGTAATACAGCATTTAGAGGAAAGCTTAATGAACACAGGTAATACAGCCTTTAGAGGAAAGCTTAATGAACACAGGTAATACAGCCTTTAGAGGAAAGCTTAATGAACACAGGTGATACTACTATAGGTAATACAGCCGTTAGAGGAAAGCTTAATGAACACAGGTGATACTACTATAGGTGATACAGCCTTTAGAGGAAAGCTTAATGAACACAGGTGATACAGCCTTTAGAGGAAAGCTTAATGAACACAGGTGATACTACTATAGGTGATACAGCCTTTAGAGGAAAGCTTAATGAACACAGGTGATACTACTATAGGTAATACAGCCTTTAGAGGAAAGCTTAATGAACACAGGTGATACTACTATAGGTAATACAGCCTTTAGAGGAAAGCTTAATGAACACAGGTGATACTACTATAGGTAATACAGCCTTTAGAGGAAAGCTTAATGAACACAGGTGATACTACTATAGGTAATACAGCCTTTAGAGGAAAGCTTAATGAACACAGGTGATACTACTATAGGTAATACAGCCTTTAGAGGAAAGCTTAATGAACACAGGTGATACTACTATAGGTAATACAGCCTTTAGAGGAAAGCTTAATGAACACAGGTGATACTACTATAGGTAATACAGCCGTTAGAGGAAAGCTAGTACCTGGTGGCGAAACCCTTGTTGGCAATCACAGAGGTCAGACGTTTCTTGTAGTTGGCCACCAGGTTTGCACACATCTCAGGAGGGATTTTGTCCCACTCCTCTTTGCAGATCTTCTCCAAGTCATTAAGGTTTCGAGGCTGACGTTTGGCAACTCGAACTTTCAGCTCCCTCCACAGATTTACTATGGGATTAAGGTCTGGAGACTGGCTACGCCACTCCAGGACCTTAATGTGCTTCTTCTTGAGCCACTCCTTTGTTGCCTTGGCCGTGTGTTTTGGGTCACTGTCATGCTGGAATACCTATCCACGACCCATTTTCAATGCCCTGGCTGAGGGAAAGAGGTTCTCACCCAAGATTTGACGGTACATGGCCCCGTCCGTCGTCCCTTTGATGCGGTGAAGTTGTCCTGTCCCCTTAGCAGAAAGACACCCCCAAAGCATAATGTTTCGACCTCCATGTTTGACGGTGGGGATGGTGTTCTTGGGGTCATAGGCAGCATTCCTCCTCCTCCAAACACGGCGAGTTGAGTTGATGCCAAAGAGCTCGATTTTGGTCTCATCTGAACACAACACTTTCATCCAGTTCTCCTCTGAATCATTCAGATGTTCATTGGTAAACTTCAGACGGGCATGTATATGTGCTTTCTTGAGCAGAGGGACCTTGCAGGCACTGCAGGATTTCAGTCCTTCACGGCGTAGTGTGTTACCAATTGTTTTCTTGGTGACTATGGTCCCAGCTGCCTTGAGATCATTGACAAGATCCTCCCGTGTAGTTCTGGGCTGATTCCTCACCGTTCTCATGATCATTGCAACTCCACGAGGTGAGATCTTGCATAGAGCCCCAGGCCGAGGGAGATTGACAGTTATTTTGTGTTTCTTTCATTTGCGAATAATCCCACCAACTGTTGTCACCTTCTCACCAAGCTGCTTGGCGATGGTCTTGTAGCCCATTCCAGCCTTGTGTAGGTCTACAATCTTGTCCCTGACATCCTTGGAGAGCTCTTTGGTCTTGGCCATGGTGGAGAGTTTGGAATCTGATTGATTGCTTCTGTGGACAGGTGTCTTTTATACAGGTAACAAGCTGAGATTAGGAGCACTCCCTGTAAGAGTGTGCTCCTAATCTCAGCTCGTTACCTGCATAAAAGACACCTGGGAGCCAGAAATCTTTCTGATTGAGAGGGGGTCAAATACTTATTTCCCTCATTAAAATGCAAATCAATTTATAAAAATTTTTATCATGTGTTTTTCTGGATTTCTTTGTTGTTATTCTGTCTCTCACTGTTCAAATAAACCTACCATTAAAATTATAGACTGATCATGTCTTTGTCAGTGGGCAAATGTACAAAATCAGCAGGGGATCAAATACTTTTTTCCCCTCACTGTATGTTCTAAAACTTTGAACCGTTAGCAAAAAAAGAAACGTCCCTTTTTCAGGACCCTGTCTTTCAAAGATAATTTGTAAAAATCCAAATAACTTCACAGATCTTCATTGTAAAGGGTTTAAACACTGTTTCCCATGCTTGTTCAATGAACCATAAACAATTAAATGAACATGCAGCTGTGGAACGGTCATTAAGACACTAACAGCTTACAGACGGTAGGCAATTAAGGTCACAGTTATGAAAACTTAGGACACTAAAGAGGCCTTTCTACTGAAAAACAACAAAAGAAAGATGCCCAGGGTCCCTGCTCATCTGCGTGAACGTGCCTTAGGCATGCTGCAAGGAGGCATGAGGATAAATAAATTGCAATGCAACTCCAAACCGAGCTTCTTTAACAATGCGGAGGGCTCTGTATAGCTCCACATTGACATGATTGGTTGAAGGTAGATGAGGGCGGTACATCCTGTAGAAAACACAAGCTCTCTTCCTTGACAACAGCTCTGCACTGCTCTGCGAAGCATGAATGCCCTGAGGTCATATCACCGTAAATACTGCATGGCCAATGCAGACGTTGGATTGACCCTGCGCCCAGATGCACAAGGCACTTCTCTCTCCAGAATGCACTTCTCTCTCCAGAATACGCTCTCGCCCGCCAATTTGTGCACATTCATTGTTTCATACCTTCATTGTATAAATTGTTTGCGTTTGATTGTTAGTGTCTATCAATTGCCCATTACATACAGTGGGGGAAAAGTATTTAGTCAGCCACCAATTGTGCAAGTTCTCCCACTTAAAAAGATGAGAGAGGCCTGTAATTTTCATCATAGGTACACATCAACTATGACAGACAAATTGAGGAAAAAAATCCAGAAAATCACATTGTAGGATTTTTTATGAATGTATTTGCAAATTATGGTGGAAAATAAGTATTTGGTCACCTACAAAAAAGCAAGATTTCTGGCTCTCACAGACCTGTAACTTCTTCTTTAAGAGGCTCCTCTGTCCTCCACTCGTTACCTGTATTAATGGCACCTGTTTGAACTTGTTATCAGTATAAAAGACACCTGTCCACAACCTCAAACAGTCACACTCCAAACTCCACTATGGCCAAGACCAAAGAGCTATCAAAGGACACCAGAAACAAAATTGTAGACCTGCACCAGGCTGGGAAGACTGAATCTGCAATAGGTAAGCAGCTTGGTTTGAAGAAATCAACTGTGGGAGCAATTATTAGGAAATGGAAGACATACAAGACCACTGATAATCTCCCTCGATCTGGGGCTCCACGCAAGATCTCACCCCGTGGGGTCAAAATGATCACAAGAACGGTGAGCAAAAATCCCAGAACCACACGGGGGGACCTAGTGAATGACCTGCAGAGAGCTGGGACCAAAGTAACAAAGCCTACCATCAGTAACACACTACGCCGCCAGGGACTCAAATCCTGCAGTGCCAGACGTGTCACCCTGCTTAAGCCAGTACATGTCCAGGCCAGTCTGAAGTTTGCTAGAGTGCATTTGGATGATCCAGAAGAGAATTGGGAGAATGTCATATGGTCAGATGAAACCAAAATATAACTTTTTGGTAAAAACTCAACTCGTCGTGTTTGGAGGACAAAGAATGCTGAGTTGCATCCAAAGAACACCATACCTACTGTGAAGCATGGGGGTGGAAACATCATGCTTTGGGGCTGTTTTTCTGCAAAGGGACCAGGACGACTGATCCGTGTAAAGGAAAGAATGAATGGGGCCATGTATCGTGAGATTTTGAGTGAAAACCTCCTTCCATCAGCAAGGGCATTGAAGATTAAACGTGTCTGGGTCTTTCAGCATGACAATGATCCCAAACACACTGCCCGGGCAACGAAGGAGTGGCTTCGTAAGAAGCATTTCAAGGTCCTGGAGTGGCCTAGCCAGTCTCCAGATCTCAACCCCATAGAAAATCTTTGGAGGGAGTTATACTAATAAATAATGATATGCCATTTAGCAGACGCTTTTATCCAAAGTGACTTACAGTCATGCGTGCATAAATTTTTGTGTATAGGTGGTCCCGGGGATTGAACCCACTACCTTGGCGTTACAAGCGCCATGCTCTACCAGCTGAGCTACAGAGGTCCGTGTTGCCAAGCGACAGCCCCAAAACATCACTGCTCTAGAGGAGATCTGCATGGAGGAATGGGCCAAAATACCAGCAACAGTGTGTGAAAACCTTGTGAAGACTTACAGAAAACGTTTGACCTGTGTCATTGCCAACAAAGGGTATATAACAAAGTATTGAGAAACGTGTGTTATTGACCAAATACTTATTTTCCACCATAATTTGCAAATACATTCATTAAAAGTCCTACAATGTGATTTTCTGGAATTTTTTTCTCAATTTGTCTGTCATAGTTGACGTGTACCTATGATGAAAATTACAGGCCTCTCTCATCTTTTTAAGTGGGAGAACTTGCACAATTGGTGGCTGACTAAATACTTTTTTCCCCCACTGTACGCACTATACAAAGACATACACATGGATTTTGTGTTGTAGATATGTGGTAGTAGAGTAGGGGCCTGAGGGCACACAGTTTGTTGTGAAATCTGTTGTGAATGTATTGTAATGTTTTTAAAATTGTATAACTGCCTTCATTTTGCCGGACCCCAGGCAAAGAGTTAGCTGCTGCCATTGGCAGGAACTAATGGGGAATCCATAATAAACCCCAGGAAGAGTAGCTGTTGCCTTGGCAGGAACTAATGGGGATCCATAACAAACCCCAGGAAGAGTCGCTGCTGCCTTGGTAGGACTAAATGGGGAGCCATAATACACCCCAGAGGTAGCTGCTGCCTTGGCAGGAACTAATGGGGATCCATAATAAACCCCAGGAAGTAGCTGCTGCCTTTGCAGAACTATGGTGATCCATAATAACCCCAGGAAGAGTGCTCTCCTGGCAGGAACATGGATCCATAATTAGTCCGGATCATAATAAACCCCAGGAAGAGTAGCTGCCTGCCTTGGCAGAGAGTACTAATGGGGATCCATAATAAACCCAGGAAGTAGGCAGGGAAATAAGGGGGAAACCTAAAAACCCCAGGAAAAGTAGCTTGCTTTGGAGGGGGAACAAAGGGGGTCCATAAAAACCCCCGGAAGAGTAGTGGCCTTGGCAAAAGGGAAATAATGGGGGTCCATAAAAACCCCCCGAAGGTAGTGCTGCCTTTGGCAGGAAAAAAAGGGGGTCCCTAATAAAAAACCCCGGAAAAGGGAGCGTGCCTTGGCCGGAACTAATGGGGATCCAAAAAACCAAAAGGGAAAGAGATCTGCCTTGGGGGAATAAAAGGGGTCCATAATAAACCCCCGGGAAAAGTAGCTGCGCCTTGGCAGGGGAACAATGGGGATCCTAATAAACCCCGGGGAGTAGTGTGCCCTTTGGAGGAATAATGGGGATCCATAATAAACCCCCAGGAAGAGAGCTGCGCCCTTTGGGGGAATAATGGGGATCATAAATAAACCCCCGGGAAAAGTACTGCTGCCCTTTGGGAGGAACTAATGGGGATCCATAAAAACCCCCAGGAAGAGTAGCTGCTGCCTTGGCAGAACTAATGGGGATCCATAATAAACCCCAGGAAGAGTAGCTGCTGCCTTGGCAGGAACTAATGGGGATCCATAATAAACCCCAGGAAGAGTAGCTGCTGCCTTGGCAGGAACTAATGGGGATCCATAATCAACCCCAGGAAGAGTAGCTGCTGCCTTGGCAGGAACTAATGGGGATCCATAATAAACCCCAGGAAGAGTAGCTGCTGCCTTGGCAGGAACTAATGGGGATCCATAATAAACCCCAGGAAGAGTAGCTGCTGCCTTGGCAGGAACTAATGGGGATCCATAATAAACCCCAGGAAGAGTAGCTGCTGCCTTGGTAGGAACTAATGGGGATCCATAATAACCCCAGGAAGAGTAGCTGCTGCCTTGGCAGGAACTAATGGGGATCCATAATAAACCCCAGGAAGAGTAGCTGCTGCCTTGACAGGAACTAATGGGGATCCATAATAAACCCCAGGAAGAGTAGCTGCTGCCTTGGCAGGAACTAATGGGATCCATAATAAACCCCAGAAGAGTAGCTGCTGCCTTGGGAATAAGGGGATCACTAATAACCCCAGGAAGAGTAGCTGCTGCCTTGGCAGGAACTAATGGGGATCCATAATAAATACAAATACAGCCTGACACAGGGCTGGATCATCTTCCAGTCAATGCAGAGCAATCCCAGGTTAAGGTGTTAGTTGTCTGAAGGACATGCTCAGTCGGTAGAGCATGGCGCTTGCAATGCCAGGGTTGTGGGTTCGATTCCCACGGGGGGCCAGTATGAAAAATGTATGCACTCACTAACTGTAAGTGGCTCTGGATGAGAGCGTCTGCTAAATGACTCACTAACTGTAAGTGGCTCTGGATAAGAGCGTCTGCTAAATGACTCACTAACTGTAAGTGGCTCTGGATGAGACCGTCTGCTAAATGACTCACTAACTGTAAGTGGCTCTGGATGAGACCGTCTGCTAAATGACTCACTAACTGTAAGTGGCTCTGGATGAGAGCGTCTGCTAAATGACTCACTAACTGTAAGTGGCTCTGGATGAGAGCGTCTGCTAAATGACTCAAAATGTCAAATGTAGAATGTCAGGAAGCAGACTGGAGTGACAAGACAACACTGGAGCCTGCTAGAGCTACGAATCAGGCTGGATCTACATGGAATCTATGGAGTGACGAGACAACACTGGAGCCTGCTAGAGCTACGAATCAGGCTGGATCTACATGGAATCTATGGAGTGACGAGACAACACTGGAGCCTGCTAGAGCTACGAATCAGGCTGGATCTACATGGAATCTATGGAGTGACGAGACAACACTGGAGCCTGCTAGAGCTACGAATCAGGCTGGATCTACATGGAATCTATGGAGTGCCAAGACAACACTGGAGCCTGCTAGAGCTACGAATCAGGCTGGATCTACATGGAATCTATGGAGTGACGAGACAACACTGGAGCCTGCTAGAGCTACGAATCAGGCTGGATCTACATGGAATCTATGGAGTGCCAAGACAACACTGGAGCCTGCTAGAGCTACGAATCAGGCTGGATCTACATGGAATCTATGGAGTGACGAGACAACACTGGAGCCTGCTAGAGCTACGAATCAGGCTGGATCTACATGGAATCTATGGAGTGACGAGACAACACTGGAGCCTGCTAGAGCTACGAATCAGGCTGGATCTACATGATGTATGGAATTATATTATTTGTTGGTGTAGTAGAGCATCATCATTCTTCATGCAATCCAAATAATAACCATATTACTTGTTGTAGGAGGACAAATTACGTTTTCTAGCCTTGGCATTAAAACAGATTACCACTACAGAACCATTTCATGTAGGAGAAAACTAGCTCGCTCAAACTAGGTGGCATTCTGCCTTCTCCCTACAGCTTTCAGGCATTCAGCCTTCTCCCTACAGCTTTCAGGCATTCAGCCTTCTCCCTACAGCTTTCAGGCATTCAGCCTTCTCCCTACAGCTTTCAGGCATTCTGCCTTCTCCCTACAGCTTTCAGGCATTCAGCCTTCTCCCTACAGCTTTCAGGCATTCAGCCTTCTCCCTACAGCTTTCAGGCATTCTGCCTTCTCCCTACAGCTTTCAGGCATTCTGCCTTCTCCCTACAGCTTTCAGGCATTCAGCCTTCTCCCTACAGCTTTCAGGCATTCAGCCTTCTCCCTACAGCTTTCAGGCATTCAGCCTTCTCCCTACAGCTTTCAGGCATTCAGCCTTCTCCCTACAGTTCTCAGGCATTCTGCCTTCTCCCTACAGCTTTCAGGCATTCAGCCTTCTCCCTACAGCTTTCAGGCATTCAGCCTTCTCCCTACAGCTTTCAGGCATTCAGCCTTCTCCCTACAGTTCTCAGGCATTCTGCCTTCTCCCTACAGTTCTCAGGCATTCTGCCTTCTCCCTACAGCTTTCAGGCATTCAGCCTTCTCCCTACAGCTTTCAGGCATTCTGCCTTCTCCCTACAGCTTTCAGGCATTCAGCCTTCTCCCTACAGCTTTCAGGCATTCTGCCTTCTCCCTACAGCTTTCAGGCATTCAGCCTTCTCCCTACAGTTCTCAGGCATTCAGCCTTCTCCCTACAGCTTTCAGGCATTCAGCCTTCTCCCTACAGTTCTCAGGCATTCAGCCTTCTCCCTACAGCTTTCAGGCATTCTGCCTTCTCCCTACAGTTCTCAGGCATTCAGCCTTCTCCCTACAGCTTTCAGGCATTCAGCATTCTCCCTACAGTTCTCAGGCATTCAGCCTTCTCCCTACAGCTTTCAGGCATTAGCATTCGCCCACGACTGCCTCATATGAACTAAAATCCTGACGCTGTGTTTTAATGTTAAGAATTGTCATAATCAGCTTTCGATACGG
>LR778274.1:24147493-24166461 GCA_902810595.1 Coregonus sp. 'balchen'
AAAAAACCCATAAAACCAAAAAATTTTTTAAAGAATTTTTCCCGGGGTTTTCCATTTTTAAAGGTTTTAAAATAAATATTGCTTTTTAAAAACCCCCGTTTCTTTTTTGAAAAACCAAAAATAAATATTCTGTTATATATTTAATTTTTTATTGGGCCAGGAAAAAAACCCTCATGAAGACCGTAGAATATTCGTTCATTAGTTAAATATGGTTCCCTAAAAGCCCGTAGAAAATTTTTATTAGTTAAATATGTTTACCTCAGAAACCGTAAAATATTTTTTTAATATTTAATAAGGTACCTCATGAAGACCGAAAAGAAATTCTTTTCAATATTTAATAATCGTTCCTATAAGCCCGTAGAATATTCTGTTTATATTTAATTATCGTTCCCTCATGAAACCGTAAATATTCTTTTCATATGTTAATTTTTGTTCCCCAGAGCCCGAAAAATTTCGTTCAAATTTAATATTGGTTACCTCATGAAGCCCGTAGAAATTTTTTTCAATAGTTAAATATGCGTTACCTCATGAAGACCGTAAAATTCTGTTTCATAAGTTAATATAGGTTTTACCTCATAAAGACCGTAAAATATTTTTCTTTTTAGTTAAAAGGTTTTACCTCATGAGCCCGTGAATTTCGTCTATATTTTTAATTTAATGTTTTACCTCATGAAACCGTAAAAATATTCGTTCATTGTTAATAAGTTTACCTTGAAGACCGAAAAAATATTCTGTTCATATATTTAATATAGGGTTTTCCCTATAAGACCGTAGAATATTTTTTAATTAGTTAATATATGTTTTCCCGAAAACCAGTTTTTGTTTCATTAAAAATTTTTTTAAGATAAATATTTGTTAATTTTTGTTTCCTCCCGTAGAATTTTGTTCAATGTTCTTATTTTTTTCCCCCTCATGAAGACCTAGAATATTTGTTCAATATTTAAATTATTTTTACCTCTAAGACTTTTTAGTTTTCTGTTCTTGTTTATTCGTTACCTCATGAAGCCCGTAAAATTTTCGGGGCGATTTTAGGCTCCCCCTCTGAAACCCAAAAACCCCCCCCCCCCAACCTGGTCCTTTTTGAGATTCCCAGAAGGCGGTTTTTACCCCCAGTCACCTTCAATAGTCTTGGGGGGGGGGCCCTTTACAGATAGCGGGTGAGTGGACTCTTACGATTCGTTGTGGGGGGCCCCCCCAAAAAAGATCTCTGTGGTGGGGGGGGGCCTTCAGATATTTGGGTGAGGTGGACCTTACAGTAGTCTGGGTGTGGGGGGGCCTTTAAAAAAAGGCTGTTGTGAGGTGGACTCTTACAGATAGGCGTGGGGGGGGACTCCAGATATTTGTGTGTGAGGTGGACTTTTACAGATAGTCTGTTTTGTGAGGTGGATCTTACAGATAGTTGTGGTGAGGTGGAGGGACTTTCAGATAGTCGTGTGTGAGGTGGACCTTAAGATTCTTGGTGGGGGTGGACCTCTTCCCGAAGTCTGTTGTGGGGTGGCCTTCGATAGTTGTGTGTGAGGTGGACTCTTACGATATTGTGTGTGAGGGGGACCAACAATGCTGTGGGGGGTGGACTTTCAAAGTTGTGGTGAGGTGGACTTTTTACGATAGTCTGTTGTGAGGGCTTTACAGTAGTCTGTGTGTGGGGACTCTTAAGATAGTCGTGTGTGAGGGGACCCTTACAGATAGTCTGTGTGTGAGGGGGCTCTTACAGATAGTCTGTTGTGAGGGGGACTTTACAGATAGTCTGTGTGTGGGGGGGACTCTTACAGTAGTTTTTGGTGGGGTGGCTTTAAAGATAGTTGTGGTGGGGGTGGCTCTTACAGATAGTCGTGTGTGGGTGGGGCCTTACGAATCTGTGGTGAGGTGGACTTTACAGTAGTCTGGTGTAGGTGGATCTTACAAAGTCTTGTGGAGGGGACTCTTCAGAAGTCTTGGGTGAGGGGGCTCTTAAAGTAGTCAGGTGTGGGGGGACCTTACAGAAGCGTGTGTGGGGTGGCTCTTACGATAGTTGTGTGTGGGTGGACCTTACAAAAGTCTGTGTGTGAGGTGGACTCTTACAGATAAGTCAGTGTGTGGCGGTGGACTCTTACAGATAGTCTGTGTGGGGGTGGACTCTTACAGATAGTCTGTGTGTGGGTAGACTCTTACAGATAGTCGTGTGTGAGGTGGACTCTTACAGATAGTCTGTGGTGAGTGGACTCTTACAGATAGTCTGTGTGTGGGTGGACTCTTACAGATAGTCTGTGTGTGAGGTGGACTCTTACAGATAGTCTGTGGTGTGGGGTGGACTCTTGACAGATAGTCTGTGTGTGTGGGGGTGGACTCTTACAGATAGTCCTGTGTGTGGGGTGGACTCTTACAGATAGTCTGTGTGTGGGGGTGGACTCTTACAGATAGTCTGTGTGTGTGTGGGTGGACTCTTACAGATAGTCTGTGTGTGTGAGGTGGACTCTTACAGATAGTCGTGTGTGTGGGGTGGACTCTTACAGATAGTCTGTGTGTGGGGTGGGACTCTTGACAGATAGTCTGTGTGTGGGGTGAGACTCTTACAGATAGTCTGGTGTGTGAGGTGGACTCTTACATGATAGTCTCTGTGTGTGGGGGTGGACTCTTACAGATAGTCTGTGTGGGGTGGACTCTTACAGATAGTCTGTGTGTGTGAGGTGGAACTAAACAGATAGTCTGTGTGTGAGTGGACTCTTACAGATAGTCTGTGTGTGAGGTGGACTCTACAGACTAGTCTGTGTGTGGGGTGGACTCTTACAGATAGTCTGTGTGTGAGGTGGACTCTTACAGATAGTCTGTGTGTGGGGTGGACTCTTACAGATAGTCTGTGGTGTGAGGTGGACCTCTTACAGATAGTTGTGTGTGTGAGGTGGACTCTTACAGATAGTCTGTGTGTGGGGTGGACTCTTACAGATAGCTCTGTGTGTGAGGTGGACTCTTACAGATAGTCTGTGGGTGGGGTGGACTCTTACAGATAGTCTGTGTGTGAGGTGGACTCTTACAGATAGTCTGTGTGTGAGGTGGACTCTTACAGATAGTCTTGTGTGAGGTGGACTCTTTACAGATAGTCTGTGTGTGGGGTGGACTCTTACAGATAGTATGTGTGTGAGGTGGACTCTTACAGATAGTCTGTGTGTGGGGTGGACTCTTACAGATAGTCTGTGTGTGGGGTGGACTCTTACAGATAGTCTGTGTGTGTGAGGTGGACTAAAACAGATAGTCTGTGTGTGAGGTGGACTCTTACAGACTCACATCTTTAGCAGCTCAGTCAGTTTACCAGACAGAACTCTGTCGACCCAGCTGCTGCTTCAGTTAGATGGAGAGAGTCCTCTTCCTTCTCCGTCTCGTACACTCCTAGTACCAGACCCTGGGTGGACACACACAACCAGTTAACACACTCGCTAGCCCAGCAGCAACAACACAGACAGCTAGCTAGCTGGCTACAGTAGAGGGCTGTGGCTAGCTACTACCAAGGCTTCCAGCCCAGCAGCAACAACACAGACGCTAGCTAGCTGGCTACAGTAGAGGGCTGTGGCTAGCTACTACCAAGGCTTCCAGCCCAGCAGCAACAACACAGACAGCTAGCTAGCTGGCTACAGTAGAGGGCTGTGGCTGGCTACAGTAGAGGGCTGTTGCTAGCTACTACCAAGGCTTTCAGCCCAGCAGCAACAACACAGACAGCTAGCTAGCTGGCTACAGTAGAGGGCTGTGGCTGGCTACAGTAGAGGGCTGTTGCTAGCTACTACCAAGGCTTTCAGCCCAGCAGCAACAACACAGACAGCTAGCTAGCTGGCTACAGCAGAGGGCTGTGGCTAGCTACTACCAAGGCTTCCAGCCCAGCAGCACAACAACAACAGACAGCTAGCTAGCTGGCTACAGTTAGAGGCTGTGGCTGGCTACAGTAGAGGGCTGTTTGCTAGCTACTACAAGGCTTTCAGCCCAGCAGCAACAACAACAGACAGCTAGCTAGCTGGCTACAGTTAGAGGGGCTGTGGCTGGCTTACAGTAGAGGGCTGTTGCTAGCTACTACCAAGGCTTTCAGCCCAGCAGCAACAACACAGACAGCTAGCTAGCTGGCTACAGCAGAGGGCTGTGGCTAGCTACTACCAAGGCTTCCAGCCCAGCAGCAACAACACAGACAGCTAGCTAGCTGGCTACGGCTAGCTACTACCAAGGCTTTCAGCCCAGCAGCAACAACACAGACAGCTAGCTGGCTGGCTACAGTAGAGGGCTGTGGCTAGCTACCACCAATGCTTCCAGCCCAGCAGCAACAACACAGACAGCTAGCTAGCTGGCTACAGTAGAGGGCTGTGGCTAGCTACTACCAAGGCTTCCAGCCCAGCAGCAACAACACAGACAGCTAGCTAGCTGGCTACAGTAGAGGGCTGTTGCTAGCTACTACCAAGGCTTCCAGCCCAGCAGCAACAACACAGACAGCTAGCTAGCTGGCTACAGTAGAGGGCTGTGGCTGGCTACTACCAAGGCTTCCAGCCCAGCAGCAACAACACAGACAGCTAGCTAGCTGGCTACGGCTAGCTACTACCAAGGCTTTCAGCCCAGCAGCAACAACACAGACAGCTAGCTAGCTGGCTACAGTAGAGGGCTGTGGCTGGCTACTACCAAGGCTTCCAGCCCAGCAGCAACAACACAGACAGCTAGCTAGCTGGCTACAGTAGAGGGCTGTGGCTAGCTGTACATGACAGTCACAGGACTATAGATAGGAGATGACTAGTCATTGTGTTACCTTTAGCTTCCTGTTCTTTAACAGGTGTCTCAGAGTCAGGACAGTAGCTAGCTAGCTATTATTCCCCTTTCACCAGTGATCTGGTCCAGCTAAGCTAGCTAGCTACAGTGCCTTCAGAAAGTACTCACACCCCTTGACATTTTTTGGGATTAACCCAGTGCCACTAGCTAACTAGGTAGCAAGCTCTACAACTCCAGGCGGCATTCTGCATTCTCCCTACAGTTCTCAGCGGTTAGCTTCTCCCACAACTGGCTCATGTGCACTACAATCGACGCAATCGTGTTTTAACGTTTAAAAACGTCAATAATCATCGCTTGCGATATGGCTTTCGAAACATATAGCCCTTTCATCAGCTAGAAAGAATCCTTCAAATAAATAAATATACATTTACTGTAGCCGTTACAGATCCATACAGCTATGGGGCCTCCATCCTACTAAACTACACAGCAGTTACAGATCCATACAGCTATGGGGCCTCCATCCTACTAAACTACACTGTAGCAGTTACAGATCCATACAGCTATGGGGCCTCCATCCTACTAAACTACACTGTAGCAGTTACAGATCCATACAGCTATGGAGCCTCCATCCTACTAAACTACACTGTAGCAGTTACAGATCCATACAGCTATGGGGCCTCCATCCTACTAAACTCCACTGTAGCAGTTACAGATCCATACAGCTATGGGGCCTCCATCCTACTAAACTACACAGCAGTTACAGATCCATACAGCTATGGGGCCTCCATCCTACTAAACTACACTGTAGCAGTTACAGATCCATACAGCTATGGAGCCTCCATCCTACTAAACTACACTGTAGCAGTTACAGATCCATACAGCTATGGTGCCTCCATCCTACTAAACTACTTGTAGCAGTTACAGATCCATACAGCTATGGGGCCTCCATCCTACTAAACTACACTGTAGCAGTTACAGATCCATACAGCTATGGTGCCTCCATCCTACTAAACTACACTGTAGCAGTTACAGATCCATACAGCTATGGGGCCTCCATCCTACTAAACTACACTGTAGCAGTTACAGATCCATACAGCTATGGGGCCTCCATCCTACTAAACTACACTGTAGCAGTTACAGATCCATACAGCTATGGGGCCTCCATCCTACTAAACTACACTGTAGCAGTTACAGATCCATACAGCTATGGGGCCTCCATCCTACTAAACTACACTGTAGCAGTTACAGATCCATACAGCTATGGGGCCTCCATCCTACTAAACTACACTGTAGCAGTTACGGATCCATACAGCTATGGTGCCTCCATCCTACTAAACTACACTGTAGCAGTTACGGATCCATACAGCTATGGGGCCTCCATCCTACTAAACTACACTGTAGCAGTTACAGATCCATACAGCTATGGGGCCTCCATCCTACTAAACTACACTGTAGCAGTTACAGATCCATACAGCTATGGGGCCTCCATCCTACTAAACTACACTGTAGCAGTTACAGATCCATACAGCTATGGAGCCTCCATCCTACTAAACTACACTGTAACAGTTACAGATCCATACAGCTATGGGGCCTCCATCCTACTAAACTCCACTGTAGCAGTTACAGATCCATACAGCTATGGAGCCTCCATCCTACTAAACTACACTGTAGCAGTTACAGATCCATACAGCTATGGGGCCTCCATCCTACTAAACTACACTGTAGCAGTTACAGATCCATACAGCTATGGAGCCTCCATCCTACTAAACTACACTGTAGCAGTTACAGATCCATACAGCTATGGGGCCTCCATCCTACTAAACTACACTGTAGCAGTTACAGATCCATACAGCTATGGGGCCTCCATCCTACTAAACTACACTGTAGCAGTTACAGATCCATACAGCTATGGTGCCTCCATCCTACTAAACTACACTGTAGCAGTTACAGATCCATACAGCTATGGGGCCTCCATCCTACTAAACTACACTGTAGCAGTTACAGATCCATACAGCTATGGGGCCTCCATCCTACTAAACTACACTGTAGCAGTTACAGATCCATACAGCTATGAGGCCTCCATCCTACTAAACTACACTGTAGCAGTTACAGATCCATACAGCTATGGGGCCTCCATCCTACTAAACTCCACTGTAGCAGTTACAGATCCATACAGCTATGGAGCCTCCATCCTACTAAACTACACTGTAGCAGTTACAGATCCATACAGCTATGGTGCCTCCATCCTACTAAACTACACTGTAGCAGTTACAGATCCATACAGCTATGGGGCCTCCATCCTACTAAACTACACTGTAGCAGTTACAGATCCATACAGCTATGGTGCCTCCATCCTACTAAACTACACTGTAGCAGTTACAGATCCATACAGCTATGGTGGCCTCCATCCTACTAAACTACACTGTAGCAGTTACAGATCCATACAGCTATGGTACCTCCATCCTACTAAACTACACTGTAGCAGTTACAGATCCATACAGCTATGGTGCCTCCATCCTACTAAACTACACTGTAGCAGTTACAGATCCATACAGCTATGGGACCTCCATCCTACTAAACTACACTGTAGCAGTTACAGATCCATACAGCTATGGTGCCTCCATCCTACTAAACTACACTGTAGCAGTTACAGATCCATACAGCTATGGGGCCTCCATCCTACTAAACTACACTGTAGCAGTTACAGATCCATACAGCTATGGAGCCTCCATCCTACTAAACTACACTGTAGCAGTTACAGATCCATACAGCTATGGTGCCTTCCATCCTACTAAACTACACTGTAGTTACAGATCCATACAGCTATGGTGCCTCCATCCTACTAAACTACACTGTAGCAGTTACAGATCCATACAGCTATGGGGCCTCCATCCTACTAAACTACACTGTAGCAGTTACAGATCCATACAGCTATGGGGCCTCCATCCTACTAAACTACACTGTAGCAGTTACAGATCCATACAGCTATGGGGCCTCCATCCTACTAAACTACACTGTAGCAGTTACAGATCCATACAGCTATGGAGCCTCCATCCTACTAAACTACACTGTAGTTACAGATCCATACAGCTATGGGGCCTCCATCCTACTAAACTACACTGTAGCAGTTACAGATCCATACAGCTATGGGGCCTCCATCCTACTAAACTACACTGTAGCAGTTACAGATCCATACAGCTATGGAGCCTCCATCCTACTAAACTACACTGTAGTTACAGATCCATACAGCTATGGGGCCTCCATCCTACTAAACTACACTGTAGCAGTTACAGATCCATACAGCTATGGAGCCTCCATCCTACTAAACTACACTGTAGTTACAGATCCATACAGCTATGGAGCCTCCATCCTACTAAACTACACTGTAGCAGTTACAGATCCATACAGCTATGGTGCCTCCATCCTACTAAACTACACTGTAGCAGTTACAGATCCATACAGCTATGGGGCCTCCATCCTACTAAACTACACTGTAGCAGTTACAGATCCATACAGCTATGGAGCCTCCATCCTACTAAACTACACTGTAGCAGTTACAGATCCATACAGCTATGGAGCCTCCATCCTACTAAACTACACTGTAGCAGTTACAGATCCATACAGCTATGGTGCCTCCATCCTACTAAACTACACTGTAGCAGTTACAGATCCATACAGCTATGGAGCCTCCATCCTACTAAACTACACTGTAGTTACAGATCCATACAGCTATGGGGCCTCCATCCTACTAAACTACACTGTAGCAGTTACAGATACATACAGCTATGGGGCCTCCATCCTACTAAACTACACTGTAGCAGTTACAGATCCATACAGCTATGGAGCCTCCATCCTACTAAACTACACTGTAGCAGTTACAGATCCAGCTATGGTGCCTCCATCCTACTAAACTACACTGTAGCAGGTACAGATCCATACAGCTATGGGGCCTCCATCCTACTAAACAACACTGTAGCAGTTACAGATCCATACAGCTATGGGGCCTCCATCCTACTAAACTACACTGTAGCAGTTACAGATCCATACAGCTATGGGGCCTCCATCCTACTAAACTACACTGTAGTTACAGATCCATACAGCTATGGAGCCTCCATCCTACTAAACTACACTGTAGCAGTTACAGATCCATACAGCTATGGAGCCTCCATCCTACTAAACTACACTGTAGCAGTTACAGATCCATACAGCTATGGGGCCTCCATCCTACTAAACTACACTGTAGCAGTTACAGATCCATACAGCTATGGGGCCTCCATCCTACTAAACTACACTGTAGCAGTTACAGATCCATACAGCTATGGTGCCTCCATCCTACTAAACTACACTGTAGCAGTTACAGATCCATACAGCTATGGGGCCTCCATCCTACTAAACTACACTGTAGCAGTTACAGATCCATACAGCTATGGGGCCTCCATCCTACTAAACTACACTGTAGCAGTTACAGATCCATACAGCTATGGGGCCTCCATCCTACTAAACTACACTGTAGCAGTTACAGATCCATACAGCTATGGGGCCTCCATCCTACTAAACTCCACTGTAGCAGTTACAGATCCATACAGCTATGGAGCCTCCATCCTACTAAACTACACTGTAGCAGTTACAGATCCATACAGCTATGGTGCCTCCATCCTACTAAACTACACTGTAGCAGTTACAGATCCATACAGCTATGGGGCCTCCATCCTACTAAACTACACTGTAGCAGTTACAGATCCATACAGCTATGGTGCCTCCATCCTACTAAACTACACTGTAGCAGTTACAGATCCATACAGCTATGGTGCCTCCATCCTACTAAACTACACTGTAGCAGTTACAGATCCATACAGCTATGGTACCTCCATCCTACTAAACTACACTGTAGCAGTTACAGATCCATACAGCTATGGTGCCTCCATCCTACTAAACTACACTGTAGCAGTTACAGATCCATACAGCTATGGAGCCTCCATCCTACTAAACTACACTGTAGCAGTTACAGATCCATACAGCTATGGAGCCTCCATCCTACTAAACTACACTGTAGCAGTTACAGATCCATACAGCTATGGTGTCCTTCATCCTACTAAACTACACTGTAGTTACAGATCCATACAGCTATGGTGCCTCCATCCTACTAAACTACACTGTAGCAGTTACAGATCCATACAGCTATGGGGCCTCCATCCTACTAAACTACACTGTAGCAGTTACAGATCCATACAGCTATGGGGCCTCCATCCTACTAAACTACACTGTAGCAGTTACAGATCCATACAGCTATGGGGCCTCCATCCTACTAAACTACACTGTAGCAGTTACAGATCCATACAGCTATGGGGCCTCCATCCTACTAAACTACACTGTAGCAGTTACAGATCCATACAGCTATGGGGCCTCCATCCTACTAAACTACACTGTAGCAGTTACAGATCCATACAGCTATGGGGCCTCCATCCTACTAAACTACACTGTAGCAGTTACAGATCCATACAGCTATGGAGCCTCCATCCTACTAAACTACACTGTAGGTTACAGATCCATACAGCTATGGGGCCTCCATCCTACTAAACTACACTGTAGCAGTTACAGATCCATACAGCTATGGAGCCTCCATCCTACTAAACTACACTGTAGCAGTTACAGATCCATACAGCTATGGGGCCTCCATCCTACTAAACTACACTGTAGCAGTTACAGATCCATACAGCTATGGGGCCTCCATCCTACTAAACTACACTGTAGCAGTTACAGATCCATACAGCTATGGTGCCTCCATCCTACTAAACTACACTGTAGCAGTTACAGATCCATACAGCTATGGGGCCTCCATCCTACTAAACTACACTGTAGCAGTTACAGATCCATACAGCTATGGGGCCTCCATCCTACTAAACTACACTGTAGCAGTTACAGATCCATACAGCTATGGGGCCTCCATCCTACTAAACTACACTGTAGCAGTTACAGATCCATACAGCTATGGGGCCTCCATCCTACTAAACTACACTGTAGCAGTTACAGATCCATACAGCTATGGAGCCTCCATCCTACTAAACTACACTGTAGCAGTTACAGATCCATACAGCTATGGTGCCTCCATCCTACTAAACTACACTGTAGCAGTTACAGATCCATACAGCTATGGGGCCTCCATCCTACTAAACTACACTGTAGCAGTTACAGATCCATACAGCTATGGTGCCTCCATCCTACTAAACTACACTGTAGCAGTTACAGATCCATACAGCTATGGTGCCTCCATCCTACTAAACTACACTGTAGCAGTTACAGATCCATACAGCTATGGTACCTCCATCCTACTAAACTACACTGTAGCAGTTACAGATCCATACAGCTATGGTGCCTCCATCCTACTAAACTACACTGTAGCAGTTACAGATCCATACAGCTATGGAGCCTCCATCCTACTAAACTACACTGTAGCAGTTACAGATCCATACAGCTATGGTGCCTCCATCCTACTAAACTACACTGTAGCAGTTACAGATCCATACAGCTATGGGGCCTCCATCCTACTAAACTACACTGTAGCAGTTACAGATCCATACAGCTATGGAGCCTCCATCCTACTAAACTACACTGTAGCAGTTACAGATCCATACAGCTATGGTGCCTTCATCCTACTAAACTACACTGTAGTTACAGATCCATACAGCTATGGTGCCTCCATCCTACTAAACTACACTGTAGCAGGTACAGATCCATACAGCTATGGGGCCTCCATCCTACTAAACTACACTGTAGCAGTTACAGATCCATACAGCTATGGGGCCTCCATCCTACTAAACTACACTGTAGCAGTTACAGATCCATACAGCTATGGGGCCTCCATCCTACTAAACTACACTGTAGCAGTTACAGATCCATACAGCTATGGGGCCTCCATCCTACTAAACTACACTGTAGTTACAGATCCATACAGCTATGGGGCCTCCATCCTACTAAACTACACTGTAGCAGTTACAGATCCATACAGCTATGGGGCCTCCATCCTACTAAACTACACTGTAGCAGTTACAGATCCATACAGCTATGGAGCCTCCATCCTACTAAACTACACTGTAGTTACAGATCCATACAGCTATGGGGCCTCCATCCTACTAAACTACACTGTAGCAGTTACAGATCCATACAGCTATGGAGCCTCCATCCTACTAAACTACACTGTAGCAGTTACAGATCCATACAGCTATGGGGCCTCCATCCTACTAAACTACACTGTAGCAGTTACAGATCCATACAGCTATGGAGCCTCCATCCTACTAAACTACACTGTAGTTACAGATCCATACAGCTATGGAGCCTCCATCCTACTAAACTACACTGTAGCAGTTACAGATCCATACAGCTATGGGGCCTCCATCCTACTAAACTACACTGTAGCAGTTACAGATCCATACAGCTATGGGGCCTCCATCCTACTAAACTACACTGTAGCAGTTACAGATCCATACAGCTATGGAGCCTCCATCCTACTAAACTACACTGTAGCAGTTACAGATCCATACAGCTATGGAGCCTCCATCCTACTAAACTACACTGTAGCAGGTACAGATCCATACAGCTATGGAGCCTCCATCCTACTAAACTACACTGTAGCAGTTCCAGATCCATACAGCTATGGAGCCTCCATCCTACTAAACTACACTGTAGCCGTTACAGATCCATACAGCTATGGGGCCTCCATCCTACTAAACTACACTGTAGCAGTTACAGATCCATACAGCTATGGTGCCTCCATCCTACTAAACTACACTGTAGCAGTTACAGATCCATACAGCTATGGTGCCTCCATCCTACTAAACTACACTGTAGTTACAGATCCATACAGCTATGGTGCCTCCATCCTACTAAACTACACTGTAGCAGTTACAGATCCATACAGCTATGGAGCCTCCATCCTACTAAACTACACTGTAGCAGTTACAGATCCATACAGCTATGGTGCCTCCCATCCTACTAAACTACACTGTAGCCGTTACAGATCCATACAGCTATGGTGCCTCCATCCTACTAAACTACACTGTAGCAGTTACAGATCCATACAGCTATGGGGCCTCCATCCTACTAAACTACACTGTAGCAGTTACAGATCCATACAGCTATGGGGCCTCCATCCTACTAAACTACACTGTAGCAGTTACAGATCCATACAGCTATGGGGCCTCCATCCTACTAAACTACACTGTAGCAGTTACAGATCCATACAGCTATGGTGCCTCCATCCTACTAAACTACACTGTAGCAGTTACAGATCCATACAGCTATGGTGCTTCCATCCTACTAAACTACACTGTAGCAGTTACAGATCCATACAGCTATGGTGCCTCCATCCTACTAAACTACACTGTAGCAGTTACAGATCCATACAGCTATGGGGCCTCCATCCTACTAAACTACACTGGAGCAGTTACAGATCCATACAGCTATGGGGCCTCCATCCTACTAAACTACACTGTAGCAGTTACAGATCCATACAGCTATGGCGCCTCCATCCTACTAAACTACACTGTAGCAGTTACAGATCCATACAGCTATGGGGCCTCCATCCTACTAAACTACACTGTAGCAGTTACAGATCCATACAGCTATGGTGCCTCCATCCTACTAAACTACACTGTAGCAGTTACAGATCCATACAGCTATGGAGCCTCCATCCTACTAAACTACACTGTAGCAGCTACAGATCCATACAGCTATGGGGCCTCCATCCTACTAAACTACACTGTAGCAGTTACAGATCCATACAGCTATGGAGCCTCCATCCTACTAAACTACACTGTAGCAGTTACAGATCCATACAGCTATGGGGCCTCCATCCTACTAAACTACACTGTAGCAGTTACAGATCCATACAGCTATGGTGCCTCCATCCTACTAAACTACACTGTAGCAGTTACAGATCCATACAGCTATGGTGCCTCCATCCTACTAAACTACACTGTAGCAGTTACAGATCCATACAGCTATGGTGCCTCCATCCTACTAAACTACACTGTAGCAGTTACAGATCCATACAGCTATGGGGCCTCCATCCTACTAAACTACACTGTAGCAGTTACAGATCCATACAGCTATGGGGCCTCCATCCTACTAAACTACACTGTAGCAGTTACAGATCCATACAGCTATGGAGCCTCCATCCTACTAAACTACACTGTAGCAGTTACAGATCCATACAGCCACGGGGCCTCCATCCTACTAAACTACACTGTAGCAGTTACAGATCCATACAGCTATGGTGCCTCCATCCTACTAAACTACACTGTAGCAGTTACAGATCCATACAGCTATGGTGCCTCCATCCTACTACACTGTAGCAGTTACAGATCCATACAGCTATGGGGCCTCCATCCTACTAAACTACACTGTAGTTACAGATCCATACAGCTATGGAGCCTCCATCCACCTCCAACAACAACACATAAAACATCACATTATTCTGCCCCAAAACAATGACAATTTCCCTCAACCAGTGGCTTATGGGCTTTTTAGGTGACATTCCGTCAAAAAAAAATTCTTCCAACATAAATCATGTAGCAGATATAAGATATGGTAGAAAGAGTATGTTGCCTTTTCTGTAGCCTACAGGCTGGAGATAAAATGTATGACAATAATAATAATAATAATAATATGCCATTTAGCAGACGCTTTTATCCAAAGCGACTTACAGTCATGCGTGCATACAATGTAATGAGACCGACACTTTTTACATCATGCAGGTTTCTCCGATCAGATAGCCTAACCCAAATGGCGCCCAATCAAATAAAACATTTGCTGACATGTTAACATATCCTTAAAAACGGGACAGGTCAAAGTAAAATGGACAATATGGAATGGACGATCAGGCTACTCTCAACTGCTGTACAGGAGTTTCATCCCGTGGCCTAAATTGTCATGATCAGTGGTTTTAAGTTTGTATCTGTACATTTTTGAGGGGCTGATCATAGCGAAAAAGAAGGGATGGCCAACTCCAGTCCTCTGGGGCCTGATTGGTGTCACACTTTTCCAAAACAGCCCCAGCTAACACATCTGCCACCAATAATCAACTAATCATCATCTTCAGTTTAGACCGCTGGCCCATACAGAAGACGCCTTCGTCCAATGACTTAACTCTGTGTAATGGGACTGAGTCACCAAGGGCTAGGTAGCTTGTTTTCTAGCCTTTATGAAACGTACTTTTCTGGCGTTCCAGTTGTTTTGTGCCGTAGAAAAGTAGCGACAGCGGTGTCTCCTCGTACCCCACAACACCGCTCGACTTAACATCAGCATCGTATCTGTTTTTTTATTTTTTATATACCGTTCTCGGGAAAATGAGATTTATCAAAGTACTACTGTAGCTTAACATGTGTATCTGGAAGGTTGCCTTCCGACCTTAAACTGTCGCATAAACTGTTACGTCAATAGTAAGCGACTCCATTCTTCGTCTTCTTCTTCTGTGGATTTTCTATAGCGGTTGGCAACCAACTTTAAGGTGCATTACCGCCACCAACTGGACTGGAGTGTGGACCAGAGCCCGCGAAGGTCCAAATCCTACCCAATAATCTCGTCTCCCTAAGGAAACGAAATACATAATGAAATACTACATCCCCTGAAGATTTCCCCAGCAGTTCACTTAGTCCTGGCACTTCAACCCCATCACTCCTCAAATCCAGGGGCGGTGTGTTCAATAGGGCGATATGGGCGACGCACTGCCAAACGGGAAAAGGAAGGGATTTTTTTTCTAATCAATTATATCACGGCAACAGTAGTTATCAGTGTTGTAATCTAGACGTCTGATCTGCCACAGTGCCACTAAATGTCCAATCAGGCTAAAGTCGTGCTTCAAATGGCCCCCCCCCCCTTTTGGGGCGATGTCAGTCAGGTTGAAAATCGCCCAGAAGTCTCTCATAGACTCCCATGTAAAATCTATTTTTTTCAAATTTCAGAGCTTTCAATACAATCTCTATGGGTGTCTGAGGGCTTGCACTTACGCGCTTTCGTCATACGTAACGTAACCATGAACGTAACTAAGAAAAGAGCGGGTAGCAGCATCTCTGTTGCGACCTGCAGTGTGTGTGACGTTTGGTGTGGCGTTATCTTATGTTTTTAATCTTATGTTTTTAATTTGTACACTTAGTGGCGTTATTTTATGTTTTTAATTTGTACACTTAGTTTACAAACATTCTGCCAACCATGGATTTCCAGTGGTGGGGTCACGGTGTTGGACTGATCTTGTTGATCGTGTACATACCCGCTACGAACGGACTAAATAATGAAAACGCTGCTGGCAGCGGAATCCAATACAGCAGGGAGTTTTTTACTACAATGCAACTCAAATACGAACGCGATGGATATCCCAATGGCCCATCTAATACCTGATTGTCTGCGGTGGATTACAAACCCAAATGCAAACGTGGAAAACGCGGGGGAATCAGACAACGACTTAAAAAAATTAAGAACAAACTTCCCTTACCCACCACCTTGCTGATTAATGCCCAGTCACTGAGGGGGGAAAGCGGGATGAGTTGTCAGCGAATCTGCGCTTCCAACACGAATATCGGGAGGCCTGTTTGCTGGCATTTACTGAGACTTGGCTGGATGACAGAGTCCCGGACAGAGAAGTGGAGCCGGCCGGCTTCACCCTGGTCAGAGCGGACCGCGATCTGACAGTCACAGGGAAACTTCACGGCGGGGGCGTCTGCCTGCTTGTCAGGGACCAGTGGTTGTAAATCGATCCTGGTAAGAGAGCGACTCTGTACCCCCCGACATTGAACTGCTTTCTGTGTCACTGCGACCTTACTATCTGCCCCGTGAGTTCCCCCAATTGTTTGTTACCGTTGTGTACATTCAACCAAAAGCTAATATAACAAAGGCATCAGAGATTATTTATAATCTGTCACAGAAAACTGGAATCCATCTCCCCCGACGCACCCAAATTTATTTTAGGGGATTTTAAACAACTGTACCTTGCACAAAGTCTTGCGCACATACCATCAGTATGTGAAATGTCACACTAGGAAAAATAGGACTCTTGATTTGTGCTATGGGACAATACCAAAGGTGTTCTCTGCCACCACCAGACCTCCTCTGGGGACATCAGACCACAATGTGGTCTACCTCAGGCCAATTTACTGTCGCCTCCTGGAGAGGGAGAAACCCACAGTTAAAAACTGTCCAGATCTGGAATGACAACAGTATCACTTGGGTGTTTTGACTGTACAATGTGGGGAGGTATTTGAGGACAGCAGCTCTGATCTGGATGAACTCACAGAGGTTATTTCAGACTATGTAAACTTCTGTGTTGAGTCAGTTGTGCCTACTAAGACCTGTAAAATCTTCCCTAACAACAAGCCTTGGGTATCAAAACATCTAAAATCACTACTTGATAGGAAGAAGGCAGTTTATGCTGGGGGTGATAGACAGGCTTTAAGAGATGTACAACGTGAGATAAAAGACAGATACTGGTGGACAAGTTTTGCGGAGTGTTTGAGTTAGCTTTGCGAGGCAAAGATGAAACTGAGGGCTCCACCAACCCTGGTAAGCCAACACTTTTGAGATCAGTCAATAAATGCTTCTGGTATTGACTTATATGCTGCCCCTGTCTTCATGTTGTTTGCTGGACATATATTTTTAAAATGTGTGTAGGTCACCTAAATCATCAGAAAAATTGCCCCCCCTGAGAATTTTTTCAGGAGCCGCCACTGCTCAAATCTAATACCAATCGCTCCCTTTCTCTCACATATTTCTGGCACTGAAATAGAACATGTTCCACTGTCTCCATCTCCTCCTGACAGTGATCACACCTCCCAGTCGGATGTTTCCCCTGCCAATTTCTATGTACTATTGAGCCTCGTGTGTCCCAGTCTCAGCCTTGACTACACTTTTCTCCCTTCTCTCTCTGGGCCTGAGGACCTCCCTGCCCCCACCTGTTCCTGGATCTTATCCAGGCGTCTTCCCTTTCTCTCCCTGTTCCACAACTCTTGCCACTTATTTCTAACCTCTGTTCATATTAACCCCATTGGCTTCTGCTTTTACTGATTTGACAATTCCATCTCAACATTAGGATGTTTAAGAGCCTGCGTGGCGATAACATCCACCTCCTCATTCCCCTTCTCACTCCCACATGAGCTGGTACCCAGAGGAACCTCACAAATAAGCATAGTATTGTGTTCTTAAAATGTTCACTTACAACTGAATCTACTCCTTCCTCGACATCTCTTACCCTCTCAAAGCAACCCTAGATATATCACTGGCTGAGGGAGAAAACCAGGTGGGATAGCAGGAAGAACCACAGAGGGGCTGAACTCCCTCCAAAACAACCCCGTCTCTCTCGCCATGCCACTGCCTATCCACCCAAAGCTTGTATTCAGATTTTGTTTATGTTCCCAGCACTCTAGGAGGACCTTTTTTTATAAGATGTGAAACCTTATGTCCTTGTAGATTTACCCAATATGTCACGGCAAGCTGTTGACTTCTTAGCTTTAACGGCATCTCTCCCAACTCTACCTGCATCGCTGCCACCGGGGAGGTCCTGAGTGCTCCACAACTGCCCCCCCCACCCCATCCTTTTTACGCTGCTGCTACTCTGTTAAGTATTTATGCATAGTCACTTTAACTCTACCCCACATGTACATATTACCTCAACTACCTCAACTAGCCGGTGCCCCCGCACATTGACTCGGCAACGGTACCCCCCTGTATATATAGCCTCCCTACTGTCACTTTATTTTACTTCTGCTCTTTTTTTCTCAACACTTTTTTTGTTGTTGTTTTATTCTTACTTTTTTTTGTTTAAAATAAATGCATTGTTGGTTAAGGGCTGTAAGTAAGCATTTCACTGTAAATGTCTACACCTGTTGTATTCGGCGCATGTGACCAATACAATTTGGATTTGATTTGATTTGACTATTCTTAGGGGCTTTGTCCTGGATAAGGGTTAGTTTTTTAAAGATGCTGGCTCTGATATATTGCTACCTTAAAAGATCGGCTCCCCATGGCGCATGGTCTAAAGGGACTGCATCTCAGTGCTTGGGCTACACAAACCCCCCCCCGGTTTGATTTCCCGCTGTATACAACCCGGGGGCCCTGTTGGACCCGTGGGGGGGCCAATTAGCCCAGCGTCGTTTGGCCGGTGTAGCCTATTGTAATAAAAATTTGTTCTTAACGCTTGCCTATTAAAAAAAATGACCTTAACAAGCTAAATTATCATTTTCAAATCCATTCTTTTGCGCCCCCACCCCAAC
>LR778274.1:24166561-24204044 GCA_902810595.1 Coregonus sp. 'balchen'
TTTCCCATTCTTCAAAAGGTTTTCTTTATTTTAAAAACTATTTTCCAACATTGTAGAATAATAGTGAAGACGTCAAAACTATGAAATAACACATATGGAATCATGTAGTAACCAAGAAAGTGTTAAACAAATCAAAATATATGTTTATATTTGAGATTCTTCAAATAGCCACACTTTGCCTTGATGACAGCTTTGCACACTCTTGGCATTCTCTCAACCAGCTTCATGAGGTAGTCACCTGGAATGCATTTCAATTAACAGGTGTGCCTTGTTAAAAGTGAATTTGTGGAATTTATTTTCTTCTTAATGCGTTTGAGCCAATCAGTTGTGTTGTGACAAAGTAGGGGTGGTATACAGAAGATAGCCCTATTTGGTAAAATACCAAGTCCATATTATGGCAAGAACAGCTCGAATAAGCAAAGAGAAACGACAGTCCATCATTACTTTAAGACATGAAGGTCAGTCAATACGGAACATTTCAAGAACTTTGAAAGTTTCATCAAGTGCAGTCGCAAAAACCATCAAGCGCTATGATGAAACTGGCTCTCATGAGGACTGCCACAGGAATGGAAGACCCAGAGTTACCTCTGCTGCAAAGGATAAGTTCATTAGAGTTACCAGCCTCAGAAATTGCAGCCCAAATAAATGCTTCACAGAGTTCAAGTAACAGACACATCTCAACTGTTCAGAGGAGACTGTGTGAATCAGGCCTTCATGGTCATATTGCTGCAAAGAAAGCACTACTAAAGGACACCAATAAGAAGAAGAGACCTGCTTGGGCCAAAAAACACGAGCAATGGACATTAGACCGGTGGAAATCTGTCCTTTGGTCTGGAGTCCAAATTGGAGATTTTTGGTTCCAACCGCCGTGTCTTTGTGAGACGCGGTGTGGGTGAACAGATGATCTCTGCATGTGTGGTTCCCACCGTGAAGCATGGAGGAGGAGGTGTTATGGTGTGGAGGTGCTTTGCTCGTGACACTGTCTGTGATTTATTTAGAATTCAAGGCACACTTAACCAGCATGGCTACCACAGCATTCTGCAGTGATATGCCATCCCATCTGGTTTGGGCTTAGTGGAACTATCATTTGTTTTTCAACAGGACAATGACCCAACACACCTCCAGGCTGTGTAAGGGCTATTTTACCAAGAAGGAGAGTGATGGAGTGCTGCATCAGATGACCTGGCCTCCACAATCCTCTGACCTCAACCAAATTGAGATGGTTTGGGATGAGTCGGACCGCAGAGTGAGTGCATATGTGTGGAACTCCCTTCAAGACTGTTGGAAAAGCATTCCAGGTGAAGCTGGTTGAGAGAATGCCAAGAGTGTGCAAAGCTGTCATCAAGGCAAAGGGTGGCTATTTGAAGAATCTCAAATATAAAATATATTTAGATTTGTTAAAAAATAAAAATGGTTACTACATGATTCCATATGTGTTATTTCATAGTTTTGATATCTTCACTATTATTCTACAATGTAGAGAATAGTAAAAATAAAGAAAAATCCTTGAATGAGTAGATGTTCTAAAACTTTTGACCGGTAGTGTTCATAGGGCAGTAGTCTCTAAGGTGCAGGGTAGAGTAACCTGGTGGTAATGTGTCTTTGATGTTGGGTATTGAGGGAGAAACATGAAAGAGTTGATCAGCAGCCCAAAACAAAAGATCAGGAATCACAGGCTGATGTAACACAAGGCTACATAACAGACACTGGTGAAAAGGTCGGGTACACAGCTTGGGTACAGACAAGGCTACATAACAGACACTGGGTGAAAAGGTCGGGGTACACAGCTTGGGGTACAGGGCAAGGCTACAAACAGACCCTGGTTTAAAAAGGTCGGGTACACAGCTTGGGTACAGACAAGGCTACATAACAGACACTGGTGAAAAGGTCGGGTACACAGCTTGGGTACAGACAAGGCTACATAACAGACACTGGTGAAAAGGTCGGGTACACAGCTTGGGTACAGACAAGGCTACATAACAGACACTGGTGAAAAGGTCGGGTACACAGCTTGGGTACAGACAAGGCTACATAACAGACACTGGTGAAAAGGTCGGGTAAAACAGCTTGGGTCAGACAAGGCTACATAACCCGACACTGGTGAAAAGGTCGGGTACAAAAGCTTGGGTACAACAAGGCTACATAACCGACACTGGTGAAAGGTCAGGGTCAAAAGCTTGGGTACAGACAAAGGGTCATAACAGACACTGGTGAAAAGGTCAGTACACAGCTTGGGTACAGACAAGGCTAACATAACAGACACTTTGAAAAGGTCAGGACAAAAGCTTGGGTACAAAACAAGGCTACATAACAGACCCCTGTGAAAAGGTCGGGTACAAAAGCTTTGGGTACAGACAAGGCTACATAACAGACACTGGTGAAAAGGTCGGGTACACAGCTTGGGTACAGACAAGGCTACATAACAGACACTGGTGAAAAGGTCAGGTACACAGCTTGGGTACAGACAAGGCTACATAACAGACACTGGTGAAAAGGTCGGTACAACACTTTTGGGGACAGACAAGGCTACATAAAAGACACTGGTGAAAAGGTCAGGTACACAGCTTGGGTACAGACAAGGTTTCATAACAGACACTGGTGAAAAAGGGCAGGTACACAGCTTGGTACAGACAAGGCTCAATAACAGACACTGGTGAAAAGGTCAGGTACACAGCTTGGGTACAGACAAGGCTACATAACAGACACTGGTGAAAAGGTCAGGTACACAGCTTGGGTACAGACAAGGCTACATAACAGACACTGGTGAAAAGGTCAGGTACACAGCTTGGGTACAGACAAGGCTACATAACAGACACTGGTGAAAAGGTCGGGTACACAGCTTGGTACAGACAAGGCTACATAACAAACACTGGTGAAAAGGTCGGGTTACACAGCTTGGGATACAGACAGCTACATAACAGACAAATGGTGAAAAGGTCAGGTACACAGCTTGGGTACAGACAAGGCTACATAACAGACACTGGTGAAAAGGTCGGGTACAACGCTTGGGTACAGACAAGGCTACATAACAACCTGGTTGAAAAGGGCAGGTACACAGCTGGGTACAGACCCAAGCTACATAACAGACACTGGTGAAAAGGTCAGGTAAAACAGCTCGGGGGACAGACAAGGCTACATAAAAAAGACACTGGTGAAAAGGTCGGGTACACAGCTTGGGTACAGACAAGGCTACATAACAGACACTGGGTGAAAAGGTCAGGTACACAGCTTTGGGGACAGCAAGGCTACAATAACAGACACTGGTGAAAGGTCAGGGACACAGCTTGGGTACAGAAGGCTACATAACAGACACTTTGGGGAAAAGGTCAGTACACAAACTTGGGTACAGACAAGGCTACATAACAGACACTGGTGAAAGGTCGGGGACACAGCTTTGGGGACAGACAAGGCTACATAACAGACACTGGTGAAAAGGTGGGACACAGCTTGGGTACAGACAAGGCTACATAACAGACACTGGTGAAAAGGTTCGGTACACACTTGGGTACAGACAAGGCTACATAACAACACTGGTGAAAAGGTTTGGTACACAGCTTGGGTACAGACAAGGGTACATAACAGACACGGTTGAAAAGGTCAGGTACACAGCTTGGGTACAGACAAGGCCCACATAACAACACTGGTGAAAAGGTCGGGTACACAGCTTGGTACAGACAAGGCTACATAACAGACACTGGTGAAAAGGGCGGGTACACAGCTTGGGTACAGACAAGGGAAATAACAGACACCTGGTGAAAAGGTCAGGTACACACTTGGGTACAGACAAGGCTACATAAAAGACACTGTGTGAAAAGGTCGGGTACACAGCTTGGGTACAGACAAGCTACATAACAACACTGGGAAAAGGTCGGTACACAGCTTGGGTAAGACAAAAAGGGTACATAACAGACACTGTGAAAAGGGCGGGTACACACTTGGCTACAGACCAGGCATATAACAGACACTGGTGAAAAGGTCAGGTACAAGCTTGGGTACAAGACCAGGCTACATAACAGACACTGGTGAAAAGGTCAGGTACACAGCTTGGGTACAGACAAGGCTACATAACAGAACTGGTGAAAAGGGCGGGGACACAAGGGTTGGGTACAGACAAGGCTACATAACAGACAAATGGTGAAAAAGGGCGGGTACACGCTTGGGTACAGACAAGGCTACATAACAGACACCCGGGAAAAGGTCAGGTACACAGCTTGGGTACAGACCCAAAGGGTACATAAAAGACACTGGTGAAAAGGTCAGGTCACAGCTTGGGTACAGACAAGGCTCATAACAGACACTGGTGAAAAGGTCAGGTACACAGCTTGGGTACAGACAAGGCTACATAACAGACACTGGTGAAAAGGTCGGGTACACAGCTTGGGTACAGACAAGGCTACATAACAGACACTGGTGAAAAGGTCGGGTACACAGCTTGGGTACAGACTGGGACAGTTTTGCCTTTGAACACAACGGAACTAATGACTAGCCACTGGATGGCAACAGTTAGTCAAGAGAAGGACATGAAAGAGGAAGAGGAGGAGGAGGAGGAAGGGGGGGAGGGAGTGAGGAGGAGGGAAAAGAGGAGGTGTGTGGAGGAGGCGGGGAAAAGGGGAGGAGGAGGTTTTGAGGAGGAGGAGAGGGATAGAGGGGGAGGTAGGAGGAGGCAAAACAGTAGAGCATGAGGAGGGACATGGAGGGGGGGAGGGTCACAAACGTAGGAGGGGAGGGGCCTGGAGGGGGAGGGTTGCAGAGGGGTAAGGTGGGGGGAGGGTTTAGGATGGACAAAAGTGGCCCCTCCCTTCTGGGGTGTTTGTTCCTTCCTCTCTCCTCTCACCCTTCGGACTTCTCTCATGTTTCTTTCCCCCGGCTCGTCCCGCCCTGGTTGGCCGCCTTCCGAGGGCTTCCTGTTTGATTGTCCATTCCGTGGCTGCATTAGGCATTAATTATTCCACCACAGAACCTATCATTTTCCCCCTCGGAGCATTTAGTCGCCACGTTGGGCCCAATGGCCCCGGGTTTAGAAACGGTTTTTGCTCTTTTCTTAATTACATTTATCCAGGGGCTTTTAAGAGGAGCCCTTTTAAAGGAAATATAAAAGCTAAGTGACGACCAAAGGAAAAACCATATATGGTCCCCATGTACCATTAGTTTTGTAACGGCCCCCTGACCTGGGTGGTTTAACCCAAACCCTGAGCCCTATTGAAAAATAAACACCCCTTTTTCTAGGCCTGTTTTTAAGAATGGGACGGCCCGCCCAAGAGACAAAAAAAGATAGAGTGAACGACCAGCCCATAGAGACCAATAGTAATGAAATAGAGTGAACGGCCAGCCCATAGAGACCAATAGTATGAATAGAGTGAACGACCAGCCCCTAGAGACCAATGTAATGAATAGAGTGAACGACCACCCATAGAGACCAATAGTAATGAATAGAGTGAACGACCAGCCAATAGAGACCAATAGTAATGAATAGAGTGAACGACCAGCCCATAGAGACCAATAGTAATGAAAAGAGTGAACGACCAGCCAAAAGAGACCAAAAGTAATGAAATAGATGAACGCCAGCCCATAGAGACCAATAGTAATGAATAGAGTGAACGACCAGCCCATAGAGACCAATAGTAATGAATAGAGTGAACGACCAGCCCATAGAGACCAATAGTAATGAATAGAGTGAACGGCCAGCCCATAAGGGACCCAATAGTAATGAATAGAGTGAACGACCAGCCATAGAGACCAATAGTAATGAATAGAGTGAACACCAGCCCCTAGAGACCAATAGTAATGAATAGAGTGAACGCCAGCCCATAGAGACCAATAGTAATGAATAGAGTGAACGACCAGCCCTAGAGACCAATAGTATGAATGAGTGAACGACCACCCATAGAGACCAATATAATGAATAGAGTGAGACCCGCCCATAGAGACCAAAAGTAAGATAGAGTGAACGACCAGCCCATAGAGACCAATAGTAATGAATAGAGTGAACGGCCAGCCCATAGAGACCAATAGTAATGAATAGAGTGAACGACCAGCCCATAGAGACCAATAGTAATGAATAGAGTGAACGACCAGCCCATAGAGACCAATAGTAATGAATAGAGTGAAAAGGCCAGCCCATAGAGACCAATAGTAATGAATAATGAACGGGCCCGCCCATAGAGACAATAGTAATGAATAGAGGGGAACGGCCACCCATAGAGACCAATAGTAATGAATAGAGTGAACGCCAGCCCATAGAGACCAATAGTAATGAATAGAGGAACGACCCGCCCATAGAACCCCAATAGTAATGAATAGAGTGAACGACCAGCCCATAGAGACCAATAGTAATGAATAGAGTGAACGACCAGCCCATAGAGACCAATAGTAATGAATAGAGTGAACGGCCAGCCCATAGAGACCAATAGTAATGAATAGAGTGAACGACCAGCCCATAGAGACCAATAGTAATGAATAGAGTGAACGACCAGCCCATAGAGACCAATGTAATGAATAGATGAACGACCAGCCCCTAGAGACCAAGTAATGAATAGAGTGACGGCCACCCCTAGAGACCAATAGTAATGAATAGAGTGAACGACCACCCATAGAACCAATAGTATGAAAGAGTGAACGACCAGCCCATAGAGGGCCAATAAGGAAAGAAAGAGTGAACGACCAGCCCATAGAGACCAATAGTAATGAATAGAGTGAACGACCAGCCCATAGAGACCAATAGTAATGAATAGAGTGAACGACCAGCCCATAGAGACCAATAGTAATGAATAGAGTGAACGACCAGCCCATAGAGACCAATAGTAATGAATAGAGTGAACGACCGCCCATAGAGACCAATAGTAATGAAAGAGTGAACGACCGGCCCATAAGACCAATAGTAATGAAGAGTGAACGACCAGCCCATAGAGACCAATAGTAATGAATAGAGGGGAACGACCAGCCCATAGAGACCAATAGTAATGAATAATTGAACGACCGCCCCTAGAGACCAATAGTAATGAATAGAGGAACGACGCCCATAGAGACCAATAGTAATGAAAGAGTGAACGACCGCCCCATAGAACCAATATTAGAATAGAGTGAACGACCGCCCATAGAGACCAATAGTAATGAATAGAGTGAACGCCACCCCTAGGGAAACCAATAGTAATGAATAGAGTGACGACCAGCCCATAGAACCAATATAATGAATAGAGTGAACGACCAGCCCATAGAGACCAAAAGTAATGAATAGAGTGAACGACCGCCATAAGACCCAATAAAGAAAAGGTAACGACACCCAAAGACCATGTAATGAATAGAGTGAACGGCCACCCCCTAGAGACCAATAGTAATGAATTTAAATGAACGACCAGCCCTAGAGACCAATAGTAATGAATAATTGAACGACCAGCCCATAGAGACCAATAGTAATGAATAGAGTGAACGACCAGCCCATAGAGACCAATAGTAATGAATAGAGTGAACGACCAGCCCATAGAGACCAATAGTAATGAATAGAGTGAACGACCAGCCCATAGAGACCAATAGTAATGAATAGAGTGAACGACCAGCCCATAGAGACCAATAGTAATGAATTAGTTGAACGACCAGCCCATAGAACCCATAGTATAATAATGAACGACCAGCCCATAAGACCATATATGAATAAAAGTGAACGACCAGCCCATAGAACCATAGTAATGAATAGAGTGAAGCCCCCCATAAGACCATATAATGAATAAGTGAACGCCGCCCTGAGCCCAAATATAATAAATAGAGTGAACGACCACCCTAAGACCAATATAAGGGGAAAGAGTGAAGGGCCCCCATAAGCCCAAATAGTAATTCGTGTCCCCTGTGTGCTCTATGTGTCTCGTTGTCTCAGTTGTCTCTGTGTGTCTCTGTGGTCTCTGTGTAAAAAGCCCCCGTACCTATACCCGATGGTCCCATACTAAAAATAAAAAAGTTTGAGAGAGAGAGAGGAGAGGGGAGAAGGGAGAGAGGAGGAGAAGGAAGGAGAAGGGGAAAAGAGATGGGGAGAAGGGAAAAAATAGAGAGAGAGAGAAGGGATAAGAGAATGAAGAGAGAGAGTGACAGGAGTTTAGAAAATCGGGTCAAAAGAGAGGAGGAGGGGAAAAAAAAGAGAGGGAAAGAAGTACGGAGAGAGATAAGAGAGTGGAGTGGGATGGAGATAAAATAGAGAAAGAAAAAAAAATAGATCAGGGGTTTGGGGGTGGGGTTTCGGGGGTTTTTTGGGGTTTTTTGTTTGGGTTTTGGGTGGGGTTTTGGGTTCTGGAAAATTTTTGGGGGCGGGCGGTTTGGGGGGTTTTGGGTCCCTTTTTTTTTTGGGTTTTGGTTTTTTGTTTTTTTTTTTTTGTTTAGAAGGGGGGGGGAGGAAATTTTTAAGAGGTGCCGTGGTTCACCCCCCCCGCCGGGCCCCGGCCCACCTATACGGGGGGCTCATGTTTTTTAAAAAAACAAATGTTTATCGTCCTTATACAGACACATGCAGTACTGTCTGTATGGTAGATAATGGTGCTATACAGCTCTTTCAGTCAGATGCATTAAAAAGATTAAGATAAAGTTAACTACTTCCGTCCTTTGGGTCACTTTTAAAGAACTTTACAGTAGGAGATGTACCATTGTTATATTAGTCTGAAGACAAAAGTGTTTAAACGGTAAGTGCAGGTAACGATGTCTAGGTGACGGTGAGGTTGACGCGCTGGAGCCTAGAGAGTTGATGGATGAAACACACACACAAACGTTTATAAATAGCACGGTGACTTCACGTCATTACCCTCAACCCCGCTCCAGACTTTCTGTTTTCCATGTTTGTTTTTATCTCTCTGGTTTTGTCCCACGTTGTGTCATCATCCCCTGCAGCCTCCAGCCTCCAGCCTGCAGCCTCCAGCCTCCAGCCTCCAGCCTCCAGCCTCCAGCCTCCAGCCACCAGCCACCAGCCTCCAGCCTCCAGTCTCCAGCCTCCAGCCTCCAGCCTCCAGCCTCCAGTCTCCAGCCTCCAGCCACCAGCCTCCAGCCTCCAGCCTCCAGTCTCCAGCCTCCAGCCTCCAGCCACCAGCCTCCAGCCATCCAGTCTCCAGCCCTCCAGCCTCCAGCCACCAGCCTCCAGCCTCCAGCCTCCAGCCTCCAGCCTCCAGCCTCCAGCCACCAGCCACCAGCCACCATTCTCCAGCCTCCAGTCTCCAGCCTCCAGCCTGCAGCCACCAGCCACCAGCCTCCAGCCTCCAGTCTCCAGCCTCCAGCCTGCAGCCTCCAGCCACCAGCCTCCAGCCTCCAGCCTCCAGCCTCCAGCCTCCAGCCTCCAGCCTCCAGTCTCCAGCCTCCAGCCTCCAGCCTCCAGCCTCCAGCCTCCAGTCTCCAGCCTCCAGCCTCCATCCTCATCTACCTTGGTTGGTGCTGGGAGATTCCGGTGTAACAGGGCTGGGGAGCGTTGTGTTACTGGGGGCATGTGGGTGGATGTGTCTGTTTGGTTGTACTATCCTTGTGGGTACCAGAAGTCCTCATAAGGATAGTTAAGAAGGAAAATGTGGACAATTGAGGACATTTCACCGGTCCCCACAAGGAAAAGGACTATTTTAGGCTTAGGGGTTATGTTTAGGGTTAGGGAAAATAGGATTTTGAATGAGAATCTATTTTTTGGTCTCCACAAGGATAGTAAATTAAACGTGTGTGTGTGATGGAGTGTGTGATCTCTAATTTAGTCCTCTGTGTGACTTTGGGGAGGGAATCCTCTGTGTGACTTTGGGGAGGGAATCCTCTGTGTGATTTTGGGGAGGGAATCCTCTGTGTGACTTTGGGGAGGGAATCCTCTGTGTGACTTTGGAGAGGGAATCCTCTGTGTGACTTTGGGGAGGGAATCCTCTGTGTGACTTTGGAGAGGGAATTATCTGTGTGACTTTGGGGAGGGAATCCTCTGTGTGACTTTGGGGAGGGAATCCTCCATGTGACTTTGGGAAGGGAATCCTCCATGTGACTTTGGGGAGGGAGTCCTCTGTGTGACTTTGGGGAGGAATATGCTATGTCACGAGGGGTCACCTTGCTGTATCAGAGCACTGTGTCCATGTGTCTTCACCAGCAGGGCAAAAGCAGAGTGTAGTGTTCGGGGGTCTGGGGGCTGTGCAGTGTCCATGGCAACATATCATAAGAATAGCTCCTAGCTGGGTCACATTCTGGGAACACTGAGAGCAGGGAGACAGGGAGGGAGGGAGACAGGCAGGGGGACAGGGAGGGAGGGAGGGAGGGAGGCAGGCAGGCAGGCAGGCAGGCAGGCAGGCAGGCAGGCAGGCAGGCAGCGGCAGGCAGGCAGGCAGGGGGAGGGAGGGAGGGATCAGGCGTAGGGCGGAGGAGGTAGGACAGAGTTGAGGCACGGTCAGGGAGAGGCACAGGCAGGAGGGAGGGAGGAGGGAGGGCAGGAGGGGGAGGAGTCAGGGCAGCGGAGGCAGGAGGAGGAGGGATCAGCAGTGGAGGAGGTAGGGAGGCAGTCGGCAGTAGGGATGGGAAGTCAGGCAGGTAGGGAGTAGGCATGGGGAGGGAGCCAGGTATGGGAGGAAGGAGTCAGGGAAGCAGGTCAGGCATGCAGTAGGGAGCAGGCAGGTAGAGCGGGAGGTAGGGAGTCAGGGGCAGGCAGGCAGACAGGTAGGGAGTCCTAGGCAAGGGGAGGGAGTGAGGGAGGAGGGCAGGAGGGACAGGCAGGTAGGCAGGCGAGGGGCAGGCAGGTAGGGAGCAGGAGGTAGGGAGCAGAGCAGTGCAGCAGGTGGGAGCAGCGCAGGTGAGGTAGGGAGGGAGGGCAGGAGGAGGAGGCAGGAGGAGGCAGGTAGGGAGCAGGTCAGGCAGGAGGGAGAGAGCAGGCAGGTAAGGGAGCAGCAGGCAGGTAGGGAGGGCAGGCGAGGCAGGAGGAGGAGGACGGCAGGAGAGGAGGCAGGGCAGGATGCAGTAGGGGAGGGGTAGGGATGCAGGCAGGTAGGGAGGAGTCAGGGGGAGCAGGTAGGGAGGGGAGCAGGCAGGGAGGAGGTAGGGAGGTCAGGCAGTAGGCAGGCAGGTAGGGAGGCAGCAGGCAGGTAGGGAGAGGGCAGGCAGGTAGGGGGAGCTAGGCAGAGTAGGGAGAGCCAGGCAGGCAGGAGAGGTAGGAGGAGAGCAGAGGACAGGTAGGGAGGGAGCAGGTCAGGTCAGGCATGCAGAGAGGCAGGTAGGGACAGGCAGGCAGCGGAGGAGCAGGCAGGAGGCAGGGGAGCGGCAGGTAGGGAGCAGGCAGTCAGGCAGGTAGGGAGCAGGAGGCAGGCAGGTAGCAGGAGGGAAGGCAGCAGAGAGGAGTAGGCAGGTAGGGAGCAGGCAGGCAGGTAGGCAGGAGGTAGGGAGCAGGCAGGTAGGGAGGCAGAGGCAGGAGGAGCAGGTAGGGTGGAGGCAGGTAGGGAGCAGCAGGAGGAGAGCAGGCAGGTAGGGAGCAGGCAGGCAGGATAGGAGGACAGGCAGGTAGGGAGCAGCAGTAGGCAGGAGGGAGCAGGAGGCAGGCAGGAGGGAGGGCAGGTAGGGGAGAGGCAGGGCGGTAGGGATAGGCAGTAGGCAGGTAGGAGGGAGAGGCAGGGCAGGGTAGAGGAGCAGGCAGTGAGGGCAGGTAGGGAGAGCAGGCAGGTAGGGAGCAGGCAGGCTCAGGTAGGGAGCAGGACAGGCAGGTAGGGAGAGGCAGGGGTAGGGAGAGGCAGGGAGCGCAGGCAGGTAGGGAGGGTAGGGCAGGCAGGTAGGGAGAGGCAGGTAGGGAGGGAGGCAGGTAGGAGCGCAGGTAGGGGGAGCAGGCAGAGTAGGTGGAGGCAGGCAGGCGAGGAGGGAGAGGCAGGCAGGTAGGGAGCAGCAGGCGGTAGGGAGCAGGCAGAGTAGGTGAGCAGCAGTGCAGGGCAGGAGGTAGGGAGCAGGCAGGAGGGCAGGCAGGCAGTGGGAGTCAGGCAGGTAGGGAGGGAGCAGGCAGAGGGACAGGCAGGGGTAGGGAGAGGAGCAGGCGAGGTAGGGAGCAGGGCAGGCAGGTAGGAGCAGGAGCCAGGTAGGGAGCAGGCAGGAGGTAGCAGGTAGGGAGCAGGAGGCAGGTAGGGAGCAGGTAGGAGCAGAGTAGGGAGCAGGTCAGGCAGGTAGGGAGCAGGAGGAGGTAGGGAAGCAGGATGGAGCAGGCAGGTAGTAGGAGAGGCAGGCAGGCAGGCAGGGAGAGGCTAGGTAGGGAGCAGGGAGGTAGGGAGCAGGAGGAGGCAGGCAGGATAGGAGGTAGGGAGCAGGCAGCAGGTAGGAGAGGAGGCAGGTAGGAGCAGGGTAGGCAGGCAGGTAGGGAGCAGGCAGGTAGGGAGAAGGCAGGTAGGTAGGGAGCAGGAAGGCAGGTAGGGAGCAGGCAGGCAGGCAGGGAGTAGGTAGGTAGGGAGCAGGGAGGTAGGAAGCAGGCAGGCAGGCAGGCAGGCAGGTAGGGAGCAGGCAGGTAGGGAGCAGGCAGGTAGGGAGCTAGGCAGGCAGGTAGGGAGCAGGCAGGTAGGGAAGGCAGGTAGGGAGCAGGCAGGTAGGGAGCAGGCAGGCAGGCAGGCAGGTAGGGAATAGGCAGGTAGGGAGCAGGCAGGTAGGGAGTAGGCAGGCAGGTAGGGAGCAGGCAGGTAGGGAGAAGGCAGGTAGGTAGGGAGCAGGAAGGCAGGTAGGGAAGCAGGCAGGCAGGCAGGCAGGTAGGGAGCAGGCAGGTAGGGAGCAGGCAGGCAGGTAGGGAGCAGGCAGGTAGGGAGCAGCAGGTAGGGAGCAGGCAGGCAGGTAGGGAGTAGGCAGGTAGGGAGGGAGCAGGGAGGCAGGCAGGTAGGGAGAGGCAGGTAGGTAGGGAGCAGGCAGGTAGGGAGCAGGAAGGCAGGTAGGGAGCAGGCAGGCAGGTAGGGAGCAGGCAGGCAGGTAGGGAGCAGGTAGGCAGGCAGGTAGGGAGCAGGCAGGTAGGGAGCAGGCAGGTAGGGAGGTAGGGAACAGGCAGGTAAGGAGCAGGCAGGTAGGGAGCAGGCAGGCAGGTAGGGAACAGGCAGGTAGGGAGCAGGCAGGTAGGTAGGGAGCAGGCAGGTAGGGAGCAGGCATCATCTCACCCTCTTCCCTCTCTCATGCTTAGCATATCAACCAAGCCTTGTTACATTTATGAGGAAAGCTTTTTGGTGCATTGAGTTGAGCCACCCGACGGCAACAAACATACTTTCGTCCTCAAACTGAGTCACCAAACTCTCAAACAGAGAAAAAAAACATGACGAAAATATCAGTGAGGTTTTATGTTGGATGAAAATCTGAGGTTTGTGTGAGTCACTCCTATTCTCTGACCTGTTTCCCTTATTACATTATTACTGCTAATCTGATGCATTATTACATTATTACTGCTAATATAATGCATTATTACATTATTAATGCTAATATAATGCATTATTACATTGCTATTGTTAATCTAATGAATTATTACATTATTATTGGTAATCTAATATATTATTTCATGATTAATGTTATTATAATGCATTATTGCATTATTACTGATAATCCAATAAATTATTACATTATTATTGTTAATATAATGCATTACTACATTATCACTGCTAATATAATACATTATTACAGCAAATATCATGCATTATTACATTATCACCGATAATTGGATGTATTAATACATTTGTTATTGTTAATCCTGCACATTATTACATTATTAGTGCTCATCTAATGAATTATTGCATTATCATTGTTAATTTAATGAATGGCATTATTATTGTTTATGTAATGCATTACTACATTATCACTACTAATATAATACATTATTACAGCAAATATCATGCATTATTACATTATTGCTACTAATCTGATGCATTATTGCTGCTGATCTAATGTGTTATTACATTATTACCGCTAATATAATACATTATTACATTATTACTGCTAATCTAATGCATTATTTCATAATTAATGCTATTTTAATGCATTATTGCATTATTACTGCTAATCCAATAAAGTATTACATTATCAGTGTCAATATAATGTGTTATTACATTATCACAGATAATCAAATGCATCAATACATTATCATTGTTAATCCTGTACATTATTACATTAGTGCTAATCTAATGAACAATTGCATTATCATTGTTAATTTAATGCATGATTACATTATGATTGTTAATTTAATGCATTACTACATTATTACTGCTAATCTAATGCATTATTACATTATTACTGCAAATAAAATGCATTATTACATTATTATTGCTAATCTAATGCATTATTCCCACGGGTGGCCAGTATGAAAAAAATATATGAAAAAATAATTATGTATGCACTCACTAACTGTAAGTCGCTCTGGATAAGAGCGTCTGCTAAATGACTAAAATGTAAAATGTAAAAAAAATTATTGCTGCTGATCTAATGTGTTATTACATTATGACTGCTAATATAATGCATTATTACATCATTACCGCCAAATTAATGCATTAGTACATTATTATTGTTCATCTATGTCACGTTCGTTCATCGACGGGTCAGACCAAGGCGCAGCGTGATAAGCATACATGTTTATTTGGAACGAATAAACACTTGACAAAACAACAAACTAAACGAAACGTGAAGTCCAAGGTACACAAACAACATACCTTCAACACGGAACAAGATCCCACAACCCACTAGTGCCAAAAGGCTGCCTAAGTATGGTCCCCAATCAGAGACAACGAGCGACAGCTGCCTCTGATTGGGAACCACACCGGCCAACATAGATCTAGACAACATAGAAAATCACACCCTGACTCAACAAATAAGAGTCCCCAGAGGCAGGGCATGACCATCCAATGCATTATTACATTATTACTGCTAATCTGATGCATTATTACATTATTACTGCTAATCTGATGCATTATTACATCTAATCTGATGCATTATTACATTATTACTGCTAATCTGATGCATTATTACATTATTACTACTAATCTGATGCATTATTACATTATTACTGCTAATCTAATGCATTATTACATTATTACTGCTAATCTAATGCATTATTACATTATTACAGCTAATGCCCTCCTTAGCATCAGTAACTAGGCTAACTTCTGCTAGACTCAACATGAACCCTGATATCCAGATATGGACTGGCTATAGCAGCCTGGATGGACTGGCTATAGCAGCCTGGATGGACTGGCTATAGCAGCCTGGATGGACTGGCTATAGCAGCCTGGATGGACTGACTATAGCAGCCTGGATGGACTGGATGGACTGGCTATAGCAGCCTGGATGGACTGGCTATAGCAGCCTGGATGGACTGGCTATAGCAGCCTGGATGGACTGGCTATAGCAGCCTGGATGGACTGGCTATAGCAGCCTGGATGGACTGGCTATAGCAGCCTGGATGGACTGGCTATAGCAGCCTGGATGGACTGGCTGTAGCAGCCTGGATGGACTGGCTATAGCAGCCTGGATGGACTGGCTATAGCAGCCTGGATGGACTGGCTATAGCAGCCTGGATGGACTGGCTATAGCAGCCTGGATGGACTGGCTGTAGCAGCCTGGATGGACTGACTATAGCAGCCTGGATGGACTGGATGGACTGGCTATAGCAGCCTGGATGGACTGGCTATAGCAGCCTGGATGGACTGGCTATAGCAGCCTGGATGGACTGGCTATAGCAGCCTGGATGGACTGGCTATAGCAGCCTGGATTCCTATCTGTTTCTGCTCTCTTGCCAACTCCTTGTAGAGTTGTCATGCCAGTCCAGGGAAAACAACTGTTATCAGCTGGTCATCAACCTGACACCAGGGAAAACAGCTAAAGAGTCAGGAGGCATGAGGCCGGGTCTGTGTATGTGTGTTAAGATCTTAGTGCAGGGTGGTATAAAGACACTCCTCCCAAATAGCATGTGCCCCTCCCACCACACACAGGCTGCTGACACTCTGCTAGCGCTGACATTCCTGATCCTTCTTAGAACACACACCTCTGCTAGGTGTGTGTGTGTGTGTGGTGTGTGTGTGTGTGTGTGTGTGTGTGTGTGTGTGTGTGCGACATGCTGTAGGACAGTGGGTATTTAGGGAGAGGGTTAACATATAGCTTGAGGTGTTAGCGCTCAGAGACAGGCTCTACACCAGTTAGACCAGTGACTGGGAACTATCTGACTGACAGCTGCAGTCCTCTGGGAACTAGCTGACTGACAGCTGCAGTCCTCTGGGAACTAACTGACTGACAGCTGCAGTCCTCTGGGAACTAACTGACTGACAGCTGCAGTCCTCTGGGAACTAACTGACTGACAGCTGCAGTCCTCTGGGAACTAGCTGACTGACAGCTGCAGTCCTCTGGGAACTAACTGACTGACAGCTGCAGTCCCCTGGGAACTAGCCGACTGACAGCTGCAGTCCTCTGGGAACTAACTGACTGACAGCTGCAGTCCTCTGGGAACTAACTGACTGACAGCTGCAGTCCTCTGGGAACTAACTGACTGACAGCTGTAGTCCTCTGGGAACTAACTGACTGACAGCTGCAGTCCTCTGGGAACTAGCTGACTGACAGCTGTAGTCCTCTGGGAACTAACTGACTGACAGCTGCAGTCCTCTGGGAACTAACTGACTGACAGCTGCAGTCCTCTGGGAACTAACTGACTGACAGCTGCAGTCCTCTGGGAACTAACTGACTGACAGCTGCAGTCCTCTGGGAACTAGCTGACTGACAGCTGCAGTCCTCTGGGAACTAGCTGACTGACAGCTGCAGTCCTCTGGGAACTAACTGACTGACAGCTGCAGTCCTCTGGGAACTAGCTGACTGACAGCTGCAGTCCTCTGGGAACTAACTGACTGACAGCTGCAGTCCTCTGGGAACTAACTGACTGACAGCTGCAGTCCTCTGGGGACTAACTGACTGACAGCTGCAGTCCTCTGGGAACTAACTGACTGACAGCTGCAGTCCACTGGGAACTAACTGACTGACAGCTGCAGTCCTCTGGGAACTAGCTGACTGACAGCTGCAGTCCTCTGGGAACTAACTGACTGACAGCTGCAGTCCTCTGGGAACTAACTGACTGACAGCTGCAGTCCTCTGGGAACTAACTGACTGACAGCTGCAGTCCTCTGGGAACTAACTGACTGACAGCTGCAATCCTCTGGGAACTAACTGACTGACAGCTGCAGTCCTCTGGGAACTAGCCGACTGACAGCTGCAGTCCACTGGGAACTAACTGACTGACAGCTGCAGTCCTCTGGGAACTACCTGACTGACAGCTGCAGTCCTCTGGGAACTAACTGACTGACAGCTGCAGTCCTCTGGGAACTAACTGACTGACAGCTGCAGTCCTCTGGGGACTAACTGACTGACAGCTGCAGTCCTCTGGGAACTAACTGACTGACAGCTGCAGTCCACTGGGAACTAACTGACTGACAGCTGCAGTCCTCTGGGAACTAGCTGACTGACAGCTGCAGTCCTCTGGGAACTAACTGACTGACAGCTGCAGTCCTCTGGGAACTAACGGACTGACAGCTGCAGTCCTCTGGGAACTAACTGACTGACAGCTGCAGTCCTCTGGGAACTAACTGACTGACAGCTGCAATCCTCTGGGAACTAACTGACTGACAGCTGCAGTCCTCTGGGAACTAGCTGACTGACAGCTGCAGTCCTCTGGGAACTAGCCGACTGACAGCTGCAGTCCTCTGGGAACTAACCGTTCATTTATTCTGAACTAAAACATATAAACGCAACATGTAAAGTGTTGGTCCCAGGTTTCATGAGCTGAAATAAAAGATCCCAGAAATGTTCCATAAGCACAAAAAGCTTATTTCTCTGGAATTTCTGCACTAATTTGTTTACATCCCTGTTAGTGAGCATTTCTCCTTTGCCAAGATAATCCATCCACCTGACAGGTGTGGCATATCAAGAAGCTAATTAAACAGCATGATCATTACACAGGTGCACCTTGTGCTGGGGACAATACAAGGCCACTCTAAAATGTGCAGTTTTGACACACAACACAATGCCACAATTGGCATGCTGACTGCAGGAATGTCCACCAGGGCTGTTTCCAGAGAATTGAATGTTAATTTCTCTACCATAAGCCGCATCCAACGTCATTTTAGAGAATTTGGAAGTAGGTCCAACCGGCCTCTCAACTGCAGACCACGTGTAACCACGCCAGCCCATGACCTCCATATCCGGCTTCTTCACCTGCGGGATCGTCTGAGACCAGCCACCCGGACAGCTGAAGAAACTGAGGAATATTTCTGTCTGTAATAAAGCCCTTTTGTGGGGAAAAACTCATTCTGATTGGCTGGGCCTGGCTCCCCAGTGGGTGGGCCTATGCCCTCCCAGGCTGCATCCCTGCCCAGTAATGTGTAATCCATAGATTAGGGCCTAATGAATTGATTTCAATTGATTTCCTTATATGAACTGTAACTCAGTAAAATCGTTGAAATTGTTGCGTTTATATTTTTGTTCAGTGTAGTGATGAGGTTGAGAGATTGGGAACCTCCTCCACTGATGATACTTTCTACACACAAGGGTATTCAACTCTTACCCTACCAGGTCCTGCTGGTTACTATACCAGGGGTATTCAACTCTTACCCTACCAGGTCCTGCTGGTTACTATGCCAGGGGTATTCAACTCTTACCCTACCAGGTCCAGAGCCTGCTGGTTACTATACCAGAGGTATTCAACTCTTACCCTACCAGGTCCAGAGCCTGCTGGTTACTATTCCAGGGGTATTCAACTCTTACCCTACCAGGTCCTGCTGGTTACTATGCCAGGGGTATTCAACTCTTACCCTACCAGGTCCAGGTCCTGCTGGTTACTATACCAGGGGTATTCAACTCTTACCCTACCAGGTCCTGCTGGTTACTATACCAGAGGTATTCAACTCTTACCCTACCAGGTCCTGCTGGTTACTATGCCAGGGGTATTCAACTCTTACCCTACCAGGTCCAGGTCCTGCTGGTTACTATGCCAGGGGTATTCAACTCTTACCCTACCAGGTCCAGGTCCTGCTGGTTACTATACCAGGGGTATTCAACTCTTACCCTACCAGGTCCAGGTCCTGCTGGTTACTATGCCAGGGGTATTCAACTCTTACCCTACCAGGTCCAGGTCCTGCTGGTTACTATACCAGGGGTATTCAACTCTTACCCTACCAGGTCCGGAGCCTGCTGGTTACTATACCAGGGCTATTCAACTCTTACCCTACCAGGTCCAGAGCCTGCTGGTTACTATACCAGGGGTATTCAACTCTTACCCTACCAGGTCCAGAGCCTGCTGGTTACTATACCAGGGGTATTCAACTCTTACCCTACCAGGTCCTGCTGGTTACTATGCCAGGGGTATTCAACTCTTACCCTACCAGGTCCAGGTCCTGCTGGTTACTATACCAGGGGTATTCAACTCTTACCCTACCAGGTCCTGCTGGTTACTATACCAGGGGTATTCAACTCTTACCCTACCAGGTCCAGAGCCTGCTGGTTTTCTTTTGCACCACCTGGTGTCCCAGGTCTAAATCAGTCCCTGATTACAGGGGAACAATGAAAACAGGCAGTGGAACTTGCTTGGAGGTCCAGAGTTGAGTTTGAGGGCTAGTATCTAGTATGTAGTGTCCTGCCTAGTATATCTCAGCTCTGTGGTGCACCAAGGACACACCCCTAGACCACTAGACACACCCCATTACCAAGGACACACCCCTAGACCCCCCCCCCCCCCCTTACTATAGAGAATAGGGATGGGAACTCTCTGCCTGGTCCAATGAGCACGGTTACAGGCAGACAATCATACAACTCTCTGCCTGGTCCAATGAGCACGGTTACAGGCACACAATCATACAACTCTCTGCCTGGTCCAATGAGCACGGTTACAGACACACAATCATACAACTCTCTGCCTGGTCCAATGAGCACGGTTACAGACACAATCATACAACTCTCTGCCTGGTCCAATGAGCACGGTTACAGACACACAATCATACAACTCTCTGCCTGGTCCAATGAGCACGGTTACAGGCAGACAATAATACAACTCTCTGCCTGGTCCAATGAGCACGGTTACAGGCAGACAATAATACAACTCTCTGCCTGGTCCAATGAGCACGGTTACAGGCAGACAATAATACAACTCTATGCCTGGTCCAATGAGCACGGTTACAGGCAGACAATAATACGATATTGTGGATAGTCAGATTAATATAATAGTGCGTTCTTTGCAAGAAGAACGATTTCGCTAATAATCCTGTTTACATGGACACATCTGAAATCAAGCTACCTGATGAGACTTCATAAATACAGAAAATCACCAATCATTCAAAATAAACATTCTACCACAGTGATTATGTTATTTTTTGCGAAACCTCTTTGATTCTGAGTTCGGACATATAAAGTTTGTATGTGAAAACAGTTTCTAAGATGCATACTTCCCTCAAGCATAAGTGTCACGCCCTGGCTCTGGGGACTCTTATATGTTGAGCCAGGGTGTTAGTTTCTATGTTTAGTGTTCTATGTTCATGTTCTAGTTCATGTGTTTCTATGTTGGCCGGGGTGGTTCCCAATCAGAGGCAGCTGTGGCTTGTTGTCTCTGATTGGGAACCATACTTAGGCAGCCTGTTTTGCACTTGTCATTTGTGGGATCTTGTTCCGTGTAAGGTGTGTTTTGTTGTTTAACCTTGGACTTCACGTATCATTTTGGTTTATTGTTTTTTGTTCGTGTGTACTAGAAAAAAAAAAAAAAGAATGTACGCATATCACGCTGCACCTTGGTCCGGTACTTACGACGATCGTGGCAATAAGAGGGGGGTGCTGGCACATGATCAAATACACCGCTGGAACTTAGATTTAAGCTGTTTACACGTCCTAATCATTTGAAAGATTGCTCAGAAAACCAGCTGTTTTAATCGGTGTATGCTAACTTCGATTTTGACCTTTTGTCGATTTTAAGATAAGCAGAGTATGGTGTTTCCATTACTATTTCATACTCACCCTACTGCCATAATCAGTTTAATATCGTATTATTAGTGTGTATGTAAACATACTCAATGTGCCACCTCTAAAAAAATACAGCTGACAGATCTTTTTGTAAATAATGATGATAAAACGTGGGCTTAAAAATTAAGTTTAGTAATTAATTTAACATCAGAAAATTACATTAAAAAAAATCTGAGGGGGCACATGCCCTTGTGACCCCTATGGGCATGACGCTTCTGCCTAATCATCCTGAACTGTAGGCTATATACGGCTCATCTCTACGCCAGGCCTCTATACTGCAGTACCGTTTCCAGACAAATGGTGGCAGCACTGAGCTGGGTGTCTCAACGCCAGGCCTCTATCCTGCAGTACCGTTTCCAGACACATGGTGGCAGCACTGAGAGCTGGGTGTCTCTACGCCAGGCCTCTATCCTGCAGTACCGTTTCCAGACACATGGTGGGAGCACTGAGCTGGGTGTCTCAACGCCAGGCCTCTATCATGCAGTACCGTTTCCAGACACACGGTGGCAGCACTGAGAGCTGGGTGTCTCTACGTTAGACCGTGGCATCATCCAGGGCCACTTTCACATAGAAATCCATGAACAGAGCCATACATTATTCCCTATTCAACATGTCAGGAGAGGCATGTTTGTTCTACATAGCATATTTCTATCTGAACGTTCTAAAACGTTGTGTCCTGCTGAACGCGCCCCTTGCTAGACAGTCCCATCCCTGGATATAACACACTGGGTCCAACCCTGCAGTATGGTTCTGCCTGCTGCCAGGCCTGAAGTAGCACTGGGTCCAGCCCTGCAGTATGGTTCTGCCTGCTGCCAGGCCTGAAGCAGCACTGGGCCCAGCCCTGCAGTATGGTTCTGCCTGCTGCCAGGCCTGAAGTAGCACTTGATCATGACTCTCAGTTCCATTATATTACATATAAGAGTCATTGGATGAAGGCGTCTTCAGTAAGGGGGGGGGGGGGGGAGCTTTGTTAAGATCCCTGATGCTCCGTCTGAACATCAACTCGCATCGCTTGCGGTACGGTTTTGGAAACATAAGCACCTTATATTTCATATCAGCGAGAAATAATATGAAAATATATATATATATACGTTACATTGATATACAACTTGATAGGGGTCGGATTGGTATTCCCACAGCCACATCTCCATGTTACAGCGGATGGAGGCACCATAGCTGTATGGATCTGTAACTGCTACAGTGTAGTTTAGTAGGATGGAGGCCCCATAGCTGTATGGATCTGTAACTGCTACAGTGTAGTTTAGTAGGATGGAGGCACCATAGCTGTATGGATCTGTAACTGCTACAGTGTAGTTTAGTAGGATGGAGGCCCCCATAGCTGTTGTGATCTGTAACTGCTACAGTGTAGTTTAGTAGGATGGAGGCACCATAGCTGTATGGATCTGTAACTGCTACAGTGTAGTTTAGTAGGATGGAGGCTCCATAGCTGTATGGATCTGTAACTGCTACAGTGTAGTTTAGTAGGATGGAGGCCCCATAGCTGTATGGATCTGTAACTGCTACAGTGTAGTTTAGTAGGATGGAGGCACCATAGCTGTATGGATCTGTAACTGCTACAGTGTAGTTTAGTAGGATGGAGGCCCATTTTACATTTACATTTTAGTCATTTAGCAGACGCTCTTATCCAGAGCGACTTACATGAGCAATTAGGGTTAAGTGCCTTGCTTAAGGGCACATCGACAGATTTTTCACCTAGTCGGCTCGGGGATTAGAACCAGCGACCTTTCGGTTACTGGCACAACGCTCTTACCCACTAAGCTACCTGCCGCCCTACTAGGAGGCCCCATAGCTGTATGGATCTGTAACTGCTACAGTGTAGTTTAGTAGGATGGAGGCACCATAGCTGTATGGATCTGTAACTGCTACAGTGTAGTTTAGTAGGATGGAGGCCCCATAGCTGTATGGATCTGTAACTGCTACAGTGTAGTTTAGTAGGATGGAGGCCCCATAGCTGTATGGATCTGTAACTGCTACAGTGTAGTTTAGTAGGATGGAGGCACCATAGCTGTATGGATCTGTAACTGCTACAGTGTAGTTTAGTAGGATGGAGGCCCCATAGCTGTATGGATCTGTAACTGCTACAGTGTAGTTTAGTAGGATGGAGGCCCCATAGCTGTATGGATCTGTAACTGCTACAGTGTAGTTTAGTAGGATGGAGGCCCCATAGCTGTATGGATCTGTAACTGCTACAGTGTAGTTTAGTAGGATGGAGGCCCCATAGCTGTATGGATCTGTAACTGCTACAGTGTAGTTTAGTAGGATGGAGGCCCCATAGCTGTATGGATCTGTAACTGCTACAGTGTAGTTTAGTAGGATGGAGGCCCCATAGCTGTATGGATCTGTAACTGCTACAGTGTAGTTTAGTAGGATGGAGGCCCCATAGCTGTATGGATCTGTAACTGCTACAGTGTAGTTTAGTAGGATGGAGGCACCATAGCTGTATGGATCTGTAACTGATACAGTGTAGTTTAGTAGGATGGAGGCTCCATAGCTGTATGGATCTGTAACTGCTACAGTGTAGTTTAGTAGGATGGAGGCTCCATAGCTGTATGGATCTGTAACTGCTACAGTGTAGTTTAGTAGGATGGAGGCTCCATAGCTGTATGGATCTGTAACTGCTACAGTGTAGTTTAGTAGGATGGAGGCACCATAGCTGTATGGATCTGTAACTGCTACAGTGTAGTTTAGTAGGATGGAGGCACCATAGCTGTATGGATCTGTAACTGCTACAGTGTAGTTTAGTAGGATGGAGGCCCCATAGCTGTATGGATCTGTAACTGCTACAGTGTAGTTTAGTAGGATGGAGGCTCCATAGCTGTATGGATCTGTAACTGCTACAGTGTAGTTTAGTAGGATGGAGGCACCATAGCTGTATGGATCTGTAACTGCTACAGTGTAGTTTAGTAGGATGGAGGCCCCATAGCTGTATGGATCTGTAACTGCTACAGTGTAGTTTATTAGGATGGAGGCCCCCATAGCTGTATGGATCTGTAACTGCTACAGTGTAGTTTAGTAGGATGGAGGAACCATAGCTGTACAGATCTGTAACTGCTACAGTGTAGTTTAGTAGGATGGAGGCCCCATAGCTGTATGGATCTGTAACTGCTACAGTGTAGTTTAGTAGGATGGAGGCCCCATAGCTGTATGGATCTGTAACTTCTACAGTGTAGTTTAGTAGGATGGAGGCACCATAGCTGTATGGATCTGTAACTGCTACAGTGTATTCTAGTAGGATGGAGGCCCCATAGCTGTATGGATCTGTAACTGCTACAGTGTAGTTTAGTAGGATGGAGGCACCATAGCTGTATGGATCTGTAACTGATACAGTGTAGTTTAGTAGGATGGAGGCACCATAGCTGTATGGATCTGTAACTGCTACAGTGTATTCTAGTAGGATGGAGGCCCCATAGCTGTATGGATCTGTAACTGCTACAGTGTAGTTTAGTAGGATGGAGGCACCATAGCTGTATGGATCTGTAACTGATACAGTGTAGTTTAGTAGGATGGAGGCACCATAGCTTTATGGATCTGTAACTGCTACAGTGTATTCTAGTAGGATGGAGGCCCCATAGCTGTATGGATCTGTAACTGCTACAGTGTAGTTTAGTAGGATGGAGGCTCCATAGCTGTTTGGATCTGTAACTTCTACAGTGTAGTTTAGTAGGATGGAGGCCCCATAGCTGTATGGATCTGTAACTGCTACAGTGTAGTTTAGTAGGATGGAGGCTCCATAGCTGTTTGGATCTGTAACTTCTACAGTGTAGTTTAGTAGGATGGAGGCACCATAGCTGTATGGATCTGTAACTGCTACAGTGTAGTTTAGTAGGATGGAGGCACCATAGCTGTATGGATCTGTAACTGCTACAGTGTAGTTTAGTAGGATGGAGGCACCATAGCTGTATGGATCTGTAACTGCTACAGTGTAGTTTAGTAGGATGGAGGCCCCATAGCTGTATGGATCTGTAACTGCTACAGTGTAGTTTAGTAGGATGGAGGCCCCATAGCTGTATGGATCTGTAACTGCTACAGTGTAGTTTAGTAGGATGGAGGCACCATAGCTGTATGGATCTGTAACTGCTACCGTGTAGTTTAGTAGGATGGAGGCCCCATAGCTGTATGGATCTGTAACTGCTACAGTGTAGTTTAGTAGGATGGAGGCACCATAGCTGTATGGATCTGTAACTGCTACAGTGTAGTTTAGTAGGATGGAGGCACCATAGCTGTATGGATCTGTAACTGCTACAGTGTAGTTTAGTAGGATGGAGGCACCATAGCTGTATGGATCTGTAACTGCTACAGTGTAGTTTAGTAGGATGGAGGCCCCCATAGCTGTATGGATCTGTAACTGCTACAGTTTAGTTTAGTAGGATGGAGGCCCCATAGCTGTATGGATCTGTAACTGCTACAGTGTAGTTTAGTAGGATGGAGGCACCATAGCTGTATGGATCTGTAACTGCTACAGTGTAGTTTAGTAGGATGGAGGCCCCATAGCTGTATGGATCTGTAACTGCTACAGTGTAGTTTAGTAGGATGGAGGCACCATAGCTGTATGGATCTGTAACTGCTACAGTGTAGTTTAGTAGGATGGAGGCACCATAGCTGTATGGATCTGTAACTGCTACAGTGTAGTTTAGTAGGATGGAGGCACCATAGCTGTATGGATCTGTAACTGCTACAGTGTAGTTTAGTAGGATGGAGGCACCATAGCTGTATGGATCTGTAACTGCTACAGTGTAGTTTAGTAGGATGGAGGCACCATAGCTGTATGGATCTGTAACTGCTACAGTGTAGTTTAGTAGGATGGAGGCACCATAGCTGTATGGATCTGTAACTGCTACAGTGTAGTTTAGAAGGATGGAGGCACCATAGCTGTATGGATCTGTAACTGCTACAGTGTAGTTTAGTAGGATGGAGGCCCCATAGCTGTATGGATCTGTAACTACAGTGTAGTTTAGTAGGATGGAGGCCCCATAGCTGTATGGATCTGTAACTGCTACAGTGTAGTTTAGTAGGATGGAGGCACCATAGCTGTATGGATCTGTAACTGCTACAGTGTAGTTTAGTAGGATGGAGGCTCCATAGCTGTATGGATCTGTAACTGCTACAGTTTAGTAGGATGGAGGCTCCATAGCTGTATGGATCTGTAACTGCTACAGTGTAGTTTAGTAGGATGGAGGCCCCATAGCTGTATGGATCTGTAACTGCTACAGTGTAGTTTAGTAGGATGGAGGCCCCATAGCTGTATGGATCTGTAACTGCTACAGTGTAGTTTAGTAGGATGGAGGCCCCATAGCTGTATGGATCTGTAACTGCTACAGTGTAGTTTAGTAGGATGGAGGCACCATAGCTGTATGGATCTGTAACTGCTACAGTGTAGTTTAGTAGGATGGAGGCACCATAGCTGTATGGATCTGTAACTGCTACAGTGTAGTTTAGTAGGATGGAGGCACCATAGCTGTATGGATCTGTAACTGCTACAGTGTAGTTTAGTAGGATGGAGGCTCCATAGCTGTACGGATCTGTAACTGCTACAGTGTAGTTTAGTAGGATGGAGGCCCCATAGCTGTATGGATCTGTAACTGCTACAGTGTAGTTTAGTAGGATGGAGGCACCATAGCTGTATGGATCTGTAACTGCTACAGTGTAGTTTAGTAGGATGGAGGCTCCATAGCTGTATGGATCTGTAACTGCTACAGTGTAGTTTAGTAGGATGGAGGCCCCATAGCTGTATGGATCTGTAACTGCTACAGTGTAGTTTAGTAGGATGGAGGCTCCATAGCTGTATGGATCTGTAACTTCTACAGTGTAGTTTAGTAGGATGGAGGCTCCATAGCTGTATGGATCTGTACCTGCTACGGTGTAGTTTAGTAGGATGGAGGCTCCATAGCTGTATGGATCTGTAACTGCTGCAGTGTAGTTTAGTAGGATGGAGGCACCATAGCTGTATGGATCTGTAACTGCTACAGTGTAGTTTAGTAGGATGGAGGCACCATAGCTGTATGGATCTGTAACTGCTACAGTGTAGTTTAGTAGGATGGAGGCACCATAGCTGTATGGATCTGTAACTGCTACAGTGTAGTTTAGTAGGATGGAGGCCCCATAGCTGTATGGATCTGTAACTGCTACAGTGTAGTTTAGTAGGATGGAGGCCCCATAGCTGTATGGATCTGTAACTGCTACAGTGTAGTTTAGTAGGATGGAGGCACCATAGCTGTATGGATCTGTAACTGCTACCGTGTAGTTTAGTAGGATGGAGGCCCCATAGCTGTATGGATCTGTAACTGCTACAGTGTAGTTTAGTAGGATGGAGGCACCATAGCTGTATGGATCTGTAACTGCTACAGTGTAGTTTAGTAGGATGGAGGCACCATAGCTGTATGGATCTGTAACTGCTACAGTGTAGTTTAGTAGGATGGAGGCACCATAGCTGTATGGATCTGTAACTGCTACAGTGTAGTTTAGTAGGATGGAGGCCCCATAGCTGTATGGATCTGTAACTGCTACAGTTTAGTTTAGTAGGATGGAGGCCCCATAGCTGTATGGATCTGTAACTGCTACAGTGTAGTTTAGTAGGATGGAGGCACCATAGCTGTATGGATCTGTAACTGCTACAGTGTAGTTTAGTAGGATGGAGGCCCCATAGCTGTATGGATCTGTAACTGCTACAGTGTAGTTTAGTAGGATGGAGGCACCATAGCTGTATGGATCTGTAACTGCTACAGTGTAGTTTAGTAGGATGGAGGCACCATAGCTGTATGGATCTGTAACTGCTACAGTGTAGTTTAGTAGGATGGAGGCACCATAGCTGTATGGATCTGTAACTGCTACAGTGTAGTTTAGTAGGATGGAGGCACCATAGCTGTATGGATCTGTAACTGCTACAGTGTAGTTTAGTAGGATGGAGGCACCATAGCTGTATGGATCTGTAACTGCTACAGTGTAGTTTAGTAGGATGGAGGCACCATAGCTGTATGGATCTGTAACTGCTACAGTGTAGTTTAGAAGGATGGAGGCACCATAGCTGTATGGATCTGTAACTGCTACAGTGTAGTTTAGTAGGATGGAGGCCCCATAGCTGTATGGATCTGTAACTACAGTGTAGTTTAGTAGGATGGAGGCCCCATAGCTGTATGGATCTGTAACTGCTACAGTGTAGTTTAGTAGGATGGAGGCACCATAGCTGTATGGATCTGTAACTGCTACAGTGTAGTTTAGTAGGATGGAGGCTCCATAGCTGTATGGATCTGTAACTGCTACAGTTTAGTAGGATGGAGGCTCCATAGCTGTATGGATCTGTAACTGCTACAGTGTAGTTTAGTAGGATGGAGGCCCCATAGCTGTATGGATCTGTAACTGCTACAGTGTAGTTTAGTAGGATGGAGGCCCCATAGCTGTATGGATCTGTAACTGCTACAGTGTAGTTTAGTAGGATGGAGGCCCCATAGCTGTATGGATCTGTAACTGCTACAGTGTAGTTTAGTAGGATGGAGGCACCATAGCTGTATGGATCTGTAACTGCTACAGTGTAGTTTAGTAGGATGGAGGCACCATAGCTGTATGGATCTGTAACTGCTACAGTGTAGTTTAGTAGGATGGAGGCACCATAGCTGTATGGATCTGTAACTGCTACAGTGTAGTTTAGTAGGATGGAGGCTCCATAGCTGTACGGATCTGTAACTGCTACAGTGTAGTTTAGTAGGATGGAGGCCCCATAGCTGTATGGATCTGTAACTGCTACAGTGTAGTTTAGTAGGATGGAGGCACCATAGCTGTATGGATCTGTAACTGCTACAGTGTAGTTTAGTAGGATGGAGGCTCCATAGCTGTATGGATCTGTAACTGCTACAGTGTAGTTTAGTAGGATGGAGGCCCCATAGCTGTATGGATCTGTAACTTCTACAGTGTAGTTTAGTAGGATGGAGGCACCATAGCTGTATGGATCTGTAACTGCTACAGTGTATTCTAGTAGGATGGAGGCCCCATAGCTGTATGGATCTGTAACTGCTACAGTGTAGTTTAGTAGGATGGAGGCACCATAGCTGTATGGATCTGTAACTGATACAGTGTAGTTTAGTAGGATGGAGGCACCATAGCTGTATGGATCTGTAACTGCTACATTGTATTCTAGTAGGATGGAGGCCCCATAGCTGTATGGATCTGTAACTGCTACAGTGTAGTTTAGTAGGAAGGAGGCACCATAGCTGTATGGATCTGTAACTGATACAGTGTAGTTTAGTAGGATGGAGGCACCATAGCTTTATGGATCTGTAACTGCTACAGTGTATTCTAGTAGGATGGAGGCCCCATAGCTGTATGGATCTGTAACTGCTACAGTGCAGTTTAGTAGGATGGAGGCCCCCATAGCTGTTGTGATCTGTAACTTCTACAGTGTAGTTTAGTAGGATGGAGGCCCCATAGCTGTATGGATCTGTAACTGCTACAGTGTAGTTTAGTAGGATGGAGGCTCCATAGCTGTATGGATCTGTAACTTCTACAGTGTAGTTTAGTAGGATGGAGGCTCCATAGCTGTATGGATCTGTAACTTCTACAGTGTAGTTTAGTAGGATGGAGGCACCATAGCTGTATGGATCTGTAACTGCTACAGTGTAGTTTAGTAGGATGGAGGCACCATAGCTGTATGGATCTGTAACTGCTGCAGTTAAGTGTAGCTTTTTTTTTTTTATGGATTATTTCTCGCTGATGAAAGATAAAGGCCATATGTTTCGAAAGCATTATCGCAAGCGATGATTATTGATGTTTCTAACCGTTAAAACACAGCGTGGGGATTGTAGTTCACATCAGGCAGTCGTGGACGAAGCGAATGGCTGACAACTGTAGGGAGAAGACAGAATGGCTGACAACTGTAGGGAGAAGACAGAATGGCTGACAACTGTAGGGAGAAGACAGAATGGCTGACAACTGTAGGGAGAAGACAGAATGGCTGACAACTGTAGGGAGAAGACAGAATGGCTGACAACTGTAGGGAGAAGACAGAATGGCTGACAACTGTAGGGAGAAGACAGAATGGCTGACAACTGTAGGGAGAAGACAGAATGGCTGACAACTGTAGGGAGAAGACAGAATGGCTGACAACTGTAGGGAGAAGACAGAATGGCTGACAACTGTAGGGAGAAGACAGAATGGCTGACAACTGTAGGGAGAAGACAGAATGGCTGACAACTGTAGGGAGAAGACAGAATGGCTGACAGCTGTAGGGAGAAGACAGAATGGCTGACAACTGTAGGGAGAAGACAGAATGGCTGACAGCTGTAGGGAGAAGACAGAATGGCTGACAACTGTAGGGAGAAGACAGAATGGCTGACAACTGTAGGGAGAAGACAGAATGGCTGACAACTGTAGGGAGAAGACAGAATGGCTGACAGCTGTAGGGAGAAGACAGAATGGCTGACAACTGTAGGGAGAAGACAGAATGGCTGACAACTGTAGGGAGAAGACAGAATGCTGCCTAGAGTTTTCAAGTGCTAGGCTTGAAGGTGAACGGCTATGTCTCTGTCTCAATTTCAGTTCAGTTCAAAGGGCTTTATTGGCATGGGAAACACATCTTTACGTGTCTCTCTGTCTGTCATTACTACAGCAGTGGTGGAAGAAGTATCCAATTGTCATACTTGAGTAAAAGTAAAGATAACTTAATAGAAAATGACAAGTAAAAGTGAAAGTCAGCCAGTAAAATACTACTTGAGTAAAAGTCTAAAAGTATTCGGTTTGAAATATAATTAAGTATCAGAAGTAAAAGTATAAATAATTTCACATTCCTTATATTAAACAAACCAGACAGCACAATTTTCTTGTTTTAACATTTACGGATAGCCAGGGGCACACTCCAACACTCAGACATAATTTTACAAATGAAGCATGTGTGTTTAGTGAGTCTGCCAGATCAGAGGCAGTAGGGATGACCAGGGATGTTCTCTTGATAAGTGCGTGAATTGGACCATTTTCCTGTCCTGCTAAGCATTTAAAATGTACAGAGTACTTTTCGGTGTCAGGGAAAATGTATGGAGTAAAAAGTACATTATTTTCTTTAGGAATGTAGTGAAGTAAAAGTAAACGTTTTCAAAAACATAAATAGTACAGTACAGATACCCAAAAAAATTACTTAAGCAGTACTTTTTTACTTAAATACTTTACACCACTGGCTGTATGGCTAACTGGGGTTTACCTCCAGCTCTCTGTCTGTCATTAATATAGCTGTATGGCTAACTGGGTGTTACCTCCAGCTCTCTGTCTGTCATTAATATAGCTGTATGGCTAACTGGGTGGTACCTCCAGCTCTCTGTCTGTCATTAATATAGCTGTATGGCTAACTGGGTGTTACCTCCAGCTCTCTGTCTGTCATTAATATAGCTGTATGGCTAACTGGATGGTACCTCCAGCTCTCTGTCTGTCATTAATATAGCTGTATGGCTAACTGGGTGGTACCTCCAGCTCTCTGTCTGTCATTAATATAGCTGTATGGCTAACTGGGTGGTACCTCCAGCTCTCTGTCTGTCATTAATATAGCTGTATGGCTAACTGGGTGTTACCTCCAGCTCTCTGTCTGTCATTAATATAGCTCTATGGCTAACTGGGTGGTACCTCCAGCTCTCTGTCTGTAATTAATATAGCTGTATGGCTAACTGGATGGTACCTCCAGCTCTCTGTCTGTCATTAATATAGCTGTATGGCTAACTGGGTGTTACCTCCAGCTCTCTGTCTGTCATTAATATAGCTGTATGGCTAACTGGATGGTACCTCCAGCTCTATCCTTCTCCACTAGCATGGGTGTTGCTCTGTACTGGTGTTCTGGACCTACTGGCCAGCCCTGGCATCAGACAGACCATTACCTATCAATTCAACCCCCGTATGGATCTTAGTGCACTCTGTTGTCTAGAATAAGGCCCATGGGTGACTTTGGAGCGGGGTTCCCATGCACGTATGCCATGGTATGCCATGACATGAGAATGCTCTGGTGTATTGTGGGTATATGACCAACATGATTACCACATGAAGGTATTGGCATACTGTTTATCATCAGTAGGGGAATGGCATTGAAGCCGCTGGGTTATGAAGTGCAGTGATGCAGAGAGAAAAGCTGTGCTTGAGTCTTCATCCTTCTGAGAACTCTGATGTTTTAGTGTCCAGCACCGCCACCTAGTGGTTCCGTTTGGTCATTACACATATCCAGAAGGCAATAGAAAACACCAGAAAGTCCTATCTGTCATCACACCACAGTGGAGGAGGGACGTTGTATTTTACTGTCAGACGGACAACAGCACAGCTACAGGCAAAAAGCCCGACTGAATTTGCATATCATTCACCATGGTAACCATGTGATGAGGCGCTATAGAACAGTAATAGAGGAGGGAAGCTGTTCAGAACAGAGATGGGTGCATTTTATTAGGCATATTTGTAGCAGTATTCAAACAATCAGGGCTTTAGTATGAGAGAAATCTCCTTCATGTATGTGTAGATAGATAGCCATCAATTCAAACGCATGGATAGTAACATGGCAAAGTGAATTGACCCCTGTTCAACCTATAGACTATACACTATCAACTGTCTGAGGATATATAGAGTAGAGGGCTAGGAGGGAGGTACAGACAGACAGCCAGACAGCCAGCCAGCCAGACAACCAGACAGACAGCCAGACAGCCAAACAGCCAGACAGCCAGACAGCCAGCCAGCCAGACAGACAGCCAGACAGCCAGCCAGCCAGCCAGCCATGGCATACTATCCATCATATTGCTGCTGTTCCATTCTATTGTGGGGTTATTTCATGATCAGAAATAGACTCTTGTCCTAAAAACATAACCTATTTATCAGACTGATAAAGTGGGCCAGGCTTTTCTTAGTGGACAAGTATCAGAGTATCCCTCTCCTCTCGCCCGAGCCTCCATACTTCCACTAGGCCAGAGTAGGAAGACAAAACAACTGGAGGACTGTCTATCCACTAGAGGCAGCGTTGGCCTCTAGGAGGATCCTGCATCCTCTCCTCCCTCTGAGAGATAAAGATGGCTGCTCCCTGAGAAACACAGACAGTCTCGTCTACAACATCTGTGTTTACTAATCCACCTATTAAACATTCCAGTGAAATATAGAGAGACAATCTGTGTTAGCAGGCAGGGATAGGAGTCCGACAGGGAAGCATCCCACTACTAGACTATGTTTCAGAGCGCATGCCAGTCACATTCTGGGCAAAGTGACCAGTAAATAAATGAATTGTGTGGAAGCAGCTAAATGAAAGCCAACCATGACATCGTCCTGCTTCAGTTCTGCTACAGTTACAGACTCTGGTTAGAGGGAGGGAGGAAGCTATTGTTCCTAACACTGGTGATGGTCTGTAGGGTCTCCCCCTGTTTATGTACTTTGGTAGCACTTCCCCTTTATGTGTTTCATTCAGATGCAGTGTAGTAGTGGTTGTGTTTAACAGCAGTGTAGTGGTTGTGTTTAACAGCAGTGTAGTGGTTGTGTTTAACAGCAGTGTAGTGGTTGTGTTTAACAGCAGTGTAGTGGCTGTGTTTAACAGCAGTGTAGTGGTTGTGTTTAACAGCAGTGTAGTGGTTGTGTTTAACAGCAGTGTAGTGGTTGTGTTTAACAGCAGTGTAGTGGTTGTGTTTAACAGCAGTGTAGTGGTTGTGTTTAACAGCAGTGTAGTGGTTGTGTTTAACAGCAGTGTAGTGGTTGTGTTTAACAGCAGTGTAGTGGTTGTGTTTAACAGCAGTTTATTGTGTTTAACAGCAGTGTAGTGGCTGTGTTTAACAGCAGTGTAGTGGTTGTGTTTAACAGCAGTGTAGTGGTTGTGTTTAACAGCAGTGTAGTGGTTGTGTTTAACAGCAGTGTAGTGGTTGTGTTTAGCAGCAGTGTAGCAGCAACTGGGCTGTTCCTTCCCTGCCTCCCACCCCCTACCCCCAACTGGGCTGTTTAAAACACCAGTCTATTAGTGGTGTCTGTTTCAGTGGTACAGTAAAACACCAGTCTATTAGTGGTGTCTGTTTCAGTGGTACAGTAAAACACCAGTATATTAGTGGTGTCTGTTTCAGTGGTACAATAAAACACCAGTCTATTAGTGGTGTCTGTTTCAGTGGTACAGAAAAACACCAGTCTAATAGTAGTGTCTGTTTCAGTGGTACAATAAAACACCAGTCTAACAGTGGTGTCTGTTTCAGTGGTACAGTAAAACACCAGTCTATTAGTGGTGTCTGTTTCAGTGGTACAGTAAAACACCAGTCTATTAGTGGTGTCTGTTTCAGTGGTACAGAAAAACACCAGTCTATTACTGGTGTCTGTTTCAGTGGTACAGTAAAACACCAGTCTATTAGTGGTGTCTGTTTCAGTGGTACAGTAAACACCAGTCTATTAGTGGTGTCTGTTTCAGTGGTACAGTAAAACACCAGTCTATTAGTGGTGTCTGTTTCAGTGGTACAGTAAAACACCAGTCTATTAGCGGTGTCTGTTTCAGTGGTACAGTAAAACACCAGTCTATTAGTGGTGTCTGTTTCAATGTGGTACGTTTTAAACACCAGTCTATTAGTGGTGTCTGTTTCAGTGGTACAGTAAAACACCAGTCTATTAGTGGTGTCTGTTTCAGTGGTACAGTAAAACACCAGTCTATTAGTGGTGTCTGTTTCAGTGGTACAGTAAAACACCAGTCTATTAGTGGTGTCTGTTTCAGTGGTACAGTAAAACACCAGTCTATTAGTGGTGTCTGTTTCAGTGGTACAGTAAAACACCAGTCTATTAGTGGTGTCTGTTTCAGTGGTACAGTAAAACACCAGTCTATTAGCGGTGTCTGTTTCAGTGGTACAGTAAAACACCAGTCTATTAGTGGTGTCTGTTTCAGTGGTACAGTAAAACACCAGTCTATTAGTGGTGTCTGTTTCAGTGGTACAGTAAAACACCAGTCTATTAGTGGTGTCTGTTTCAGTGGTACAGTAAAACACCAGTCTATTAGTGGTGTCTGTTTCAGTGGTACAGTAAAACACCAGTCTATTAGCGGTGTCTGTTTCGTGGTTACAGTAAAACACCAGTCTATTATTTGGTGTCTGTTTCAGTGGTACAGTAAACACCTTTCTTTAGTGGTGTCGTTTCAGTGGTACAGTAAAACACCAGTCTATAGTGGGGGTCTGTTTTCAGTGGTACAGTAAAACCAGTCTATTAGTGGTGTCTGTTTCAGTGGTACAGAAAAACACCAGTCTATTAGTGGTGTCTGTTTCAGTGGTACAGTAAAACACCAGTCTATTAGTGGTGTCTGTTTCAGTGGTACAGTAAAACACCAATCTATTAGTGGTGTCTGTTTCAGTGGAACTGTAAAACATAGGTGCACGCCAAAGGCCACAGATGCTACAAATTCAGTTTTTTGGAACAAAGCCATAATGTGATCTAAAATGTGTCAATATTATCTATGGAAGCAGACTGAAGCGTTTTAAGATGTACGACTTACACCAGATAGTTCAGTGGTTACAGAATCCAGAGCTCTCGACTCCTAATGCCCCCTCCACGCTTTAGAGAGAGATTTTATTTATTCCTTACTGGTCTGAGAGTGAGGGCAACGGAGAGAGAGAGAGAGACACGAGAGAGAGAGAGAGAGAGAGGAGAGCCCCAGAGAGAGAGAGAGAAAAGAGCCACAGAGAGAGAGAGAGAGAAAAAAAAAAAGGGAAAAAAAAAAAGAAAAAAAGAGACTAGAAAAAAGGGACGAAAGAAAGGGGTTTGGGTTTTACAGCTGAAATTAGAACCCTCGACACCCCCTTTTTCCCTCTTCCCCTCCCCCCTCACCCCAGCCTCTCCCTACTTCCCCTCCCCCCTTCCCCCCCCCTCCCCCAGGCTCTCTCCCTACTTCCCTCTTCCTCCTCCCCCCTCAAATCCTTCTCTCCCCCCCTCTTTTCCCTCCCCCCATCCCCCCTCACCCCTCTCTCCCTACTTCCCTCAGCCTGATGGCTCTCCCAGTGACCCCAGAGAGTGAGGACTTCCCCTCCTCCCCCTTGTCTGTCTTTGCCGCCTGGAAGGAAACTATCCCCAAGACATAAATGGGGTTTTTATAATAAATAAAGATTGAGATGGGGATTATGGGAGGGAGGTATTCTACTGTGCTTCGTGCAGGAGGTGGACGCCCTTTTTCTTTGCTTTCGTTACCTTTATCGCCTAATTCTATTTCTTTTCGTTTATTTTTTCCCCTTTTTCTGGTTTTATTGTTTTCTCTTTCTTCCTTTCCTCGTCTTCGGGTCTTTCTTTCCTCTTTTTCTTCCCTCTTTCTCTTCTTCTCTCTTCTCTTTCCCTCCCCTCCCTCCTCTCTCGCTGCCTGCTTCCCCCTTTTATTCATGTTTTTTTTTGGGAGACATTTGGGTTTTGGTTTATGAGCGGGTTTCTTTTTCTCTTTTCCACCCTGTTGGATGCTCTCTTCTTTCCCTTTTCACCCAGTTCAATGAACACGATGGGAATTAGGCTGCTACATGAAACCAAATTTTCCCTAACCCTCATGAGGTTGCTACAACCTAGCCTATGAATGAAAGTTTACAACATACAGTTGAAGTCGGAAGTTTACATACACTTAGGTTGGAGTCATTAAAACTGCGTTTTTCAACCACTCCACAAATGTCTTGTTAACAAACTATAGTTTTGGCAAGTCGGTTAGGACATCTACTTTGTGCATGACACAAGTCATTTTTCCACAATTGTTTACAGACAGATTATTTCACTTATAATTCACTGTATCACAATTCCCAGTGGGTCAGAAGTTTACGTACACTAAGTTGACTGTGCCTTTAAACAGCTTGGAAATTCCAGAAAATGATGTCATGGCTTTAGAAGCTTCTGATAGGCTAATTGACATAATTTGAGTCAATGGAGTTGTACCTGTGGATGTATTTCAAGGGCCGACCCTTCAAACTCAGTGCCTCTTTGCTTGACATCATGGGAAAATCAAAAGAATCAGCCAAGACCTCAGAAAAAAGATGGTAGACCTCCACAAGTCCGGTTCATCCTTGGGAGCAATTTCCAAACGGCTGAAGGTACCACGTTCATCTGTACAAACAATAGTAATGTAAGTAATAAACAACCCATGGGACCACGCAGCCGTCATACCGCTCAGGAGATTAATGTACTTTGATGCGAAAAGTGCAAATTAATCCCAGAACAACAGCAAAGGACCTTGTGAAGATGCTGGAGGAAACAGGTACAAAAGTATTTATATCCACAGTAAAACAGTCCTATATCGACATAACCTGAAAGGCCGCTCATGCAAGGAAGAAGCCACTGCTCCAAAACCGCCATAAAAAAGACAGACTATAACGGTTTGCAACTGCACAGTGGGACAAAGATCGTACTTTTTGGAGAAATCCTCTGGTCTGATAAAACAAAATAGAACTGTTTGGCCATAATGACGCATCGTTATGTTTGGAGGAAAAAGGGGGAATTTGCAAGCCGAAGAACACCATCCCAACCGTGAAGCACGGGGGTGGCAGCTTCATGCTGTGGGGGTGCTTTGCTGCAGGAGGGACTGGTGGCATTCACAAAGCAC
>LR778274.1:24204144-24230248 GCA_902810595.1 Coregonus sp. 'balchen'
ATTTGATCGGACACTATTAAAATTGACAGTTTTTCTCTACTCGTGAATGAAGCAAGGACGGTCTGAAACGCAGCTGGTGCCTATCGGCTCTATGAGTGCGTCACGTAAAATGTGGCAACATTGATTAGTTACCCGGACAATAAAATCAGCACAGTAGTGCCTCCAGCACTCGGAACTGGCACTACACCTCAGCTGGTGTCTTCTGTATCAGGCCTCTAGAGTGGGAGCAATAGTACCACCTAGCGGCTTCACTTAAGCATGACCACGGTTGGGGCCGTTCAAAGTCGACCACTAGAATAGAATAGCCCCATATCATATGGGACCAGTAGAATAGAATAGCCCCATATCATATGGGACCACTAGAATAGAATAGCCCCATATCATATGGGACCACTAGAATAGAATAGCCCCATATAATATGGGACCACTAGAATAGAATAGCCCCATATCATATGGGACCACTAGAATAGAATAGCCCCATATCATATGGGACCAGGAGAATAGAATAGCCCCATATCATATGGGACCACTAGAATAGAATAGCCCCATATCATATTTTAGCTCATTGGTCACCATAGCAACACCCACCCGTAGTATGCACTCCAGCAGGTATATCTCACTGGTCATCCCCAAAGCCAACACCTCCTTTGGCCGCCATTCCTTCCAGTTCTCTGCTGCCAATGACTGGAACGAATTGCAAAAATCTCTGAATCTGGAGACTCTTATCTCCCTCACTAACTTTAAGCATCAGTTGTCAGAGCAGCTTACCGATCACTGCACCTGTACACAGCCCATCTGTAATTAGCCCACCCAACTACCTCATCCCCATATTGTTATTTATTTTGCTCATTTGCACCCCAGTATCTCTATTTGCACATCATCTCTTGCACATCTAGCATTCCAGTGTTAATACTAATTGTAATTATTTTGCACTATGGCCTATTTATTGCCTTACCTCCATAACTTGCTACATTTGCACACACTGTATATATATTTTCTGTTGTATTTTTGACTTTATGTTTTGTTTTACCCCATATGTAACTCTGTGTTGTTGTTTTTATCACACTGCTTTGCTTTATCTTGGCCAGGTCGCAGTTGTAAATGAGAACTTGTTCTCAACTGGCTTCTTACCTGGTTACATAAAGGTGAAATAAAAAAATAAAAAAATAGAATAGAATAGAATAGGTCCAACTTCATCTAGAGACGCGTAACATAAACATAGCCTATTTGCCTTATCAACAGCCAAAAGGGCTTTGGCCAGTACGGGTATCGAACCCGCGACCTTCGCGTTATTAGCACGACGCTCTAACCAACTGAGCTAACCGGCCGCTGAACACACTTTGCGAAATGGAGTAATTTATCCCGGGGAAGAACAGCCGTTTTGCTTTTATGAATGCTACAACAGTTTTGCGCTCGTTTGGATTTTCAACGTCTTCTCCAAACAGCTACAAAATATCACCAAATATATAATTCAATAATGTTATGTAGCTCAGCTGGTAGAGCATGGCGCTTGTAACGCCAGGGTAGTGGGTTCGATCCCCGGGACCACACATACGTAAAAATGTATGCACACATGACTGTAAGTCGCTTTGGATAAAAGCGTCTGCTAAATGGCATATTATTATTATCACATGTACTAAAATGCTCGGTGTAAATGTAGTGAACCGTGTCGTTGCGTCCTCCGCCGTCCAGTCCGGAGACGCGCTCTGCTTCGCGCCAATGGTGACAGCGCTGACAAGATGGCGGACAGTAGAGGAGGACAGTGAGAAAGGAAAACACAGCATCATATTTAGAGTTGTCAGCGTGTTTTAAATGGCCTTTTTAGATTTTAAGATAGCCAATGACTGCAAGATCGGAGCGTATCATATCCACTGAAACGGCTTTTATGTTTGCGAGATGCAGGACACAATCTGCTCTTTATCTGGCTGCGTTGAAAAGTCTGACAGTGCGGTTGGATGAAAGACTAGTAGGCTACAGTACAGCTGGCGAAGTGTCAGCCAGTAGTTCGATAACTAATCAGTGAAATAAGATCGTGAATGCTTTGCGGTCAAAATAAATGTAACTGTTCGCTAGTACAGTCCAGCTAACATTGTCAGCTAGCTATTTGTATTCATGTTGATGTGTTGGCACTGTGCAGCTAGCTAGCTAGCTAGGTAGGGTACGATGCTAGCGAAAAAGCTAAATAGGCAGTTTGCAAGCTAGCTAATTTTCTCAAGTAAATATTCCTCCGATGATTTGCTAGTGACAGTAGTTATGTTATCACAAGGACAACGATCGATGAACTAGCTTGCTAATACCATAAGGTTTTCGTGGCCGAGTCAACATGTTTTGACTTTGTAGCGAGCTTGTTCAGAAGGGGAAGGATTCACAAAACGCATCGATACGGACGCACGACGCCATCCCCAGTCGGACCGACGCACGACCTGTGTCGTGTATTCTGCGTTCTAACTAGTGACCAGCTGAAGCTAGTTAGCTGTAATAGCCGGTCACTCTGTCGACGGGCGACATGGCTCACTCTCCGGTTCAGAGTAGCCTGCCAGGGATGCAGGTACGCTTGTTTTCACCTCATTTCTAGTAGCTAGCTGGCTAACGTCCACCTTACCAGAGCTCTCTATAGCTACATCACCTGCTGTCAGTTGCAGTTAACAATACTAAAGGCATGCACCGTAATCACAGAATGCTGCAGATGCAGATTACTACTGTACTCATTTCTACTGTACAGTAATCCTTTCTACTGTACTCTGCTGTACTGATTACTACTGTACTCATTTCTACTGTACAGTAATCCTTTCTACTGTACTGATTACTACTGTACTGATTACTACTGTACTGTAATCCTTTCTACTGTACTCTATTGTACTGATTACTACTGTACTAATTTCTACTGTACAGTAATCCTTTCTACTGTACTCTACTGTACTGATTACTACTGTACTGATTACGACTGTACTCATTTCTACTGTACAGTAATCCTTTCTACTGTACTGATTACTACTGTACTGATTTCTACTGTACAGTAATCCTTTCTACTGTACTCTACTGTACTGATTACTACTGTACTCATTTCTACTGTACAGTAATCCTTTCTACTGTACTCTACTGTACTGATTACTACTGTACTGATTACTACTGAACTCTACTGTACTGATTACTACTGTACTGTGATGTCCAAACTTCTGAAACATAGACATGTATGATTGGTTCAGATTTGGTCCGGCCCAGACCAACCATGTGGTCTTATTTGGGGGCGGCGCTCATTAGAATAGTAGCCAAAATAAGAACATTTGCATATTTCTACCTTTGTGTACCTATTTAGGTTACATAACCAGGAAGAGAATGATATTCATATCCAGAATTATGCATTTCTGTAAAGTACAGATCAGGGACCCCATGATGTAATTCCGTTACCGTAATTCCGTTACCGGATGTAAATCCTACTATAGTTCAATATGCTTAACCAAACATTTTGTATTTTTCAAACTCAAGGTGTCATGTCAGATAGTTGATACCCCATTCTTTCTGCAGACATCTTTGAATCTTAATTCGGAGCAGATGTTTAAGAGTTTTTGGAAAACGTGATCGCATAAAAACTGAGGCAGATTTTAGTATAATTCTGTATCTGCACAGTTCTTCCAGTAAATGTGTTTTCGTGACATTTCTAGCTGGGTTTATACACCATGATATCTCTAGCTGGTAGAGCACGGCGCTTGTAACGCCAAGGTAGTGGGTTCGATCCCCGGGACCACCCATACACAAAAAAATGTATGCACGCACGACTGTAAGTCACTTTGGATAAAAGCGTCTGCTAAATGGCATATTATTATTATTATTTATATTTATCTAGCTGGGTTTATACACCATGATATCTCTGGCTGGGAGAGTTCACACAGGGAGCCTGGTTCTGTGTTTGGGTTTATACACCATGATATCTCTGGCTGGGAGAGTTCACACAGGGAGCCTGGTTCTGTGTTTGGGTTTATACACCATGATATCTCTGGCTGGGAGAGTTCACACAGGGAGCCTGGTTCTGTGTTTGGGTTAATACACCATGATATCTCTGGCTGGGAGAGTTCACACAGGGAGGCTGGTTCTGTGTTTGGGTTAATACACCATGATATCTCTGGCTGGGAGAGTTCACACAGGGAGCCTGGTTCTGTGTTTGGGTTAATACACCATGATATCTCTGGCTGGGAGAGTTCACACAGGGAGCCTGGTTCTGTGTTTGGGTTTAGACACCATGATATCTCTGGCTGGGTTAATACACCATGATATCTCTGGCTGGGAGAGTTCACACAGGGAGGCTGGTTCTGTGTTTGGGTTAATACACCATGATATCTCTGGCTGGGTTAATACACCATGATATCTCTGGCTGGGAGAGTTCACACAGGGAGGCTGGTTCTGTGTTTGGGTTAATACACCATGATATCTCTGGCTGGGTTAATACACCATGATATCTCTGGCTGGGAGAGTTCACACAGGGAGCCTGGTTCTGTGTTTGGGTTTAGACACCATGATATCTCTGGCTGGGTTAATACACCATGATATCTCTGGCTGGGAGAGTTCACACAGGGAGCCTGGTTCTGTGTTTGGGTTAATACACCATGATATCTCTGGCTGGGAGAGTTCACACAGGGAGGCTGGTTCTGTGTTTGGGCCTGGTTGGGAGGCTGGGACTGTGTTTGTGCCTGGTTGGGAGGCTGGGACTGTGTTTGTGCCTGGTTGGGAGCCTGGTTCTGTGTTTGTGCCTGGTTGGGAGGCTGGGACTGTGTTTGGGTTAATACACCATGATATCTCTGGCTGGGTTAATACACCATGATATCTCTGGCTGGGAGAGTTCACACAGGGAGGCTGGTTCTGTGTTTGGGTTTATACACCATGATATCTGTGGCTGGGAGAGTTCACATAGGGAGGCTGGGACTGTGTTTGTGCCTGGTTGGGAGGCTGGGACTGTGTTTGTGCCTGGTTGGGAGGCTGGGACTGTGTTTGTGCCTGGTGGCTGGTTCTGGTTCTGTGTTTGGGCCTGGTTGGGAGGCTGGGACTGTGTTTGTGCCTGGTTGGGAGGCTGGGACTGTGTTTGTGCCTGGTTGGGAGGCTGGGACTGTGTTTGTGCCTGGTTGGGAGCCTGGTTCTGTGTTTGTGCCTGGTTGGGAGGCTGGGACTGTGTTTGTGCCTGGTTGGGAGCCTGGTTCTGTGTTTGTGCCTGGTTGGGAGGCTGGGACTGTGTTTGTGCCTGGTTGGGAGGCTGGGACTGTGTTTGTGCCTGGTTGGGAGGCTGGTTCTGTGTTTGGGCTTGGTTGGGAGGCTGGGACTGCTCTACCCTGGAGTTTCCTTCTGGAGAACCCCTTGGGAGTTAGGGTTAGGGCTCCCTGAGTGTTTCACTGTTGTTTCTCCTCTGATAAAGCTGCAGCTATAGAAGACTTGAAGTCTTGTCATTATACGGCAAGGTATATGAAAGGACCTTGAAACAAGACTGAGATAAAGCCAGGGCCAGGGAAGAGTACTGTAGGGTTAGGGTCACAGGTCAGGACCAGGGAAGAGTACTGTAGGGTTAGGGTCACAGGTCAGGACCAGGGAAGAGTACTGTAGGGTTAGGGTCACAGGTCAGGACCAGGGAAGAGTACTGTAGGGTTAGGGTCACAGGTCAGGACCAGGGAATAGTACTGTAGGGTTAGGGTCACAGGTCAGGACCAGGGAAGAGTACTGTAGGGTTAGGGTCACAGGTCAGGACCAGGGAAGAGTACTGTAGGGTTAGGGTCACAGGTCAGGGTTAGGGTCACAGGTCAGGACCAGGGAAGAGTACTGTGGGGTTAGGGTCACAGGTCAGGACCAGGGAAGAGTACTGTAGGGTTAGGGTCACAGGTCAGGACCAGGGAATAGTACTGTAGGGTTAGGGTCACAGGTCAGGACCAGGGAAGAGTACTGCAGGGTTAGGGTCACAGGTCAGGACCAGGGAAGAGTACTGTAGGGTTAGGGTCACAGGTCAGGACCAGGGAAGAGTACTGTAGGGTTAGGGTCACAGGTCAGGACCAGGGAAGAGTACTGTAGGGTTAGGGTCACAGGTCAAGACCAGGGAATAGTACTGTAGGGTTAGGTTCAGAGCTGAGTGATATCCTAGCCCTAGGGTATGTCAGGGAAACAGAATAGAATATAACTCCTTTATTCAATATTCTGTTAGACATAAAGAGGACTTTTTGGCTTCATCATTGCTGCAGTGTTGCAACACGCGTTGTTGACAAATTAATGATATTGCTTAACTCTTATCACATGTCATGTAATCATCTTCTAAGCATTGCTGCTCTCTCTCCCTCCTCCCCCCTCTCCCCCCTCTAAGCATCCGACCCCGCGGCCCCCCTTCTAGACCTCCCTCCCCCCAATTCGGATCGAACCAAACCTCAAGAGAAAAACCGACGCTCCGCACGAACCCACACGCCCTCCCTACACCTCTCTCGCTCCTCCCCTCATTTATCCTCGAAAAAAAACTCTCTCTCTCCCTCTCCCTCCTTCCCCCTCTCTCCCTCCCTCCCTCTAATAAAGAAACCCTTCCCCCCCTCCCTTCCCTCTTTACTCTTTCCTCCCTTCCTTCCGCCCGCCCCCTCGCCCTCCCTCCCGCCCTACGCCCCTCCGACCAAATACCTTCCTTGAGACTACCCCATTCCTATCGCCTCCATCGCCCCCCCTCCACCTTCCTCTCCCCCTCGAAGTTTCCTCGCCCCCCCCCTCGCCCTCCCACTCTTCCTCGCCCCCTCCCTCCCTCCTCCACCCCCCCTCCTTCCCTCCCTCCTCCCTCCTCCCCATCCCTCCTCCCTCCTCCCCCCTCTCTCCCTCTCACCCTCCCACCTTCATCGCCCTCTCCAGCCCGCCCTCCCCCTCCAATCCCTAAACATCCCTCCTCCCCTCCCTCCCTCCTCCCCTTCCTCTCTCCCTCCCTCGCCCCCTCTCCCTTCTCCCTTCTCCTCCTGTAGAACCTGAAGGCGGACCCAGAGGAGCTGTTCACTAAGTTGGAGAGGATAGGTAAAGGCTCCTTTGGTGAGGTGTTTAAAGGAATAGACAACAGGACTCAGAAGGTGGTGGCCATTAAGATCATTGACCTGGAGGAGGCTGAGGACGAGATAGAGGACATCCAGCAGGAGATCACTGTGCTGAGTCAGTGTGACAGCCCCTTCATCACCAAGTACTATGGATCATACCTGAAGGTAGGTTATAGGGTTAAGGGTCAGCCTTATAGATCAGGAGATCACCGTGCTGAGTCAGTGTGACAGCCCCTTCATCACCAAGTACTATGGATCATACCTGAAGGTAGGTTATAGGGTTAAGGGTCAGCCTTATAGATCAGGAGATCACGTGCTGAGTCAGTGTGACAGCCCCTTCATCACCAAGTACTATGGATCATACCTGAAGGTAGGTTATAGGGTTAAGGGTCAGCCTTATAGATCAGGAGATCACCGTGCTGAGTCAGTGTGACAGCCCCTTCATCACCAAGTACTATGGATCATACCTGAAGGTAGGTTATAGGGTTAAGGGTCAGCCTTATAGATCAGGAGGTCACCGTGCTGAGTCAGTGTGACAGCCCCTTCATCACCAAGTACTATGGATCATACCTGAAGGTAGGTTATAGGGTTAAGGGTCAGCCTTATAGATCAGGAGATCACTGTGCTGAGTCAGTGTGACAGCCCCTTCATCACCAAGTACTACGGATCATACCTGAAGGTAGGTTATAGGGTTAAGGGTCAGCCTTATAGATCAGGAGATCACCGTGCTGAGTCAGTGTGACAGCCCCTTCATCACCAAGTACTATGGATCATACCTGAAGGTAGGTTATAGGGTTAAGGGTCAGCCTTATAGATCAGGAGATCACCGTGCTGAGTCAGTGGGACAGCCCCTTCATCACCAAGTACTATGGATCATACCTGAAGGTAGGTTATAGGGTTAAGGGTCAGCCTTATAGATCAGGAGGTCACCGTGCTGAGTCAGTGTGACAGCCCCTTCATCACCAAGTACTATGGATCATACCTGAAGGTAGGTTATAGGGTTAAGGGTCAGCCTTATAGATCAGGAGGTCACCGTGCTGAGTCAGTGTGACAGCCCCTTCATCACCAAGTACTATGGATCATACCTGAAGGTAGGTTATAGGGTTAAGGGTCAGCCTTATAGATCAGGAGATCACTGTGCTGAGTCAGTGGGACAGCCCCTTCATCACCAAGTACTATGGATCATACCTGAAGGTAGGTTATAGGGTTAAGGGTCAGCCTTATAGATCAGGAGGTCACCGTGCTGAGTCAGTGTGACAGCCCCTTCATCACCAAGTACTATGGATCATACCTGAAGGTAGGTTATAGGGTTAAGGGTCAGCCTTATAGATCAGGAGGTCACCGTGCTGAGTCAGTGTGACAGCCCCTTCATCACCAAGTACTATGGATCATACCTGAAGGTAGGTTATAGGGTTAAGGGTCAGCCTTATAGATCAGGAGGTCACCGTGCTGAGTCAGTGTGACAGCCCCTTCATCACCAAGTACTATGGATCATACCTGAAGGTAGGTTATAGGGTTAAGGGTCAGCCTTATAGATCAGGAGATCACCGTGCTGAGTCAGTGGGACAGCCCCTTCATCACCAAGTACTATGGATCATACCTGAAGGTAGGTTATAGGGTTAAGGGTCAGCCTTATAGATCAGGAGGTCACCGTGCTGAGTCAGTGTGACAGCCCCTTCATCACCAAGTACTATGGATCATACCTGAAGGTAGGTTATAGGGTTAAGGGTCAGCCTTATAGATCAGGAGGTCACCGTGCTGAGTCAGTGTGACAGCCCCTTCATCACCAAGTACTATGGATCATACCTGAAGGTAGGTTATAGGGTTAAGGGTCAGCCTTATAGATCAGGAGATCACTGTGCTGAGTCAGTGTGACAGCCCCTTCATCACCAAGTACTATGGATCATACCTGAAGGTAGGTTATAGGGTTAAGGGTCAGCCTTATAGATCAGGAGGTCACCGTGCTGAGTCAGTGTGACAGCCCCTTCATCACCAAGTACTATGGATCATACCTGAAGGTAGGTTATAGGGTTAAGGGTCAGCCTTATAGATCAGGAGATCACTGTGCTGAGTCAGTGTGACAGCCCCTTCATCACCAAGTACTATGGATCATACCTGAAGGTAGGTTATAGGGTTAAGGGTCAGCCTTATAGATCAGGAGGTCACCGTGCTGAGTCAGTGTGACAGCCCCTTCATCACCAAGTACTATGGATCATACCTGAAGGTAGGTTATAGGGTTAAGGGTCAGGAGATCACCGTGCTGAGTCAGTGGGACAGCCCCTTCATCACCAAGTACTATGGATCATACCTGAAGGTAGGTTATAGGGTTAAGGGTCAGCCTTATAGATCAGGAGATCACCGTGCTGAGTCAGTGGGACAGCCCCTTCATCACCAAGTACTATGGATCATACCTGAAGGTAGGTTATAGGGTTAAGGGTCAGCCTTATAGATCAGGAGGTCACCGTGCTGAGTCAGTGTGACAGCCCCTTCATCACCAAGTACTATGGATCATACCTGAAGGTAGGTTATAGGGTTAAGGGTCAGCCTTATAGATCAGGAGGTCACCGTGCTGAGTCAGTGTGACAGCCCCTTCATCACCAAGTACTATGGATCATACCTGAAGGTAGGTTATAGGGTTAAGGGTCAGCCTTATAGATCAGGAGATCACTGTGCTGAGTCAGTGTGACAGACCCTTCATCACCAAGTACTATGGATCATACCTGAAGGTAGGTTATAGGGTTAAGGGTCAGCCTTATAGATCAGGAGATCACCGTGCTGAGTCAGTGGGACAGCCCCTTCATCACCAAGTACTATGGATCATACCTGAAGGTAGGTTATAGGGTTAAGGGTCAGCCTTATAGATCAGGAGATCACTGTGCTGAGTCAGTGGGACAGCCCCTTCATCACCAAGTACTATGGATCATACCTGAAGGTAGGTTATAGGGTTAAGGGTCAGGAGATCACCGTGCTGAGTCAATCACCAAGTACTATGGATCATACCTGAAGGTAGGTTATAGGGTTAAGGGTCAGCCTTATAGATCAGGAGATCACCGTGCTGAGTCAGTGGGACAGCCCCTTCATCACCAAGTACTATGGATCATACCTGAAGGTAGGTTATAGGGTTAAGGGTCAGCCTTATAGATCAGGAGATCACTGTGCTGAGTCAGTGTGACAGCCCCTTCATCACCAAGTACTACGTCTCCTATCTCACAGTGAGCACCACTATCCCATAATACCCCCCTGCTGTACCACTGTCCCCTGCAACACAACACTATTGATCCAGTCTGTCAGTCAGTACCATGTACAGTTCTGAACAGATGACCTCCATGTCTCTGTCTCTGGAGTGAATTCCCCGTTGGAGGGCAAACTGGGCCATGTCGCTGTCTCTGGAGTGAATTCCCTGTTGGAGGGCAAACTGGGCCATGTCGCTGTCTCTGGAGTGAATTCCCTGTTGGAGGGCAAACTGGGCCATGTCGCTGTCTCTGGAGTGAATTCCCTGTTGGAGGGCAAACTGGGCCATGTCGCTGTCTCTGGAGTGAATTCCCTGTCGGAGGGCAAACTGGGCCATGTCGCTGTCTCTGGAGTGAATTCCCTGTTGGAGGGCAAACTGGGCCATGTCGCTGTCTCTGGAGTGAATTCCCTGTTGGAGGGCAAACTGGGCCATGTCGCTGTCTCTGGAGTGAATTCCCTGTTGGAGGGCAAACTGGGCCATGTCGCTGTCTCTGGAGTGAATTCCCTGTTGGAGGGCAAACTGGGCCATGTCGCTGTCTCTGGAGTGAATTCCCTGTTGGAGGGCAAACTGGGCCATGTCGCTGTCTCTGGAGTGAATTCCCTGTTGGAGGGCAAACTGGGCCATGTCGCTGTCTCTGGAGTGAATTCCCTGTTGGAGGGCAAACTGGGCCATGTCGCTGTCTCTGGAGTGAATTCCCTGTTGGAGGGCAAACTGGGCCATGTCGCTGTCTCTGGAGTGAATTCCCTGTTGGAGGGCAAACTGGGCCATGTCGCTGTCTCTGGAGTGAATTCCCTGTTGGAGGGCAAACTGGGCCATGTCGCTGTCTCTGGAGTGAATTCCCTGTTGGAGGGCAAACTGGGCCATGTCGCTGTCTCTGGAGTGAATTCCCTGTTGGAGGGCAAACTGGGCCATGTCGCTGTCTCTGGAGTGAATTCCCTGTTGGAGGGCAAACTGGGCCATGTCGCTGTCTCTGGAGTGAATTCCCTGTTGGAGGGCAAACTGGGCCATGTCGCTGTCTCTGGAGTGAATTCCCTGTTGGAGGGCAAACTGGGCCATGTCGCTGTCTCTGGAGTGAATTCCCTGTTGGAGGGCAAACTGGGCCATGTCGCTGTCTCTGGAGTGAATTCCCTGTTGGAGGGCAAACTGGGCCATGTCGCTGTCTCTGGAGTGAATTCCCTGTTGGAGGGCAAACTGGGCCATGTCGCTGTCTCTGGAGTGAATTCCCTGTTGGAGGGCAAACTGGGCCATGTCGCTGTCTCTGGAGTGAATTCCCTGTTGGAGGGCAAACTGGGCCATGTCTCTGTCTCTGGAGTGAATTCCCTGTTGGAGGGCAAAACTGGGCCCATGTCGCTGTCTCTGGAGTGAATTCCCTGTTGGAGGGCAAACTGGGCCATGTCGCTGTCTCTGGAGTGAATTCCCTGTTGGAGGGCAAAACTGGGCCATGTCGCTGTCTCTGGAGTGAATTCCCTGTTGGAGGGCAAACTGGGCCATGTCGCTGTCTCTGGAGTGAATTCCCTGTCGGAGGGCAAACTGGGCCATGTCGCTGTCTCTGGAGTGAATTCCCTGTTGGAGGGCAAAACTGGGCCATGTCGCTGTCTCTGGAGTGAATTCCCTGTTGGAGGGCAAAACTGGGCCATGTCGCTGTCTCTGGAGTGAATTCCCTGTCGGAGGGCAAACTGGGCCATGTCGCTGTCTCTGGAGTGAATTCCCTGTTGGAGGGCAAACTGGGCCATGTCGCTGTCTCTGGAGTGAATTCCCTGTTGGAGGGCAAACTGGGCCATGTCGCTGTCTCTGGAGTGAATTCCCTGTCGGAGGGCAAACTGGGCCATGTCGCTGTCTCTGGAGTGAATTCCCTGTTGGAGGGCAAACTGGGCCATGTCGCTGTCTCTGGAGTGAATTCCCTGTTGGAGGGCAAACTGGGCCATGTCGCTGTCTCTGGAGTGAATTCCCTGTTGGAGGGCAAACTGGGCCATGTCGCTGTCTCTGGAGTGAATTCCCTGTTGGAGGGCAAACTGGGCCATGTCGCTGTCTCTGGAGTGAATTCCCTGTTGGAGGGCAAACTGGGCCATGTCGCTGTCTCTGGAGTGAATTCCCTGTTGGAGGGCAAACTGGGCCATGTCGCTGTCTCTGGAGTGAATTCCCTGTTGGAGGGCAAACTGGGCCATGTCGCTGTCTCTGGAGTGAATTCCCTGTTGGAGGGCAAACTGGGCCATGTCGCTGTCTCTGGAGTGAATTCCCTGTTGGAGGGCAAACTGGGCCATGTCGCTGTCTCTGGAGTGAATTCCCTGTTGGAGGGCAAACTGGGCCATGTCGCTGTCTCTGGAGTGAATTCCCTGTTGGAGGGCAAACTGGGCCATGTCGCTGTCTCTGGAGTGAATTCCCTGTTGGAGGGCAAACTGGGCCATGTCGCTGTCTCTGGAGTGAATTCCCTGTCGGAGGGCAAACTGGGCCATGTCGCTGTCTCTGGAGTGAATTCCCTGTCGGAGGGCAAACTGGGCCATGTCGCTGTCTCTGGAGTGAATTCCCTGTTGGAGGGCAAACTGGGCCATGTCGCTGTCTCTGGAGTGAATTCCCTGTTGGAGGGCAAACTGGGCCATGTCGCTGTCTCTGGAGTGAAATCCCTGTCGGAGGGCAAACTGGGCCATGTCGCTGTCTCTGGAGTGAATTCCCTGTTGGAGGGCAAACTGGGCCATGTCGCTGTCTCTGGAGTGAATTCCCTGTTGGAGGGCAAACTGGGCCATGTCGCTGTCTCTGGAGTGAATTCCCTGTTGGAGGGCAAACTGAAGGCTTTTACAGGTTGTTTTCTAAACATACCGTACTTCAGCTAAGTGTCCTCGTTTCTGGCCTAGATATTAAACAGTTAGAGCCACTAGATGGAAGATACTAAGTGAAAAGCAAAGTGGTTCTCCCCTGCAGACATCTGGCCCACAGGCTGATATTCAGGACCATTATCATGTTAGTAGGAAGCGATTTAACCGCATTTTAATCTCTCTTCCCACTTCTCTCCATTTTAATCCCAAATTAAACCAGGATAAAAGACTCCTGACTCCCACCAGACCGAGCTTCTCATGGCACCAGCACTTATTTAGAAAGATTTGGAGGAACCAGCCCCTGCCCTAACACACCTGTAACGGGTCTCTCCTCTCTGTTTTAGGAGGCCAAGCTATGGATCATCATGGAGTATCTAGGGGGAGGCTCAGCATTAGATCTGGTGAGTGATGTTACCAGGAGTCGCCCAATATGTGTACGTTGTGCTAACTAACAGTGGTGGTTGTGCTGGCTAACAGTGGTGGTTGTGTGAGTTGTGCTAACTAACAGTGGTGGTTGTTGTGAGTTGTGCTAGCTAACAGTGGTGGTTGTGTGAGTTGTGCTAACTAACAGTGGTGGTTGTGTGTGTTGTGCTAACTAACAGTGGTGTTTGTGTGAGTTGTGCTAACTAACAGTGGTGGTTGTGTGAGTTGTGCTAGCTAACAGTGGTGGTTGTGTGAGTTGTGCTAACTAACAGTGGTGGTTGTGTGAGTTGTGCTAGCTAACAGTGGTGGTTGTGTGAGTTGTGCTAACTAACAGTGGTGGTTGTGTGAGTTGTGCTAACTAACAGTGATGGTTGTGTGAGTTGTGCTAACTAACAGTGGTGGTTGTGTGAGTTGTGCTAGCTAACAGTGGTGGTTGTGTGAGTTGTGCTAACTAACAGTGGTGGTTGTGTGAGTTGTACTAACTAACAGTGGTGGTTGTGTGAGTTGTACTAACTAACAGTGGTGGTTGTTGTGAGTTGTGCTAGCTAACAGTGGTGGTTGTGGTTGCTAGCTAACACGGTGGTTGTTGTGAGTTGTGCTAGCTAACAGTGGTGGTTGTGTGAGTTGTGCTAGCTAACAGTGGTGGTTGTGTGAGTTGTGCTAGCTAACAGTGGTGGTTGTGTGAGTTGTGCTAGCTAACAGTGGTGGTTGTGTGAGTTGTGCTAACTAACAGTGGTGGTTGTGTGAGTTGTGCTAGCTAACAGTGGTGGTTGTGTGAGTTGTGCTAGCTAACAGTGGTGGTTGTGTGAGTTGTGCTAGCTAACAGTGGTGGTTGTGTGAGTTGTGCTAGCTAACAGTGGTGGTTGTGTGAGTTGTGCTAGCTAACAGTGGTGGTTGTGTGAGTTGTGCTAACTAACAGTGGTGGTTGTGTGAGTTGTGCTAACTAACAGTGGTGGTTGTGTGAGTTGTGCTAACTAACAGTGGTGGTTGTGTGAGTTGTGCTAACTAACAGTGGTGGTTGTGTGAGTTGTGCTAACTAACAGTGGTGGTTGTGTGAGTTGTGCTAACTAACAGTGGTGGTTGTGTGAGTTGTGCTAGCTGACAGTGGTGGTTGTGTGAGTTGTGCTAGCTAACAGTGGTGGTTGTTGTGCTAGCTAAGAGTGGTGGTTGTGTGAGTTGTGCTAGCTAACAGTGGTGGTTGTTGTGAGTTGTGCTAGCTAACAGTGGTGGTTGTGTGAGTTGTGCTAGCTAACAGTGGTGGTTGTGTGAGTTGTGCTAGCTAACAGTGGTGGTTGTGTGAGTTGTACTAGCTAACAGTGGTGGTTGTTGTGAGTTGTACTAGCTAACAGTGGTGGTTGTTGTGAGTTGTGCTAGCTAACAGTGGTGGTTGTTGTGAGTTGTGCTAGCTAACAGTGGTGGTTGTGTGAGTTGTGCTAGCTAACAGTGGTGGTTGTGTGAGTTGTGCTAGCTAACAGTGGTGGTTGTGTGAGTTGTGCTAGCTAACAGTGGTGGTTGTGTGAGTTGTGCTAGCTAACAGTGGTGGTTGTGTGAGTTGTGCTAGCTAACAGTGGTGGTTGTGTGAGTTGTACTAACGGTGGTTGTGTGAGTTGTACTAACTAACAGTGGTGGTTGTGTGAGTTGTACTAACGGTGGTTGTGTGAGTTGTACTAACTAACAGTGGTGGTTGTGTGAGTTGTACTAACTAACAGTGATGGTTGTGTGAGTTGTACTAACTAACAGTGATGGTTGTGTGAGTTGTGCTAACTAACAGTGATGGTTGTGTGAGTTGTACTAACTAACAGTGATGGTTGTGTGAGTTGTACTAGCTAACAGTGGTGGTTGTTGTGAGTTGTACTAGCTAACAGTGGTGGTTGTTGTGAGTTGTGCTAGCTAACAGTGGTGGTTGTTGTGAGTTGTGCTAGCTAACAGTGGTGGTTGTTGTGAGTTGTGCTAGCTAACAGTGGTGGTTGTGTGAGTTGTGCTAGCTAACAGTGGTGGTTGTGTGAGTTGTGCTAGCTAACAGTGGTGGTTGTGTGAGTTTGTGCTAGCTAACAGTGGTGGTTGTGTGAGTTGTGCTAGCTAACAGTGGTGGTTGTGTGAGTTGTGCTAACTAACAGTGGTGGTTGTGTGAGTTGTGCTAGCTAACAGTGGTGGTTGTGTGAGTTGTGCTAGCTAACAGTGGTGGTTGTGTGAGTTGTACTAACGGTGGTTGTGTGAGTTGTACTAACTAACAGTGGTGGTTGTGTGAGTTGTACTAACGGTGGTTGTGTGAGTTGTACTAACTAACAGTGGTGGTTGTGTGAGTTGTACTAACTAACAGTGATGGTTGTGTGAGTTGTACTAACTAACAGTGATGGTTGTGTGAGTTGTGCTAACTAACAGTGATGGTTGTGTGAGTTGTACTAACTAACAGTGATGGTTGTGTGAGTTGTACTAGCTAACAGTGGTGGTTGTTGTGAGTTGTACTAGCTAACAGTGGTGGTTGTTGTGAGTTGTGCTAGCTAACAGTGGTGGTTGTTGTGAGTTGTGCTAGCTAACAGTGGTGGTTGTTGTGAGTTGTGCTAGCTAACAGTGGTGGTTGTGTGAGTTGTGCTAGCTAACAGTGGTGGTTGTGTGAGTTGTGCTAGCTAACAGTGGTGGTTGTGTGAGTTGTGCTAGCTAACAGTGGTGGTTGTGTGAGTTGTGCTAGCTAACAGTGGTGGTTGTGTGAGTTGTGCTAACTAACAGTGGTGGTTGTGTGAGTTGTGCTAGCTAACAGTGGTGGTTGTGTGAGTTGTGCTAGCTAACAGTGGTGGTTGTGTGAGTTGTGCTAGCTAACAGTGGTGGTTGTGTGAGTTGTGCTAACTAACAGTGGTGGTTGTGTGAGTTGTGCTAACTAACAGTGGTGGTTGTGTGAGTTGTGCTAACTAACAGTGGTGGTTGTGTGAGTTGTGCTAACTAACAGTGGTGGTTGTGTGAGTTGTGCTAACTAACAGTGGTGGTTGTGTGAGTTGTGCTAGCTGACAGTGTGGTGTTGTGTGAGTTGTGCTAGCTAACAGTGGTGGTTGTTGTGCTAGCTAACAGTGGTGGTTGTGTGAGTTGTGCTAGCTAACAGTGGTGGTTGTGTGAGTTGTACTAACTAACAGTGGTGCTTGAGTGAGTTGTGCTAACTAACAGTGGTGGTTGTGTGAGTTGTGCTAGCTGACAGTGGTGGTTGTGTGAGTTGTGCTAGCTAAGAGTGGTGGTTGTGTGAGTTGTGCTAGCTAACAGTGGTGGTTGTTGTGAGTTGTGCTAGCTAACAGTGGTGGTTGTTGTGAGTTGTGCTAGCTAACAGTGGTGGTTGTGTGAGTTGTGCTAGCTAACAGTGGTGGTTGTGTGAGTTGTGCTAGCTAACAATGGTGGTTGTGTGAGTTGTGCTAGCTAACAGAGGTGGTTGTGTGAGTTGTACTAGATAACAGTGGTGGTTGTTGTGAGTTGTACTAGCTAACAGTGGTGGTTGTGTGAGTTGTGCTAGCTAACAGTGATGGTTGTGTGAGTTGTACTAGATAACAGTGGTGGTTGTTGTGAGTTGTGCTAGCTAACAGTGGTGGTTGTTGTGAGTTGTGCTAGCTAACAGTGGTGGTTGTTGTGAGTTGTGCTAGCTAACAGTGGTGGTTGTGTGAGTTGTGCTAGCTGACAGTGGTGGTTGTGTGAGTTGTGCTAGCTGACAGTGGTGGTTGTGTGAGTTGTGCTAGCTAACAGTGGTGGTTGTTGTGCTAGCTAACAGTGGTGGTTGTGTGAGTTGTGCTAGCTAACAGTGGTGGTTGTGTGAGTTGTACTAACTAACAGTGGTGCTTGAGTGAGTTGTGCTAACTAACAGTGGTGGTTGTGTGAGTTGTGCTAGCTGACAGTGGTGGTTGTGTGAGTTGTGCTAGCTAAGAGTGGTGGTTGTGTGAGTTGTGCTAGCTAACAGTGGTGGTTGTTGTGAGTTGTGCTAGCTAACAGTGGTGGTTGTTGTGAGTTGTGCTAGCTAACAGTGGTGGTTGTGTGAGTTGTGCTAGCTAACAGTGGTGGTTGTGTGAGTTGTGCTAGCTAACAGTGGTGGTTGTGTGAGTTGTGCTAGCTAACAGTGGTGGTTGTGTGAGTTGTACTAGATAACAGTGGTGGTTGTTGTGAGTTGTACTAGCTAACAGTGGTGGTTGTTGTGAGTTGTGCTAGCTAACAGTGGTGGTTGTTGTGAGTTGTGCTAGCTAACAGTGGTGGTTGTTGTGAGTTGTGCTAGCTAACAGTGGTGGTTGTGTGAGTTGTGCTAGCTAACAGTGGTGGTTGTGTGAGTTGTGTTAGCTAACAGTGGTGGTTGTGTGAGTTGTGCTAGCTAACAGTGGTGGTTGTGTGAGTTGTGCTAGCTAACAGTTGTGGTTGTGTGAGTTGTGCTAGCTAACAGTGGTGGTTGTGTGAGTTGTACTAACGGTGGTTGTGTGAGTTGTACTAACTAACAGTGGTGGTTGTGTGAGTTGTACTAACGGTGGTTGTGTGAGTTGTACTAACTAACAGTGGTGGTTGTGTGAGTTGTACTAACTAACAGTGATGGTTGTGTGAGTTGTACTAACTAACAGTGATGGTTGTGTGAGTTGTGCTAACTAACAGTGATGGTTGTGTGAGTTGTACTAACTAACAGTGATGGTTGTGTGAGTTGTACTAGCTAACAGTGGTGGTTGTGTGAGTTGTACTAACTAACAGTGATGGTTGTGTGAGTTGTGCTAACTAACAGTGATGGTTGTGTGAGTTGTACTAACTAACAGTGATGGTTGTGTGAGTTGTACTAACTAACAGTGATGGTTGTGTGAGTTGTACTAACTAACAGTGATGGTTGTGTGAGTTGTGCTAACTAACAGTGGTGGTTGTGTGAGTTGTACTAACGGTGGTTGTGTGAGTTGTACTAACTAACAGTGATGGTTGTGTGAGTTGTACTAACTAACAGTGATGGTTGTGTGAGTTGTACTAACTAACATTGGTGGTTGTGTGAGTTGTACTAACTAACAGTGGTGGTTGTGTGAGTTGTGCTAGCTAATAGTGGTGGTTGTGTGAGTTGTACTAACTAACAGTGGTGGTTGTGTGAGTTGTGCTAACTAACAGTGGTGGTTGTGTGAGTTGTGCTAACTAACAGTAATGGTTGTGTGAGTTGTACTAACTAACAGTGATGGTTGTGTGAGTTGTGCTAGCTAACAGTGGTGGTTGTGTGTGTTGTACTAGCTAACAGTGGTGGTTGTGTGAGTTGTACTAACTAACAGTGGTGGTTGTGTGAGTTGTACTAACTAACAGTGATGGTTGTGTGAGTTGTACTAACTAACAGTGATTGTTGGGTGAGTTGTACTAGCTAATAGTGGTGGTTGTGTGAGTTGTACTAACTAACAGTGATGGTTCGGTGAGTTGTACTAGCTAACAGTGGTGGTTGTGTGAGTTGTGCTAACTAACAGTGGTGGTTGTGTGAGTTGTGCTAACTAACAGTGGTGGTTGTGTGAGTTGTACTAGCTAACAGTGGTGGTTGTGTGAGTTGTGCTAGCTAACAGTGGTGGTTGTGTGAGTTGTGCTAACTAACAGTGGTGGTTGTGTGAGTTGTGCTAACTAACAGTGGTGGTTGAGTGAGTTGTGCTAACTAACAGTGGTGGTTGTGTGAGTTGTGCTAACTAACAGTGGTAGTTGTGTGAGTTGTGCTAGCTAACAGTGGTGGTTGTGTGAGTTGTGCTAGCTATCAGTGGTGGTTGTGTGAGTTGTGCTAACTAACAGTGGTGGTTGTGTGAGTTGTACTAACTAACAGTGGTGGTTGTGTGAGTTGTGCTAGCTAACAGTGGTGGTTGTGTGAGTTGTGCTAACTAACAGTGGTGGTTGTGTGAGTTGTGCTAGCTAACAGTGGTGGTTGTGTGAGTTGTGCTAACTAACAGTGGTGGTTATGTGAGTTGTGCTAGCTAACAGTGGTGGTTGTGTGAGTTGTGCTAGCTAACAGTGGTGGTTGTGTGAGTTGTGCTAGCTAACAGTGGTGGTTGTGTGAGTTGTGCTAACTAACAGTGGTGGTTGTGTGAGTTGTACTAACTAACAGTGTTTGTTCCAGTTGGAGCCGGGGTTGCTGGATGAGACTCAGATCGCTACCATCCTCAGAGAGATTCTGAAGGGTCTGGAATACCTTCACTCAGAGAAGAAGATACACAGAGATATCAAAGGTACTAACTAACAGGGATACTAGTAGGGGCTAACCTAACGAACAGGGATACTAGTAGGGGCTGACCTAACTAACAGGGATACTAGTAGGGGCTGACCTAACTAACAGGGATACTAGTAGGGGCTGACCTAACTAACAGGGATACTAGTAGGGGCTGACCTAACTAACAGGGATACTAGTAGGGGCTAACCTAACTAACAGGGATACTAGTAGGGGCTGACCTAACTAACAGGGATACTAGTAGGGGCTAACCTAACTAACAGGATACTAGTCTAGGGCTAAACCTAACCTACACAGGGATACTAGTAGGGGCTGACCTAACTAACAGGGAGACTAGTAGGGCTGAACCTAACTAACAGGGATACTAGTAGGGCTAACCTAACTAACAGGGTCCTAGTAGGGGCTGACCTAACCTAACAGGGATATTGTAGGGGCTGACCTAACTAACAGGGGATACTAGTAGGGGGCTGACCTAACTACAGGGATACTAGTAGGGGCTGACCTAACTAACAGGGATACTAGTAGGGGCTGACCTAACTAACAGGGATACTAGTAGGGGCTAACCTAACTAACAGGGATACTAGTAGGGGCTAACCTAACTAACAGGGATACTAGTAGGGGCTAACCTAACTAACCAGGGATACTAGTAGGGGCTAACCTAACTAATAACAGGGATACTAGTAGGGGCTAACCTAACTAACAGGGATACTAGTAGGGGCTAACCTAACTAACAGGGGATACTAGTAGGGGCTGACCTAACTAACAGGGATACTATAGGGGGCTGACCTAACTAACAGGGATACTAGTAGGGGCTAACCTAACTAACAGGGATACTAGTAGGGGCTGGACCTAACTAACAGGGATACTAGTAAGGGGCTAACCTAACTAACAGGGATACTAGTAGGGGCTAAACTAACTAACAGGGATACTAGTAGGGGCTAAACATAACTAGTAAGGGGCTAACCTAACTAACAGGGATACTAGTAGGGGCTAACCTAACTAACAGGGATACTAGTAGGGGCTGACCTAACTAACAGGGATACTAGTAGGGGCTAAACTAACTAACAGGGATACTAGTAGGGGCTGATCTAACTAACAGGGATACTAGTAGGGGCTAACCTAACTAACAGGGATACTAGTAGGGGCTAACCTAACTAACAGGGATACTAGTAGGGGCTGACCTAACTAACAGGGATACTAGTAGGGGCTAACCTAACTAACAGGGATACTAGTAGGGGCTGACCTAACTAACAGGGATACTAGTAGGGGCTAACCTAACTAACAGGGATACTAGTAGGGGCTGACCTAACTAACAGGGATACTAGTAGGGGCTAACCTAACTAACAGGGATACTAGTAGGGGCTAACCTAACTAACAGGGATACTAGTAGGGGCTAACCTAACTAACAGGGATACTAGTAGGGGCTAACCTAACTAACAGGGATACTAGTAGGGGCTAACCTAACTAACAGGGATACCTAGTAGGGGGCTGACCGAACTAACAGGGATACTAGTAGGGGCTAACCTAACTAACAGGGATACTAGTAGGGGCTGACCTAACTAACAGGGATACTAGTAGGGGCTAACCTAACTAACAGGGATACTAGTAGGGCTAACCTAACTAACAGGGATACTAGTAGGGGCTAACCTAACTAACAGGGATACTAGTAGGGGCTAACCTAACTAACAGGGATACTAGTAGGGGCTGACCTAACTAACAGGGATACTAGTAGGGGCTGACCTAACTAACAGGGATACTAGTAGGGGCTGACCTAACTAACAGGGATCTAGTAGGGTGCTGACATAACTAAACAGGGATACTAGTAGGGCTGACCTAACTAACAGGGATACTAGTAGGGGCTAACCTAACTAACAGGGATAACTAGTAGGGGCTGACCTACTAACAGGGATACTAGTAGGGGCTAACCTAACTAACAGGGATACTAGTAGGGGCTAACTAACTAACAGGATACTAGTAGGGGGCTAACCCTAACGAACAGGGATACTAGTAGGGGGCTAAACCCTAACTAACAGGGATACTATAGGGGCCTGACCCTAACTAACAGGATACTAGTAGGGGCAACCTAACTAACAGGGATACTAGTAGGGGCTGACCTAACTACAGGGATACTAGTAGGGGCTAACCTAACTAACAGGGATACTAGTAGGGGCTGAACCTAACTAACAGGGATACTAGTAGGGGCTGACCTAACTAACAGGGATACTAGTAGGGGCTAACCTAACTAACAGGATACTAGTAGGGGCTTAACCAACTAAACAGGATACTAGTAGGGGCTAACCTAACTAACAGGGATACTAGTAGGGCTGACCTAACTAACAGGGATACTAGTAGGGGCTAACCTAACTAACAGGGATACGATAGGGGCTGACCTAACTAACAGGGATACTAGTCGGGGCTGACCTAACTAACAGGGATACTAGTAGGGGCTAACCCTAACTAACCGGGATACTAGTAGGGGGCTAACCTAACTAACAGGGATACGTAGTAGGGGCTGACCTAACTACAGGGATACTAGTAGGGGCTGACCTAACTAACAGGGATATAGTAGGGGCTAACCTAACTAACAGGGATACTAGTAGGGGCTGACCTAAATAACAGGGATACTGTAGGGGTGACCTAATAACAGAGGGTACTAGTAGGGGCCCGACCTAACTAAACAGGGATACTAGTAGGGGGCTGACCTAACTAACAGGGATACTAGTAGGGGCTGGGTCTAACTAACAGGGATACTGTAGGGCTTGACCCTAACAGGGATACTAGTAGGGGCTAACCCAACTAACAGGGATACTGTAGGGCTTAACCTAACTAACAGGGATACTAGTGGGGCAAACCCAAAATAAGGGATACTAGTAGGGGCTAACCTAACTAACAGGGATACTGTAGGGGGTAACCCAACAACGGGATAACTAGTAGGGGCTAAACTAACTAACAGGGATACTAGTAGGGGCTAAAACCCAACTAACAGGGATTTCTAGTAGGGGTAACCTAACTAACAGGGATACTAGTAGGGGCTAACTAACTAACAGAGGATACTAGTAGGGGCTAACCTAACTACAGGGATACTAGTAGGGGCTAACCTAACTAACAGGGTACTAGTAGGGGCTGACCCTAACTAACAAGGGATACTAGTAGGGGCTACCTAACTACAGGGATACTGGTAGGGTGCTGACCTAACTAACAGGGATACTAGTAGGGGCTGACCTAACTAACGGGATACTGTAGGGGCTACCTAACTAACAGGGATACTAGTAGGGGGCTAACCTAACCTAACAGGGATACTAGTAGGGGCTGACCTAACTAACAGGGATACTAGTAGGGGCTAACCTAACTAACGGGATACTAGTAGGGGCTAACCAACTAACAGGGATACTAGTAGGGGCTAACCTAACTAACAGGGATACTAGTAGGGGCTAACCAACTAACGGGATACTAGTAGGGGCTAACTAACTAACAGGATACTAGTAGGGGCTAAACCAACCTAACAACAGGGGATACTAGTAGGGGCTAACCTAACTAACAGGGATATAGTAGGGGCTGACCTAACTAACAGGGATACTAGTAGGGGCTGACCCAACTAACAGGGGTACTAGTAGGGGCCCGACCTAACTACAGGGATACTAGTAGGGGCTAACCCAACTAACAGGGATACTAGTAGGGGCTGACCTCTAAGGAAAATAATAACCGGGGGGGGATACTAGTAGGGGCGACCTAACTAACGGATACTAGTAGGGGGGACCTAACTAACAGGGATACTAGTAGGGGCTGACCTAACTAACAGGGATACTAGTAGGGGCGACCTAACTAACAGGATACTAGTAGGGCTGACCTAACTAAAAGGGATACAGTAGGGCTGATCTAACTAACAGGGATATAGTAGGGGCTGACCTAACAGGGATACTAGTAGGGGCTAAAACCCAACTAACAGGGATACTAGTAGGGGCTAACCTAACTAACAGGGATACTGTAGGGGCTAACCTAACTAACAGGGATTTCTAGTAGGGGCTAACCTAACTAACAGGGATTACTAGTAGGGGCTAACTAACTAACAGGATACTAGTAGGGGCCCAAACTAAAACAGGGATATAGTAGGGCTAACCTAACTAACAGGGATACTAGTAGGGGCTAACCTAACTAACAGGGATCTAGTAAAGGGGTGCCTACTAACAGGGATACTAGTAGGGGCTGACCTAATAACAGGGATACTAAGTAGGGGCTGACCTAATAACAGGGATATAGTAGGGGGCTGACCTAACTAACAGGGATACTAGTAGGGCTGACCCAACTAAAGGATACTAGTAGGGGCTGGGCCTAAATAACAGGGGTACTAGTAGGGGTGACCAAACTAACAGGGATATGTAGGGGCTGACCTAACTAACAGGATACTAGTAGGGGCTAACCTAACTAAAGGGATACTAGTAGGGGCTAACCTAACTAAAAAAAGGGATACTAGTAGGGGCTGACCTAACTAACAGGGATACTAGTAGGGGCTGACCTAACTAACAGGGATACTAGTAGGGGCTAACCTAACTAACAGGGATATAGTAGGGGCTAACCTAACTAAAGGGATACTAGTAGGGGGTAACCTAACTAACAAAGGGTACTAGTAGGGCTAACCTAACTAACAGGGATACTAGTAGGGGCTAAACTAACTAACAGGGATACTAGTAGGGGCTAACCTAACTAACAGGGATACTAGTAGGGGCAACCTAAATAACAGGGATATAGTAGGGGGTAACCAACTAACAGGGATACTAGTAGGGGGCTGACCTAACTAACAGGGATACTAGTAGGGGCGACCTACTAAAGGGATACTAGTAGGGGCTGACCTAACTAACAGGGATACTAGTTTGGGGCTGACCCACTAACGGATACTAGTGGGGAACCTAACTAACAGGGGTATGTGGGGAACCCTAACTAACAGGGATACTAGTAGGGCTAACCTAACTAACAGGGATACTAGTAGGGCTAACCTCAACTAAAAGGGATACTAGTAGGGCTAACCCTAACTAACAGGGATACTAGTAGGGCTGACCTAACTAACAGGGATACTAGTGGGGCTGACCTAACAAACAGGGATACTAGTAGGGGCTGACCTAACTAAAGGGATACTAGTAGGGGCTAACCCAACTAACAGGGATTACTAGTAGGGCTGACCTAACAACAGGGATACTAGTAGGGCTAACTAACTAACAGGGATATAGTAGGGGCTAACCCAACTAACAGGGTACTAGTAGGGGCTGACCTAACTAACAGGGATACTAGTAGGGGGTAAAACCCCAAAATAACAGGGATACTAGTAGGGGCTTGACCTAACAACAGGGATACTAGTAGGGGCTAACCTAACTAACAGGGATATAGTAGGGGCTGACCTAAAATAAAAGGGATACTATAAGGGCTGACCCAACTAACAGGGATATAGTAGGGGCAACCCTAACTAACAGGGATATAGTAGGGTAAACCCAACTAACAGGGATACTAGTAGGGGCTGACCTAACTAACAGGGATACTAGTAGGGGCTGACCTAACTAACAGGGTTAATGTAGAGGGGGAATACCTCCACTCAGAGAAGGTACAAGGAGACATCAACACTACTGACAGGGTTAATGTAGAGGGGGGAATACCTCCACTCAGAGAAGGTACAAGGAGACATCAACACTACTGACAGGGTTAATGTAGAGGGGGAAACCTCCACCAGAGAAGGTACAAGGAGACATCAACACTATGACAGGGTAATGTAGAGGGGGGAATACCCCCACTCAGAGAATGTACAAGGAGACATCAACACTACTGACAGGGTTAATGTAGGGGGAATACCCCCACTCAGAGAAAGGGACAAGGAGACATCAAACATACTGACAGGGTTAATGTAGAGTGGGAATTCCTCCACTCAGAGAAGGTAAAAGGAGACATCAACACTACTGACAGGGTTAATGTAGAGGGGGAATACCTCCACTCAGAGAAGGTACAAGGAGACATCAACACTACTGACAGGGTTAATGTAGAGGGGAATACCTCCACTCAGAGAAGGTACAAGGAGACATCAACACTACTGACAGGGTTAATGTAGAGGGGGGAATACCTCCACTCAGAGAAGGTACAAGGAGACATCAACACTACTGACAGGGTTAATGTAGAGGGGGAATACCTCCACTCAGAGAAGGTACAAGGAGACATCAACACTACTGACAGGGGTTGGGGGAATGTAGAGGGGGAATACCTCCACTCAGAGAAGGTACAAGGAGACATCAACACTACGAGGGATGTAGAGGGGAAAACCTCCACTCAGAAAAGGGACAAGGGACATTAAAATACTTGCCCCCACAGGGTTAGTAGAGGGAGAATACCTCCACTCAGAAGGTACACGGGAGGAATCAAAACTACTGACAGTGTTAATGTAAGGGGGGTACCTCCACTG
>LR778274.1:24230348-24249879 GCA_902810595.1 Coregonus sp. 'balchen'
GCAAGATGGTTGACCTTCGAATGTTCTCCATCTCCAGAGAACCAGAGCTCTGTCATGACCATCGGTTATTGGTCACCTCCCTGACCAGCCTCTCCCAATTTCAGTTTGGCGGCGGCCAGCTCTAGGAAGAGTCTCGGTGGTTCCAAACTTTTCCATTAAGAATGATGGAGGCCACTGTGTTCTTGGGGACCTCATGCTGCAGACATTTTTGGTACCCTGCCAGATCGTGCCTGACACAATCCTGTCTCGGGGCTCTACGGACAACTCCTTCGACCTCATGGCTTGGTTTTACTCTGACATGCACTGTCAACTGTGGGACCTTATATAAAAAGGTGTGTTCCTTCTAAATCATGTCCAATCAATTGAATTGACCAAGGATTGGCTCAATCAAAGTTGTAGAAAACATCTCAAGGATGATAAATGGAAACAGGTTGCACCTGAGCTCAATTTCGAGTCTCATATGCAACGGGTCCTGAAATAATTATGTAAATAATTATAGTTTCTGTTTCATTTGTAATGTATTAGCAACAATTTTTCTAAAAACCTGTTTTCGCTTTTGTCTTATGGGGTATTGTGAGGATTATTTTTGTATTTTTATTTTTTAATCCATTTTAGAATAAGGCTGCAACGTAACAAAATGTGGAAAAAAGTCAAGGGGGTCTGCATTACTTTCCGAATGCACTTGTTAGCAGTTGATGTTATTCTTCAATAACACAGACCCCAAAGCAAATCAGGGGAGAAAAATATATTTATTCAAAGAGAACAATCATTTTTATGCTGGAAAGTAGATTGTAGATGTTTATTCTTCCCTGTTCTCAGTGTTTTCTCCCTTGCCTATGGTTGACCAATTAGAATCCTTTGCAATAAACATTGGTCCAATGGCCAAAAATACCAAGTTATCCCATTCAGGCTCATGTATAGACCATTTGGACCATGCTAACTTGCCACATGTAAGCTATGAGTCCCGGACTGGAACCCCTACATAATACTAAACAGATGTTGAACTGAAAAAACAACGTTTCCATTGATCGTTTAATTCCTGTGTTGTATATTTATCTTGGAATACTCTTGCACACTGTATATGGCTACTGTATCATCATTCATTTTGTTTCCATGTCATCACACAGCATGCAAGCATTGAAATGCAATCAGCATTTTTGGTTTTAAAATAACAAACCACCCTTGAATAATTAGCATAAACAATAAATAAACAGTTCAATTTCGGAAGTTGCATTCAGCGATCACTGTAAACGTTTTTTAGTCTTTGCTGTAATAAAGGCTTAACAATAAAACGTTTACAAACAGACATCTCTGGTAACGCTTATCATTTATTTAGTATTTAGTGCGCTTCAACCTGTCAGACAAGCTCAGTGCATATGGTGGATTTGATTACCTGGATGTGCGTATATTCTTTTCAGCTTTTGTATTTGATTTGATTAAAACCCACCATTCACCCTCTGAATGGCACCACATACACAATCCATGTTTCAATTGTCTCAAGGCTTAAAAGTCCTTCATTATCTGTCTCCTCCACTTAATCGACACTGATCTGAAGTGGATTTAACACGTGGCATCAATGAGGGATCATAGCTGTCACCTGGTCAGTCTATGTCATGGAAAGAGTTCATAATGTTTTGTACACTCAGTGCATTACACACCAATTGACTTTTTTTAAATGCTTTTCACACAGGTGACATTGAGACATTCTCTACATCCAGAGAGCAACAGCCGGAAGATCGCCAGAGCTAAGAGGTCTCACCACTGCCCACATTGTGAGGAGATTTTCCCAATTCTATCAAAGCTAAAAATACACCTAAAAATACACACAGGAGAGAATCTGTATTCCTGCAACTGGACTGTGGGAAGAGCTTCACAACAATCACAGGCTCTGACAGTTCATCAGCAGAGTGCACACAGGAGAGAAGCCTTACTCCTGCTCTGATGTGGGACGAGTTTCTCTCGACTGGGCAACTTAAAAACACATGAACGTATACCACACAGGAGAGAAGCCTTACTTCTGCTCTGACTGTGGGGCAAGTTTATCTCCAACTGGGCACCTTAAAAAAACATGAACGTATACATACAGAGAAAAGCCTTACTCCTGCTCTGACTGTGTAAATGCTTCACAACTCCAACGAGCTAAAAGTTCACCAGAGAACACACACAGGAGAGAAGCCTTACTCCTGCTCTGAGTGTGGAAAGATTTTCTTCTCGTTAGGCCACTTAAAAAACACATGAACGTATACACACAGGAGAGAAGCCTTACTTTCTGCTCTGACTGTGGGCAAGTTTCTCTCAAATGGGCCACATTAAAACAACATGAACCTATACATACAGGAGAAAAGCTCTTACTCCTGCTCTGGACTGTGTAAAATGCTTCACAAGATCAACTGAGCTAAAAACTTATCAGAAGAACACACCACATGGAGAGATAGCCTTACTCGGCCTCTGCTGTGGAAAGAGTTTTCTCTCGATGAGCAATTTAAAAACCACAGAAACGTATACACACAGGAGAGAAGACTTACTTTATGCTCGTCCTGTGGGGCAAGTTTCTTTCTCAATGGGCACATTAAAACAACATGAACCTATACATACAGGAGAAAAGCCTTACTCCTGCTCTGACTGTGTAAAAATGCTCACAAGATCAATGAGTTAAAAGTTCATCAGAGAACACAAACAGGGAGGAGAAGCCTGATCCTGCTATGACTGTGGGAAAGAGTTTCTCTCGACTGGGCACCTTAAAAACAACATGAACTTATACATACAGGAGAAAAGCCTTACTCCGCTCTGACTGTGTAAAATGGTTCAAACATACCTGAGCTAAAAGGTCATTCAGAGAACAACACAGGAGAGAACCTTACTCCTGCTCGATTGTGGGCCAGTTTCTTTCGAATGGGGCAACTAAAAACACATGAACGTATACATACAGGAGAGAACACTACTCCTGCTCTGACTGTGGGGCAAAGTTTCTCTCAACGGGGCAGCCTTAAAAACACCATGAACGTATTACACAAGGAGAGAAGCCCTACCCTGCTCTGACTGTGGGCAAGTTTTCTCTCAATGGGCACCTTAAAAAGACATGAACGTACCATACAGGAGAAAAGCTTACTCTGCTCTGACTGGTAAAATGCTTCACAACATCAACTGAGCTAAAAGGTTCATCAGAGAACACACACAGGCGAGAACCCTCTTCTGCTCTAATATGGCAAGAGTTTCTCCGTTTGGGCAATGTAAAAAACACACCAATGGGTTACACACTGGAGAGATTATCACTGCATGACTGTGAGACGAGATTCTACCGATGGGCATTTAAAAACACACCAATGTATACATAAGAAGTTGTAGGGATTGGATCAAATGAAGAAAGCATAGAACACTATTGAATCCGATTGTTTCTCACTGTGAGAGAAATGTGAAGAGGAAAAGGGAGCGTTATAGAAGTTAGCATTCTTACTGATCAGTGTGACTTGTCAGTGTTGGTGTGCTTAGATAGCTTCTAATGTAAAGATATTGAGAGGACCTTGGAGTGCCCCTTAGGTTGAAATCCTCTTTGAGACGTCTCATAATGGAGTCTGATGGTTGGACTGGGGGTACTGCTTCCTGACTGCAGTTTTTCTGTGGAATGAGCTAGTAGACACAACATCCACTGAAGTGTACAAACATACATTTACATTACATTTAGTTCATTTGCAGACGCTCTTATCCACGAGCGCCTTTACAGAGCAATTAGGGTAAGTGGCCTTGCTCAAGGGAACAATTAACGTCATTTAGCAGACGCTTTAGCCAGAGCGATCACAAATTGTGCGTTTCACCCTATAGCCAGTGGGATAACCCTTACAATTGGGGGGGGGGGGTAGAAGGATTCTTTATCCATACAGGGATTCCTTAAAGAGGGGGGTTGCAAAGTCTCGGAAGGTGTGTGGTGACTCGCCGTCCTGGCTCGTGAGGAGGCGTGTTCCACAATTGGGTGCCAAGAGCAGCGAACGTTTTGAATGGGCTGAGCGGGAACTATTGCTTCCGACAGAGGAAGGGGAGCCAGCAGGCAGAGGTGGATGAGCGCATGCCCTCGTGGGTGTGGGATGAATAGAGGCCTGAAGGTACAGAGGTGCCGTTCCCCTAACTGTCCATAGGCAAGCACCATGGTCTTGTAGCGGATGCGAAGCTTCAACTGGAAGCCATGGAGTGTGCGGAGGAGGGGGGGTGAAGTGAGAGAACTTGGGAAGGTTCAACACCAGAAGGGCTGCGGCATTCGGATGAGTTGTAGGGTTTAATGGCACAGGCGGGAGGCCAGCAACAGCGAGTGGCAGTAGTCCAGACGGGAGAGACAAGGGCTGGATTAGGACCTGTGCCGCTTCTGTGTAAGGCGGGCGTACTCTCGACATGTGTAGAGCAGAACCTGCAGGAGCGGGTGCACCGCCTTGATGTTGGCGGAGAACGACAGGTGTGGTCAGGGTCACGCCTCGGGGCTATTCGCACTCTGGGAGGAGGACACAGCGGAGTTGTCAAAACCGTGATGGCGAGATCATGGAACGGGCAGTCATTACGGGAGAAGCGCCAGGCTCCGCTGCCAGGTTCAGCTTGAGGTGGTGATCCGTTCACATTTTTTTACTGAGATGTCTGACAGACATGCAGAGATGCGATTCGCCACCTGGTTATCAGAAGGGGGAAAGGAGAAGATTAGTTGAGTATCGTCAGCGTAGCAATGATAGGAGAGACATGTGAGGATATGACAGAGCCAAGGACTTGTGATAGGGAGAAAAAGGAGAGGGCCTAGAACTGAGCTTGGGGACACCAGTGGTGAAGGCACGTGTGCGGCGACCGCTTCTCGCCACGCACTTGGTAGGAGCGCCGGTCCAGGTAGACGCAATCCAGGAGTGAGACGCGACCGGAGATGCCCAGCTCGGAGAGGGTGGAGAGGAGGATCTGCTGGGTACAGATCAAAGCAGCAGGACAGGTCTAGAGGACAAGAGCAGAGGAGAGAGAGTTAGGTTAGCAGGAGGGGGGTGATTCAGGGGGGGGGATAATGTGGCAAGAGCTTCCTAGGTTAGTATGCAGATGCTTTGGCCATTTGCAGTGAGTGTTAGCCCGGTGTAGCATTCTAGACAGCCACTATCCAATTACAGTTTCTGATAGTGAAATGTAGAGAGGAGCGACGCGCTGCACACAGATGCCATTGTGGTCATTTGGTCTGTGTGAGTTTAGCCATTCCCTTACATTCTCCGCTTCTCTGGATGTGAGTCCGGAGTATTAACATACGGTGATGCTAGACAGTGTACCTTTCAGTAAAGCCACACGTCGAGCTTTGGCAGGGCGTGGGACCTGACGCGTGGCAGCCGCCCCCCGTAGGATAGGTGGCAGCACTAGAGAGTAAAAGGATTGCTAGCAAATTTTGGTTGATGTTGTATCTTTGATGCAGGCCGTGTTTGATGGAGGCAGAATATAGCGAGTCGTGTGGAGTGTGCACGACCGCGATTTTGAGGTAGTGAAGAGATGATAGGATGGAAGAGGCGAGTAGTAGGGGTACGAGCACGCAGAACTGCGGGTGCGGTTCCCACGCGCTTTTATCCCTTGTTTCTCCCTCTTCCATCGTCCAGGACGACCACCTGTGTCGTGCGGCCGATTGTGGTGAGTCCTGAGGTAGAGCGAGAGAAGAAAAGGCCCATCCTATACAATGTTACGTTCGCTGACGTGAAGCCCCCTAATAGGAAGGGGAGACTTTGCAGTGCCCGATTGAGTCAGACAGGAGCCAGCCATCTAGTGGATAGATTGAGGTCAAGTCGTGCATTGCTCGCCTTGTGAGTGCCCGGTGCGGGCCCCACCACCCGCGTGTAGTGCAGGCCGTGAGTTTTTCCCATATACACCCCCAGAGGTATGAGCTGGTAGTGGAAAGAAGGTTATGGCAGACGAGGACATATGAGTCAAAAGCAGGGACACTAGGGAGGTTGAACATCCCCAAAACTGGAGGGGTCGAGCCATCCTCAGGAAGGAACTTCTCATAGGTTCAGCTCATTGACGTGAATACTACTCCACCGGGAACACCTGCGAGGTCGACAGATGATCAATGATATAAGTTCTTAAAGGGCTATGACTGTCGTGACAGCAATGGAATTCAAATGAGGAGTAGACAGATGGGTTAGGAGCGACAATAACTCGAAGAATGTCCAGTGGGCGAGATGAGTTCGATTAACCTGTACACCACCTCTTGACCAGACTGCTCGCGGGGCCCCTCCATCGCGAGAACAACATGCTGTAAGACGAGGAGATGATGCACTACGCTCCACGGATCGTAGCCCTGTGTGTTTGTTTCAGTGTGTGACCCCCACATCACCTTTTCCCCAGTTATGGTCCTATGGAGTCGAGCTGGATTGGTAGTCATGTTCTGGACATAGGTTGGCCTGATGAAGTCAGCTGTTGGCTGCAGAACCGGCACAGCTCTCACCAGAGGCTTTTGATACTGCGACCTGGAATCTTCCTAGGCCGAGGAGTGCGTTGCGAGGGTGACCACGAAGGTTCTAGCAGAAGCGCACAGCGTTTTTCTTGCGCCCTCTTTTTTCGTTGTGTTGAGTCTCTGTGCGCGTGTTCGTTGTGCTAGGCATCTCTGTGCAGAGAGAGGTACCATCGTGCACAGGGATAGGCAGAGCTGCATAGGTGGCAGTGCTGTAGTATAAATGGCCTATCACAGAACTCCCGCTAGCGTGATGCCTGATCGTGAATACCAAAATACGAAGCTAATTGTGCCAAGCCCCGGGACCACTGGGTATCCGCACACACCCCTTTCTTGCGGGTGGCCTTCACATTCCCACCTCACCATTATATCTATTCGTCTACAAAGATTTTCCGTTCCCTGTTTCCCCCATGGTTTTCGTTCGATTATTTCTGTCCCAATTTGCCATAAGATAGAGATAGTGGGCAGGTGAGGCACACCCCCTCGTAACAAACACCCTTCCATCCCAGTCAATCTTCACCTTATTGCGAATTCCCCATGCCCACCCACGCTTGTGTTGAACCCCCCAGTTTGCTAGATCTGTTGTAAAGGAAATTAGTACCTGTAACCCCAACTATTCCAGCTAGATAACTAGGACCCAAGGAATAGCCATGCTAGCATCCAAAACACACAGTTTACAACACAGTAAGCACAACAAACTTGGTCACAACAAAACCACCAATAGTGTGTAACTAGCTACCTAGAGCTAGCATCCAGTAGTAACACACAGTTTAGCACAAACACTGGTCTACAACAAAACCCCAATAGTGTGATAACACACTAAACAGATCATTCGTGTCTGTGTCAGTTCCTTTCATGACGCAGCAATGATCAACGTTGGCTAGCTTCGGACAAGGATATTGTAATAGCTACTACCGTACAGTTAGCTGGTCGTTGTTGGGTAGTAGCAATGGCCACTTGTGTGACTTTGTTGAAGAGAACGGGCTAGCTAGCTCGCTTCGTGCACACCCGGCAACAAGGGCTACTTGTGTTGACTCTGAATCTGTTCGAAAAAAAACGGCTGTAACGATAGCTCTGCTCAGCGGCCGGGGAAGACACTGCCAAAGACACAGTAACTACCCACAACAACCCACGATACTAGCTTATTGACGGCCGTAGCTAAATAGGCAAGCTAGAATCATTAACACACAATTAGCCCCAATACTTGGTTAGAAACAAACGCCAAGGTGTGTGTTAGCACACTAAACAGAATAATTCATGTCCGTGTCTTAGTCCTTTCATAACGCAGCAAAAATTAAACGTTGGCTAGGCACACGATAAATTGGAAAAACAAGCTAATCGTTTACCAGTAGCTACCAGATCGCTAGCTACCTGTGCCGCCGCTACTAACCTACAATTACCTACGGAAACCTACAATAACAACAATTACTAACCTATAATAAATTACAATACCAACTAAAAAAAATCTAAACTTAACAACCTACGATCTAATACATGGTTAAGCTGTAATCCACACCATAGGAGAAGCTCTCACCGTTGCTAATCGTTGCTAATCGTTACCATGTAGCTACCCGCTAGCTAGCTAGCCTCGTGCTTCGATATAAACTACAATTACCGAAGGAAACCTTACAATAAACAACAATACTAACTATGATAAATACAATAACCTAACTACAACTTTAAACTACCACACCTACGATCTAATACATGGTTAAGGCTTTACTCAACACCATATGAGAAGATCTCCACCGTTTGCTAATCGTTGCTAATCGTTACCGAGTTACCACGCTAGCTAGCTACGCCTCGTGCTTCGATACGAACTACAATTACTACGGGAAACCTCACAACAACAATAAAACTGAACCTATAATAAATACAATACCATAACTACAACTAACTACTACCACCTAACGATCTCTAAATACATGGTTAAGCTTTACTCAACACCATATGAGAAGCTCTAAACCGTTGCTAATCGTTGCTAATCGCTTACAGTAGTTACCTCGCTAGCTAGCTAGCCTCGTGCTTCGATACTAACCTCATTACCTGACGGAAACCTTACAATAACAACAATATAACCTATAATAAATACAATACCCTAAGATCAACTAACTACCAAACCTAAGATTAGAATACATGGTTACGCTTTACTCAAACACCTATGAGAAGCTTACCTCCTGCTTACCTCCAGCTGAGACAAACAAACCTCTCCCGACTGACTCTGATGCTCCCACCACAACATTAAGGAAACCTGTCTTTCCATGACATAGACTGACCAGGTGAAAACCCAGCTGAAAGCTATGACCTATATGATGTAGTTGTGGTGTATTTCTTATGGTCCCCATTAGATTTAGCAGCAAACAAGAAACTGCAGTTGCAATGGGCTAAGGAATGAAACACTGGACACTGGAGAATTTGTGAAAAACATTGCCTGGTCTGATGACTCCCGGTTCCTGCTGTTTCATTGTTGATGGGAGGACTAAGATGAGAAAACCATGAGTACATGCATCATGCTGTTGTGTCAGCAGTGCAGGATCGTGGTGGTGGGGTGTGGTTTTCATGGCACACAGGGCCCTTGATAAATAAAAGTGGAGCAACGTTTCGAATGCCACAGGATATCTAAAAATCATTGCCAATCGGTGCATCCATTAAGGCAGTATGTGGTCTTGGCAATGGTGTATCCATATGCAAATATATTTTTTTTCAGCAGGATATGCCCCATGCAAACAAAGGCTTGTCCCGGAGTTGTTCAAGAACATGACGTGAATTCGGGCTTACTTGCAGTGGGATGCAAAGTCACCAGATATCAATCCAAAATTGTGCATTCTGTGGGAGGAGAGGAACGCGCATTCGGAGTAGAGATCCACTCCAGCAAAACCCTTGACACAACGTGGGAAGCATTGCAGTCAACATGGACCATGCATCCCTGTGGAACGCTCTCTACACCTTGGACAGTCCATGCTGATTGAATTTGAAGGCTTTCTGAGGACCAAAGGGGGGTGCAACTAATATTAAGGAAGGTGTTCCTAATGTTTGACACTCAGGTCATATCAGACCAAAGATATGTTGATGATCGGTTTTCAGCATTCGTTTGGGTGGAATGATTATCTTACTAAACTTTGTTTAATGAATAAACAGGCTATGAAATCGATACTTGGGTTTTTAAATATTTTAAAACTAGATTTTATTATTTTACCCATTGATATGAATGTTTCTGAGTTTAAACTGTATTGAAGTAGTTAATGATCTGGCGGCAGGTAGCCTAGCCAATTAAGAGTGCTGGGGACACAGTAAATGGAAAGGTCGCGTGGTGTGATCCTGAGACCGACTAGGTGGTTGAATAAATATGTCGTGTGCCATTGATCCCCCCCCCCCCCCCCCCCCCCCCCCCCCCCCAAGGCAATTAACCCTAATTGGTTCCTGATAAGTCGCTCTGATAAGAGCATGCTAAATGACAAAAAGTAATGGAAAAAATGTTGTAAATTATTATGCGGGGCCAACTCGTCTTCTTCTTGGTTATAATTAAATGAAACAAAACTGGTTTTAAGTGTAAATAGTGCTATACAAGTGGGGAAGAACAAGTATTTGATACACTGCCGATTTTTCGAGGTTTTACACTTGACAAGAAGTAGAGGTCTGTTAATTTTTATCATAGGTAAACTTCAACTGTGAGAGACGGAATCTAAAACAAAAAATCCAGAAAATCACATGGTATGGATTTTAGTAATTAATTTGCATTTTATTGCATGACATAAGTATTTGAATACATCATTAAAAAGCAGAACTCATATTGGAAAAAAACCTTGGTTTGCACATTAAGAGATCATTACGTTTTTCATGTAGGTCTTGACCAGGTTTTGCAACACTGCAGCAGGGATTTTGGCCCACTCCCCATACAGACTTCTCCAGATCTTAAGGTTTCGGGGCTGTCGCTGGGCAATCGGACTTTCAGCTCCCTCCAAGATTTTTATTGGGTTCAGGTCTGGAGACTGGCTAGGCACTCCAGGACCGGGAGATGCTTCCTACGGAGCCACTCCGTAGTTTCCCCGGCGGCTGTGTGTGGGGTCGTTTGTCCTGATGGAAGAACCAGCCACGACCAATCTTCAATGCCTTACTGCAGGGAAGGAGGTTGTGGCCACGACTCTCGCGATACAGGCCCATCCATCCTCCCTAAATACGGTGAGTCGTCCGGTCCCCTTGGCAGAAAAGAATCCCAAAGATGATGTTTCCACTCCAGCTTCACGGTTGGGATGGTGTTTTTGGGTTGTTGTACTATCCTTCTTCTTCATCCAAAACACGGTGAGGGAGTTAGTTTTAGACCAAAAAGCTCGATTTTGTCTAGTCAGACCAAGTACTCCCATTTCTATCGGCACATCCAGATGGTCATTTGGCCAAACTTCAGACGGGCCTGCTGGACATGCGCGGCTTGAGCAGGGGGACCTTGCGTGAAGCTGCAGATTTGAAATCCATGACGATAGGCTCAGTAGTGTGTACTAATGGTTTTCTTGAGACTGTGTCCCAGCCTCTCAGGTCATTGACCAGGCCGCCATGTAGTCTGGGGTGATCTTTCACCTCCTCATGATCATTGATTGCCCCACGAGGTGGTGAGATCTTGATGGAGACCAGGACCGAGGAGTGTGATTTTCAACTGGGCATTTAAAAAGAATGAACGTATACCAGGAGAAAAGCCTTACCCCTGCTCTGACTGGTAAATGCTTCACAACATCAACTGAGCTAAAAGTTCATCAGAGACACACACAGGAGAGAACCCTTCCTTCTGCTCTTAATATGGCAAGAGTTTCTCCCGTTTGGGCAATGTAAAAACACACCAATGGTTACACACTGGAGAGACTTATCACTGCACTGACTGTGAGACGAGATTCTACAGATTGGGCAATTTAAAAACACACCAATGTATACATAAGAAGTGGTAGTGGATTGGATCAAATGAAGAAAGCATAGAACACTATTGTAATCCTATTGTTTCTCACTGTGAGAGAACTGTGCAGAGGAAAGGGAGCGTTATAGAATGTTAGCATCTCTTTACTGATCAGTGTGCACCTTGTCAGTTTTGGTGTGCTTAGATAGCTTCTACTGTAAAGATATTGAGATGACCTTGGATTTGCCCTTAGGGTTGAATATCCTCTTTGAGACGTCTCATAATGGAGTCTGATGGTTGACTGGGTGGTACTGCTTCCCTCTGCAGTTTTCTGTGGGAATGAGCTAGTAGACACAACATACACTGAGTGTACAAACATTTACATTTTACATTACATTTTAGTCATTTAGCAGACGCTCTTATCCAGAGCGACTTACAGGAGCAATTAGGGTTAAGTGCCTTGCTCAAGGGCACATTAACGTCATTTAGCAGACGCTCTTAGCCAGAGCGACTCACAAATTGGTGCGTTCACCCTATAGCCAGTGGGATAACCACTTTACAATTGGGGGGGGGGGGGGGGTAGAAGGATTCCTTTATCCTATCCCAGGTATTCCTTAAAGAGGTGGGGTTTCAAATGTCTCCGGAAGGTGGTGAGTGACTCCGCTGTCCTGGCGTCGTGAGGGAGCTTGTTCCACCATTGGGGTGCCAGAGCAGCGAACAGTTTTGACTGGGCTGAGCGGGAACTATGCTTCCGCAGAGGAAGGGGAGCCAGCAGGCCAGAGGTGGATGAGCGCAATGCCCTCGTTTGGGTGTAGGGACTGATCAGAGCCTGAAGGTACAGAGGTGCCGTTCCCCTCACTGCTCCATAGGCAAGCACCATGGTCTTGTAGCGGATGCGAGCTTCAACTGGAAGCCAGTGGAGTGTGCGGAGGAGGGGGGGTGACGTGAGAGAACTTGGGAAGGTTGAACACCAGACGGGCTGCGGCATTCTGGATGAGTTGTAGGGGTTTAATGGCACAGGCAGGGAGGCCAGCCAACAGCGAGTTGCAGTAGTCCAGACGGGAGATGACAAGTGCCTGGATTAGGACCTGTGCCGCTTCCTGTGTAAGGCAGGGTCGTACTCTCCGAATGTTGTAGAGCATGAACCTGCAGGAGCGGGTCACCGCCTTGATGTTGGCGGAGAACGACAGGGTGTTGTCCAGGGTCACGCCTAGGCTCTTCGCACTCTGGGAGGAGGACACAGCGGAGTTGTCAACCGTGATGGCGAGATCATGGAACGGGCAGTCCTTCCCCGGGAGGAAGAGCAGCTCCGTCTTGCCAGGGTTCAGCTTGAGGTGGTGATCCGTCATCCATACTGATATGTCTGCCAGACATGCAGAGATGCGATTCGCCACCTGGTTATCAGAAGGGGGAAAGGAGAAGATTAGTTGTGTATCGTCAGCGTAGCAATGATAGGAGAGACCATGTGAGGATATGACAGAGCCAAGTGACTTGGTGTATAGGGAGAAAAGGAGAGGGCCTAGAACTGAGCCTTGGGGGACACCAGTGGTGAGAGCACGTGGTGCGGAGACAGCTTCTCGCCACGCCACTTGGTAGGAGCGACCGGTCAGGTAGGACGCAATCCAGGAGTGAGCCGCGCCGGAGATGCCCAGCTCGGAGAGGGTGGAGAGGAGGATCTGATGGTTCACAGTATCAAAGGCAGCAGACAGGTCTAGAAGGACAAGAGCAGAGGAGAGAGAGTTAGGTTTAGCAGGGGGGGGGATTCAGGGGGGGGGGAAATGTGGCAAAGAGCTTCCTAGGGTTAGAGGCAGATGCTTGGAATTTAGAGTGGTAGAAGGTGGCCTTAGCAGCAGAAACAGATGAAGAAAATGTAGAGAGGAGGGAGTGAAAAGATGCCAGGTCGGTAGGGAGTTTAGTTTTCTTCCATTTCCGCTCCGCTGCCCGGAGCTCTGTTCTGTGAGCTCGCAGTGAGTCATCAAGCCACGGAGCTGGAGGGGAGGACCGAGCCGGCCGGGAGGATAGGGGACACAGAGAGTCAAAGGATGCAGAAAGGGAGGAGAGGAGGGTTGAGGAGGCAGAATCAGGAGATTGGAGGGAGAAGGATTGAGCAGAGGGAAGAGATGATAGGATGGAAGAGGAGAGAGTAGTGGGAGAGAGAGAGCGAAGGTTGCGGCGGCGCATTACCATCTGTGTAGGGGCAGAGTGAGTAGTGTGGGAGGAGAGCGAGAGAGAAAAGGAAACAAAGTAGTGGTCGGAGACATGGAGGGGAGTTGCAGTGAGATTAGTAGAGGAGCAGCATCTAGTGAAGATGAGGTCAAGCGTATTGCCTGCCTTGTGAGTAGGGGGGGACGGTGAGAGGGTGAGGTCAAAAGAGGAGAGGAGTGGAAAGAAGGAGGCAGAGAGAAATGAGTCAAACGTGGACATAGGGAGGTTGAAATCCCCCAAAACTGTGAGGGGTGAGCCATCCTCAGGAAAGGAACTTATCAAGGCGTCAAGCTCATTGATGAACTCTCCAAGGGAACCTGGAGGGCGATAGATGACAAGGATATTAAGCTTAAATGGGCTAGTGACTGTGACAGCATGGAATTCAAATGAGGAGATAGACAGATGGGTTAGGGGAAAAATTGAGAATGTCCACTTGGGAGAGATGAGGATTCCTGTACCACCACCCCTCTGACCAGATGCTCTCGGGGTATGCGAGAACACATGGTCAGACGAGGAGAGAGCAGTAGGAGTAGCCGTGTTTTCAGTGGTGATCCATGTTTCCGTCAGCGCCAGGAAGTCGAGGGACTGGAGGTTGGCATAGGCTGGGATGAAGTCAGCTTTGTTGGCAGCAGAACGGCAGTTCCAGAGGCTGCCTGCGACCTGGAACTCCAGGTGAGGGGTGCGTGCAGGGACCACCAGGTTAGAGAGGCAGCAGCTGCGCGGTGTGGTGCGTTGTTTGTGTAGCCTGTGCAGAGAGGAGAGAACAGGGATAGGCAGAGGCATAGTTGGCAGGCTGTAGCAAATGGCTACAAAAATGCAGAGGAGATCGGAATGAAATGAGCTAAGCATCTGGGAGAGGAGAGAGGGGGGCCTCCCTCACCAAAAACTTCTACCTCAGAAACTAAAATTGTTTCACTGAACCACCCGAACAAAAACTCTCCCAACTTCCACCTTTAGAAATCAGAATTGTTGTGAACCACAGTTGTTCAATGTTTAAAGGAATAGACTCAACCCACTTTATTCAGCTAGCTAACTATGACACCATAGCTGACTAGCATGCTAGCATCCAATAACACACAGTTTAACACACAGTTAAGCACCAACACTTGGTCACAACAAACCACCAATAGTGTGTTAACTAGCTAACTAGCATGCTAGCATCCAGTAACACACAGTTTAGCACAAACACTTGGTCACAACAAACCACCAATAGTGTGATAACACACTAAACAGATCATTCGTGTCTGTGTCAAGTTCCTTTCATGACGCAGCAATGATTCAACGTTGGCTAGCTAGGACAAGTATATTGTAATTAGCTACTACCGTACAGTTAGCTGGTCGTGTTGGGTAGCTAGCAATGGCCACTGTGTTGACTTTGTTTGAAGAACGGCTAGCTAGCTAGCTTCGTGCTACACCCGGCACACAATGGCTACTGTGTTGACTCTGACTCTGTTCGAAAAAAACGGCTAGTTAGCTCGCTTCCTGCTACAGCCGGCACGGCGGAAGACACTGCCAAGACACAGTAACTACCCACAACAACCCACGATACCTAGCTATGACGCCGTAGCTAACTAGCAAGCTAGCATCCATTAACACACAATTTAGCACCAATACTTGGTTAAAACAAACTGCCAAGAGTGTGTTAGCACACTAAACAGATAATTCATGTCCGTGTCTAGTTCCTTTCATAACGCAGCAAAAATTAAACGTTGGCTAGCAGCACATTAACATTGGAAACAGCTAATCGTTACCAGTAGCTACCCGCTAGCTAGCTAGCCTCGTGCTTCGATACTAACCTACAATTACCTACGGAAACCTACAATAACAACAATACTAACCTATAATAAATACAATACCTAACTACAACTAACTACCAACCTACGATCTAATACATGGTTAAGCTTTACTCAACACCATATGAGAAGCTCTCCACCGTTGCTAATCGTTGCTAATCGTTACCAGTAGCTACCCGCTAGCTAGCTAGCCTCGTGCTTCGATACTAACCTACAATTACCTACGGAAACCTACAATAACAACAATACTAACCTATGATAAATACAATACCTAACTACAACTAACTACCAACCTACGATCTAATACATGGTTAAGCTTTACTCAACACCATATGAGAAGCTCTCCACCGTTGCTAATCGTTGCTAATCGTTACCAGTAGTTACCCGCTAGCTAGCTAGCCTCGTGCTTCGATACTAACCTACAATTACCTACGGAAACCTACAATAACAACAATACTAACCTATAATAAATACAATACCTAACTACAACTAACTACCAACCTACGATCTAATACATGGTTAAGCTTTACTCAACACCATATGAGAAGCTCTCCACCGTTGCTAATCGTTGCTAATCGTTACCAGTAGTTACCCGCTAGCTAGCTAGCCTCGTGCTTCGATACTAACCTACAATTACCTACGGAAACCTACAATAACAACAATACTAACCTATAATAAATACAATACCTAACTACAACTAACTACCAACCTACGATCTAATACATGGTTAAGCTTTACTCAACACCATATGAGAAGCTTACCTCCTGCTTACCTCCAGCTAGAGAAAAACACAACCTCTCCCGACTGCTGCTGCTCCCACCACAACATTAAGGACACCTGCTCTTTCCATGACATAGACTGACCAGGTGAACCCAGCTGAAAGCTATGATCCTTACTGATGTAGTTGTGGTGTATTTATTATGGATCCCCATTAGCTTTCAGCAGAAAACAAGAAACTGCAGTTGCAATGGGCTAAGGAATGAAAACACTGGACACTGGAGAATTTGAAAAACATTGCCTGGTCTGATGAATCCCGGTTCCTGCTGTTTCATGCTGATGGGAGGACTAAGGTATGGAGAAAACCATGAGTACATGCATCCATGCTGTGTGTCAGCATTGCAGGATCGTGGTGTGGGGTGTGTTTTCATGGCACACATTGGGCCCCTTGATAAAAGTGGAGCAACGTTTGAATGCCACAGGATATCTAAACATCATTGCCAATCCGGTGCATCCCTTAATGGCAGTATGTGTTCTTGGCAATGGTGTATCCATCTGCAAAATATATTTTTTTCAGCAGGATTATGCCCCATGCAACAAGCCTTGTCCAGGATTTGTTCCAAGAACATGACAGTGAATTCAGCTTACTGCAGTGGCCTGCCAAGTCACCAGATCTCAATCCAATTGTGCATCTGTGGGAGGAGATGGAACGAGCTATTCGGAGTAGAGATCCACTCCCAGCCAACCTGACACAACTGTGGGAAGCATTGCAGTCAACATGGACCAGCATCCCTGTGGAACGCTCTCTACACCTTGGACAGTCCATGCCCTGATGAATTGAGGCTATTCTGAGGACAAAGGGGGGTGCAACTCAATATTAGGAAGGTGTTCCTAATGTTTTTTACACTCAGTGTATATCAGACAAAGATGTTGTGATGATCGGTTTTCAGCATTAGTTTGGGTGGATGATTTTATATTACTAAACTTTTGTTTAATGATAAACAGGCTATGAATCGACTACTTGTGTTTTTTAAATCTTTTAAAACTAGATTTATTATTTTATCCATTGATTATGAATGTATTTGGTTAACTGTATTGAAGTTAATTGATCTGGCGGCAGGTAGCCTAGCCATTAAGAGTGTTGGACCAGTAACTGAAAGGTCGCTGGTTTGAATCCTGAGCCGACTAGGTGAAAAATATGTCGTTGTGCCCTTGATCAAGGCAATTAACCCTAATTGGTCCTGTAAGTCGCTCTGGATAAGAGCATCTGCTAAATGACAAAAATGTAATGAAAAATAATGTTTGTACATTAATTTATGCTGGGCAACCTCTTCTTCTCTTGTGTATAATTAAATGAAACAAACTGTTTTAAGTGAAATAGTGTCTATACAGTGGGGAGAACAAGTATTTGATACACTGCCGATTTTGCAGGTTTTCCTACTTACAAAGAATGTAGAGGTCTGTAATTTTTATCATAGGTACACTTCAACTGTGAGAGACGGAATCTAAAACAAAAATCCAGAAAATCACATTGTATGATTTTTAAGTAATTAATTTGCATTTTATTGCATGACATAAGTATTTGATACATCATAAAAGCAGAACTTCATATTTGGTAAAAAAACCTTTGTTTGCAATTACAGAGATCATACGTTTCCTGTAGGTCTTGACCAGGTTTGCACACACTGCAGCAGGGATTTTGGCCCACTCCTCCATACAGACCTTCTCCAGATCCTTCAGGTTTCGGGGCTGTCGCTGGGCAATACGGACTTTCAGCTCCCTCCAAAGATTTTCTATTGGGTTCAGGTCTGGAGACTGGCTAGGCCACTCCAGGACCTTGAGATGCTTCCTACGGAGCCACTCCGTAGTTTCCCCGGCTGTGTGTTTCGGGTCGTTGTCATGCTGGAAGACCCAGCCACGACCAATCTTCAATGCTCTTACTGAGGGAAGGAGGTTGTTGGCCAAGATCTCGCGATACATGGCCCCATCCATCCTCCCCTCAATACGGTGCAGTCGTCCTGTCCCCTTTGCAGAAAAGCATCCCCAAAGAATGATGTTTCCACCTCCATGCTTCACGGTTGGGATGGTGTTCTTGGGGTTGTACTCATCCTTCTTCTTCCTCCAAACACGGTGAGTGGAGTTTAGACCAAAAAGCTCTATTTTTGTCTCGTCAGACCACATTACGTCCCATTTCTCCTCTGGATCATCCAGATGGTCATTTGCAAACTTCAGACGGGCCTGGACATGCGCTGGCTTGAGCAGGGGGACCTTGCGTGAGCTGCAGGATTTGAATCCATGACGGCGTAGTGTGTTACTAATGGTTTTCTTTGAGACTGTGGTCCCAGCTCTCTTCAGGTCATTGACCAGGTCCTGCCATGTAGTTCTGGGCTGATCTCTCACCTTCCTCATGATCATTGATGCCCCACGAGGTGAGATCTTGCATGGAGCCCCAGACCGAGGGTGATTGACCGTCATCTTGAACTTCTTCCATTTTCTAATAATTGCGCCAACAGTTGTTGCCTTCTCACCAAGCTGCTTGCCTATTGTCCTGTAGCCCATCCCAGCCTTGTGCAGGTCTACAATTTTATCCCTGATGTCCTTACACAGCTCTCTGGTCTTGGCCATTGTGGAGAGGTTGGAGTCTGTTTGATTGAGTGTGTGGACAGGTGTCTTTTATACAGGTAACGAGTTCAAACAGGTGCAGTTAATACAGGTAATGAGTGGAGAACAGGAGGGCTTCTTAAAGAAAAACGAACAGGTCTGTGAGAGCCGGAATTCTTACTGGTTGGTAGGTGATCAAATACTTATGTCATGCAATAAAATGCAAATTCATTACTTTAAAATCATTCAATGTGATTTTCTGTATTTTTGTTATAGATTCCGTCTCTCACAGTTGTAGTGTACCTATGATAAAAATTACAGACCTCTACATGCTTTGTAAGTAGGAAAACCTGCAAAATCGGCAGTGTATCAAATACTTGTTCTCCCCACTGTATATAAAACTAATTTGATCCCATTCACATTCTCCCAAACAAATGGCCTATACTGTATATACAAGACACAACATTACCTCTTTGTTTACCCTGGTCAGAGGGACAGGGCCATAGTAGGCTAGACTATGTACAGTGCCTTGTAAAAGTATTCATACCCCTTGGTGTTTTTCCTATTTTGTTGCATTACAACCTGTAATTTAAATTGATTTTTATTTGGATTTCATGTAATGGACATACACAAAATAGTCCAAATTGGTGAAGTGAAATGAAAAAAATATACTTGTTAAAAATAAAAAAAATAAAACATAACGGAAAAGTGGTGCGTGCATATGTATTCACCCCCTTTGCTATGAAACCCCTAAATAAGATCTGGTGCAACCAATTACCTTCAGAAGTCACATAATTAGTTAGATTGTACACAGGTGGACTTTATTTAAGTGTCACGTGATCTGTCACATGATCTCTGTATATATATATACCTGTTCTGAAAGGCCCCAGA
>LR778274.1:24249979-24314539 GCA_902810595.1 Coregonus sp. 'balchen'
GAAGAAGGTGATTGAAAAAACACGCCGTCTATATCGTCTCAGTTCGTTTCCTGGTGAGGATAAAAGGTGTATAGCTTGCATCCCAAATGGGCATCCTATTGCCTTTATAGTGCACTACTTTTGACCAGGACCCATGGAGGCTCTGGTCAAAAGTAGTGCATTATATAGGGAACAGGGTGCCATTCTGGGATAGACCCCATAGTAACAAGGTCAATTCAATTTCTAATATCCCATAATATGTTTATCATAAATGAGGAAGGATTGTACAGTGGGGGAAAAAAGTATTTAGTCAGCCACCAATTGTGCAAGTTCTCCCACTTAAAAAGATGAGAGAGGCCTGTAATTTTCATCATAGGTACACGTCAACTATGACAGACAAATTGAGATTTTTTTTCTCCAGAAAATCACATTGTAGGATTTTTTATGAATTTATTTGCAAATTATGGTGGAAAATAAGTATTTGGTCACCTACAAACAAGCAAGATTTCTGGCTCTCACAGACCTGTAACTTCTTCTTTAAGAGGCTCCTCTGTCCTCCACTCGGTACCTGTATTGATGGCACCTGTTTGAACTTGTTATCAGTATAAAAGACACCTGTCCACAACCTCAAACAGTCACACTCCAAACTCCACTATGGCCAAGACCAAAGAGCTGTCAAAGGACACCAGAAACAAAATTGTAGACCTGCACCAGGCTGGGAAGACTGAATCTGCAATAGGTAAGCAGCTTGGTTTGAAGAAATCAACTGTGGGAGCAATTATTAGGAAATGGAAGACATACAAGACCACTGATAATCTCCCTCGATCTGGGGCTCCACGCAAGATCTCACCCCGTGGGGTCAAAATGATCACAAGAACGGTGAGCAAAAATCCCAGAACCACACAGGGGGACCTAGTAAATGACCTGCAGAGAGCTGGGACCAAAGTAACAAAGCCTACCATCAGTAACACACTACGCCTCCAGGGACTCAAATCCTGCAGTGCCAGACGTGTCCCCCTGCTTAAGCCAGTACATGTCCAGGCCCGTCTGAAGTTTGCTAGAGTGCATTTGGATGATCCAGAAGAGGATTGGGAGAATGTCATATGGTCAGATGAAACCAAAATAGAACTTTTTGGTAAAAACTCAACTCGTCGTGTTTGGAGGACAAAGAATGCTGAGTTGCATCCAAAGAACACCATACCTACTGTGAAGCATGGGGGTGGAAACATCATGCTTTGGGGCTGTTTTTCTGCAAAGGGACCAGGACGACTGATCCGTGTAAAGGAAAGAATGAATGGGGCCATGTATCGTGAGATTTTGAGTGAAAACCTCCTTCCATCAGCAAGGGCATTGAAGATGAAACGTGGCTGGGTCTTTCAGCATGACAATGATCCCAAACACACCGCCCGGGCAACGAAGGAGTGGCTTCGTAAGAAGCATTTCAAGGTCCTGGAGTGGCCTAGCCAGTCTCCAGATCTCAACCCCATAGAAAATCTTTGGAGGGAGTTGAAAGTCTGTGTTGCCCAGCGACAGCTCCAAAACATCACTGCTCTAGAGGAGATCTGCATGGAGGAATGGGCCAAAATACCAGCAACAGTGTGTGAAAACCTTGTGTCATTGCCAACAAAGGGTATATAACAAAGTATTGAGAAACTTTTGTTATTGATCAAATACTTATTTTCCACCATAATTTGCAAATAAATTCATAAAAAATCCTACAATGTGATTTTCTGGATTTTTTTCTTCTCATTTTGTCTGTCATAGTTGACGTGTACCTATGATGAAAATTACAGGCCTCTCTCATCTTTTTAAGTGGGAGAACTTGCACAATTGGTGGCTGACTAAATACTTTTTTCACCCACTGTAAATTAAGGGACCAGTGAAGCAAGGTGATACAAAATGACTAGGAATGAAGGAATCTTTGGCAGCATGAAAAGTTCACCAATCAACATCAAGATGGAAAATAAATATTCAGCAAACACTGAATAGGACGTTGTCCTGAAACCTTGTGTTCCTGGACCTAATAGGTGAAGTTTGGCTTCCCGGAGTTTCCAGAAGCACCAGAGCTGGACGGACTGGGATCAGGAAATGGAACAGAAGGAGAAGGCCCGAGTGAAGCCCAAAGAGGGGCCGGCGTGTTCGAGGGACTGGCGATCGCTGCCCTGGGGGTCCCTGCAGCAGGAGCTATACGGTTCACATTCCAGATGGGAAAGAACCTGATCTTCAACCAGGACCTGAACGTCCGTAAGGCGCTGGACAACGAGAGGCTCAGCGGCCAACTAGGGTTCATGAACGAGGTGGGGAAATATATAATGGAACATAGTGCACTACCTTTGACCAATGATTAATTTCCTTAACCTGCTTTCTCCAACTTTTCTCTTTCTCTCTCTCCCTCCCTTCCTCCCCCCCCCCCCCCCTCTCTCTCTGTCTCTCTGTCTCTCTCTCTCTCGTCTCTCTCTGTCTCTCTGTCTCTCTCTCTCTCTCCTTCCTCCCCCTCTCTCTCCCAGGTGAGGAAGGAGATGTGGCTGTTGTCCAGGTTCATCCAGTTCATGGAGGTGTTTGAGCAGAGGAGGATCCGCGTGGTCCTGGAGATCACTAACCTGGACCGATGTGCTCCTAAGAAGATTGTTGGGGTCCTGGATGCTATCAGTATACTGCTCTCTGATGAGGAGTCCCCCTTTATCTCTCTGCTGGCAGTCAACCCTGAGGTCCTGGTTCAACAGGTACATCCTGTATTATCAGTCAACCCTGAGGTCCTGGTTCAACAGGTACATACTGTATTATCAGTCAACCCTGAGGTCCTGGTTCAACAGGTACATATTGTATTATCAGTCAACCCTGAGGTCCTGGTTCAACAGGTACATCCTGTATTATCAGTCAACCCTGAGGTCCTGGTTCAACAGGTACATACTGTATTATCAGTCAACCCCCCTGAGGTCCTGGTTCAACAGGTACATACTGTATTATCAGTCAACCCTGAGGTCCTGGTTCAACAGGTACATATTGTATTATCAGTCAACCCTGAGGTCCTGGTTCAACAAGTACATACTGTATTATCAGTCAACCCCCCTGAGGTCCTGGTTCAACAGGTACATATTGTATTATCAGTCAACCCTGAGGTCCTGGTTCAACAGGTACATACTGTATTATCAGTCAAATCTGAGGTCCTGGTTCAACAGGTACATACTGTATAATCAGTCAACCCTGAGGTCCTGGTTCAACAGGTACATACTGTATTATCAGTCAACCCTGAGGTCCTGGTTCAACAGGTACATACTGTATTATCAGTCAACCCTGAGGTCCTGGTTCAACAGGTACATATTGTATTATGAGTCGACCCTGAGGTCCTGGTTCAACAGGTACATACTGTATTATCAGTCAACTCTGAGGTCCTGGTTCAACAGGTACATATTGTATTATCAGTCAACCCTGAGGTCCTGGTTCAACAGGTACATACGGTATTATCAGTCAACCCTGAGGTCCTGTTTCAACAGGTACATATTGTATTACCAGTCAACCCCCCTGAGGCCCTGGTTCAACAGGTACATACTGTATTATCAGTCAACCCTGAGGTCCTGGTTCAACAGGTACATATTGTATTATGAGTCGACCCTGAGGTCCTGGTTCAACAGGTACATACGGTATTATCAGTCAACCCTGAGGTCCTGTTTCAACAGGTACATATTGTATTACCAGTCAACCCCCCTGAGGCCCTGGTTCAACAGGTAGACTAAGAGTCATCAGATTTGATTTCTAAATTTGTTGTGTTATTATGTATTTTTTATTTATATATTTGTATTTATATTTAGTAATTTTCATCATAGTTACACGTCAACTATGACAGACAAAATGAGGGAAAAAAATCCAGAAAATCACATTGTAGGATTTTTTATGAATTTATTTGCAAATTATGGTGGAAAATAAGTATTTGGTCAATAACAAAAGTTTCTCAATACTTTGTTATATACCCTTTGTTGGCAATGACACAGGTCAAACGTTTTCTGTAAGTCTTCACAAGGTTTTCACACACTGTTGCTGGTATTTTGGCCCATTCCTCCATGCAGATCTCCTCTAGTGCAGTGATGTTTTGGGGTTGTCGCTGGGCAACACGGACTTTCAACTCCCTCCAAAGATTTTCTATGGGGTTGAGATCTGGAGACTGGCTAGGCCACTCCAGGACCTTGAAATGCTTCTTACGAAGCCACTACTTTGTTGCCCGGGCGGTGTGTTTGGGATCATTGTCATGCTGAAAGACCCAGCCACGTTTCATCTTCAATGCCCTTGCTGATGGAAGGAGGTTTTCACTCAAAATCTCACGATACATGGCCCAATTCATTCTTTCCTTTACACGGATCAGTCGTCCTGGTCCCTTTGCAGAAAAACAGCCCCAAAGCATGATGTTTCCACCCCCATGCTTCACAGTAGGTATGGTGTTCTTTGGATGCAACTCAGCATTCTTTGTCCTCCAAACACGACGAGTTGAGTTTTTTACCAAAAAGTTCTATTTTGGTTTCATCTGACCATATGACATTCCCCCAATCCTCTTCTGGATCATCCAAATGCACTCTAGCAAACTTCAGACGGGCCTGGACATGTACTGGCTTAAGCAGGGGGACACGTCTGGCACTGCAGGATTTGAGTCCCTGGCGGCGTAGTGTGTTACTGATGGTAGACTTTGTTACTTTGGTCCCAGCTCTCTGCAGGTCATTCACTAGGTCCCCCCGTGTGGTTCTGGGATTTTTGCTCACCGTTCTTGTGACCATTTTGACCCCACGGGTGAGATCTTGCGTGGAGCCCCAGATCGAGGGAGATTATCAGTGGTCTTGTATGTCTTCCATTTCCTAATAATTGCTCCCACAGTTGATTTCTTCAAACCAAGCTGCTTACCTATTGCAGATTCAGTCTTCCCAGCCTGGTGCAGGTCTACAATTTTGTTTCTGGTGTCCTTTGACAGCTCTTTGGTCTTGGCCATAGTGGAGTTTGGAGTGTGACTGTTTGAGGTTGTGGACAGGTGTCTTTTATACTGATAACAAGTTCAAACAGGTGCCATTAATACAGGTAACGAGTGGAGGACAGAGGAGCCTCTTAAAGAAGAAGTTACAGGTCTGTGAGAGCCAGAAATCTTGCTTGTTTGTAGGTGACCAAATACTTATTTTCCACCATAATTTGCAAATAAATCCATTAAAAATCCTACAATGTGATTTTCTGGAGAAAAAAAATCTCAATTTGTCTGTCATAGTTGACGTGTACCTATGATGAAAATTACAGGCCTCTCTCATCTTTTTAAGTGGGAGAACTTGCACAATTGGTGGCTGACTAAATACTTTTTTCCCCCACTGTATATATATATATATATACACAGTACCAGTCAAAAGTTTGGACACACCTACTCATTCAAGGGTTTTTCTTAATTTGTACTACCAGTCAAAAGTGCCAAGAGTGTGCAAAGCTGTCATCAAGGCAAAGGGTGGCTACTTTGAAGAATCTCAAATATAAAATATATTTGGATTTTTTAAAACACGTTTTTGGTTACTACATGATTCTATATGTGGTATTTCATAGTTTTGATGTCTTCACTATTATTCTACAATGTAGAAAATAGTAAAAATTAAGAAAAACCCTCCAGTCCTTCAGTACCCCCAACAGTGTTTCCCTACTCCAGTCCTCCAACAGTGTTTCCCAACTCCAGTACCCCAACAGTGTTTCCCAACTCCAGTCCTCCAACAGTGTTTCCCAACTCCAGTCCTCCAACAGTGGTTCCCAACTCCAGTCCTCCAGTACCCCCAAAAGTGGTTCCCAACTCCAGTCCTCCTGTACCCCCAACAGTGGTTCCCTCCAGTCCTCCAGTACCCCCAAAAGTGGTTCCCAACTCCAGTCCTCCTGTACCCCCAACAGTGGTTCCCAACTCCAGTCCTCCTGTACCCCCAACAGTGGTTCCCAACTCCAGTCCTCCAGTACCCCCAACAGTGGTTCCCAACTCCAGTCCTCCAGTACCCCCAACAGTGGTTCCCTCCAGTCCTCCAGTACCCCCAACAGTGGTTCCCTCCAGTCCTCCAGTACCCCCATCAGTGGTTCCCAACTCCAGTCCTCCAGTCCCGCAACAGTGGTTCCCAACTCCAGTCCTCCAACAGTGGTTCCCAACTCCAGTCCTCCAATACCCCCAACAGTGGTTCCCTCCTGTCCTCCAGTCCCCCCATCAGTGGTTCCCTCCAGTCCTCCAGTCCTTCAGTACCCCCAACAGTGGTTCCCTCCAGTCCTCCAGTCCCCCCAACAGTGGTTCCCTCCAGTCCTCCAGTCCCCCCATCAGTGGTTCCCTCCAGTCCTCCAGTCCCCCCATCAGTGGTTCCCAACTCCAGTCCTCCAGTCCTCCAGTCCTCCAGTCCCCCCATCAGTGGTTCCCAACTCCAGTCCTCCAGTCCTCCAGTCCTCCAGTCCTCCAGTCCCCCCATCAGTGGTTCCCTCCAGTCCTCCAGTCCCCCCAACAGTGGTTCCCAACTCCAGTCCTCCAGTCCCCCCAACAGTGGTTCCCTCCAGTCCTCCAGTCCTCCAGTCCTCCAGTCCCCCCATCAGTGGTTCCCTCCAGTCCTCCAGTCCTCCAGTCCTCCAGTCCCCCCATCAGTGGTTCCCTCCAGTCCTCCAGTCCTCCAGTCCCCCCATCAGTGGTTCCCTCCAGTCCTCCAGTCCTCCAGTCCTCCAGTCCCCCCATCAGTGGTTCCCTCCAGTCCTCCAGTCCTCCATCAGTGGTTCCCTCCAGTCCTCCAGTCCTCCAGTCCTCCAGTACCCCCAACAGTGGTTCCCTCCAGTCCTCCAGGGCTATACACTAGAGGGAAAAGTCTGGTCTTGAGAAAAGCCTTAGAGCTGAAACATTGACTATTTAAAAGATTTACAGTGGAAGAATGTGAATCAATATCTTTATAATAGAAATGATTTCCAGTATTAGAATGTGAATAGGGCAATAATAGCTGGCTGTCATTATTAACTAACACGGTTAGTTTCTGTCCAACAGGTGAACTATGCAGACGGGTGCTTCAGTAAAGAAGACAGAGCCTATGCCTTCTTGAACCGCATCGTGACCCTGGCCTTCACCATACCGCCGCTCTGCCACGCCTCCAAGCACAGGGTGTTCTATATGAAATGGATACATTTGATCAAATAACTCAGCCTTTGCTGCCATCCATACTCTGTAATGCTTCCAAACTGTGTAATAAAAACTATTCTCTCTCTGTCTCTGTCTCTGTCTCTCTCCCTCTCTCTCTGTCTCTCTCGCAAGGTGTTCTACAATATCGTTAGAGGCCAATCAGAGATCACGGAAGAAGTCAAGGGTCAGGGGTCAAAGGAGATCGAGCTGGACCTGGGCAACCAAGAGACATCCCTCTCCTGTATCGAGAGCGCCCCCCTCCAAACAAAGGAGACATCAAGCATTCTGAAGGAGACCAGTATTCCTTTGATAGACAACCACATCGAGGAGGCGTACGTGGCGTTTGCGCTGAGTGAGGATGAGGTGGACAAGGCAATAGAATCTGCGTTGGAGAGCATCCTGTCCAGTAGCAGAGGGAAACTCCACCACTACATCTCTGATGACACCATGTCCATGAGACGGGTCATCAACTCCATTAGGGTGACTGTGGTGCTCATGGAGGCTCTGAAGACGGAGCTGCCCCCGCCAGAGAACAGCGCTGCCTGGGTACTGGAACACCCCTCTTAATGTTGGAGAGGGAGAGAGAGGGAGGGAGGGAGGGAGGGAGGGAGGGAGGGAGGGAGGGGAGGAGGGAGGGAGGGAGGGAGGGAGGGAGGGAGAGGAGGAGGGAGGGAGGGAGGGAGGGAGGGCGAGAGAGAGAGAGAGAGAGAGAGAGAGAGAGAGAGAGGGGGAGAGAGGGAGGGAGGGAGGGAGGAAGAAAGAGGGAGGGAGGCTCTGGCTCTGTAGCTCAACTACTGCCTGAGTAAAACATGCAATGGAATTCTGAGTGTCAGTCTGTAGTGTAATGAAAACACGGACTGGATTAACAGTTATGTTCACTACATTACAGGTCGTTCTGGCCAACCATTGGCCCTGTCGTCTCAGCTGGATCCTACAGTGTCTGGAGGACGAGCAGCAGAGAGCGGAGATCGATGTCGGGACGGCAACGCTCGTCGACGGGTCCAAGACGCTGTGGGAGGTCTGCTAAATGGCATATATTATATTATTATAATTACATTATATATTATTATTTTATTACATTATATATTATTAATACATTATTATATATATATTATAATAGGTGTTCAGCGACTCGAGGATGGAGCTTCACATGATGAGCGAGGAGATCAAAGACCTGCTGGAGCAGGACGGAGATCCAGAGATGTTCGAAATGTTCCTCAAGGTGTGACAGATTTGAACCAGCGACCTGTGTGTGTGTGTGTGTGTGTGTGTGTGTGTGAATGTGTGTGCGTGCATCTCTCCACGTCCCTCCAACACTCACCTCACCACACTTCCATCTTCCAATCCTCCAGGTGGATTTCCAGTTCATGGTGAGGGACGCGGAGAGGTTCAAGCTGACCACGGTCAACCTGGATCATTCCATCAGGAGGGAGCTGGCCCGGATCAGAGGGACCGCCAGGCTGAAGAATTCCGGGTGGGGGAGGAACCTGGCTCCTCTCAACATCAGGACTGTTATCAACATGACCTCTGAGGACGTCTGCAAAGAGGTAGGGCGTTGGCTGCATCCCACATGGAACCCTATTCCCTATATAATGCCCTCCATTAGACCAGGGCTCATAGCCATTAAAGCTTCAGACCTCAGCTAAATACAATAAAGATGTTCAACTGAAATACATATGTTCTGCATCTTTCCAAATCCCCAAAAAGCTGGCGAGGATGAACCTCCCTGAGAAGTACGCAGACATCGTCCGCAGCAATGACCTCACCGGCCAGGCGCTGGTCTTCGGTGATCCCGACGACCTCAAGCAGCTGCTCCAGATGACCTTCGGGGAGTGGACGACCTTCAGACTCCACTTCCTGGGTATCGGTGGAAGGCCCCGAGGTGGAGCCAAGGCCACGCCCCTAAAACCCAAACAACTGACCAATCAGCTGTCCAGACACACACCCCAGTTCGGTCTCCACGGCCACGGGTCAACATTAAATCTGTCTTTCTCTTGAGGCCGTCGCGAGACGGATGAAATCGGATACATACACAAACGGATGATCTGTGAGAATGGTCTGTGAGTTGATGTATGTCCCCATGAGAACCTACCTACAGTTGAAGTCGGAAGTTTACGTACACTCAGGGTTGGAGTCATTAAAACTTGTTTTTCAACCACTCCACTAATTTCTTGTTAACAAACTATAGTTTTGGCAAGTCGGTTAGGACATCTACTTTGTGCATGACACAAGTAATTTTTCCAACAATTGTTTACAGACAGATTATTTCACTTATAATTTACTGTATCACAATTCCAGTGGGTCATACACTAAGTTGACTGTGCCTTTAAACAGCTTGGAAAATTCCAGAAAATGATGTCATGGCTTTGGAAGCTTCTAATAGGCTAATTTACATAATTTGAGTCAATTGGAGGTGTACCTGTGTATGTATTTCAAGGCCTACCTTCAAACTCAGTGCCTCTTTGCTTGACATCATGGGAAAATCAAAAGAAATCAGCCAAGACCTCAGAAAAAGAATTGTAGACCTCCACAAGTCTGGTTCATCTTTGGGAGCAATTTCCAAACTCCTGAAGGTACCACGTTCATCTGTACAAACAATAGTACGCAAGTATAAACACCATGAGACCACGCAGCCGTCATACCGCTCAGGAAGGAGACGCGTTCTGTCTCCTAGAGATGAACATACTTTGGTGCGAAAAGTGCAAATCAATCCCAGAACAACAGCAAAGGACCTTGTGAAGATGCTGGAGGAAACAGGTACAAAAGTATCTATATCCACAGTAAAACGAGTCCTATATCGACATAACCTGAAAGGCCGCTCAGCAAGGAAGAAGCCACTGCTCAAAAACCGCCATAAAAAAGACAGACTACGGTTTGCAACTGCACATGTGGACAAATATCGTACTTTTTGGAGAAATGTCCTGTGGTCTGATGAAACAAAAATAGAACTGTTTGGCCATAATGACCATCCTTACGTTTGGAGGAAAAAGGGGGTAGCTTGCAAGCCGAAGAACACCATCCCAACCGTGAAGCACGGGGGTGGCAGCATCATGCTGTGGGGGTGCTTTGCTGCAGGAGGGAGTGGTGCACTTCACAAAATAGATGGTATCATGATGAAGGAAAATTATGTGGATATATTGAAGCAACATCTCAAGACATCAGTCAGGAAGTTAAAGCTTGGTCGCAAATGGGTCTTCCAAATGGACAATGACCCGAAGCATACTTCCAAACTTGTGGCAAAATGGCTTAAGGACAACAAAGTCAAGGTATTGGAGTGGCCATCATAAAGCCCTGACCTCAATCCTATAGAAAATGTGTGGGCAGAACTGAAAAGGCGTGTGCGAGCAAGGAGGCCTTCAAACCTGACTCAGTTACACCAGCTCTGTCAAATACTAATTGAGTGTATGTAAACTTCTGACCCACTGGGAATGTGATGAAATAAATAAAAGCTGAAATAAATCATTCTCTCTACTATTATTCTGACATTTCACATTCTTAAAATAAAGTGGTGATCCTAACTGACCTAAGACAGGGAATTATTACTAGGATTAAATGTCAGGAATTGTGAAAAACTGAGTTTAAATGTATTTGGCTAAGGTGTATGTAAACTTCTGACTTCAACTGTACCTAGTGTGCAACCCGTCATTGAGCCCCACCTGTTTTGAGCCTCACCTGTTTTGAGCCCCACCTGTTTTGCATGTTATTTTGGCATTAATACGTGTCACATCAGTTTGCAAGCAATGTAAAAAAAAATCCATGTAAAAATAAATTGAGTGATGGAATCACTCAAAAATCATTGAGTTAATAAAGCTGCATACAAACATGGTCTCTTTTTTGCTTTCTTGAGTAAGGCAGCTCTAAAATGCAGGTGTTTCAGCCTTGGGTGCTGCCATTGAGATACATTAGAAGTGCCCATCCAAGAAGGCTCAAGGTCATTGGCCACAGATAAAATGACGTCAAATCACCTTATATCTACAGGAGCTTTGATTGGACTGATCATGTCAACATCATACTTTCAAAATCTTAGCTAGCAAGCTAGCAGTCATCACCATGAATCAAGTCGACAATCTACTGTCAAATCCTTGTCATATGAAGAGACATTATGAAGGGAAATTATAGATAAAACGGTATCGGTGGCCATTGGACATAAACATTACACAACAAGTTGGAAATTGCAAATTCAACAATGAGTGGTTTGGAAGGAATCAGTGGATAACTGCAAGCATTGCAAAGCAATCACTAGCAAATGTGTGGTCCAAGTCTGGGTTTAAGGGTCTCTTTTCCAAGCTGAAAAGGATAAACATTCAACATTGGCCATGCTGTCAATCCAGCATGACTTCTGCCACTTTCAAAACAACTGGAATCTCGGAACTGGGGAAATCTCAGACTTCAGTGAGTTCAAGACAACTGGGAACTCTGGAAAAAAAACGAGCTACCAGCTCCTGTTGGACCTGTGGAGCTTTCAGTTGTTCAAAGCAGACACTAGGTGGCGGCGCCACTGGATACACGTCAAAGGGACTTTCTTACTAACACCCAACAAAACACAATAACACACTAAATGAAACAATTAAAAAGTATAACAAAAAGGGTCTCTAGTTGAATACGACTCGTATTACAGAGCAAGCGGTAAAGCTTCGTATGACACCAAGTTTTTGATTTGTAGCACCTGCAGATGAAATATTATGGTCTTAGAGAAGGCCGAAATGTCATAAATATGCAAACTTCTATGAATTATTTATCAATTATGCTTTTAGATACAAATGTCAATTATATGTCAACAATCCATCCCCCATTAAATGTCCTGAAAATCCCCAAAATCATGTTCTTCTTTTTTACCCTGGTGTCATGTGGAATCACTCCGACGCATTGACTTACCCTGGTTCATGTGGAATCACTCTGACGGCATATGAACTTACCCTGGTTTCAGGGAATCACTCTGACGGCATATGAACTTTACCTGGTTTCATGTGAATACTCCGACCATAATTGCAATTTACTCTGGTTTCATGTGGATCACTCTGACGGCATTATGAATTTAACCTCATTTCATGTGGAATCACTCGAAGGATATACAACCCGGTTCATGTCAATTATATTGTCAAACTTGACGGCATTATGAATATTACCCTGGTTTCATGTGAATCACTCACCATTTGAAAATCTCCGGCATTATGAACTTTATGTTCTCTTGAACTTTACCCTGGTTTCATTGGAATCAACTCTGACGGCATTATGAACTTACCGGTTCATTGGATCACTCCAAGGATATGAACTTACCTGGTTATGGGAATCACTCTGAGATATGAACTTTACCGGTTCATTGGAATCACTCAAGCATTATGAACTACCCTGGTCATTGGAAACACTCCAAGCATTTGACTACCTGGTTCATGTGGAATACTCCAAGGCATTATGAAACTTACCCTGGTTCATGTGGATCACTCTGACGGTTATGAACTCCCTGTTTCATGTGGAATCACTCGACGCATTAGAACTTACCCTGGTTCATGGGGATCACTCTGACGGCATATGAACTTTACCTGGTTTCATGTGGAACACTCAAGGCTATGAATTACCTGGTTTCATGTGGAATCACCTGACGCATTATGACTTACCCGGTTCATGGGAATCACTCAAGCATTATGAACTTACCCTGTTTCTGTGAACACCCAGCATTTGAACTTTACACTGGTTCAGGGAATCACTCAAGGATTTGAACTTTACCCTGGTTATGTGGAATCACTCTGACGGCATTATGAACTACCCCTGGTTCATGGAATCACTCTGACGCATTATGAACTACCTGTTCATGGAATCACTTAGACGGCATTATGAACTTACCTGGTTTCAGGACACTCGCGGCATTATGAACGTTACCTGTTCATGGAATCACTCAAGGTTTGAACTTTACTGGTTTCATGTGAAACACTCCAGGCATTATGAATTTACCTGGTTCATGTGGAACACTCAAGGCATATGAACTTAACCTGGTCAGGAACTCACTCAAGGATTATGAACTTTACCTGGTTTCATTGGAATCACTGACGCATTATGAATTACCTGGTTCATGTGGAATCACTCTGACGGCATTATGAACTTTACCCTGTTCATGTGGAATCCTCTGACGCAATAACTTTCCCTGGTTCATGTGGATCACTTGACGGCATTATGACTTACCCTGGTTTCATGTGGAATCACTCTAAGGCATTATGAACTTTACCCTGGTTTCATGTGGAATCACTCCGACGGCATTATGAACTTTACCCTGGTTTCATGTGGAATCACTCTGAAGGCATTATGAACTTTACCCTGGTTTCATGTGGAATCACTCCGACGGCATTATGAACTTTACCCTGGTTTCATGTGGAATCACTCCAAGGCATTATGAACTTTACCCTGGTTTCATGTGGAATCACTCCAAGGCATTATGAGCTTTACCCTGGTTTCATGTGGAATCACTCCGACGGCATTATGAACGTTACCCTGGTTTCATGTGGAATCACTCCAAGGCATTATGAACTTTACCCTGGTTTCATGTGGAATCACTCCAATGCATTATGAACTTTACCCTGGTTTCATGTGGAATCACTCCAAGGCATTATGAACTTTACCCTGGTTTCATGTGGAATCACTCTGACGGCATTATGAACTTTACCCTGGTTTCATGTGGAATCACTCCGACGGCATTATGAACTTTACCCTGGTTTCATGTGGAATCACTCTGACGGATTATGAACTTTACCCTGGTTTCATGTGGAATCACTCTGACGGCATTATGAACTTTACCCTGGTTTCATGTGGAATCACTCTGACGGCATTATGAACTTTACCCTGGTTTCATGTGGAATCACTCTGACGGCATTATGAACTTTACCCTGGTTTCATGTGGAATCACTCTGACGGCATTATGAACTTTACCCTGGTTTCATGTGAAATCACTCCGACGGCATTTTGAACATTACCCTGGTTTCATGTGGAATCACTCCAAGGCATTATGAACTTTACCCTGGTTTCATGTGGAATCACTCCAAGGCATTATGAACTTTACCCTGGTTTCATGTGGAATCACTCCAAGGCATTATGAACTTTACCCTGGTTTCATGTGGAATCACTCAAGGCATTATGAACTTTACCCAGGTGCCAGGGCTATCTACTCCACCAGCACGTGGTCCCACGCTGACAACCAGGAAGTAGTGGAGGCGGTCCTAAACACCAGGCCATGGGCGGAGATTTAATACCAGGAGGAGGAGCTAACTTCACCTTTGCCCAGACCTGCTCGTTAGGCCACACACCCCAGTTAGGCCACACACCCTCATCAGGCCTCCTGGTGGTCCCACAGCAGGGTCAGACCTGGGGAACAATGTTCCTGTCTCACATTCATGAGGACTCACTGAACTAATTGATTGATTCTCTGATTTCCTTTCTCCCATCAAGAGGTTGCACTGACTGACTGACTAATTGATCGATTCTCTGATTTCCTGTCTCACATCAAGAGGACTGACTGACGGATTGATTCTCTGATTTCCTGTCTCACATCAAGAGGACTGAGTGACCGACTGATTGATTCTCTGATTTCCTGTCTCACATCAAGAGGACTGAGTGACCGACTGATTGATTCTCTGATTTCCTGTCTCACATCCAGAGGACTGACTGACTGAATGATATCCTGTGTCACATCATGAGGACTGACTGACTGAATGATATCCTGTGTCACATCCAGAGGACTGACTGATGATGTCAAAGACTGAGGCTGTTCTTCAGCTATACCACAATTCAACATGTTTTAGTGAGACGTCCAATGCTAACGAGAAAACTCTCCTGGGCTGCGTTCTGAATAGCACCCTATTCCCTATATAGTGCACAACTTTTGACCAGAGCCCTTGATTTCACATGCTCTTTCCTGTCTCACATCAAGAAGACCCACTGAATTCTCTCATACCGCACTCTGAATACTGACCTCTGAATACTCCACTCAACTGTTTTTGACACAAAGAAGTTTATTTATGATTATAAAATGCTGTTCATACATTGTACTAAAAGCATCATGTTAACTTTTTGTAAATACCTACAGGAGGGTAGCTCTCCAGGAACAGGGTTGGAGAGCCCTTTGCACACTCTTAGCATTCTCGCAACCAGCTTCATGAGGAATGCTTTTCCAACCATCTTGAAGGAGTTCCCACATTTGCCGAGCACCTGTTGGCTGCTTTTCCTTCACCTGTTGGTCCAACTCATCCCAAACCATCTCAATTGGGTTGAGGTCGGGTGATTGTGGAGGCCAGGTCATCTGATGCAGCACTCCATCACTCTCCTTGGTAAAAATAGCCCTTACACAGCCTGGAGGTGTGTTTTGGGTCATTGTCCTGTTGAAAAACAAATGATAGTCCCACTAAGCGCAAACCAGATGGGATGGCGTTTCGCTGCAGAATGCTGTGGTAGCCATGCTGGTTAAGTGTGCATTGAAATCTAAATAAATCACAGACAATGTCACCAGCAAAGCACCCCAACACCATCACACCTCCTCCTCCATGCTTCATGGTGGGAACCACACATGCGGAGATCATCCGTTCACCTACTCTGCGTCTCACAAAGACACGGCGGTTGGAACCAAAAATCTCAAATTTGGACTCATCAGACCAAAGGACAGATTTCTACTGGTCTGATGTCCATTGCTCGTGTTTCTTGGCCCAAGCAAGTCTCTTCTTATTATTGGTGTCCTTTAGTAGTGGTTTCTTTGCAGCAATTCGATCATGAAGGCCTGATTCACACAGTCTCCTCTGAACAGTTGATGTTGAGATGTGTCTGTGACTTGAACTGCAATCTGAGGTGCAGTTAACTAATGAACTTATCCTTTGCAGCAGAGGTAACTATGGGTCTTCCTTTCCTGTGGCAGTCCTCATGAGAGCCAGTTTCATCATAGCGCTTGATGGTTTTTGCGACTGCACTTGAAGAAACTTTCAAAGTTCTTGAAGTTTTCCGGATTGACTGACCTTCATGTCTTAAAGTAATGATGGACTGTCATTTCTCTTTGCTTATTTGAGCTGTTCTTGCCATAATATGGACTTGGACCAAATAGGGCTATCTTCTGTATACCCCCTACCTTGTCACAGCACAACTGATTGGCTCAAACGCATTAAGAAGGAAATAAATTAAACAAATGAACTTTTAACAAGGCACACCTGTTAATTGAAATGCATTCCAGGTGACTACCTCATGAAGCTGGTTGAGAGAATGCCAAGAGTGTGCAAAGCTGTCATCAAGGCAACGGGCGGCTACTTTGAAGAATCTCAAATATAAAATACATTTTGATTTGTTTTAACACTTTTTTGGATACTACATGATTCCATATGTGTTATTTCATAGTTTTGATGTCTTCACTATTATTCTACAATGTAGAATAATAGGGACGTGGAAAGGGTGTGAGACAATGTAGAATAATTGTAAAAATAAAGAAAAACCCTGGAATGAGTAGGTGTGTCTAAACTTTTGACTGGTAGTGTATATATATATATATATATATATATATCTAACAATGGGGTGTGGAAAGGGTGTGAGACAGGAAACATTTTAGCAGTGCCATTTCTCCGCCTTCGCGGCATTGAACTGTGGTTCTTCAATGTTTTCCTGCCCCTGTCGAATGGATACAACATTTGTGGATCTTTAGAAAATGTCTCCTGTATCTGCCGTTTCCATCATGTTGCAATGATTTCTTTGCTAAATGTTTTTTTGTCAAATAAACCTAGGCCAATGGAAACCTGTCTACTGATGCCATCTCTAGATCCTGCAATGCAAACTAGGCTCCACTGTCACAATCAGGACTAGGTGACTGTAGGGTTGGAATCAGTGTGGAAGGAGAGAGGCAGGCTGGGTTTGTCCTCACTGTTAATCTGTCAACTCTGGATAGGATCCCAGTCCTAAATAGAAGTCTGAGATCAACTTCATGTTCCCCTGTGAATGCCACACCCCCTTCCATTGTACCGTATGCATGAACACATTTTGAACAATGGCTGCCCAATATGCTGTGGTCCTTACTAACACAATAGGAAAGGTTATGGTTGATGTCGGCCATCACGTGAGAACTCAGGTCTTTCACTCTGAATATTCATATCAATGACTCACCCGCAAATGGACCATCAATACCGGAGTTCTACAATACTATTTACATAATCAATGGTACATTACAACAGCCTGAACCTCAATATAGTCCTGGGCATATATTGAACTCTAACAATGGGGGATGGAAAGGGTCTGCTGAAATAAATACTGTAGTGGTGTGAGAAAGGTAACACAAGCTTCCTCTCTGGTTCCATTCCCCAATAGATAGTGGGTCATTCTTGGGATTGTGGTGGTAATGCTGTCCCTGGACTTTGGTACCATAAAAAAAAAAAAGACAAATACATTTATTTAACAAGAAACTTATCTAAATCCTTTATACTGATAAACATATATTTGTATGCATTGTAGAAAATACTGGTGCCTAGCTAATTGGCTTGTCCCAATGGTGATGTGTAGAGGTGTAGTGACATGTTTTGACTAGATAGATAGACACATGATTTTGAATGCCATGAATTAAAGAAAAACATTGCATTTTCTGTATAGATAACCGAAAAAACTAAGGTTTATTTTTTATTAGCAGATCAATTAAGTTCATTGCAGTTATCCAAATACATTAATCATCAATGGCTAAAATAATGAATCTATTTTTAAAATACAATTTAATAAACACATGTAGTCATTTCGTAGCCTGTGTATCATTAAACAAAAGTCATTTAGTAGTAAAACATTATCCACCCAGGACCAAAGTTTGGGAAACCCTGATTTAGCAGACGCTCCCATCCAGAGCCGACCCACAGCTTGGGCATTCATCTTAAGATAGCCAGGTGAGACAACCACACATCAGTCGTATCCCAACCACGTATCACAATACAATACATAATACAATATAAAATACCATATACAGGCACTTGGAAAGTATTCAGACTCCTTGACTTTTTCCACATTTTGTTACGTTACAGCCCTATCCTAAAAATGGATTAAATTGTTTTATCCCCCCCTCACCAATCTCCACACAATACCCCATAATAACAAGACAAAAACAGTTCAAAAGTTTTAACAAATGTATTAAAAATAAGTAACTTAAATATGACATTTACATAAGCATTTAGACCCTTTATCAGTACTTTGTTGAAGCACCTTTGGCAGCGATTACAGCCTCGAGTCTTCTTGGGTATGACGCTACAAGCTTGGCACACCTGTATTTGGGGAGTTTCTTCCATTCTTCTCTGCAGATCCTCTCAACCTCTGTCAGGTTGGACGGGGAGCGTCGATGCACAGCTATTTTCAGGTCTCTCCAGAGATGTTCGATCGGGTTCAAGTCCGGGCTCTGGCTGGGCCACTCAAGGACATTCAGAGACTTGTCCCAAAGCCACTCCTGCATTGTCTTGGCTGTGTGCTTAGGGTCGTTGTCCTGTTGGAATGTGAACCTTCGCCCCAGTCTGATGTCCTGAGTGCTCTGGAGCAGGTTTTCATTAAGGAGCTCTCTGTACTTCGCTCTGTTCATCTTTGCCTCGATCCTGACTTGCTTTGTCATTATGGGGTATTGTGTATAGATTGATGAGGAAAAAAAGCAAATTAATCAATTTTAGAATAAGGCTGTAATGTAACAAAATGTGGAAAAAGGGAAGGGGTCTGAATACTTTCCCAATGCACAGTTTGTTTATTTATCAACGTTCCTAATATTAAGTACATTGCTTCGCTTTACAACAGGAGTAGCATACCTGGCTTGATAAAAATGAAGCGTGGGAAAAACATGACATATAATTCACACACATTATTTAGTATATGTAAAGACAAAATTAACTTAAGAAAATTCCTATTGGTTGACAACACTGTCACTTGTGAATGATGTATTATCACGTGTGAATGATGCCCAGCGTGTGCAGTCTTAAGGCAAGAAACAGAGCATGCCTTTTTCCAAATCATAGACGCACGCATCACGTAGCCTAGCCCATAGGCCTTGTTGTTTTGATAAAGGTTTGTATCACAACTAAAGTGTTGAAATAACTCCAACCTTAGCTTACAGGCCTAGGGCCCCTGGAACACGGTTGGAGAACACATAGCCTACAGATATTTTTATAATCAGCATTGACCCAACAATGATAAATAGTGATATGCGCGCTCACAGGGGTTATTGCCGATGCTCTCCTCTGGTGCCAATAAGATCGGCTATGCAGTTGTTCGCTCAGGTTGAGCATTTTGATAACTACAATAAAAGCCAGATTAGTCTCTTCATAGTCTTCTCTTCACAGCAATAACCACTTGCTTTCCAAACTACACTATATAGACACACAAAAATATGTGGACACCCCTTCAAAATGAGTGATTTAGCTCTTTCAGATCCACTCGATGCTGACAGGTGTATAAAAATCAAGCACACTGCCATGCAATCTCCATAGACAAACATTGGCAGAAGAATGGCCTTACTGAAGAGCTCAGTGACTTTCAACGTGGCACCGTTATAGGATGCCACCTTTCCAAAAAGTCAGTTCATCAAATTTCTGCCCTGCTAGAGCTGCCCCCGGTCAACTAAGTGCTGTTATTGTGAAGTGGAAATGTCTAGGAGCAGCAACGGCCCAGCCGTGAAGTGGTAGGCCACACAAGCTCACAGAACAGGACCGCTGAAGCACGTAAAAATTGTCTCGGTTGCAACATTCACAGCCGAGTTCCAAACTACCTCTGGAAGCAACGTCAGCACAATAACTGTTCGTCGGGAGCTTCATGAAATGGGTTTCCATGACCGAGCAAACCGCACACAAGCCTAAGATCACCATGCGCAATGCTAAGCGTCAGCTGGATTGGTGTAAAGCTCACCACCATTGGACACTGGAGCAGAGAACACTGGAAACATGTTCTCTGCAGTGATTAATCATCCTTCACCATCTGGAAGTCCGACAGACAAATCTGGATTTGGTGGATGCCAGGAGAACGCTACCTGCCCCAATGCATAGTGCCAACTGTAAAGTTTGGTGGAGGAGGAATAATGGTCTGGGGCTGTTTTTCATGGTTCGGGCTAGGCCCCTTAATTCCAGTGAAGGGAAATCTTAACGCTACACCATACAATGACATTCTAGATGATTCTGTGCTTCCAGCTTTGTGGAAGACCCTTTCCTGTTTCAGCATGACAATGCCCCCATGCTCAAAGCGAGGTCCATACTGAAATGGTTTGTCGAGATCTGTGTGGAAGAACTTGACCGGCCTGCACAGAACCCTGACCTCAACCCCATCGAACACCTTTGGTATGAATTGGAATGCCGACTAAAAGCCAGGCCTAATTGCCCAACATCAGTGCCTGACCTCACTAATGTTCGTGGCTGAATGGAAGCAAGTCCCCGCAGCAATGTTCCAACATCTAGTGGAAAGCCTTCCCAGAAGAGTGGAGGCTGTTATAGCAGCAAAGGGGGGGACCAACTCCATATTAATGCCCATGATTTTGGAATGAGATGTTCGACGAGCACGTGTCCACATACTTTTGGTCATGTAGTGTATGTTTTCCCACGATTGTATTTTGAAATAGTGATATACCTGGCTTGGCCTCTACTTGTCACAGACAGGCTCAACTCAACAATAATCTGCCCAAATTGCACACGCTGCCTTTCCTTCTGACTGTAGGCAATCCACAACTTATTTATTTTTCAAGAAGCTAATGATCATGCTTTAGCCTATTTTGAATGATTTTATTTATTTATATATATATATATATATATATATATATATATATATATATATATATATATATATATATATAGACAGGATTAGGTATTAGGCTATATTTTGGCATTAAATTTACGCACGTAACCTCCATTCACTATTCGAGTGCATGCTACAGATGACACGCTTGTTTTGGTGGGCCGTTCTAAATCAAAAATAATTCCACACATATATTAGTAGGCTTAGACCAGATTAAATTGAGAATAGTCTGATGGTTGACAATATTGTCAAGGGCTTGTGAAATTGTGAACGAGAGACTGATGAAGTGTGTGCAGCCTGCGAAAGAAACAGAGCAGAGCTCGTGCCTTTAGAGTCGCATCATGCAGCCTTAGAATGTATAAAAAATCTAAACATATAGCCTAATGTTTATATCCCAACTAAAGTTAAACAAATAACTCTAAATTATGCATATAGGATTCTTAACGCTGAACACAGAAGAGTGTGCACTTCCTCTGAAATTCTTTGGGGAATATTTTTATTTATTTCAGCTATGTTCAATTGTCTTCTTACTATTAAAAAAAATATATACACACAAAATAATGCCACGGAATTTGCTTAGAATAATGAAACGGAATTCTAAGCAAATCTTTGTCTGCTAAATGAACTAGTGTAGCCCACAGCCATTTGGCATAGCCAGATCAGGACCTAACATAAGGACAACTCAGAGTATGCTATTCTGTTCTTCTGAAATAGACTACATTTTCTTCATATCATGTTTCTTTAGACCTGTCTAAAATAAATAATGGATTTATTGTGATGGTGTAGGCTATATTAAATGGATTTATTATACTTTTTAAAAATGTATATTGTTTCAAAAAAGGTCCACATCAGTGGCTTGTAGGCTATGCATGGAGCCAGGAGATGCTAAACATGTTTTGGTTAATTACCGGTCAGTTACCATGGAGACCGGTAGTTATTTGTATGACAATCACTGGCTGACATGGACGCCGCACCCCAGAGCAGTAGTAAGGCTTCTCTCCTGTGTGTATACGTTCATGTGTTTTAAAAGTGGCCAAGTCGAGAGAAACTCTTTCCACAGCCAGAGCAGGAGTAAGGCTTCTCTTGTATGTATACGTTGGTGTGTTTTTAAGTGTCCCAGTTGAGAGAAACTCACCCCACAGTGAGAGCAGGTTTAAGGCTTCTCTCTTGTATGTATACGTTCATGTGTTTTTAAGTGTCCCAGTCGAGAGAAACTCACCCCACAGTGAGAGCAGGTGTAAGGCTTCTCTCCTGTGTGTGTTCTCTGATGAACTTTTAGCCCAGTTGATGTTTTAAAACATTTTCTACAGTCAGAGCAGTAATAAGGCTTCTCTCCTGTGTGTATACGTTCATGTGTTTTTAGGTTGCCCAGTTGCGAGAACCTTGCCCCGCAGTCAGAGCAGAAGTAAGGCTTCTCTCCTGTGTGTGTTCTCTGATGAACTTTTAGCTCAGTTGATGTTGTGAAGAATTTTACACAGTCAGCGCAGTAATAAGGCTTCTCTCCTGTATGTATACTTTCATGTGTTTTTAAGTGGCCCAGTCGAGAGAAACTTGCCCCACAGTCAGAGCAGGAGTAAGGCTTCTCTCCTGTGTGAGTTCGCTGATGAACTTTTAGCTCAGTTGATGTTGTGAAGCATTTTCCACAGTGAGAACAGGAGTAAAGCTTCTCTCCTGTATGTATACGTTCATGTGTTTTTAAGGTATCCAATCGGGAGAAATTCTTCCCACAGTCAGAGCAGGAGTAAGGCTTCTCTCCTGTGTGAATACGTTGGTGTTTTTTTAAAGTCCCCAGTTGAGCAAAACTCTCCCCACAATCAGAGCAGCAGTAAGGCTTCTCTCCTTTATGTATACTTTGGTGTCTTTTTAAATGGCTCAGTCGAGAGAAACTCTTCCCACAGTCAGAGCAGGAGAAAGGCTTTTCTCCTGTGTGCACTCTCTGATGAACTGTCAGAGATTGTGATGTTGTGAATCTCTTTCGACATTCAGTACAGGAATACAGATTCTCGCCTGTGTGTATTTGTAGGTGTATTTTTAGCTTTGATAGAAATGGGAAAATCTCCTCACAATGTGGGCAGTGGTGAGACCTCTTAGCTCTGTGATCTTCCTGCTGTTGCTCTCTGGATGTAGAGAATGTCTCAACATGGTCTCCTGTGTGAACAACATCAGAAGAACCAGTCAGTTGGCGTTATATACATATGACTTCATATCCTCTTCTGGCTGTACCGGGTGACATATGTATTCATATCAGTAGGATGTACAATACAAAGGAGAATAAAACTATTCTAAAAGTGGGTGATAGTCGAGGGAAAAAAGGGGTGAAAATTATCACAAGGGTTAGTAACTACAGTGCCTTGCAAAAGTATTCATCCCCCTTGACGTTTTTCCTATTTTGTTGCATTACAACCTGCAATTTCTATGGATTTCTTTTTGGATTTCATGTAATGGACATACATAAAATAGTCGAACTTGGTGAAGTGAAAAAAATTACTTGTTTCAGAAAATAACGGAAAAGTGGTGCGTGCATATGTATTCACCCCCTTTGCTATGAAGCCCCTAAATAAGATCTGGTGCAACCAATTACCTTCAGAAGTCACATAATTAGTTAGATTGCACACAGGTGGACTTCATTTAAGTGTCACATGATCTCAGTATATATACACCTGTTCTGAAAAGGTCCCAGAGTCTGCAACACCACCAAGCAAGCGGCACCATGAAGACCAATGAGCTCTCAAAACAGGTCAGGGACAAAGTTGTGGAGAAGTACAGATCAGGGTTGGGTTATAAAAAAAAATCTGAAACTATGAACATCCCACGGAACACCATTAAATCCATTATTAAAAAATGGAAAGAATATGGCACCACATCAAACCTGCCAAGGGAGGGCCGCCCACCAAAACTCACAGACCAGGCAAGGAGAGCATTAATCAGAGAGGCAACAAAGAGACCAAAGATAACCCTGAAGGAGCTGCAAAGCTCCACAGCGGAGATTTGGAGTATCTGGCCATAGGACCACTTTATGCCGTACACTCCACAGAGCTGGGCTTTACGGAAGAGTGGCTAGAAAAAAAGTCATTGGTTAAAGCAAAAAATAAGCAAACACGTTTGGTGTTCGCCAAAAGCCATGTGGGATACTCCGCAAACATATGGAAGAAGGTACTCTGGTCAGATGAGACTAAAATTGAGCTTTTTAGCCATCAAGGAAAACGCTATGTCTGGCGCAAACCCAACACCTCTCATCACCCCGAGAACACCATCCCCACAGTGAAGCATGGTGGTGGCAGCATCATGCTGTGGGGATGTTTTTCCATCGGCAGGGACTGGGAAACTGGTCAGAATTGAAGGAATGATGGATGGCGCTAAATACAGGGAAATTCTTGAGGGAAACCTGTTTCAGTCTTCTAGAGATTTGAGACTGGGACGGAGGTTCACCTTCCAGCAGGACAATGACCCTAAGCATACTGCTAAAGCAACACTCGAGTGGTTTAAGGGGAAACATTTAAATGTATTGGAATGGCCTAGTCAAAGCCCAGACCTCAATCCAATTGAGAATCTGTGGTATGACTTAAAGATTTCTGTACACAAGCGGAACCCATCCAACTTGAAGGAGCTGGAGCAGTTTTGCCTTGAAGAATGGGCAAAAATCCCAGTGGCTAGATGTGCCAAGCTTATAGAGACATACCCCAAGAGACTTGCAGCTGTAAATGCTGCAAAAGGCGGCTCTAAAAAGTATTGACTTTGGGGGGGGGGGGGGGGGGTGAATAGTCATGCACGCTCAAGTTCTGTTTTTTTGTCTTATTTCTTGTTTGTTTTACAATAAAAAATATTTTGCATCTTCAAAGTGGTTTTGTTGTGTAAATCAAATTATACAAACCCCCCAAAAAATCCATTTTAATTCCAGGTTGTAAGGCAATAAAATAGGAAAAATGCCAAGGGGGGTGAATCCTTTCGCAAACCACTGTACATAGACTCATTTTCATAGAACTTCTAAACACTGGCAGTTTGTCTACTTCACTTTTTTAGTCTACTCTCTGATCACTCCAGATAGCCCAGCGAATAAAACACATGCTGGCAATACTGGTGTCAAACCATGCAAGTCTCAGTAGCATTAAATAACATCTACCTTCTCATGGAAACAGTGAATCATAAAACAGTACTGCGACTTTTCATGCAGTGGAAAGTTTGAAATACCAAAACAAACTTAGATAGAAGGTGTCACGTTAACGCAGAATTCTGAATTTTTCACGCAGAAAAAAAAAAAAAAACGCATAGGAAATGTCTTGTTGCGTTTTGTAGACACAGATCTAAAATGCTTCTTATTTTATTATTTTATATTATATTTCTTATTATTTCTTACACTTCTTATTGTATCATGTGCCACAGTTGTCCACTTCTCCACTCGGATGAGAATTCACAAAAAGCAGGCAGCGCTCTGACTGATGTGTGCATTTTAATGAGGGAAATAAGCATTTGACCCCTCTGCAAAACATGACTTAGTACTTGGTGGCAAAACCCCTGTTGGCAATCACAGAGGTCAGACGTTTCTTGTAGTTGGCCACCAGGTTTGCACACATCTCAGGAGGGATTTTGTCCCACTCATCTTTGCAGATCTTCTCCAAGTCATTAAGGTTTCGAGGCTGAAGTTTTTTGGTAACTCAAACCTTCAGCTCCTTCCACAGATTTCCTATGGGATTAAGGTCTGGAGACTGGCTAGGCCACTCCAGGACCTTAATGTGCTTCTTCTTGAGCCACTCCTTTGTTGCCTTGGCCGTGTGTTTTGGGTCATTGCCATGCTGGAATACCCATCCAAAACCCATTTTCAACACCCTGGCTGAGGGAAGGAGGTTCTCATCCAAGATTTGACGGTACATGGCCCCGTCCATCGTCCCTTTGATGTGGTGAAGTTGTCCTGTCCCCTTAGCAGAAAAACACCCCCAAAGCATAATGTTTCCACCTCCATGTTTGACGGTGGGGATGGTGTTCTTGGGGTCATAGGCAGCATTCCTCCTCATCCAAACACGGCGAGTTGAGTTGATGCCAAAAAGCTCGATTTTGGTCTCATCTGACCACAACACCCAGTTCTCCTCTGAATCATTCAGATGTTCATTGGCAAACTTCAGACGGCCCTGTATATGTGCTTTCTTGAGCAGGGGGACCTTGCGGGCGCTGCAGGATTTCAGTCCTTCACGGCGTAGTGTGTTACCAATTGTTTTCTTGGTGACTATGGTCCCAGCTGCCTTGAGATCATTGACAAGATCCTCCCGTGTAGTTCTGGGCTGATTCCTCACCGTTCTCATGATCATTGCAACTCCACGAGGTGAGATCTTGCATGGAGCCCCAGGCCGAGGGTGATTGACAGTTCTTTTGTGTTTCTTCCATTTGCGAATAATCGCACCAACTGTTGTCACCTTCTCACAAAGCTGCTTGGCGATGGTCTTGTAGCCCATTCCAGCCTTGTGTAGGTCTTCAATCTTGTCCCTGACATCCTTGGAGAGCTCTTTGGTCTTGGCCATGGTGGAGAGTTTGGAATCTGATTGATTGATTGCTTCTGTGGACAGGTGTCTTTTATACAGGTAACAAACTGAGATTAGGAGCACTCCCTTTAAGAGTGTGCTCTAATCTCAGCTCGTTACCTGTATAAAAGACACCTGGGAGCCAGAAATCTTTCTGATTGAGAGGGGGTCAAATACTTATTTCCCTCATTAAAATGCAAATCAATTTATAACATTTTTTACATGCGTTTTTCTGGATTTGTTTGTTGTTATTCTGACTCTCACTGTTCAAATAAACCTACCATTAAAATTATAGACTGATCATTTCTTTGTCAGTGGGCAAACGTACAAAATCAGCAGGGGATCAAATACTTTTTCCCCCCTCACTGTGGCAAATTTTCTCAGGTAAAATGCAAGATTAACTTCAAGCAACACATTAGATTAGAAAATATAGCTGGCTACATTTTGTCTATGATATAAATTCAAAAAATGATGGCCAGGCATTGTTTTTCCCAAAAAATACTTTGTTTTTTCATTGTAAGCTCATTTACTTGTGTGGCTGCTAGCCAATTATCAATTAGCACTGCACTTCTGTTGTCATCCGATGAAAATGAAGCTATATTCTGCCGAACGTGTTGCACTAATGTGCTTTTTTTGCGAAGGAAAACGAACTACAGTTGCACGTCCCTGATCATTCTATTGAAACAAGAAACACTTTACTTTCAATATAAAACGCAGGTGAAATGGGTTTAAAACACAGCTTTTTTTTGGGATAGTCTGCGTTTTGACCCCTAGATAGAGCCTGTCTAAAAACCTGTTTTTGCTTTGTCATTATGGGGTATTGTGTGTAGATTGATGAAAAAAACAACAACATTTAATCCATTTTAGAATAAGGCTGTAACGTAACAATATGTGGAAAAAGTGAAGGGGTCTGAATACTTTTCTGCTCTTACTCCTGGGTCATAACTTATGGAGGTCTAACTTATGAAGATAAGTACAGGTTCTATCTAGAAGTTACCGTGACAAACAGATTTACCAATCTCCTCCTCCTCCTCTTCATCTTTAATGTTGATGACGTTCAGCTCCAGTGTTTGACTGCAGTCTTCCAGCTTCACTGATGCCATCTCTGGATCCTGCAGTGCAAACTGGGCTCCACTGTCACAATCAGGACCCAGTGACTGTAGGTTTGGACTGGAAGGAGAGAGGCAGGCTGGGTTTGTCCTCACTGTTGATGTTACCGGCCTCAGATGTAATTCTAGTCGTCCTGTAGTAATAAAGAGAAACGGACATAAAAAGTTATTGTCTTGACAGTTCCTGCACTTTCTTTATTCTCTAAAATATATATTTTTTCTTATTCAATCTAATTTCAATAGATCAGGTAGCTAAGACTTGACAAAACAATTATTTTCACATTAGACAACTGCACACTTTTAAGTGTACATTACCTATAGCAGATTTCAGAAAATTCAAATAAATGCATAATTGACTAAATCCATCTAGTATAAGGTTGCAGTTTGTGTTAGGCAGCACTATTTACATTTTAGTCATTTAGCAGACGCTCTTATCCAGAGCGACTTACAGTTAGTGAGTGCGTACATTTTCATACTGGCCCCCCGTGGGAAACGAACCCACAACCCTGGCGTTGCAAGCGCCATGCTCTACCAACTGAGCTACACGGGGACTCTGTACTATTCTACTGAATAACCTTGTCTTCAATGTATTATTTCAATCAAAAACCAAATTGTATTTCCTGTTCACACCATAGTAACAATTATAAAGATAGCAACAACTGAATGTGTCTGAATATTAGTACATCTGTAGACAACTGATAAACATTACATTCAACTTCAAAACAGTAGTGAGACTGTGAAATGTTGTCTCTCTGATGCACCGGCACTGCTAGCCTCTTCGCTTCGGGAGACCTGTAACGCTACACATTCATCTCCCGTCGCTGAAGGCCGCATCCCGTAACCAGAAAACATATTTACCAGCCCTCTGGTTGACCTATTTCCCAGAAACTTTTCCCGTCACCGAAGGCAAGTCTACAATCTGGAAGGCCTTACCAGTCATTTCGGGCAATAAAATGTGTGAAACAAAACGTTTATATCCAACTTCCAAGTTCTTGCTAGCTAACCAAATCACACCTGCATCTCTGTGTATAGCCACCAAAAAAATGATGAGGGGAAAAGGTCAGTCACTTCCCCACTCCTCCAATGGCATGACATCTTCCTAGCAGCTAGCTAGCTATCGAGCTAACGTTAGGCTCTGTGTTTTTAGCTTGCTACATAAACAGATACGCTAGTCTATTAGCCACGTTATGACTGATTTGTGATCATTGCCCTTGCTAGTTTGATTGTATTCACATTCCCAGCCTTAGTATTTAAAATTGTATTTATTTATTTAATATTTAAAACATACAGTCTACTGGCAGTGAAGCCGCTCAACATCTACATCACATTAGTCATCTAACAGACTCCCAACCAGCGCGACACACAGAAGCAACCAGGGTCAACGCCTTGCTCAAGGGCACGTCGACAGATCTCCCACAAGGTCAAAAAACGGGGAACTGAACCAGCGATCCATGATCCCCCCCCCCCCACAGTACCCCAAGAGTTGCCCCTCAACCATCTGAGACCCCCCACAGTCCCCTCCTGAGAAAAATTATAATTCCATCCAATTTTAGATCAATGTTATGCATTTTCAGCCATTCCTGAACCTGAGACCAGAAACAGGCTCCCTGAGGGCAACACCAAAATAAATGGTCTATTGATTCTGTATCCCCACAACAAAATCTGCAGAGCTTCGATGATTGTATGCCCCCAAATATTCAACATTTTGTTGGTGGCAAGAATTCTGTATAATAATTTTAGCTGAAAAGCACAAAGTCTTGAATCTTGCGTCGTTTTATATATATCAACTCATACACCCTGTACCATGGAATCGGCACAACAAAAATCTCTTCCCAACTATTTTGTCCAGAATATTGAGTCGTTGAAACTGAAACAGTGCATCCCGAATGAATTCAGCAAACAAACTTTAGGTCACCGGTTACTTTGTGTGCTAAAACATGAAATGTTTTTTGGAATGGGAAGTAATAGTTGTACATTTCGATTGGGAAATGCTTAATGGTCGTGTTTTTGTATTCTTCTGATTGGGACCTACTGGCTTATTACGTCAGAGTTTATGGACTGTTTATCCTTTAACTATGCAGCGGTGAAGTGGTGCCTGGAGAAGTTAACTATGCAGCGGTGAAGTGGTGCCTGGAGAAGTATACTCTAATTTGGTCAAAAAGTTTCCAAACACCCTGCAAAGGAAAATCACCCGGTCTGAAAAATCCTATATTTTCCTGCTTTTTAAAAATGTTTTCTTTCTCTTTCACTCTCAAAAATAAAGAATATAAACATTTGATTGTCTAAGTCCACAACAATGCTTAAACCACATCAATAGGATTGTCCTGTCTGGGTCTGGCTCCTCTGTGGGTGGGCCTTCTCCGGGTCTGGCTCCTCTGTGGGTGGCCTGTCTGGGTCTGGCTCCTCTGTAGGATTGTCCTGTCTGGGTCTGGCTCCTCTGTGGGTGGGCCTTCTCCGGGTCTGGCTCCTCTGTGGGTGGGCCTTCTCCGGGTCTGGCTCCTCTGTGGGTGGGCCTGTCTGGGTCTGGCTCCTCTGTGGGTGGGCCTTCTCCGGGTCTGGCTCCTCTGTGGGTGGCCTGTCTGGGTCTGGCTCCTCTGTGGGTGGGCCTTCTCCGGGTCTGGCTCCTCTGTGGGTGGGCCTTCTCCGGGTCTGGCTCCTCTGTGGGTGGGCCTGTCCGGGTCTGGCTCCTCTGTGGGTGGGCCTTCTCTGGGTCTGGCTCCTCTGTGGGTGGGCCTTCTCTGGTCTGGCTCCTCTGTGGGTGGGCCTGTCTGGGTCTGGCTCCTCTGTGGGTGGGCCTTCTCCGGGTCTGGCTCCTCTGTAGGTGGCCTGTCTGGGTCTGGCTCCTCTGTGGGTGGGCCTGTCTGGGTCTGGCTCCTCTGTGGGTGGGCCTGTCTGGGTCTGGCTCCTCTGTAGGTGGCCTGTCTGGGTCTGGCTCCTCTGTGGGTGGGCCTGTCTGGGTCTGGCTCCTCTGTGGGTGGCCTGTCTGGGTCTGGCTCCTCTGTGGGTGGGCCTTCTCCGGGTCTGGCTCCTCTGTAGGTGGCCTGTCTGGGTCTGGCTCCTCTGTGGGTGGGCCTGTCTGGGTCTGGCTCCTCTGTGGGTGGGCCTGTCTGGGTCTGGCTCCTCTGTAGGTGGCCTGTCTGGGTCTGGCTCCTCTGTGGGTGGGCCTGTCTGGGTCTGGCTCCTCTGTAGGTGGGCCTGTCTGGGTCTGGCTCCTCTGTAGGTGGGCCTTCTCCGGGTCTGGCTCCTCTGTAGGTGGGCCTTCCCCGGGGTCTGGCTCCTCTGTAGGTGGGCCTTCTCCGGGTCTGGCTCCTCTGTGGGTGGGCCTTCTCCGGGTCTGGCTCCTCTGTAGGTGGCCTGTCTGGGTCTGGCTCCTCTGTAGGTGGCCTGTCTGGGTCTGGCTCCTCTGTGGGTGGGCCTTCTGTGGGTGGGCCTTCTCCGGGTCTGGCTCCTCTGTGGGTGGGCCTTCTCCGGGTCTGGCTCCTCTGTGGGTGGGCCTTCTCCGGGTCTGGCTCCTCTGTGGGTGGGCCTTCTCCGGGTCTGGCTCCTCTGTGGGTGGGCCTCTGTCCACCCAGGCCCATTGATGTCTACGCCACTGATGCAAACAGCGCACGATGACAATTGCGCATGACAAATAGCCTCCTAACCAACACTTCGGACTAAACTTTTTGAATACCTGGTTTGCCTCCTATGGCCGTGCCACGTAGAAAGTCACTGAGCTCTTCAGTAAGGCCATTCTACTGCCAATGTTAGGAAATATTTTCTTACCTACTTACAAAAAAAAAAAAAAAAAAACATGCATTGTTGATTAAGGGCTTGTGAGTAAGCATTTCACGGTAAGGCCTACACCAGTTGTATTCGGCGCATGTGACAAATACAAATTTGATTAGAAATATTGGAATTAGTCCGAGGCAGTTTCTAAAGGAAATAGCAATGGTGAACTTGATCAAATGTCTTGAGGTTTTTTTCTTTAATGAGTCTGACGCGAAGGATATAATGTTGCTCCCGGACAAGGCCCAAATCCCTGTCATTCACATGAAGAAAATAAGGAGATACAGGGGGCGGAGATCAGGGTGCCTTGGGAGAATTCCTCGACGAGTGGGTAACCCGCCTCTACCATCCGTTCTATTAGCCAACGTGCAATCACTGGAGAATAAACTGGATGAGCTCCGTTCGAGACTATCCTACCAATGGGACATTAAAAACTGTAACATCTTACGTTTCACCGAGTCGTGGCTGAACAACGACACGGATAATATACAGTTGGCTGGGTTTTCCGTGCATCGGCAGGACAGAACAGCTACGTCTTGTAAGACGAGAGGTGGGGGTGTGTGTGTACATTTGTCAGTAACAGCTGGTGTGCGATGTCTAATATTAAAGGTAGTCTCGAGGTTTTGCTCGCCTGAGATAGAGTACCTCATGATGAGAGATTTCATCTATATTTTTCGTAGCCGTCTATTTACCACCACAAACAGACGCGGGCACTAAGACCGCACTCAATGAGCTGTATAAGCAAACAAGAAAATTCTCATCCAGAAGCGGCGCTCCTACTCGGCCGGGGACTTTAATGCAGGCAAACTTCAATCCATTTTACCTCATTTCTACCAGCTTGTCACGTGCAACCAGAGAAAAAATAATAATAATACGGAAGTGGTCAAATGACGTGGATGCTACGCTACAGGACTGCTTTGCTAGCACAGACTGGAATATGTTCCGGGATTCATCGAATGGCATTGAGTAGTATACCACCTCAGTCACCGGCTTCATCAATAAGTGCATCGACGACGTCGTCCCCACAGTGACCGTACGTACATATTCCAACCAGAAGCCATGGATTACAGGCAACATCCTCACCGAGCTAAAGGCTAGAGCTGCCGCTTTCAAGGAGCGGGACACTAATCCGGATGCTTATAAGAAATCCCGCTATGCCCTTAGACAAACCATCAAAACAGGCAAAACGTTAATACAGGACTAAGATTGAATCCTACTACACCGGCTCTGACACTCGTCGGATGTGGCAGGGCTTGCAAACTATTACGGATTACAAAGGGAAACCCAGCCGCGAGCTGCCCAGTGACACGAGCGTACCAGAAGGGCTAAATGCCCTTTAAGCTCGCTTCGAGGCAAGCAACACTGAAGCATGCATGAGAGCACCAGCTGTTCCGGACGACTGTGTGATTACCCTCTCCATTACCAATGTGAGCAAGACCTTTAAACAGGTCAACATTCACAAGGCCGCGGGGCCAGACGGATTACCAGGACGTGTACTCCGAGCATGCGCGGACCAACTCGCAAGTGTCTTCACTGACATTTTCAACCTTTCCCTGACTGAGTCTGTAATACCTACATGTTTCAAGCAGACCACCATAGTCCCTGTGCCCAAGAAAGCGAAGTTAACCTGCCTAAATGACTACCGCCCGTTGCACTCACGTCTGTAGCCATGAAGTGCTTTGAAAGGCTGGTCATGGCTCACATCAACACCATCAACCCGGAAACCCTAGACCCACTCCAATTCGCATACCGCCCCAACAGATACACAGATGACGCAATCTCAATCACACTCCACACTGCCCTTTCCCACCTGGACAAAAGGAACACCTATGTGAGAATGCTGTTCATTGACTACAGCTCAGCGTTCAACACCATAGTGCCCACAACACTCATCACTATGCTAGGGACCCTGGGCCTAAACACCTCCCTCTGCAACTGGATCCTGGACTTCCTGATGGACCACCCCCATGTGGTATGGGTAGGCAACAACACATCTGCCACACTGATCCTCAACACGGGTGCCCCTCAGGGGTGCGTGCTTAGTCCCCTCCTGTACTCCCTGTTCAGCCACGACTGTGTGGCCAAGCACGACTCCAACACCATCATTAAGTTTGCTGACGACACAACGGTGGTAGGCCTGATCACCGACAAGACAGCCTACAGGGAGGATGTCAGCGACCTGGCAGTGTGATGCCAGGACAACAACCTCTCCCTCAACGTGAGCAAGACAAAGGAGATGATCAGGAGGGCCAAACACGCCCCCATCACATCGACAGGGCTGTAGTGGAGCGGGTCGAGAGTTTCAAGTTCCTTGGTGTCCACATCACCAACAAACTATCATGGTCCAAACACACCAAGAAAGTCGTAAAGAGGGCATGACAACGCCTTTTCCCCCTCAGGAGATTGAAAAGATTTGGCACGGGTCCCCAGATCCTCAAAAAGTTATACAGCTGCACCATCGAGAGCATCCTGACCGGTTGCATCACTGCCTGGTATGGCAACTGCTCGGCATCCGACCGTAAGGCGCTACAGAGGGTAGTGCGTACATCCCTGTACATCACTGGGGCCAAGCTTCCTGCTATAATAATAATAATAATAATAATAATAATAATAATAATAATAATTAATAATAATAAGCCATTTAGCAGACGCTTTTATCCAAAGCGACTTACAGTCATGCGTGCATACATTTTTTTTTTTGTGTATGGGTGGTCCCGGGGATCGAACCCACTACCTTGGCGTTGCAAGCGCCGTGCTCTACCAGCTGAGCTACAGAGGACCACAGCTATCCAGCTATCCAGGACCTATATACTAGGCGGTGTCAGAGGAAGGCCCAAAAAATGGTCAAAGACTCCAGTCACCCAAGTCATAAGACTGCACAGCAAGCGGTACCGCAGCACCAAGTCTAGGTCCAAAAGGCTCCTTAACAGCTTCTACCCCCAAGCCATAAGACTCCTGAACAATTAATAAAATGGCCACCCAGACTATTTGCAGCACTTTCTACACTGCTGCAACTCGCTGTTTATTATCTATGCAGTCACTTTACCCCTACCTACATGTACAAATTACCTCGACTAACCTGTACCACCGCACATTGACTCTGTACCGTTACCCCCTGTATATAGCCTCATTATTGTTATTTTATTGTGTTACTTTTTTTTCTTTTGTTTATTTAGTAACTATTTTCTTAAAACTGCATTGTTGGTTAAGGGCTTGTAAGCATTTCACAGTAAGGTCTACACCTGTTGTATTCGGCGCATGTGACAAATAACATTTGATTTGATGGCAGAGTTTAACTTTTGCAGTAGGCCTAGGCTATCTGACAAACAAAGATGTTTCTGAAAGACAAAAAAAAAAAATTGATTGTTTGATCATTTAGGGCCTAATGTTTCGCTTGTTTCCCTCTAACCGATGTTGCATTGCCCGCGAATTCTGAAACATTGTCTACTTATTTATATTTTTTTTATTTAACTAGGCAAGTCAGTTAAGAACAAACTCTTATTTACAATGACGGCCTACACCGGCCAATGCCCTATGGGACTCCCAATCACGGCCGGTTGTGATACAGCCTGGAATCGAACCAGGGGGTCTGTAGTGACGCCTCAAGCACTGAGATGCTGCGCCACTCGGGAGCCCACTTACAGTGGTAGCCGTGCACACTTCAATGCAAACTGTCAGTTCACCTGTATGTTATAAAACCACGCTCCCCATCTTATTCATAGAGCAAAAATAGTTATCTAATAGGCCCAATTAAAATATGAGAGATGCGCATGGTAATTTGTAGGATACTTCGCAATATGAACCCATCATGGCCAGAAAAGGTGAGGAATTTAGGTCACAAAAATGTATTATATATATATATATTATTTACAAATGAAATATTGTCTACTTGAGACATTTTTATTACAATTAACTACATTAATACATACAGACAGAAGAAGCTAACAATAGTCAGTTCCATCGTTAATAAACTGCGCTCCAGATCAGGAGGCATAGAGCACAAATACTTGAAATAGCACGTATGTATACTACTGTGAAGTAGGTCCAATTAAACGAGAGACGGGGAAGAATGGTATCCTAACTTATTGTAGGCCTACAGACTACCTCGTGAGTATGAACCCATCACAGAAAAGGTGAGGAATGTATTCTGATCATGGAAATAAAAACAACATAGCCTAGGAAATAGATTTCTAATTATTTTAGAATGCAAAGACAAACAAAAAATGTATGTTCTCTCTTCTCACCAGCTGCAAACGATTGGATCTTGTTACTAACCTGTTGAAAGTTTTTCGAACAAACGTGTCCATCTTATTCCCTTTTGCACGAAATACTAGGCTGATTGCCTGCTTGCAATGCAATACACAACCACTAGAAACTGTGCGTAGGTATGGTCTAAAGCAGAGGTCTCCTGTTCCTGGAGAGCTACCCTCCTGTACGTTTTTGCTCCAACCCTGCTTGTAACTAACATGATAGAGTTTATCAACCAGATCATTATTAGAATCAGGTGTGCTACATTAGGGTTGGAGTGAAAACCCGCAGGACAGTAGCTCTCCAGGAACAGGATTGGAGAGCCCTGGTCTAAAGTTTGCGGAAAGGTGAACACATTCTCACGTCAAGTTCAGTTTTTATAAGTGCCAACTTTTGCGTGGAAACTGGCGCACGCATGTTTTGTGGTATATTCTGTATGTACGCAGTTTATAAATGAGGCCCTAGGGCTTTGGGAACATCGCTAGAAGGGATCCAGCTTTTGTCAAATTACAGTCACAAGGTTGATTTTCTTTGCATTTTAGCTAACACTAACCCTTTTCATAACCCAATTATCCTAAACTGCTGCGTAAGTTATCCTAACCTGCTTCTAAAAGTCAAATATGAAGTTAATTTGACAAAAGCTGGATCCCTTCTAGCCTAACCATGACCGCACTATTGACCGAGAGGGCGCCGCCATTTTACCAGCTCGTCAACGACATTTTACAGAAAACCAATAACATATAAAACGAACTCAGACATCTCAAATAAATGGATTCTTTATGAAATCTCAAATAAATTGATTCTTTATGACATTACCTTGACGAACTGTACATTAATTTACATTCAAATCAAACCCAAAGTCTAACGTTAGCTATGTTTTTATCACGTTCTTCACTCACTCGGTTTGACACAAAAATAACACGTCATAAAACCTTTAACAAGCGTGATAATACCTTGACGTATTTGTTAACTAGTATGTTATGACATGTTCTTTCGATATTAGAAAGTTTAAACGCGCTATTACATACCTGTAGTAATACATTTGAAACGGACACAAAGGTGATCGTTTTGACAGCGTCGTAGTGGGCCTTTCTTCTTCTTCAGTGGGGTTTAACGGCGGTTGGCATCCAATATGTTGCATTACCGCCCCCAACTGGACTATCGTATAAATCCATTATACTTTGTGATACAAAACCGGAAAGGGAAAAAAAAACACCCTTCCAACTAACCCTACACTTATTAAAAACCCACCCAAGTAGCCTACTTCTCTGCAGCTGCCACCACAACATCTATTTTCTGTGATTTACGTTCCATTTCTGCGGAACAGTTGATAAATATGTATCCATTAGCTAAAACAAACCTAAGCCCTGGCACCACCGAAAGCTTATCCTCGATTGGATAGGCATGTAGCCACATAGACATGTCGCAATTTCAGCACCATGGACAGCGATCCGTACGCTATACTTACATGTTATTTTTTATTTTTGGCGGGGCGGGGGCGAACTCCGATCTTGCGAGCTCCAGGGAAACCGCATTGCGCCAGTGAGGATGGGTCAAGGGTGAGGGGTCCTGAGAGGGTGAGGATCCCTGTGAGTAGATGTAGCTCAGCTGGTAGAGCACGGCGCTTGTAACGCCAGGGTAGTGGGTTCGATCCCCGGGACCACCCATACGTAAAAATGTATGCACACATGACTGTAAGTCGCTTTGGATAAAAGCGTCTGCTAAATGGCATATTATTATTTATTATTATTAGATATGTGCCAGCACAGAGGAATAGGCCAACCAGTGATATTTCCTTCAGTAAGGTTGGCTTCTTAGTTCATCCTGTCTTCCAGCTTGGATAGAAAGTTCTGGGTAAAGCCAGTCTATTAATGACAAATAATACAGCCAGTACCCCCGCAAAACACTAACTTACTAGGGATTGTTTCATTATGCAGTGTACTATCTATAGCTATATACCGTAACTTTTTACAAAAAGTACACATCAAATAGCCAAACATTGAGGGAAAAAGTAGTTGGCTTGAGGATAAATTAATTTACATTTTATATTTTATATTTTAGTCATTTAGCAGACGCTCTTATCCAGAGCGACTTACAGTTAGTGAGTGTATACATTTTTCATACTGAGGGATAAATTCAGCCACTATTTATGGTTGAACTCAGCGGGTTTTGTCTGGCTAATAGCCTAGAAAATGGGCTGCAATATTCAAAGTAAATCAAATTAAATCCAACTAGAGAGACTCCCTGGTGTCCTGAAGTCCTCCTTTTTTTGTGTGCAAATGTTTTCACCATGGCCTGTAGGTCCAGGTTGCGGAACCAACTGTTTTCCATACTGAGTATTGCCAACCCAGACAGTCTTTCTTGAGACATTGTGCATTAAATGTCCATTGCTCTGTCCCCAGAACTTCCTACACAGTTAATCTCTTTCCGTAACGTGTTGAGGGCTGCAATTAAGGAGAATGAGAGGCTCAATTAAAGATGTTACAGAACTGCTGCATTTGAAGCACAACTCCCTTCTGCCCAGTTTCCCTGTTGTTGCTATGGCAATCAAGCAGAGAGATCGTGTTCTAAACTAAAACTCATAAAGAACTACCTAAGAAGCATTAAGCTCTCGGTCTGATGTGTGCTTTTGAACACCTCAGTAAGCTCCACTCATTGCACTGGCAAGTGGCGCCGTGGTAGCATTGACCACGGCATTTGTTCACTGATAGCCCCTCATACTTTCAATCAGTTTATTTCTCAGAAATTCAGAAATTGTAAAAAAAAAAAAAAAAAAAAAACGTTTTTACGTCGTTTCAATTATTTTTATTTATTTCATTTTACCAAATTGTTTTAGAATAAATCCAACTTAATATTGTCGTGATGTTGTGCGTGGGTAAGAACAGAGTCCAAGACAAGGATATTCGTTCAGGCGGTTTACTGATGATCAACTTCTAAGGTAAATAATGCATAGCTCTAGAACTTTGTTAACCAGAGTGTAGGCGAGTAGGGCTCGCTATCTCAGGCACAGAACCGGGAGATCCGGAGTCCATGCAGTGAGATACCAGCCAACTAACGACGGGCAACTGTGGGAACAACAATACAGTCAACAGCCCTGCGCTCTAGCCAATAACAAGCGTGTATAGTCCAGCACAGTGGATGCATCATAATACCCATAAAACCTAGCGGTAAAACCCGGTAATGGTTCCAATCGTTTTTTTCCCCATTCATTTTTGCATCTGGTACTTTAGAACTACTTAATTTAAGGTGTTTCGTGTAGGCTTACCCTGGCGTGACGTTTTGAGAGCCATGTAATTCTCTCTCGGACAAGGTGATTCAAAATGTTAATTATTATTGGGGATTTATTATTCTCCTAAATTGATGGGATGACTAACTTAGAAAGAATGCATTCTTGACTGGGCTAATGTAGGCTGTGACACCTGGTAAGGCTGTGATTGATGTGAAGAGCTGTTTTAGGGGGTAAAATGAGATAAGGATTGTGTCTTCAAATGCTAGAATATACTGGTTCTTTGTGATCTGTGAGCCTTCCTTGGACGTAGGAATGATGTCTAAGGGAGCTGGCTCTTCTCACTATGATAGGTTGTTATGATAATCTTGTGCCTGGCTGAAGTGTGCAACAAATGGCGCCGAGGAGATGAGACCAACCCTTGAATCAATGGATTGGCTGAGTAAGTTTAAACCACACTCAGTCCTCTACTCTAATTGGCCAGCAGAGAAGTGGGAAATTCCCTCTGTCAGAGTATTTGAGTATTGAATCTGAAACAATGTGTTAGTTGTCTGGGGTGTCCTGCGAGACATCTCAGAGAGCCCGTATATACGAAACATCATATTTACCATTGAAGGTTTTTGCATTAATTAAAATAACTAGTATATCTTAGAAGTCGTGTTGACCTCTTTTGTTCCTAATACCAGATTTGAATTGACGCGACTTTGACAATTGGTGACCCCGACGTGATCTGGTAGAAGGGACTTTGCTGGCTAATGTCCGGCACATTTGGTCAACTCTTTCATCGAACCATATGTTTCACAAACTGCCCGGGCTTCTAAAAAGGTAAGCAGATACCTATTGTTAAATAACCAAAGATCTGCACATTGGCTTTATCCAAATTAATTTTGTGAAACAACTGTCTGATGTAAGTGAACTAAATTATGAAACTATTATGAGTAGATAAGCACAATATTGTGACATGCAAACCTGTGATAAATGTGATGTTTAAAACCATGGTACCAGAGAGTATTGATCTACCGGTAAGGTCCGTAACTATGGATACAGCTAAGTTCAGGAGACAATGCTGACATCTACCGGCAAGGTCCGTAACTGCGAGGGTACGGCTAAGGTTCGGAGATACAGGGAATTATTGGCTAAGGGCGTTGGCTACTGACACATATTCATCGAGATATGGCTAGGATCAGAGGAGCGCCAAAATTTTAGTTGAGTATTGTTCCTTTGACACATATTCAGAGAGATATGGCTAGGATCAAGGAAAGATACTGAAATCTCTGGACCACAAATGGTGGAACCGTGAGATACAGGGATTAATTGATTAAAGTGTAACGTTGTGGCACATATCCACTGAAGATGTGGCTAGGATCATGATGGCCACTTACATTTTAGATAGTGTTACGCTACTGACACGTATCAGAAGGCTAGATACGGATAGAGTCAGGGGGACACTGGGTGTTGTTGTATGCATGAGTGCGCGAATGATCACAGACTAAATAAAATAGTGAATAGGGGTTATTAAAAATAATAAACCTGTATATTAAGACGTCTGTGGCTGTCCAAACGGTATAATTTGGGAATAAATGTTGGATTTGTGGTTGCTTAAACCATATAACCCGTTAAAAACAATTGGGAACATAAAGCTAAAGTGATGAATTGTGTGACTGAACTAAAACGTTTGAACTGATATATTTGAAATATAACGTTTGGTGTTTGAAATAGCATAATACTGCTTTTGAATAGTTGTGTCGAAACAATTCGGTTTAGTATTTGATTTGAGGTTTGATGTTTGACATAGAATAATACTGGTTTTAGGTGCTTGGTTTGGGCTATTTGGTTTATTATTTCATTTAACGTTTGATGTTTGACCGTGCAAAATACTGGTTAAACAATTAGACCGAAATAATTCGGTTTATAAACGTGCACCAACTTTAACTAATTAGGTGGGAATTATTTGATTTAAATAAATGGACTGGAGTACTTTGAGTAACGGCGGAATATTGGAGGCACGCTGGGACGAGAAGCAGCTCCTCAAAAAGGTAGAGTTGCGAGGGGAGGGGCTGAGAGAGCGAAAGTGTGGCTTTTGGCCATGAAAGACTGGGAGATGGCTGGAACGCATGGGGTTTCTGACAGAATGTTCTAAACTGCTCACCGACGTCGGGGGGAGGTAGAGAATGTTTACATTTGCTGGGAACTTCGTCTCTTTTTTTTTATATTGGTCCCCACCCCTTTTTTCCCGCCCCCAAAAATTCCCCCTCCCTCCCCCCCAAAAAAAACCCCCCCTTCCCCCCCCATTTTTTTTTTATTTTTTTTTGGGGTTTTTTTTTGTTTTTAAATTTTATTTTTTTTTTTAAATTTTGGGGGTTAAAAAATAATTTTTTAATTTTTTTTTATTCTTTTCCCTTTTCTTTATTTTCTAATAAATTTTTAAATTATTTATTCCTTTTTTAAAAACTTACTTTTTGTTTTAAAATTTTTTTGTTTTTTTTTTTATTTTGGGTTTTGTTTTGGGTTTGGGTTTAGTGATTTTTTTCTTTGTTTTATTTTTGCCAAAAAATTTTTTTAAAAAATTTTTTTGGTTTTTTAAATGTTTAATTTAGGTGGGGAATTTGATTTAAAAAACATTGGTTTAATTTATTGCCCCCGGCCCCAAAGGCCACCGGGGGACCCCCTCCCCGGGGGCCCCCGGGGGCCACCCCTTACATTTGGCATTTTTGGTAATTTGGCAGACGCTCTTGTCTAGAGCGATTTATGGGAGCAATTGGGTTGAGTGCCTTGGCTCGAGGGCACATCGGCAGATTTTTCGCCTGGTCGGCTCGGGGATTGGAAACCGGCGACCCTCGGTTGTTGGCGCGGACGCTATTGGTCACTAAACTGCCAGCCGCCCCATATGAGTTTAAGATTGTGGCGTTGTTGGATAATGTGATTGGAATAAACTGACCATAAGTAATGTTGTTTTAGACGTAAATGTATAATATAGTACAAAGCAAATAGAGGGTTAAATTGAACTAATTATCATGGTAGAGCTAACGTAGTACAGTGAGGGAACTTCATTTTGTGTCAGAGGGTAAGATGAGATCATTAATGCCTACTATTGGTGGAAATCTATTTATCATTTCAAGGCATGGAGTAACAATCTGCATTTATGAGTGTAAATTCCACAGCTGATGTGTTGATTGAATGGGTACGATGAGTATTTGGTTTGGTAATGTTGAATGGACTATTTGTAGCGAGCGTGTTTAGGGGTTAAATAGAAAAACTAACTTATTCAATAGAGAATCAAAGAGAGAGAGAGTTTTTTGCTGAGGTGAAAGCTACTGCGATTTTCATTTGGTGACGTCACTTGCTCTATGAACCGGGAGTAGTTACTTTGAGAGCATCGCAGATGGTGTGGAGTGACTGGCGATGTCCCTGGTTCGAACACAGGTAGGGACAGTAGACAAAGATTTCGCAGTGGGGCTATATACCTAGATTACTATGTGGATTGAGAAATGTGAAAGGTTGAATTAGATAGCTTAAATAGAAGTATTCTAGAAAAGTCTATGAAAATATGTTATAAGGTTACCATGCGCTCTCCCCGAAGGAGCAAGGGGAGGGTGAGAGACAGTACAGTTCAGATGGTAGGAACATCATTAAACGTATGCTGATAAACGATAGCAAGTATTTGTTTTATTAATTAGGGCCTAATCAGAGAGAACAGTTAAATAAATTGAATAGCGAACTGAAATGGGTTAGCGGGAAAATACAGAATAATTGGACGATTTTAAAACGATAATTTATTTTGGTTAGGATGAATGTATGCATTGGCTGTTGTGCTGGGGAATAGCGCCAGCCTGTAGTGGGTTATGGATTTGTTACATAAACTTATATTTTAAATTAAAGTGATGGAATAGGCTACAATTATAACATTATCAGAAAAAAGACACAATTTAATGTGAAATAGTTATTACAAGTATTATTGATAGTTATTACAGTTATTATCATTGATCCAGTAATGATATAAGGATAGTAGAGGAAGGCAGGGGATTTAATCTCATTTAGGGAAGTTATATTAGGAAGAAAATACCATTAAATGAGGGAACATTTGATGTAACCGTGATTGTGTTGGCTAAAAACTCAAATATGACATTTACAGGGGAGACAGGAACAATAGAAGGGGAGACAGATTTTCCTAGGGCGTTGAATAAATAATTGATAAATGGATCATTTGAGATGAGATCACATGTAGCAGAGTTAGGGTAATCAATTAAATAATCATTGTATACTCAAGGAATTTTGAGTGGTTTAATGGATTAGTTAGGAGGAATTAGAATGATACAAACAATTATTGATGGGTTAAGACTGGGAATATCTATCACGTTTTGTGTGTACTACCATCTTTAGATTATAACTAGGAGAAAGAGATTAGCTCATCTCAGTTAAGCAGTATTTAGGTCATAAAAGTGAGCTATCAAATTGAGTGAGGCCTGGCTATTTGTGATTGTTGTTTTTTCAAATTGGGTTAAAATGGGTTCACAGAGCCAGAGGCTGTACAGAGAAAGGTGGAGCCCCCATGTTGCCCTAGTGAAAGAACATTCAGAGGAATGTTTATCACTAGGTAAATGGATAAAACAGGGGAAAAAACATTACTGACTGGCAGAATACACCAAATGGGGATCAGTATGGCCACTCCACTGGGAGATATAGAAGAAAGTTAAATTGGAGAGCAAAAACCCAGCCCAGTGTCCATCTGGAGATACGTTTTAACGGATGACAGGAAGAGATTTTCTTAACTCAGGAACAGGAGGCTGAGTTAGAAGCAATTCCGTTCAAATTATGGTCACAAGGACAACAGATGTAGGACTAATTAAGGGGGTAGCTCCAGTACAAGTGATTCCTCGATTCGATAATAGACCATACCGGGCGGCAGGTAGCTTAGTGGGTAAGAGCGTTGTGCCAGTAACCGAAAGGTCGCTGGTTCTAATCCCAGAGCCGACTAGGTGAAAAATCTGTCGATGTGCCCTTGAGCAAGGCACTTAACCCTAATTGCTCCTGTAAGTCGCTCTGGATAAGAGCGTCTGCTAAATGACTAAAAATGTAAATGTAAACATACCAAAAGCAATATACTATGAAACCAGAAGCAATAAAAGGGATAACACCTACATTTGAGCATTTACTTAAGGGAGGGGTGATAATTCCTGGAGATGAGGTACAATGAAACTCTCCAATATTTCCTGTTAGAAAGGAGGCACCTAGCGCCGACTGGAGGATGGTCATGGACTTACAGTTAGTTTAATAGAAATATCATTCCCAGAGTTCCATGCGTACAAGATCCACATACATTGCTGAACCAATTGAAACCAGAGAACTCCTATTTTACAGTGATATATTTAGCTAATGCTTTCTTTAGTATCCAAGTTCATCCGGATAGTCAGGGGTGGTTTGGCTTTACTTTTCAGGGAAGGAAATGGACTTAGGCTAGGATGCCTCAAGGCTACTTGGAAAGTCTTACAATCTTAGCCCAGGCTATAACTAAGAATTTGGGAAAGTTTGAACATAGGGAAGGACGCAAATGTTAGTTTATGTAGATGATATTCTATTGGCTAATCCCACTCAGGAGGGATGTAAGAGGGATACAATCCAATTGTTAACCTTCCTGGCAGAACAGGGACACAAAGTGAGCAAAAAGAAACTTCAACTTTGGTAGAGCGAGGTCATTTACCTAGGACACACTATAACACAGGAGGGGCGAATGTTAAACTCATCCAGGAAAACTGCTATATTTGAAGCGCCAAAACCGTTAAAACAAAAAACTAATGATGAGCTTTTTGGTAATGATAAAGTGCTGTAAAGTTTGCGTAATCCATTATGTACTGCATACGGGTAAATTAAGTGATCTTATCTATGGGAAGGCAATGGCAGCCCATGGTAAAATCATTTGGAACTCTGAGGAGGACGAACAGTTTATGTTGTTGCTCTCTTCCCAAACAGTCTTAGCTTTTCATACATATATCAGGGATGTTATCCAAATGGTAGAGAGTTACGAGGGATATGACATTGGTAGTGATTTAAAGATGATGAAGTTTTTTGGTGGGCTATTAGATAAAACTGGGTTAATCATGAACATAGAGATTTTTATTCTTTGTTGCTAGACAGAAGACTTAGGTGACCTAAAAAAAAAATAGACTTGTCATGTCCAACAATTAGTCTTCAGGTCAAGCCCGGGAGAGCCTGGGTAGAACAGAGTTTGAACTAAACATAAGTGTTTTTACAAGATAAGAGATTGATTGATTGGATTACTAATTGATTCTGAACTGGATGAAAGTTGAATTTAGCTACCATAAAAGACAAAGGAAGTGGGAGGAGCAATAAAGAAGCAAAAGATAATCCCAAAAATGAAAGGCATGGCAATAGGATGATAAATTACATAAGGAATGGTTTAGAAAGGTGGTAATATTGACACATGGGCAAATCATGTGTCAAAAAGGGGGAGTGATAGGATTAAATAATAATGATAGGATTAAATAAATACAAATACTTAAAAAGAAAAAACAACAATAGAAATTGAGAGCTCAACATGTATGTGTGAAGATAGTTTATTAACCACACCTGTATGTCAGAGGTTTTGTGCCCCACAGGTGAACTAAAGGAGAAGGTGACCCACTCTATCACACCAGGAGACTGGGTGTGGATCCAGTCCCTAAAATAAGAAAAACTGGAAGCAGGCCTGTTGGGAAGGGCCCTATCAAGTCCTATTAGATCCATCTGGGTGCATGTCACACACTGCAAAAAGGTAAACCCAGTTACACCTGATGAACAAACACAGAGTTAGGAGAAAGATCCGATCACCATTAGGGCTCGGGGGTTGGCTCCTTAACGAAGATTCCCTTACCCTGTCTGATCATCCCTGTGTGAGTTTGGTAGAAGGTGAAGCAATGGGTTGGCATCTGACATTTTCTCAGGGCAAGGGTGGGGATTCACAGGTCTCCTGACGGTAGGTAGCTGTCTGATTGTGGGGGCCATATTCCTAACACACTCAAACCCTTCTGATCAGCCAAAAGTAGTAGTTAACCTAATACAAGTTGATAAAATAATACCTGAGCACAGTCTATGAAGGCATAGGAGCAGGGGCGGTGTGTTCATTAGGGCGATATGGGCGACGCACTTCCAAACGGGAAAAGGAAGGGATTTTTTTTCTAATCAATTATATCATGGCAAGAGTAGTTCAGTGTTCTAATCTAGACGTCTGATTTGACTGCCACTAAATGTCCAATCAGGCTAAAGTCGTGCTTCAAATGTCCCCGCCCGTTTTGGGGCGATTTCAGTCAGGTTGAAAATCGCCCAGAAGTCTCTCATAGCCTCTAATGTAAAAAATTTTTTTTTCAAATATCAGAGCTTTCAATACAATCTCTATGGGTTTCTGAGGGCTTGCACTTACGCGCTTTCGTCATACGTAACGTAACGTAACCATGAACGTAACTAAGAAACTACTCTTTCACCCTGAAGGCGGCACGGCAGACAGCACCGCTTGGACAGCGACTGGTGTAACCGACATGCACCATCTTTCAGAAAAGATTAAGAAAAATGAGCTGTCAAAGACCCACATGATTAGCTGTTTGAGATTGTCTGCTTTGGGGAGAGTGAATATTGCCACTCAACTGGATGAGGGATACAGGCTAGCTGTCCGCCGCCACAACGATGAGGTTAGCAACAGCAGAGTCGTGAACACTGTCTACGAGAATCGAGACGACCTCATAGAATGTTTTGAAGCCATCCGGACGGGTTCATTGGGTTCATTTGACCAGCCCACCGTACCAGAAGCTACAGAAGAAGGACATCGATGCTGTCTTTATCAAACGTGCCCTCGACAGCTTCGCAAGCAGTGTGCAGGCCATAAGGTAAGATTAAACAATATCATTCGATCTTTCTCAAAGCAGAGCTTTATTTGAAAATGTATGCATGAAAGGAGACTGCATTTGTGTTTAAAATTACATTATTCTCATTATATATGGCCAGTGGTGTAATCTATCTTATTTTATATACTATGTGTACTGTACAGTGGTGCTCATAAGTGTATGAACACATTCTAAAATTGACTAAAAAGAGGAATAAAAAAATAAAAAAATCATCTTTTGGAAATTGATCTTAATGACTTAATTAAAAAAGTTGGAAAATCCAACCTTTAAGGACACCAATTTTCTTTTCTTTTTTATTCCTCTTTTTAGTCAACTTTAGCATGGGATCATAAGCTTATGAGCACCACTGTATACTGTGCTGAACATCCAGGCTATGTGAGACACAAAGGCTAACTTAAACACTAAAGACTTTATGCATCCCTGCCCATTTTAAGTGGAACTGAAGTATTTGTACTATACATGGATACATTGCATATACCTGTGCATCACATAGACAACAATACTGTACAAAGCCAACAAACACATTGGTCTGTTTGCCTTCAGGGACTCCTCTCAACAGCAGCTGCAAGAAGCAACAGGAGCCAAAAGACCCAGAACAGCTTTGAGAGAAGAGGAGAAGCAGAGGCTGTCTGAAGAGGTCTGCAACACCATCCTGGATCACACCAAAGAAAGGTTCTCTTTCTCTTGCCACCTTGTGAGTGCTACCTTACTGCAAGCAGACATGTTTGAAAGGTACTGCCATTCAAAAAAATAAAAAATCTGTTCATGTTCATTTTTACAAATCTATACAATTGGCCAGAATATGGTTGTTCATATTTACAAATATATACAATTGGCCAGAATATGGTTGTTCATTTTTACAAAGCCATACAGATAGCTGTGTTTACCTTTTCTAGAAATTACTTTCAAATTCTGTTTTCAGGCAAAATGTCTATCACTGTTCATTTTCACAAATCTATACAAGAGGGCAGAATATGGAAGTCTATAAAAATTAAAAAATTTCTTATTACCAATAACTTGCATCAATGTTTTCAGTAGCCTCTATCAAAAGCTCCTGCTTGCCTGTTGTGAATTATGCTCAGGTGGTAAATGTGGTAAAAGCTCTTGTTGATCCTGCAATCTGAACAAATACCAAGATGCTGTATTTTCAGCTGATATTTCATTTGTTTATGGAAATGCATATTGTTTATGCAGTGTTGAGGAATGTGAAAGAACACCCTTGATTATTTTTACTGTGATAACTTATTTTGCTTTTGTAAGTCAACACTTTTGAGATCAGTCAATAAATGCTTCTGGTATTGACTTATATGCTGCCCCTGTCTTCATGTTGTTGCTGGACATATCAAAAATGTGTGTAGGTCACCTAAATCATCAGAAAAATTGCCCCCCCTGAGAATTTTTTCAGGAGCCGCCACTGCATAGGAGACAGCTAGACGTAGGGAAAGGGGAAGATTAGGGACTTTAGGGGAGGACATCACTGTATGTGGGTCGCCGTGTACATCCTGGGACTATGTAGTTGCTCATGTCGAGAGCGTGGGGGATGTGTAGGTCTCCGTGCACAGTTTAGGGACATGTGAAGTATTGTGAAAATAGGGAATTACCAGAAATGGCAGTGCGACCCATAGAAGGGTAGGTACTGTCTGAAAGTCTGAAGTATGCAAAAACAGGTTTATCCTCCATGCAAGCCACCTGGGAATGTGGTGAAAGAGTCTTGTAGTAACTTGAACTATCTGTATCCCCCGATAACAAAGTCATTCCGACCTAGGTTGCCTACGTTTGAAGTCTCAGGGGATTCTAATTGTTTTTCTAGGACTAGTAAGATAGGATACAGAGTAGGGCATCTTAGCTCTGCTCCTACACAGAGAATATCACAACTGAAAGAGAACATGACTAATCTCTCCTCTTTGTTGCAGCCAGAGGATTTTAGGAACTAAAACCAGGCCCGTGCTGACATCTGATGGTTGTGTGGTGATAACTGATTGTGAACTCAACTACATATGTAAACAATCAAACGTGTCAGAGACTGGTGAGTTGTCACGTAGAAAGTAGGACCTCCTCCCAGGATCCTTTGACGAAAGGATCCTTTGATGGGATAGGAGTACCTCGAGAGGTTTCAGAACAATTCAAAGCTAGGAATCAGATCGCAGTTGAGTTTGAATCAAGTATTTTCTGGTGGTCAACAATTAATAAAAACGTAGATTGGATAAATTATATTTACTATAACCAGCAAAGATGTATAAACCACACTTGTGATGCAATAAAGGGATTAGATGAGCAGACAGCGGCAACTATCTTAATGACATGGCAGAATAGAATAGCTTTAGATATGCTTTTGGCTGAGAGGGGCGGAGTTTGTGTTCTGTTTGGATCTATGTGCTGTATTTTCATCCTCAAACAATATAGCACCAGACGGGTCAGTGACAAAAGAGCTTCAGGGGAGTAACTACACTGACGAACAAACCGGCTGAGAGATCTGGTATTGATAGCTCCATAAACGGTTGGATTGATAACATATTTGATAAGTGAAAAACTACTGTTGTAACTATTCTGGGTGAAGTTATAGCTTCTATGGGTATACTTGCTCTTTGTGGATGTTGTCTTATTTCCTGTGTCTGAGGTTTGGTGAGAAAGGAGATGGAGAAGGTGATTTCCCAACAGATGGTGAGATATGGCCCAATTCTGGACTCCAACCTAGGAATGGAGGATATGACATTTTTACATTTACGTCATTTAGCAGACGCTCTTATCCAGAGCGACTTACAGGAGCAATTAGGGTTAAGTGCCTTGCTCAAGGGCACATCGACAGATTTTTCACCTAGTCGGCTCGGGGATTAGAACCAGCGACCTTTCGGTTACTGGCACAACGCTCTTAACCACTAAGCTACCTGCTGCCCCATTGACCTACCAGGCTTGGTGGAGTGACACTAGAGGGTGTCTAAAGGGGGCCAAAATATACTTCTCTGTTTGTGTTTTGTGTGTTAATAGTCTTATGTTTTGTGTTCTATTAATCCTGTGTTTTATGCTTTATTAATCAAGTTAATCATGTGAATGTTTGTCTTTCCTTATGTGATGGTTTGATGTTCCTTGGTGACTGGTAACAATTTGCAAGTGGGGTGTAGATGGACTGAGGGTTTTAATTTTTTTGTATCATTGTGGCCTATTAATAAAAGTGTGATTTTTTGTTTGTATTGTATTATAATGAATGACAATCTGTGTTTTCTTATTTTTTGTGAAAAGGGTGATTATTGGGGATTTATTATTCTCCTAAATTGATGGGATGACTAACTTAGAAAGAATGCATTCTTGACTGGGCTAATGTAGGCTGTGACACCTGGTAAGGCTGTGATTGATGTGAAGAGCTGTTTTAGGGGGTAAAATGAGATAAGGATTGTGTCTTCAAATGCTAGAATATACTGGTTCTTTGTGATCTGTGAGCCTTCCTTGGACGTAGGAATGATGTCTAAGGGAGCTGGCTCTTCTCACTATGATAGGTTGTTATGATAATCTTGTGCCTGGCTGAAGTGTGCAACAAATGGCGCCGAGGAGATGAGACCAACCCTTGAATCAATGGATTGGCTGAGTAAGTTTAAACCACACTCAGTCCTCTACTCTAATTGGCCAGCAGAGAAGTGGGAAATTCCCTCTGTCAGAGTATTTGAGTATTGAATCTGAAACAATGTGTTAGTTGTCTGGGGTGTCCTGCGAGACATCTCAGAGAGCCCGTATATACGAAACATCATATTTACCATTGAAGGTTTTTGCATTAATTAAAATAACTAGTATATCTTAGAAGTCGTGTTGACCTCTTTTGTTCCTAATACCAGATTTGAATTGACGCGACTTTGACATTAGCAAGAGAGAAGACCTCAGCAAGACCACAAATTCCTGCAGGAAGCTCCTGCACTTCATCTCTAGCCGACAATGTCAGCTACCGTTCAGCAGCGAGATCAGAGACCTTTGTGCCCAATCCATGAACTTAAGTCCCCTTTCTCTGTCTTAGCTAGCCACTGCCTACACTTTAGCTAGCTAGTTAGCAGAGCAGTACATAAAAAAAAACATTGTTTTACTTAGCCTAGATAATTGTTGGTACAGTATAATAATATGCCATTTAGCAGACGCTTTTATCCAAAGCGACTTACAGTCATGCGTGCATACATTTTTGTGTATGGGTGGTGCCGGGGATCGAACCCACTACCCTGGCGTTACAAGCGCCGTGCTCTACCAGCTGAGCTACAGAGGACCATATGTCAACTTTTGCTTCTATTTCAGACCCTATGGCATTTTCCAATGATTAAAAGGGGAGAAGATCACTAGAAGTCTGGCCATGTGGAGAAGTGCAGCTATAGTGAGGGGCAACTTACCGGTTAGCTTCCTGAACTAATTACTACGGGCTTCATCTAAGTGGGCTAATAGTCTTGTGACATGCAGGAGACCTGGTTTGAACCCAGTCAGTCACAAGAGCAAGATTAAATAGGGAGTTGAAAGGCTATCCTTAGAAGGGCTATGACCGGGCTATTCAACTACAGTGCATTCGGAGAGTATTCAGACCCCTTCACTTTTTCCACATTTTGTTACGTTACAGCCTTATTCTAAAATGGATACAATTAATTTTGTCCCTCATCTATCTACACACAATACCCCATAATGACTAATCCTTCTACCCCCCCCCATGAGGTCTAACGAATTGACCGTAGAGCTCCGAGACAGGATTGTGACTCTTCCTAGAGCTGGCCGCCCGGCCAAACTGAGCAATCGGGGGAGAATGGCCTTGGTCAGGGAGGTGACCAAGAACCCGATGGTCACTCTGACAGAGCTCCAGAGTTCCTCTGTGGAGATGCGAGAACCTTCCAGAAGGACAACCATCTCTGCAGCACTCCACCAATCATGCATTTATGGTAGAGTTGCCAGACTGAAGCCACTCCTCAGTGAAAGGCACATGACAGGTGCACTGGAAAATACAAGGCACACAGGAAAATATATTTTAGTCATTTAGCAGACGCTCTTATCCAGAGCGACTTACAGTTAGTGAGTGCATACATTTTCATACTGGCCCCCCGTGGGAAACTAACCCACAACCTTGGCATTGCAAGCGCCATGCTCTACCAACTGAGCTACAGGGGTCAGTATGAAAAAATATATATACTCCCGTCGAACAAAAATACACGCGCTTCACAATAAACAATCACCCACAAGGACAAAGGGGGCAGAGGGAACACTTATACACAGACTAATTAGGGGATTAGAACCAGGTGTGTGTGATAACGAGACAAGACAATTGAGATGATGATTGGGGCGGCAGCGGTTAGTACTCCGGTGACGACGAACGCCGAAGCCTGACCAAACAGGGAGGGGAGGCAGCCTCGGCCGAAGTCGTGACAGTGTTTTGTCGTATATGAAGATTATGACGTTGTTAATGTTTTTAAGTGGAATCGGAGAGAATGTTTATCTTAGTTCAAAAGTAGCCATCTGTAGGGTGACGCCCCAGGGGAGACAGGTGATTGGACAGTAGAGGGAGCCACCCCTATCTTGGGAAGATTATATATACTGGGTAAAAAGCGAAGAAGAGGTTAGAACGGCCATTGCAATCTGGGACGCCGTTCTCCGGGTGTCATGACATCCGTCACTTATGCTGAAACCTTGTGATATGAATAAACCTTATGATCCAAGTTCAGTATGAGCGGACTCCTTTGTTTATCAGCAATGACTAGCAACTTTTACTCGATACTACAAAATGGCGTCACGAAAAGGGAGGGACTGCATCTCTTCTTTGTTTCATTCAATGCCGCCAAGCTAACTCGTTCTGAAGTCATGGCCAGAAAAGGGTGAGTTTTTTCCTCACCGCTTTGGAAGTTTGTTAGTTTGGATGCTGTTTGAGTGTGTACTGGAGAGATGTACTGTTAGAACAGATGTGCCTTGTGTTTCTTTATGCTGTTGACTATAATGGGTCTGGCTAATCATTATAAAAAAAAATTGCCACTGGTAAACAGTGCAAAAGGGGGGAGAGCCTATGGATTGGCTATAGAGATGTGTTGCTTGAATAGTAAGTCAAGAACAATCGGGGGCCAAGATATGTATACAAGTTAGGACTTTGCAGGATTTGATAAGCCCTCGGAACAAACGAGGCGACCATAGGGTGGGCCATAAATCCTGATAACGCATTCGGTGTGATTAGGTGTGTTCTGGGAACACGAGGTTTGGAATATACATTCTATTGATGTTATCTCTCAGCTGGTGGTTGACGAAGCATTTGTCTGAACTAACCTCTCATAAAATATCCAGAACTCACGGCAGCCTAAAGTTAGTAGGAACAAAGAAAAGTAATTTAAGGCGCAATGTCGGGTACATTGTTTTCATGCTACATGGTGCATACAGGCTAATGCTAAATGCTAATGCTAAATGCTAATATGCTGCATGCTAACATGTGGCCTTGGAGGTCCACTGCGATGGAATAAAGCCTCTTAAATTATGTTTGTGTGTGTGTGGAATTCAGGTTCTATGCTGTGTGAGCTCTGTTAAATGTTGTTTGACTATGAGGAAGAGAATGGAGTTACAGCAGGACTGGTAACTGTCTATTTGGGTTGGGGAGAGAGCTAAGAATCTCCCTTCCACGGGGAAATCGTATGCTTAAATGTAATGCGCATGCGTGTGATTTTACTAAACTACAACACGTTTGATTTTACGACACTACACTACAAAACGGGGGAGTTTATGGCACGAGATTATGACACGTTGGTTTACGGCACTAGACTACAACACGTTGTTTACTAAAACTACAACAAAGGGGATTTTGGGTAAAGTGGTCATTCCTCTGTTAGACTGTGCGGCAGGGAGAAACAGACACAGCTCAGATGGAGGAACAGAGAATTAGACATTTAGAGTCTAAGGGTGTATTTTGGTTGTTACATCGGCTGTTGGTTAAAGATGAAACTGTTTTTGTGACCTATTGAATTGATAAATGAGAGAGATATGTTGACGGATTAAAAATAAAAATAATTAAATAAATAAATAAAATAAAAAATGTTTTTGAGCGATCCATAATTATTCCTGAGTTGATTTTTAGAGCAAATGTGAACGAAGGAATGTTGAATGCTGAAAGTAACTCAGTGATTGCATTAACTACTAAAATCTTTTTCTGTGTCTCTGTTCTTTTGTCATATGAGAGGAACGATAGGACGAGACGACAGGCGAGAGAGAGAGAAAGAAAGAGAGGTCCTGACGTGACATCACGTGACAAGGGGAGGATCGAGTCAAAAGGTTTTGAGGCTGGTTCTGTTTGCAAAATCTTCCCCTACAGGATATTTGATGTTATGACAATTTCACAGAGAGACTGATCAATTTGAATAAAATTTGCATTTGGGAGTTTCTGTGCATCACTTGGCTTGATTAGGGGTTGTGTTGGGACTCGAGGACTGACATTATTCTGTAAAATTTAAATAATTAGGTGCTTATAGAGCAAGGGGGTTTATGGGAATTGTAGTGTTGTAGGATTAGAGGGCTTTGTTTGGGACTCGAGGACTGACATTATTCTGTAAAATTTTAATAATTAGGTGCTTATAGAGCAAGGGGGTTTATGGGAATTGTAGTGTTGTAGGATTAGAGGGCTTTGTTTTTAGGATTACTGTGAAGTTGACTACTTGCATTTGATGTGTTGTGGTAAGATAGCCACTAATTGATAAATTGGTAAGATAGGATATAGAAATAAAAAATTGGTTTTAATTATTCATAAATTTTAATTGAATTTTTTAATATTCATATTTTTATTGATTGATAAAAAATAAAAAAAAGTATATATTAATTTAGTTTAGTTTATATTAATAATTAAAGGGGGGAAGCCATAGGCTATATAGTCTAAAATAAAATAATTCACAATAAAGGAATATAAAAGGGTTGTTACAATGGGGAGAAAGGACAGCAAGGCTATGAAGGTGATTACACCTGTTGATATAGTACAAAATAGTAATCCTTTAACTAAAGTATTGCTAGGTTATCCGGCAAATGAAACAAAAGTTGCCCTTCATTCTCAAACAAAAACTGATAAAAGATTCCAGCGATAAGATAAACAAAGGTATAGAGAAAATGCTAAAGGAAGAGAAGGCGACAGAAAAACTAATGGCAGAAGTTAGTACACCTTTCTCACATACGGATTCAGCAAAAACACCCCCACCTTATGAGAAGGAAGTAGAGCTTAGGGATGTTTATCCTCAGCTTCCAGGGATCATCCAGGAGGGTGATTATTGCATCAGAGATTAAGATTAATGAATAATAGATAGAGGACAAGCAGAAACAACCAGAAAGATGAATCCAAAACTCCAGAAGTAAGAAAAAACCGAGATGTCTGGAAACTAAGAGAAGAATGAGGTTCGGGAAGATGAAGACTTAGAGATTAAAGGTGCTTTAAGTTCAAGAGGATTTTATTCAACAATGATTGGCACAGAAGAGATAGAAGGAGATATAGACCGATGCTTATCATGCCTGGATAAAGCGAATAGTTTAGAAGAAGTAACACAACTGGATGAACAACTCAAGAAGAGAAGATACAGAAGGAGAAACTGCTGAGAAAAGGATCCCAAGAATTGGAGGAGAAGAATACATTGAGGTCAAGGAAAAAGGCCACTAGTAAGAAGATGATGGAAGATGATATTTCGAGGACAGAACTTAGAATATAAGCTGTTGAAGAATCCTGATATGTCAACAACAAAGAACAGGACGAAGAAACTCTCCAAAAAAACACAATCATACAACTGGTGGAGAAGGAGAAGAGAAGCTTTGGTTATGAAGAATCAGAGTGAACCAAATCAACAATCACTGTTACAGCTTCAACTGAACAAGATCAAACGCAATTGTACCAGCCAAGGGGGGTACCAGGTGTTTCATATCCACAGCCAGCTTCTGGATAGACACAGAATTGGAGAGGAAGAGGACGAGAAGGCTTAGAAGGAGGAGGAAGATTTCAGCTACACTTCCAGCAATCTCCAGAAGACTGTTATAATTATGGACAGGTTGGTTACTTTACCTGTGAGTGCAATAAGTCAGGAGGAAACATCAGAGGGAATTTCAGAGGAAGATACAGGGGCCAGTCAAGATCATCTGGAGGACAGGTGAACCCCTACAGGGGTCCGGAGCAAGGATTCTAGAGTGCCTAAAAGATACGAAGGGGGGTGTCAGCTGATAGCACCGATTAGAGAAGAAGATAAAATATCTAACAATTGAAGTAAAAACAAAGGACTAGGAGAGGTGAATAGTGGAAAAGCTTTTATCTGTGTTCAGCCTAAAGAGGTTAAACATCTCACTATGTAAAAATAACTAATTAGGATAGGGATTTGAGGTAGTAAAACAGCTAATTACTCTTAAGGAACCACTTGAGCTCTGCTATAAAAATCAAAGAGAAATTAAAATAGACATACTAATATTAGAACATATACCTATTGCATTGTTGGGAAGAGATGCATTGTGTAAATTGAACTGTACAATAAGATGTACACTAGACGGCTGTCTGGTAGAGGATTTTAAAAATAATAGGGTTTTTGGGAATCATATTTGCTTAAAAAGATAATATCATAGGAAGGATGATAATCTATTAGACTGCCTATTAGACAATCTGTCTGGAAAATAAAGTTAAAAGGGGTGACTGTTATTCTGGGTTACATTCCTACACCAAGAGATTTCAAACTAGGCTAAAAGATGTTTGATCGTTTGCCAAGTCTGTGTGTAAAGAAGTCAGAAGCAGGTGGGGACTTCCCAATCACATATTCTAAAAAGTGGTGGTAAAGGATTTTGTGAATAAATCAGTGGGAAAGGTTTTTAAAGGTTAGGAGAAAAGATTAGATTAAAAAAGTTAGGAGAACTAGGGTTGAAGGAACTCTAAGACAGTAAGCTAAGTTTCAATGTTAGTTAGTAGTAAGAGAGAGAGAACAATGGTGAAGGACATTTTAGAGTTTAGTGGGAAGATAGATATGGTAGGAGTTTAGATCGGTTAGGAGCAAATGCATTGAGAAAGTATGCGTTGCTGAATGATAAGAGAAGATTGAGGGTGATTGAGTATCTATATTTACAATTCCCAGCAGGAAGATCAAGGTAATTGTGGGTGTATTTTTTATAATCAAAAGTTTTGGGGAAACTAGATGAAGTAACAATAATGACATTAACACTTCAGTATATTAAAACAACAGTGATAAGCAATTTAACTCTTTCAACATTGATAGTTATTAAAGCCATAAATATATCGCATTTGATTATAAGGGAACCAATAGCTCCAGCACCAATTTTAGGGGAACGCTGTTTTTAGGGTTAGGATGGGGACGTTCCTCCCACATGGAGAGATAATTATGGAGAAGAAGTATTGTTATCAGGACCAGAAGTAGAAGCTGTTGCACCTAGTCAAAGGAGGTATAGTTTGTACAACGATATGAAGTGGAAGAGGGTTATGAGTGATTGTTCATTTATTTTGCATAATGTTACAGAGAAAGATCAGGGAGAATATATGTGTACTTATCTAGTGCAAGCATTAAAATTTGTTCCGGTTAAGAATTATTGGTTAAAAGGCTATGTAATTCATAAAGTGACGCTTATAATGGAAGATGTGAAGTCTGTCGAAGCTTCCGCAGTCACCAAAGGAGGTCAGGAGAAGTATATTATTACAGTAGCCACTCCAACAGTAAATAATACACATAGGATATCGGTAGCTTTCCCACTAGAAGTAGTTAAGGGTGTTAATACATCAACTAAATCAACTACTTTAATGGTAACTTTGGAAGGGATTAATGATACGATGGCAATAGCAAATGTAGGAAGTATGACACAGACACAAACAACGACTTTTCTGAAATGATACGGATGGAGAGTGCTGTCAATGGTAGTAAGGATAGGGTTAAAATAGGAGAGCAGATAGTGGTAGAGAACAATATAGATTCATCTGAAATAGTGAAGGATACTATCATGGAGGTACAGGATGAGGTCTTTGATTTTAATGACAGACAAGGAGAGGTATCTGATCAGTACCGCTCGTTAGGGAAGAGAGAAACTAAATGGATGGGTTTGATTCTTCTGTTGTGAAAATTAAAGATGGATGGGCAGGTAGGAATCTTTGGTACCAGCAGCTCATTCTGTAAGATCAGTAATGAATCTTGAGGGTCCATGTCTGTTGAGAATTCCAGCACCAGACACGTGGGGTTCGACCTCTATCAAGTATGTGTCAATCTTATGCTTTGTCATGACTGTGGTATCAGCAACAGTCAGTAACAGATAAAATAATGTCGTTGTCAAAACATTTGTTTAAGCCTAGGTTTAGGTGTTCTTGGTTAAATGAATTACCCTATGTGAATTTGTTAGATGGGAAGGAAAATCAGGTAACAGCGAACCCTGAAGCCTTGGAGGTGAAACCAGTGAGGGCTAAAAGTTGTTTTTGTTCTAATAAAACATATGATGGAAGGGGTATGTTTATGGGAATATCAGATTGTGATGATTATATGATGACTTTGGATAAGCATGAACATAAGGTTAGAGATGACAAATATAATGTAACTTTTTATGTTCCAGTTAGTAAGAAGAGCAGGACTTTGATGGTTAAAAGATTAGCTTTTGCCTGACAATGTGACTATTGGGAATTTTAGAGATATTTGGAGGGTTTGTGGTGATGAAGCATATATATTCTTACCCTATGGATGGACAGGATGTTGTTACATGTCAATGTTGAAGCTTCCATATGAGGCTTTTACCATTAAAAGAGGGGTAGCACCGGACACAGATAAATCTGAATCTAGGTTTGGAAATAGGGTGAAAAGAGACATGGCGACATTTCATAGTCTTGAAGCCTATCATTGGAGGATAAGTCTAAGAGAGAAGGGGGGACTTTTTCCATGGTATGGGGTAACATTTGGGAAGATCATATTGATAATATTAGTTATACTTTGAGTCCAGATAGTTCAGACATTATCACTAGGGTTATATATGCATTGAAATATATAAGGGATGCGTTTGGTAGATCTGAAGAGCTGGATGGTCAGCGAAGACTTGGTTGCAAGATCAGTTAGGCCCAGTAGGAGCAGTAATGGTTCAGATTTTAATAGCAGTTTTGATAGCACTGTGTGTGATGTTTGTAATTTGTTACTGACCTTTGAGAAAGCTATGATATTGAGATAGGTTGGAGTAGTGATGTCTGGAGACAACGCTCAGATGCCGTTGTTGACTGTTCCTGATCTGGATGAAGATGGACAAGTGGGACTGGATGGATAAATATCCTTTTTGATTATTTGATCATTTTTCAAATGTTTTCAATATTAGTGTGATTTTAGTATGATTTTATGAATCAAAGGGGGGAAGTGTATGAATGAATCACATTATCCTATTTCATTATTCTATCATTTATATTGATTCATACATCATTTATATATAATTTTTATATTCTTAGTTGATATTGATGTTTAATTTGAAAGTGTTGTTTTGCAAAAGATACTGTTTGGTCTTTTCTTTTCTTCCAGAAGCGTTTGGGGGAATATGTAGAGATTGAAATACTCAAACAAGGACAATATGAAGGGACAATATGAAAGGACAATGACTGGAGGAGATGGAACAAGGAAGGTGTAGAAAGATTCCGATTCCATCATCAACAATGCATTGGAAGAGGAGACTACGGGGGAGATGAAGTGTAGTGGACTACATTCCAGTGTCTGCAATGAAATATAGACATATTTGCATGTGTAATACATAATTTGTGTCATAGTCTTAGGCATAAATTTTTGTAGAATGATATTTGATGTTATGGGATACATGTGGGGATCTTAGATGTTTTTGTTTATTTAGTTGATGCTTAGGGACAGGGAGTCTAGGCAGGGAGAGGTCCACTGTAGGGTCCAATGGGTTGACCAGCCTTAGAGTGGACATTTTTTGGATAGTATTTTGTTTGCAGGGGCTTACATGTGTATTTAATTGCATCATAGTTTCAAATGCATTGATAAGGATTTATGAGTTTATCTGGAGTATCTAGGTGGTTGCCTGGGGCAGAGGGACCGTGAGAGAATTTTACTGTCTTGATTGATGGATGGATATCTGGAAAGATGGCTGCCAGACAGTTTTTCGCTCTCACACTCCATAAAGATTTGTTCATATTTCATAGTAATGTATTCACACTTCATAAACATTTATTCATATTTCATAGAAAGGTATTTACACTCTAGAGGAGAATGTTTTTGGTTTAATGTTAAAGATACTCAATAAGATAAATTGTTACTTGTCATAATCCTATTCTGTTTGTTTTCGAGACTGTTTAGTCTCGAAGGGGGGAATGTCGTATATGAAGATTATGACGTTGTTAATGTTTTTAAGTGGAATCGGAGAGAATGTTTATCTTAGTTCAAAAGTAGCCATCTGTAGGGTGACGCCCCAGGGGAGACAGGTGATTGGACAGTAGAGGGAGCCACCCCTATCTTGGGAAGATTATATATACTGGGTAAAAAGCGAAGAAGAGGTTAGAACGGCCATTGCAATCTGGGACGCCGTTCTCCGGGTGTCATGACATCCGTCACTTATGCTGAAACCTTGTGATATGAATAAACCTTATGATCCAAGTTCAGTATGAGCAGACTCCTTTGTTTATCAGCAATGACTAGCAACTTTTACTCGATACTACAGTGTCCAAACTTTTGACTGGTACTGTATATAATAATAATGTAATATGCCATTTAGCAGACGCTTTTATCCAAAGCGACTTACAGTCATGCGTGCATACATTTTTGTGTATGGGTGGTCCCGGGGATCGAACCCACTACCTTGGCGTTACAAGCGCCGTGCTCTACCAGCTGAGCTACAGAGGACCACCTGTATATCACTCATTGGCCTGTGCCTCTGTGCTGGCACAGATCTACTACTCACAGGGATCCTCTCCTCCTCTACTTTCTTCACTGCCTCAGCATATGACACCTTCTGCACTACTCTGACTCTGGCCAGCTCAACCTACTTCTCTTTCACCGGACACTTCGGATCCCCCGCAACATGAGCACGCAACTTTATACACCGAAACTACACAATCCTCTCTCCCATGCCCTCCTGCACACTTCCCAACATGGACTGTCAATGAAGCCAGGTTTTTTTTCTAAGGCGTCAAACTGCCGAAGCATTTACGTCCCGTTCATGTCAGATGACACGCACACATAATGTAGACGTCGTGTTCACGTCGTGTACACGTGACACTTACACGTCACGTGTTCGTTTAAGTCGTAGATAACCAGCCCTGTCCTCTTCACACCTTTATCTGTGACACACCCCACCTGCTTACCCACAAGGCTCTCTGTCTCCTCGCCTCGCTTAAGAATCAGCGCGTGCTGATGTAGTCCACACAAAATCCATCGCATTTTTCAACTCTACCGATTAGTTTTGTCACAAACTGTTGCGTTAAATAGCAAATGTGCCTACTCTGTTCTTGGCACGTGCGCTCTAGCCAACAGGTCGCAGATACAGTGCGGACACGATGAGATTATTATGGATAAGAGCAATAATACTTTTTTGTTTGTTAAACGGCAGTCAAACATCGATCACCATGTCACCAGAATAAGACCCTCAATATTTATTGGAAAGGTGCATCAAGATCACCGTGCACTTTCACCAACCTGTGAAGTTAATCATGTTATTTCCTCTGTAATAAACTGCATGGTTTCCCGAGGTGTAGTGGGAGGACCACAAACCATATCATTACATGACTCCACGTTTACTTCCACATGATGGTTATTATATCAATATTTGCGCATAAAGCCGGTTTCCATCGCTATTTCTCGCATTTACACATTTTATCGCCTAACTAACTATACTCTAGAAAGTATAGTACCGGTCAAATTGGAATCACTATGTGGTCATAATCTATGAATCATTATGTCTAACATAGGTTGTAATATGCTTTTTTGGGGGCTTGGCTTCCCCTGTGATTTTACCCACTCACCGCTACTGCTAATCACGTGAAGCTGGGATACGTAAGAGGCGCAGTGAGAGCTTTTGTGAGTAAGCTGTTGCAGTGACAAAATTGATAAAAAGCATGGTCATGTATCAAGTGTGTGCCGATGGAATCAATATTTAATTGAAGAATCTGATGATGTACGGTGAAGCAATTGTGGTGGAAATCACGTTGACGGAATTCCCAGAGTGCCCTGCTAGAGTGAAGGAGTTTGAAGTAACAAGGATCTGGGCTGTACAGCAGTTCTCCTACAGGGAGGCGCGGGAAGTAGTTGAAGGAGCGAGGGGAGCTGAGGAAGCTATGGTAGCGGATGACCCGCAGCCTGTTGAGATTCAGAATGTCGTTCACCAGTTGAGGGATACTGATACACTGATTGTAAAGAAGGTGGATTTTGTGGCATTTATTGCGCAGGTGATTATTTGTATTTTTTTTTTTTTACATTTTAGTCATTTAGCAGATGCTCTTATCCAGAGCGACTTACAGGAGCAATTAGGGTTAAGTTCCTTGCTCAAGGGCACATCGGCAGATTTTTCACCTATTCGGCTCTGGGATTAGAACCAGCGACCTTTCGGTTACTGGCACAACGCTCTTAACCACTAAGCTACCTGCCGTCCAAACGAACAAGAACTCTAAGAAACTGGACATAATTGCACAGTCAAAGGGGGTTTGCAACTCAATATTAGGAAGGTGTTCCTACTGTTTTGTGCACTCAGTGTACAGTCGTGGTCAAATGTTTTGAGAATGACATAAGTATTGGTCTTCACAAAAGTTCGCTGCTAAAGTGTTATGAGATATTTTTGTCAGATGTTACTATGGTATACTGAAGTATAATTACAAGCATTCCATAAGTGTCAAAGGCTTTTATTGACAATTACATGAAGTTTATGCAAAGAGTCAATATTTGCAGTGTTGACCCTTCTTTTTCAAGACCTCTGCAATCCGCCCTGGCATGCTGTCAATTTCTTCTGGGCCACATCCTGACTGATGGCAGTCCATTCTTGCAAATCAATGCTTGGAGTTTGTCAGAATTTGTGGGTTTTGTTTGTCCACCTGCCTCTTGAGGATCAACCACAAGTTCTCAATGGGATTAAGGTCTGGGGAGTTTCCTGGCCATGGACCCAAAATTTCGATGTTTTGTTCCCCGAGCCACATAGTTATCACTTTTGCCTTATGGCAAGGTGCTCCATCATGCTGGAAAAGGTATTGGTCGTCACCAAACTGTTCTTGGATGGTTGGGAGAAGTTGCTCTCGGAGGATTGTGTTGGTACCATTCTTTATTCATGGCTGTGTTCTCAGGCAAAATTGTGAGTGAGCCCACTCCCTTGGCTGGTTCCACGTGGTCTGCGATTGTGAGGCCGGTTGGACGTACTACCAAATTCTCTAAAATGACGTTGGAGGCGGCTTATGGTAGAGAAATTAACCTTAAATTGTCTCGCAACAGCTCTGGTGGACATTCCTGCAGTCATCATGACAATTGCACGCTCCGTCAACTTGAGACATTTGTTTGCATTGTGTTGTGTGACACAACTGGCCTTTTATTGTCCCCAGCACAAGGTGCACCTGTGTAATGATCATGCTGGTGTAATCAGCTTCTTGATATACCACACCTGTCAGGTGGATGGATTATCTTGGCAAAGGAGAAATGCTCACTAACAGGGATGTAAACATATTTGTGTACCAAATTTGAGAGAAATACGCTTTTGTGCATATGGAACATTTCTGAGATTATTTTTATTTCATCTCATGAAACATGGGACCAACACTTTACATGTTGTGTTTTATATTTTTGTTCATTGTAATTAGGCATAACTGTCCCTCTCCAAGTTTAGCTGGAATTTAGCCTGAAAAGGATTTGAGAAATATGATTGGTTGAGGAGAGGCCTATGTCTCGTCTTGCGCTGCACAGAATATCAGATCTCAACAACGATTGGATGAACATCACCAGTAGTCTACCGCATCTTGATAATATATATATCTGATACAGTGCCTTGGGAAAGTATTCAGTACCCTTCACCCTTTTCCACATGTTGTTACATTACAGCCTTATTAAATTGTTTTTCCATGTCAATCTACACACAATACCCCATAATGACAAAGCGGAAACAGGGTTTTTAGAATTGTAGTAACGTTTATTACAAATAAAAACAGATACCTTATTTACATAAGTATTCAGACACTTTGCTATGATATCTGATATATTTTTCATTTGCGCAACGTGACCGCAAGAGACAGGTCAGAATGTCTGACTGAAATATGGGGACAAATCAACTTTCTTTCTAAATTAGTGGTGTTTGAATTTGTTGATCAAATCGGGACATAATTGTTTGGTTGCGGGACTAATTGTTTTGGTTTCGGGAATAATTTTTTGGTTTGGGGGGCAAGGGCAAAAAGTGGGAGTGGGCACCTTGGGACCCTGATGGAGAGGGCTAGGAGCGGGGAGGCCTTCCCGGGAGGGAAAACAGCCCGTCTTTTCAAGGTTTAACTTTAGGTGGTAACCATGGTTACCATCCACTGAGAAAAGGGCCGACACGCAGCGTCGTGTCGCCACCTGGTGTCGAAGTGGGGAAGGAGAAAAATATCTGCCCTAGCAATGATAGGGAGACCATGAGAGGAAGGGCCTGAACCCAGCCGGGGGACACCAGTAGGAAGACCCTGAGGGAGAGGGCCCGAACCGGCCCTGGTGGACACCAGTAGGGGAGACCATGAGGGGGAGAGGGCCCAGAAACCCAGCCCCGGTGGGCACCGTAGGGAGACCAGTTTTATGGTTTTCCCTTTTCCCCTTTTCCTAGCCCCTGCCCCGCCTGAAGCGGGGTTGTTTTTGGACGATACAGTCCACACTCAACGTTTCCCCAAAAGGCCCCCAAAATTCATGAGATCCGGGATAAGTGCAACAAAAATGTTTATTTTTCTTATTAACAAAAAGGGATTCTCCCAAACAACTTAAAACGAGATTACTTGAAATGCAAAACAAATATAATAGACCCCTGTTTTTTTTTGGTAAAAAAATTT
>LR778274.1:24314639-24366398 GCA_902810595.1 Coregonus sp. 'balchen'
GAGGGGGAGTGGGAGAGAGAGAGCGAAGGTTGCGGCGGCGCATTACCATCTGGTAGGGGCAGAGTGAGTAGTGTGGGAGGAGAGCGAGAGAGAAAAGGAAACAAAGTAGTGGTCGGAAACATGGAGGGGAGTTGCAGTGAGATTAGTAGAGGAGCAGCATCTAGTGAAGATGAGGTCAAGCGTATTGCCTGCCTTGTGAGTAGGGGGGGACGGTGAGAGGGGTGAGGTCAAAAGAGGAGAGGAGTGGAAAGAAGGAGGCAGAGAGAAATGAGTCAAATGTGGACATAGGGGTTGAAATCCCCCAAAACTGTGAGGGGTGAGCCATCCTCAGGGAAGGAACTTATCAAGGCGTCAAGCTCATTGATGAACTCTCCAAGGGAACCTGGAGGGCGATAGATGACAAGGATATTAAGCTTAAATGGGCTAGTGACTGTGACAGCATGGAATTCAAATGAGGGATAGACAGATGGGTTAGGGGAAAAATTGAGAATGTCCACTTGGGAGAGATGAGGATTCCTGTACCACCACCCCTCTGACCAGATGCTCTCGGGGTATGCGAGAACACATGGTCAGACGAGGAGAGAGCAGTAGGAGTAGCAGTGAAGTCAAGAGCCATATCATGTTTCAACAGCGTCAGTCTGTGACTTCTTTGAGTATTCGACAGAAGGTTAAACCCTCTTATCGTTTCATTTGCAAAACCCTGCAAAGTATAGGTAATATTATCAATATGATACTGCCAAAAATGTTACACCATACCATGGAAAAAGTCCCAGTCCCCACTTCTCTCCTAGACTTATCCTCCAATGGTAGGCTTCCAGACTATGAAATTCTGCCATGTCCCTTTTCACCCTATCTCCAAACCTAGACTCAGATTTATCTGTGTCCGGTGCTTCCCCTCTTTCAATGGTAAAAACCTCATATGGAAGCTTCAACGTCGACATGTAACAACATCCTATCCATCCATAGGGTAAGAATATATAGGCTTTATCACCACAAACCCACCAAATATCTCTAAAATTCCCAATAGTCACATTGCCAGGCAAAAGCTGATCTTTCACCATCAAAGTCCTGCTCTTCTTACTAACTGGAACATAAAAGTAACGTTATATTTCTCATTACTACCCTTAAGGTCATGCTTACCCAAAGTCATCATATAATCATCACAATCTGATATTCCCATAAACATACCCTTTCCATCATATGTTTTATTAGAACAAAAACAGCTTTTAGCCCTCACAGGTTTCACCTCCAATGCTTCAGGAGTCGCTGTTAACAGATTTTCCTTCCATCTAACAAATTCACATAGGGTATTTCATTTAACCAAGAACACTTAAACCTAGGCCTAAACAAATGTTTCGACAACGACATTATTGTATCCGTTAGTGATTGTTGCTGATACAACAACCATGATAAAGCATAAGATTGACACGTACTTGATAGAGGTTTAGCGACCGTCTCTAAAATAGAACCCCATGTGCCTGGTGCTGGAATTCTCAGCAGACATGGACCCTCAAGATTCCTCACTGACCTTACAGAATGAGTTAACTGCTGGAACCAAAGATTCCTACCTGCCCATCCATCTTTAATTTTAAAAACAGAAGATTCAAACCCATATGCCTTCCATTTAGTTTCTCTCTTCCCTAACGAGCGGTATTGATCAGATGTATTGTCGTGTCGCGTCGGCTACAGGTGCTCTTGCTGTAAAACAAAGGAGTCTGCCTATGCTGCCCTTTGATTAGAAAGTCTTTATTCATTATCACAAGCTTACAGCATAAGTTTACAGACACGCGTTGTCTGGAGAGCAGTTGCCTCGAATTATAATAACCGCTCTGTCCGTTATTGTCTAAACCCTTCTTATATAGACAATGCCAAAATAAGGGTTACCCCCTCTTCTGGCCAATCACCAGTCTCCCCTCGGCGTCACCCTCCAACGGCACATTTCAAATAACATCATAAACCATCCCCCCTCGGTTCCTCTAAACAAAGCACACGTTTCAGTTCCACTTAAAACAGTCATAATTTCCATACACTACATTTCCCCCCTTCGAGACGAACTAAACGTCTCGAAAACAAACAGAATAGGATTATGACCAGTAACAATTTATCTTATTGAATATCCTTAACCTTAAACCCAAAAACATTCTCCTCTAGAGTGTAAATACCTTTCTTATGAAATATGAATAACTGTTTATGAAGTGTGAATACATTACTATGAAATATGAAGTGTGAATACATTACTATCTTTATGAAGTGTGAATACATTACTATGAAATATGAAGAAATCTCTATGGAGTGTAAGAGCGAAAAACTGTCTGGCAGCCATCTTTTCAGATATCCATCCATCAATCAAGACAGTAAAATTCTCTCACGGTCCCTCTGCCCCAGGCAACCACCATTCGGTACTCCAGATAACCTCATAACTCATGTAAATGCATTTGAAAGTATGATGCAATTAAATACACATGTAAGCCCCTGCAAACAAAATCCTATCCATAAACATCCATTGTACGGCTGGTCAACCCATAGGACCGTACAATGAAACTCTCCCTTCCTAGCCTCTCTGTCCCTAAACATTCACGAAATAAACAAAAACATCTAAGATCCTCACATGTATTCAATAACCTCAAACATCATTCTACTAAAATCAATACCTAAGAATATGACACAATTATGTATTACACATCAAATATGTCTATATTTCATTGCAGACACTGGAATGTAGTCCACTACACTTCCTCTCCTCCGTAGTCTCGACCTCCGTAGTCTCCTCAGTAGTCTCGACTTCCACTGCATCGTTGCTGATGGAATCGGAACCTTTCCACACCCTCCTTGTTTCATCTCCTCCAGTCATATTGTCCCTTCATATTGTCCCTTCATATTGTCCTTGTTTGAATATTTCAATCTCCACATGTTCTCCCAAATGCTTCTGGAAGAAAATAAAAGACCAAACAGTATCTTTTGCAAAACAACATTTTCAAATTAAACCTCAACATCAATTTAAGAATATAAAAATGACATATAAATGATGTATGAATCACATTAACCTATCCCCCCCTTGATTCATAAAATCATTCTAAAATCATACTAAAAAAAAAAAATGTTTTCCTTGAAACAATAAAAATAAAATGATCACATAATCAAAAAGGATATTTATCCATTCAGTAGTCCATCTAGACCCCCTCGTCCGTCTTCGTCCAGATCCGGAACAGTCAACACCGGCATCTGAGTGTTGCCTCCAGGCATCATTCTCCAACCTATTTCAATCTCATAGCTTCCTCAAAAGTCAGTAACATATTACACAGTGCTATCAAAGCTGTCATTAACCCATCACTGCCCCCTACTGGCCTAACTGATCTTGCAACCAAATGCATCCCTGATATTTTCCAACGCATCTATAACACTCGTGATCTTTTCTGAACTATCTGGACTCAAATTATAACTAATAGTTATCAATATGATCTTCCCAAATGTTACACCATACCATGGAAACCGTCCCCTTCTCCCTTAGACTTAAAGACTATTAAATGTCACCATATCTCTCTTTACCCAATTTCTAGACCTAAATTCAGATTGTTCTGTGTTCGGGACCCCTCCTCTTTTAATGGTAAAAACTTCATATGGAAGCTTACACGTTGACATGTAACAACATCCTATCCCTCCATAGTGTAATAATATATATTTTATCATCACAAACCCACCAAATATCTCTAAAATTCCCCATAGTCATAGGCAAAAGCTAATCTTTTAACCATCAAAGTCCTGCTCTTCTTACTACCTGATACCTAAAAAGTAACATATTTCTCATTACTACCCTTAAGGTCATGCTTATCCAAAGTTATCATATAACATCACACTCTGATCTTCCCATAAACATACCCCTTACCTCATATGTTTTATTAGAACAAAAACAACTTTTATCCCTCAATATTTCACCTGAATACTTCAGGATTCCGTTGTTACCTGATTTTCCTTTCCCATTTAACAATTCCCATATTAATTCACTTAACCCAATTCCACCTAACCCTAGGCTTAAACCACTGTTCTGACAACTACATTATTTTATCTGTCAATGACTGTTGCCGATACCACAGTCATGACAAAGCATAAGACTGACCCATACCTGATAGAGGCCGCGCGACCGTCTAACACGTCTGGTGCTGGAATTCTCAACAGACATGGACCTTCAAGATTCCTCACTGATCTTACAGAATGAGTTAATATATCTCCAATTTCCACAACAGAAGAACGAGCGGTACTGATCAGATACCTCTCCCTGTCTGTCATTAAAATCAAAGACCTCATCCTGTATCTCCATGATGAATCTATATTCTCTCTACTACTCTCTGTTCTCCTATTTTAACCCTGTTCGTACTATCATTGACAGCACTCTCCATCCGTAACATAACCCATGAGTCTAACATTCCCCATTTAATTTCAGAAAAGTTGTTGTCGATGTCATACTCCCTCTTTTGCTATTGCCATCATATCACTAATCCCTTCCAAAGTTACCATTAAAGTAGTTGATTTAGCTGCTGTATCAACCCTAATTACTTCTAGTGCAAAGGTTCCCATTATCCTCGGTGTATTATCTACTGTTGGAGTGACTACTGTCCATTCAGTTCTACTCCTCCTGAACTCCCTCAATGACTGTGGAGGCTACAACAGACCTCAACTCTTCCATTATAAGCGTTACTTTATGAATTACATAGCCCTTTAACCAATAATTCCTAACCGGAACAAATTCTAATGCTTGCACTAGATAAGTACACATATATTCTCCCTGACCTTTCTCTGTAACATTACGCAACATAAGTGAACAGTCCCTCCTAACCTCTTCCACTTCATATCGTTGTACAAACTATCCCTCCTTTGACTAGGTGCAACAGCTTCTACTCCTGGTTCTGATAACACTACTTATTCTCCATAATTATCTCTCCATATGGGAGAAACGTCCCCATCCTAAACCCTAATAAGTATTTTTCAAAATCATTCTAAAATCATACTAAAAAAAAAAATTGTTTTCCTTGAAACAATAAAAATAAAATGATCACATAATCAAAAAGGATATATTTATGACTTTAATAACTATCAATGTTGAAAGAGTTAAATTGCTTCTCCCTGTTGTTCTAATAAACTGAAGTGTTAATGTCCTTAGTTACTCCTAATTTTCCCCAGTTTTCCCCTAAGACTTTGAACTCTTTACTTGTACTTCCATCTATCCCCACTAGTGTCACTTTTTCCCCAAATCTCAGTCCTTTCTCTAAATCCCTGACTTTCAAACTTTTGATTACACAAAATACACCTATAATGACCTTGATCTTCCTACTCTACAGTGTCATTCACCATTGTTCTCTCTCTCTCTTACTACTAACTTTTAAACTTAGCTTACTGTCTCAGAGTTCCTTCAACCCTAATCTACTCCTAACATATTTTAATCTAATCTTTTCTCTCATAACATTTAAAACCTTTTCCCCTGATTTTCACAAAATCCCTTACCACCAAATTTGTAGAATATGTGATTGGGAAAGTTCCCCACCTGCTTCTGACTCATTACACACAGACTTGGCAAAACGACTAACCACCTTTAGCCTAGCCTGAAATCCCTTAGTGTAAGAATGTAACCCAGAATAATAATCACCCCTTTTAACTTTTCAGACAGATTGTCTTAATAGACAGTCTAGTGTACATCTTATTGTACAATTCAATTCTCTTCCCAACACTGCAATAACAGTATCTTCTAATATTAGTATGTCTATTTTGATTAACTGTTTTACTACCTCAAATCCCTATCCTAATTCGTTATCAATTAGTGAGATGTTTAACCTCTTTAGGCCTAAACCCAAATAAGTTTTTCCCCTATTCACTATCACTTCTAATGGCCGGTTGTTTCAACTGTTAGCTATTTTCTCTTCTCCTCTAATCGAGGCTCTCAGCAATGCACCCCCCTTCCGGATCTTCTAGACACTAACAGGTGCCATTATGTGTCTGTCCAGAAACTGGCTTTGGATATGAATCAACTGGTACCCCCTTGGCTGGTACAATTGCATTGGATATTGTTCAGTTAAAGCTGTAACAGTGATTGTTGATTTGGTTCACTCTGATTCTTCATAACCAAAACTTATCTTCTCCACCCGTTGTATGATTGAGTTTTCAGAGTTTCTTCTTCTCCAATTCTTGGGATCCTCTCAGCAGTTTCTCCTCTTCTGTATCTTCAACTGTGTTACTTCTAAACTATTTGCTTTATCCAGGCATGATAAGCATCGGTCTATATCTCTATTTCTTCTTTACCAGTCATTGGAGGATAAAATCCTCGAACATAAAGCACCCTTCATCTCCAAATCTTCATTGCTTTCTTCATCAGAACTCGAATCTCTTGTCCCCTTCTTCGTTCAACTTTCATCAGAGATTAAATCTCGTGTATCCTTCTTAGTTTCTCTCTTGCCAACTTCCTTCTGATCACAGAGTCATATCCACCCATGACCTCTCTCAATCACTCTCATCTTCATCATCCTCATCTCCTTAAGTTCCCAGACATCCCGGTTTTCCTTCCTTCTGGAGTTTTGAATTCATCTTCATCGTCGTTTCTGCTCGTATTCGTCTTCATCTCTGATGCCATAATCACCATGCTAGATGATCACTGAAAGCTTCCTTCTCGTAAGGTGGGTGTCTTTTTGCTTAATCCGTATGTGAAAAAGGTGTACTAACATCTGCCATTAGTCTTTCTAACACTACTCTCTAACCCTACTTTGATTAAAAAATGACTATTTTAATCAATTTTCCCCTATATCAAGCCTTTTATATTCCTTTATTGTGAACTATGTTATTTTAGACTGTATAGCCTATGGCTTCCCCCCTTAAATTATTAATATAACCCTAAGAACCCCCCAAAAAAAATAATAATAATAATAATTTCCCCCCCCCCCCCAAAAAAAAATAAAATAAAATAAAATATGAATATTAAAAAATTCAATTAAATGCCTTATTCAAAAACCATTTAATTAAAAATAAAAAACCACTTAAAAACTCAATTAAAAATTATGAATAATTTAAAACCAATTCTTTATTCCTATATCACCAATTTATCAATTAGTGTTGGCTATCTTACCACAACCCATCAAATGCAAGTACCTAAATTCAGATTATAATCCTCAAAACAAAAGGCTGTACCCCTACAACACTACAATCCCCATAACCCCTTGTTTCTTCCTATGATATAAACCCCAAGTATCATAATTGCAAAATAATGTCAGTACCTGATTTCCAATCGAACTGTAATCCAGCCCAGTGATGCACATAGCCTCCAAAATGTAACTTTTATTGAAATAGAATTTGCCAAGCCTATGCAAAATTGTCATTTTATCACATTTCTTTAAATTGGAAAATGTTGCAACCTAGCCTGATATCTGATCCTCTGCTGCGTCATGTGATGTCACGTCATGTGACGTCACGCCACGCACACGTCAGCCCCTCCTCTCTCTCTCGTCTCGCCTCGCCGTTCCATGTTCCTCTCATATTTCAAAAAACATAGAAACACACAAGATTTCAGCAGTTTATGCAATTAACCAAGTTATCCACATTCAATATTCGTCCGTTTTACATTCGCTCTAAGACTTTAACTCAGGACGAATTATAGATCGCTCAAAAACATTTTAAATTTTATTTTCATCCGTCATTTAATTTAATTTAATCTATTATAATCCGTTATCCTATATTTAATTTATAAATTTACTACATCTCAACAAATAGTTTCACGTTCGAATAACAGCCGTTTAACACCTAGGAGATTCTTTCCAAAATCTCTCTATTCGGTGGCTATTTTCCCCTTCAGACCCCCCAAATGGGACCTATGACCCTTACCCATAATGCCGTGTTTTGTAGGCTTAGCACATAACCACATGTTGTAGTTTTAGCCCTGTAAAATCCCGCGCATGCGCACATCCAATCAAAAACACGTTTTCACCTCCACTAAATGGATAACAGTCCAGCTGTACCTTCCGTTCCCCTCCTAGTCAACCAACATTTAACAGCGCTCACAAAACATACAACCTGACTTACAGACAGTGACAAGTTTAAGAGACTTTAATCCATCGCAATGGAATCTCTAAGGATATCCGTTAGCATGTAGCACGCAACACAATTAGCATGTAGCATTAGCATTTAGCTTAGCCTAAGGTACACTGCGACACAAAACACAATTAGCATTAGCATCCACCTCAGCCACCATGTAGAATGTAGCATGATTCACACTTTAGCCTTACAAAAATTAGCCTTAGCAACGATGTACCACGTGGCCCAAACCAATCCAGCCTTAGCTTCAGCCTCTAGCCAACTGCGGCCTACTAGCTATACAAATGAACACCCCGCACCGCGGCCAAATCATCATCGCAATTATCTCCATCTAACTTTTTGTTGCCTTGAAAGATGAATCTCATATCAAGAGGTTATCCCCAACATATCTCCCGTCGGCTATAGAAGAAGTATAACATAAATACAACCATTCACTTCATAATTCCCGCTTAAGGAATCAACCTGACCCAGTCTAACTAAGCCCCGGATTTGTAGCCCACTCCTAAAGAATCGCCTCGCCTCGAGGTCTTTTCCAGATTCACGGTGCCCTAACTATGCAGACGTCTCCCAACATTTATTCTCTACCAATCCATTGTCCTAAACATGCTATTATTCCCCGTTTACCCATCAACCAAATTTAGAAATTTTTCAGACTCCTAGTCAACAGCCATAACGCCACCCGAAACACGGTCGTAATGGTACACTCCTCCAGTGTACACAAGCAGTAACAAAACCAACAACTTAGCTGTATGTAGTCGGGTCATGACTCCAAACCGAAGTCAGCTTGAGTTAGTTTGGCGACTCCAAATGCAGCAAAGAAGGACTGCATAACCATCTCCTGGCAAGCTCGCCATTTGTCGTATCGGATGAATGGTGGCAATTATTGCTGATGAACAAAAGGAGTCTGCTCATACTGAACGTTGATCATAAGGTTTATTCAGATCACAAGCTTCAGCATGGGTGACAGACTCGCGAGGTCTGGAGAACAGTGTCCTCCCATTCTAGGGGCTGCTCTGGGGTTTATTGTCTAAAACCCTTCTTATATAGACAATACCAAAATAAGGGTTACCCCCTCTTCTGGCCAATCACCAGTCTCCCCTCAGGCGTCACCCTCCAAGCGGCACATTTCAAATAACATCATAAAACATCCCCCCTCTGGCCTGAACAACCAACATTCCATTTCGTCATGAAGAACATTTAGCACCATCATAATCTTCAATACACTACACTAGCATTAGCATTAGCTGATCAATGCAACCTGTTGGTGGCTAACTGACTGGCTAGTAGCGTTAGCCTGCCTTCTATGCTAACGTTAGCTAGCTAGATAACTTATATACTGAAAAACAATATATAAAACGCAACATACAAACATTTCTAAGATTTTACTGAGTTACAGTTCATATATAAGGAAATCAGTCAATTTAAATCAATCAATCAATCAATCAAATGATATTTATAAAGCTCTTTTAACATCAGCAGATGTCACAAAGTGCTATACAGAAACCCAGCCTAAAACCCCAAACAGCAAGCAATGCAGATGTAGAAGCACGGTGGCTAGGAAAAACTCCCTAGAAAGGCAGAATTGGGAGACATTGTGGCCCCGTCCGACGATACCACCAGACAGGGCCAACCAGGCAGGATATAACCCCACCAACTTTGCCAAAGCACAGCCCCCACACCACCAGAGGGATATCAACAGACCACCAACCTACTACCCTGAGACAAGGCTGAGTATAGCCCACAAAGATCTCCTCCACTGCATGAGCCCAAGGGAGCGACAAACTGGACAGGAAGATAACGTCAGTGACTCAACCCACTCAAGTGATGCACCCCTCCTAGGGACGGCATGGAAAGCACCAGTAAGCCAGTGACTCAGCCCCCGTAATAGGGTCAGAGGCAGAGAATCCCAATGGAGAGACAGGAACCGGCCAGGCAGAGACAGCAAGGGCGGTTTGTCGCTCCAGTGCCTTTCCGTTGGGCCAGACTACACTCAATCATAGGACCTACTGAAGAGATGAGTCTTCAGTGAAGACTTAAAGGTCGAGACCAAGTCTGCGTCTCTCACATGGATAGGCAGACCATTCCATAAAAATTGAGCTCTATAGGAAAAAGCCCTGCCTCCAGCTGTTTGTTTAGAAATTCTAGGGACAATAAGGAGGCCTGCGTCTTGTGACCATAGCGTACGTGTAGGCATGTATGGCCGGACCAAATCGCAGAGATAGGTAGGAGCAAGCCCATGTAATGCTTTGTAGGTTAGTAGTAAAACCTTGAAATCAGCCCTAGCATTAACAGGAAGCCAGAGTCTAGCACTGGAGTAATATGATCAATTTTTTGGTTCTAGTCAAGATTCTAGCAGCTTATTTAGTGCTTTTTCTGGGTAGCCGGAGAGTAGAGCATTGCAGTAGTCTAATCTAGATGTGACAAAAGCATAGATTAGCTTTTCTGCATCATTTTTGGACAAAACGTTTCTGATTTCTGCAATGTTACGAAGATGGAAAAAAAGCTGTCCTTTTAAAATTCTTGATATGTTCGTCAAAAGAGAGATCAGGGTCCAGAGTAACGCCGAGGTCCTTCACAGTTTTTTTTTAGACGACTGTACAACCATCAACATTAATTGTCAGATCCAACAGAAGATCTCTTTGTTTCTTGGGACCTAGAACTAGCAACTCTGTTTTGTCCAAGTTTTAAAAAGTAAGAAATGTGCCACCATCCACTTCCTTATATCTGAAACACATGCTTCCAGGGTAGGCAATTTTGGGGTTTCACCATGTTTCATCGAAAGGTAGAGCTGTGTGTCGTCCGCATAGCAATGAAAGTTAACATTGTGTTTCCGAATGACATCACCAAGAGGTTAAATATATAGTGAAAACAATAGTTGTCCTAAAACAGAACCTTGAGGAACACCGAAACGTACAATTGATTTGTCAGAGGACAAACCATCCACAGAGACGAATTGATATCTTCCCGACAGATAAGATCTAAAACAGGCAAGAACTTGTCCGTGTAGACCAATTAAGGTCTCCAATCTCTCCAAACGAATGTGGTGATCGATGGTGTCAAAAGCAGCACTAAGGTCTAGGAGCACGAGGACAGACGCAGAGCCTTGGTCTGACGCCATTCAAAGGTAATTTACCACGTTCACAAGTGCGGTCTCAGTGCTATGATGGGGTCTAAAACCAGACTGAAGCGTTTCATATACATTTTTTTGGTCTTCAGGAAGGCAATGAGTTGCTGCACAACAGTTTTTTCAAAAAATGTTGAGAGGAATGGGAGATTCGATATAGGCCGATAGTTTTTTACATTTTCTGGGTCAAGGTTTGGCTTATTATGTTCAACATACGAGGGCCAAGCACAGAAAGTAGCTCTTTCAGTAGTTTAGTTGGGATAGGGTCCAGTATGCAGCTTGAAGGTTTAGAGGCCATGACTAATTTCATGAATGTGTCAAGAGATATAGGATTTAAAAACTTGAGTGTCACCATTGATCCTAGGTCCTGGCAGTTTTGTGCAGACTCAGGACAGCTGAGCTTTGGAGAAGTATGCAGAATCAAAGAGGAGTCCGTAATTTGCTTGCTAATGATCATGATCTTTTCATCGAAGAAATTCATGAATTCATCACTGCTGAAGTGAAAAGGCATCCTCTCTCGGGGAATGCTGCTTTTTAGTTAGCTTTGCGACAGCATCAAATAGAAATTTTGGATTTTTCTTATTCTCCTCAATTAGGTTGGTAAAATAGGATGATGGAGCAGCAGTGAGGGCTCTTCGATATTGCTCTGTACTTTCTTTCCAAGCTAGTAGGAAGACTTCCAGTTTGGTGGAGCTGCCATTTCCGTTCCAATTTTCTGATGGCTTGCTTCAGGGCTCGGGTATTTTCTGTATACCAGGGAGCTAGTTTCTTGTGACAAATGTTTTTTTTGTTTTTAGGGGTGCGACTGCATCTAGGGTATTACGCAAGGTTACATTTAGATCCTCAGTTAGGTCGTTAACTGATTTTTGTACTCCGACATCCTTGAGTAAGTGGAGGGAGTCTGGAAGGGCTTCTAGGAACCTTTGGGTTGTCTGAGAATTTATAGCACGGCTTATGATGGTCCTTGGTTGGGGTCTGAGCAGATCATTTGTTGCGATTGCAAACGTAATAAGATGGTGGTCCGATAGTCCAGGGTTATGAGGAAAAAACATTTAGATCCACATTATTTATTCCACGGGACAAAACTAGATCCAGGGTATGACTGTGGCAACGAGTAGGTCCGGAGACATGCTGGACAAAACCCACTGAGTCGATGATGGCTCTGAAAGCATTTTTGGAGTGGGTCTGTGGACTTTTCCGTGTGAATATTAAAGTCACCAGAAATTAGAATATTATCTGCCATGACTACAAGGTCCGATAGGAATTCAGGGAACTCCGTGAGGAACTCTGTATATGGCCCAGGAGGCCTGCATAGATTTTATGACTAGAAGCTCAAAAGATGAAAACGCAGTCATTTTATGGGGGGTAAATTGACATTTGCTATCGTAAATGTTAACCTTTGCGGGATGAGTGGGGGATATGGTCACTAGTGTAACCAGGAGGAGAGGCCTCATTTAACACAGTAAATTCATCAGGCTTAAGCCATGTTTCAGTCAGGCCAATCACATCAAGATTATGATCAGTGATTAGTTCATTGACCTTAACTGCCTTGGAAGTGAGGGATCTAACATTAAGTAGCCCTATTTTGAGATGTGAGATATCACAACCTCTTTCAATAAAGACAGGAATGGAGGAGGTCTTAATTCCAGTGAGATTACTAAGGAAAACACAGCCATGTTTAGTTTTGCTCAACCTAGATCGAGGCACAGACACGGTCTCAATGGGGATAGCTGAGCTGACTACACTGACTGAGCTAGTGGCAGACTCCACAAAGCTGGCGGGCTGGCTAACAGCCTGCTGCCTGGCCTGCACCCTGTCTCAATGTGGAGCTACAGGAGGTAGAGCCCTGTCTATGTTGGTAGATAAGATGAGAGCACCCCTCCAGCTAGGATGGAGTCCGTCACTCCTCAGCAGGCCAGGCTTGGTCCTGTAGCACCCCTCCAGCTAGGATGGAGTCTGTCACTCCTCAGCAGGCCAGGCTTGGTCCTGTTTGTGGGTGAGTCCCAGAAAGAGGGCCAATTATCTACAAATTCTATCTTTTGGGAGGGGCAGAAAACAGTTTTCAACCAGCGATTGAGTTGTGAGACTCAGCTGTAGAGCTCATCACTCACCCTAACTGGGAGGGGACCAGAGACAATTACTCGATGCCGACACATCTATGGATCTCACATCATTGGGCAAGGATGCAGCCATGGGTGGGCCTTGGAGGGCATAGGCCCACCCACTGGGGAGCCAGGCCCAGTCAATCAGAATTAGTTTTTCCCCACAAAAGGGCTTGATTAAAGACAGAAACACTCCTCAGCACCCCCCACCCCCCAGACGATGCCGCAGGTGAAGAAGCTGATGTGGAGGTCGTGGGCTGGCGTGGTTACACGTGGTCTGCGGTTGTGAGGCCGGTTGGACAAACTGCCAAATTCTCTAAAAATGACGTTGGAGGCAGTTTATGGTAGAGAAATTAACATTCAATTCTCTGGCAACAGCTCTGGTGGACATTCTTGTAGTCAGCATGCCAACTGCACATTCCCGCAAACCTCGAGACATATGTGGCATTGTGTTGTGTGACAAAACTGCACATTTTAATAAAGTGGACTTTTATTGTCCAAAGTTCAAGGTTAGACAGAATGTAAAGATCATGCTCTTTAATCAGCTTCTTCATATTCCACACCTGTGGTTGGATTATCATGCCAAAGGAGAAATGCTCACTAACAGGGACGTAAACAAATTTGTGCACAAAATGAGAGAAATGTATGGAACATTTCTGCAATTTTATTTTTCAGCTCATTAAACATTGGAACCAACACTTCACATGTTGCGTTCATTATTTTGTTCAGTGTAGTTAGACAAGCAGAACCTGTCAGCCGGTAATGGGTTGCTAAAAAAAAAAAATCAACATTCGCAACAACAGTTTAAACTATTTTCATCAACTTACGTGTATGCAAATACGGGAAATCCTGTACATTAGATCTCCCTCTGTGTCATGTCGAACCAACGGAAACTCCTCTTTCCAGGTCCCAATATATTTTCTTATCAGTTTCTCCTGGTTTGCTGCCTTTTTTAGCAGCTGGTTCAAGGTTTAGTAGTGGCGGTGGACGGATGGGGGTGCTTTCCTGGTGCCTGGCCAGCTTTCGGTGCTTGTATAAACATTTTGTTAAGACAGCTATCTCCCGCTCTCCATCTCCCAGGACGTGTCTAGACTTGACAGTTTATGCAGCAACGCTAAAGGGATTGCAAACGGGTTAGCATAACTAGCCAACCAACATTTATTTTCTAAATATTAGCTAACTGGCTAGCATTTATGAGGCCAGCAAACAAATTCCTCACACGCTTAGGAACGTACTTCCTCCAACGTTATAATGAAAAGGTGCTGCCTCGGTAACAAAACAAGTTTTCTGGAGACTTGTGGGAGGAGTGCTGATGACGTCGCCCACTGTATGGGCTTTCGGTAGCCTGACTGTGTCCAGACTGAGGAAAATCTGAACACAATTGTTGTGACTTTACTTTCATTAATCTGATGACTGTTATATACAGTTGAGGTCGGAAGTTTACATACACTTAGGTTGGAGTCATTAAAACTCGTTTTTCAACCACTCCACAAATTTCTTTTTAACAAACTATAGTATTGGCAAGTCGGTTAGGACATCTACTTTGTGCGTGACACAAGTAATTATTCCAACAATTGTTTACAGACAGATTATTTCACTTATAATTCACTGTATCACAATTCCAGTGGGTCAGAAGTTTACATACACTAAGTTGAATGTGCCTTTAAACAGCTTGGAAAATTCCAGAAAATTATGTAATGGCTTTAGAAGCGTCTGATAGGCTAATTGACATCATTTGAGTCAATTGGAGGTGTACCTGTGGATGTATTTCAAGGCCTACCTTCAAACTCAGTGCCTCTTTGCTTGACATCATGGGAAAATCAAAAGAAATCAACCAAGACCTCAGAAAAACAATTGTAGACCTCCACAAGTCTGGTTCATCCTTGGGAGCAATTTCCAAACGCCTGAAGGTACCACGTTCATTTGTATAAACAATAGTACGCAAGTATAAACACCATGGGACCACGCAGCCGTCATACTGGTCAGGAAGGAGACGCGTTCTGTCTCCTAGAGATGAACATACCTTGGTGCAAAAAGTGCAAATCAATCCCAGAACAACAGCAAAGGACCTTGTGAAGATGCTGGAGGAAACAGGTACAAAAGTATCTATATCCACAGTAAAACGAGTCCTATATCGACATAACCTGAAAGGCCGCTCAGCAAGGAAAAAGCCACTGCTCCAAAACCGCCATAAAAAAGCCAGACTACGGTTTGCAACTGCACATGGGGACAAAGATTGTACTTTTTGGAGAAATGTCCTCTGGTCTGATGAAACAAAAATATAAATGTTTGGTCATAATGACCATTGTTATGTTTGGAGGAAAAAGGGGGAAGCTTGCATGCCGAAGAACACCATCCCAACCGTGAAGCACGGGGGTGGCAGCATCATGCTGTGGGGGTGCTTTGCTGCAGGAGGGACTGGTGCACTTCACAAAATAGATGGCATCATGAGGAAGGAAAATTATGTGGATATATTGAAGCAACATCTCAAGACATCAGTCAGGAAGTTAAAGCTTGGTCGCAAATGGTCTTCCAAATGGACAATGACCTCAAACATACTTCCAAAATGGCTTAAGGACAACAAAGTCAAGGTATTGGAGTGGCCATCACAAAGCCCTGACCTCAATCCTATAGAAAATGTGTGGGCAGAATTGAAAAAGCGTGTGCGAGCAATGAGGCCTACAAACCTGACTCAGTTACACCAACTCTGTCAGGAGGAATGGGCCAAATTTCACCCAACTTATTGTGGGAAGCTTGTGGAAGGCTACCCGAAACGTTTGACCCAAGTTAAACAATTTAAAGGCAATGCTACCAAATACTAATTGAGTGTATGTAAACTTCTGACCCACTGGGAATGTGATGAAAGAAATAAAAGCTGAAATAAATCATTCTCTCTACTATTATTCTGACATTTCACATTCTTAAAATAAAGTGGTGATCCTAACTGACCGACAGGGACTTTCTACTAGGATTAAATGTCAGGAATTGTGAAAAAATGAGTTTAAGTGTATTTGGCTAAGGTGTATGTAAACTTCAGACTTCAACTGCATCTAATCAACTAACTATGTTTGTTGCCCGATTATATTAATCATGTAACAATTACCTCAATAGGATTTGGGGCACCAAGAGAGCGGTTGTTTAAAGAGTTACCATCTCCCGAATTAAACTCTAAAAAAGGTATTTATCTATCACATCCATAAAACAGTCAACGTATTAATCATAACCTCGTCTCATATCATCATTCTGAACAGTCGTAAGCTCCTTGCATCTGAAAAAAAAACCAGGCTTACTTATGATTCAGTACTACACAAATGTGTTTAATTATTTATTTACTAGCTAATTAAAATGGGAACACAGGACAACATACACACTTAATACATTAGGAAAAGGTCCCTAGCAGACTGACACAACATGGTGGCTTTTTACAAACGTTTTTAGAAATTCTCACAGTATATACTTTGCACTCGAACCTCCGCCCGTTTGGAGTAAGAAATCATTAATGTATTCACGTGTGAATGAATTCTTCTCTGCAGATCCTCTCAAACTCTGTCAGGTTGGATGGGGAGCGTCGCTGCACAGATATTTTCAGGTCTCTCCAGAGATGTTCGATAGGGTTCAAGTCCGGGCTCTGGCTGGGCCACTCAAGGACATTGAGACTTGTCCTGAAGCCACTCCTGCGTTGTCTTGGCTGTGTGCTTAGGGTCGTTGTCCTGATGGAAGGTGAACCTTCGCCCCAGTCTGAGGTCCTGAGCAGGTTTTCATCAAGGATCTCTCTGTACTTGGCTCCGTTCATCCTTCCCTCATTCCTGACTAGTCTCCCAGTCCCTGCAGCTGAAAAACATACCCACTGCATGATGCTGCCTCCACCATGCCTCACCGTAGGGATGGTGCCAGGTTTGCTCCAGACGTGACTCTTGGCATTCAAGCCAAAAAGAGTTCAATCTTGGTTTCAGCAGAACAGAGAATCTTGTTTCTCATGGTCTGAAAGTCCTTTAGGTGCCTTTTGGCAAACTCCAAGCGGGCTGTCATGTACCTTTTACTGAGGAGTGGCTTCCGTCTGGCCACTCTACCATAAAGGCCTGATTGGTGGAGTGCTGCAGAGATGGTTGTCCTTCTGGAAGGTTCTCCCATCTCCACAGAGAAACTCTGGAGCTCTGTTAAAGTGACCATCAGGTTTTTGGTCACCTCCCTGACCAAGGCCCTTCTCCCCCGATTGCTCAATTTGGCCGGGCGGCCAGCTCTAAGAAGAGTCCTGGTGGTTCCAAACTTTCTTCCATTTAAGAATGATGGAGGCCACTGTGTTCTTGGGTAGCTTCAATGCTGCAGAAATGTTTTGGTACCCTTCCCCAGATCTGTGCCTCGACACAATCCTGTTTCAGGTCTCTACGGACAATTCCATCGACCTCATGGCTTGGTTTTTGCTCTGACATGCACTGTCAACTGTGGGACCTTATAGACAGGTGTGTGCCTTTTCAAATCATGTCCAATCAATTGAATTTACCACAGGTGGAGTTACATCAAGGATGATCAATGTAAACAGGATGCACCTGAGCTCAATTTCGAGTCACAGAGTAAAGAGTCAAACTACTTATGTAAATAAGGTTTTTTTGTTCCATTGTTTTTCTTTTTCGCTTTGGCATTATGGGTATTGTGTGTAGATTGCTGAGGAAAGAATGTAATTCAATCAATTTTAGAATAAGGCTGTAACGTAACAAAATGTGGAAAAAGGGGTGTGAATACTTTCCGGATGCACTGTATATCTTTTTTTTTTACCATCCAAAGTTTGGGGCTGGACCTAAAACATCCCGAAGCCCCCAAAAGCCCAGGACTAATGACGCCACTGAATGCAGTTATCCAAACACATTTAAGATCAATGACTAATAATAACTAATCTAGTTTCGAAAAACAATTTAATAAAAACACATGTAGTTGTTTCAGAGACTATCATTAAACAAATAGTAATTACGTAGTAAAAACGAATCCCCCCCCAAACTAACGGTGAAAACTGATCATCACACCGTTTCTATCTGATACATGTTGTAGCGCTCGACTTGGGCAGGAAGCGGAGCGGAGTATTAGTATTGTATACATTAGAGTAGCCCTCTAATGTTCTACTGCGTGAGCTCCTGGTCCTATTATAGATTAGCTCAAAAGTGGAGATCCTGAAGCTAAATATAAAGCGGTACCTTTTTCAGTCCCAAGTCAAGCACTGAGATGAAAATTAAGTGGAGTGATTGTAATCTTAGCTGGTCTGAGAGGACTGACGAGACTTCTCTCCTTTATGTATACGTTGGTGCGTTTGTAAGTTGCTCTGTTGTGAGAAACACTTCCCACAGTCAGAGCAGGAGTAAGGCTTCTCTCCAGTGTGTGTTCTCTGATGAACTTTTAGATCAAATGATGTTGTGAAGCATTTTCCACAGTCAGAGCAGGAGTAAGGCTTCTCTCCTGTGTGTAGACGTTGGTGTTTTTTGAAGTTGCTCTGTTGTGAGAAACCCTTCCCACAGTCAGAGCAGACGTAAGGCTTTTCTCCAGTGTGTGTTCTCTGATGAACTTTTAGATCAGATGACGTTGTGAAGCGTTTTCCACAGTCAGAGCAGGAGTATGGTTTCTCTCCTGTATGTATATATTGGTGTGCTTTAAAGCTACCCTGGTGGGAGAAACTCTTCCTACAGTCAGAGCAGTAGTAAATCTTCTTTCCTGTATGTATACGTTGGTGTGATTTTAAGGTATCCAATCGGGAGAAACTCTTCCCACAGTCAGAGCAGGTGTATGGCTTCTGTCCTGTGTGTATACGTTGGTGTGATTTTAAATGGTTCTGCTGAGAGAAACTCTTCCCACAAACAGAGCAGGAGTACGGCTTCTCTCCTGTATGTATACGTTGGTGTGCTTTAAAGCTACCCTGGTGAGAGAAACTCTTCCTACAGTCAGGGCAGTAGTAAGGCTTCTTTCCTGTATGTACACGTTCATGTGATTTTAAATGGTTCTGTTGAGAGAAACTCTCCCCACAGTCAGAGCAGGAGTATGGCTTCTCTCCTGTATGTATACGTTCGTGTGCTTTAAAGTTACACAGGTGGGAGAAACCCTTTCCACAGTCAGAGCACATATAAGGCTTTTCTCCAGTGTGTGTTCTCTGATGAACTGTTCGCTCAGATGATGTTGTGAAGCATTTTCCACAGTCAGAGCAGGAGTAAGGCTTCTCTCCTATGTGTAGACGTTCGTGTTTTTTGAAATTGCTCTGTTGAGAGAAACTTTCCCCACAGTCAGAGCAGGAGTAAGGCTTCTCTCCAGTGTGCACTCTCTGGTGAATTGTCAGAGCCCTTGATGTTGTGAATCTCTTCCCACAGTCAGTACAGGAATACAGATTATCTCCTGTGTGTATTTTTAGGTGTATTTTTAGCTTTGATAGAATTGGGAAAATCTCCTCACAATGTGGGCAGTGGTGAGACCTCTTAGCTCTGTGATCTTCCTGCTGTTGTTCTCTGGGTGTAGAGAATGTCTCAACATGGTCTCCTGTGTGAACAACATCAGAAGAACCAGTCAGTTGGTGTGATATACATATGACTTCATATCAGTAGGCTGTTCAATACAAAAGGGGAATAAAACTATTCTAAAAGTGGATTACAGTCGACGGCAAAAAGGAGCAAAAGGAGTGAAAATTCTCCACTCACCATCACTTAGCAACCACCAGGATTCCATTTCATTTCATCCTCCACTCACCATCACTTAGCAACCACCAGGATTCCATTTCAATTCATCCTCCACTCACCATCACTTAGCAACCACCAGGATTCCATTTCAATTCATCCTCCACTCACCATCACTTAGCAACCACCAGGATTCCATTTCAATTCATCCTCCACTCACCATCACTTAGCAACCACCAGGATTCCATTTCAATTCATCCTCCACTCACCATCACTTAGCAACCACCTGGATTCCATTTCAATTCATCCTCCACTCACCATCACTTAGCAACCACCAGGATTCCATTTCAATTCATCCTCCACTCACCATCACTTAGCAACCACCTGGATTCCATTTCAATTCATCCTCCACTCACCATCACTTAGCAACCACCAGGATTCCATTTCAATTCATCCTCCCCTCACCATCACTTAGCAACCACCAGGATTCCATTTCAATTCATCCTCCACTCACTATCACAAGTTAGCAACTACCAGGGTTGGGGTCAATTCCATTTCTATTCGAGTCAATTGAGAAAGTAAACCAAATTCCAATTACACAAATGTTCCTCTTTTAAAAGCACTGAAGAGAACTGTAATTTCAGTGTTCTTCCTGAATTAACTGGAAATGAATAAAACAAATGCTAGCAATACTGGTGTCAAACCATGCACGTCTCAGTAGCATGAAATAACATCACCTTCTCCTTGAAACAGTTCATCATTAAACAGTTCTACTGCATCTTTTCATGCACAGTGAGAAGTTGTAACGAACAACACAAGCTTTGTTGTGCAGTCTGGAGTTTCTCAGGGATGTGTGATGTCATAATTACAGAATTCCACCTAGCAATAGACTGGGTGATAACTTATGAAGGTCTAACTTATGAAGATAACATAGTTAGATAGAACCTGCTCTTACCATGAGAAACAGATTTCCCAATCTTCTCCTCCTCTTCTTCATCTTTAATGATGACATTCAGCTCCAGTTTTTGACTGCAGTCTTCCAGCTTCACTGATGCCATCTCTGGATCCTGCTTAGCAAACTGGGCTCCACTGTCACAATCAGGACCCAGTGACTGTAGGTTTGGACTCAGTGTGGAAGGAGAGAGGCAGGCTGGGTTTGTCCTCACTGTTGATGTTACCGGCCTCAGACTTAATTCTAGTCGTCCTGTAGTAATAAAGAGAAACGGACACAAAAGTTAGTCTTGACAGTTCTGGAACTTTCTTTATTCTCTAAAAAAATATTATATTTTTTCTTAGTCAATTATGTCATGACAATAAATCAGGTAGCTAAGCATTGACAACAAAACATACATACATTCATTCACATTAGACAAAGTACATACTTTAAATTACACAACGTAAGTGCACGTAACCTATAGTAGATTTCCTCAATTAATATAAATGCATAATTGACTCAAACCATTTAGTACAAGGTTGCAGTTTGTTTTAGGCTGCACTATGTACTATTGTACTGAATAACCTTGTCTTCACTGTATTATTTCACTCACAAAAACCATTGGTTAGTGACGGAAAAAGTACTCAATTGTTATACTTGAGTAAAAGTAAAAAGTAAATGCTTTACATCAAATTCCTTATATTAATTAAATTTTACATTTTAGTCATTTAGCAGACGCTCTTTATCCAGAGTCACATACACTCAACACTGTCTCCTGTGTGAACAACATCAGAACAACATAACAAATACCAGTCAGTTGGTGTGATACACTCCAATGGGTTTATTCTTTATTTGTAATATTTTCTACATTGTAGAATAATAGTGAAGACATCAAAACTACACTGCTCAAAAAAATAAAGGGAACACTTAAACAACACAATGTAACTCCAAGTCAATCACACTTCTGTGAAATCAAACTGTCCACTTAGGAAGCAACACTGATTGACAATAAATGTCACATGCTGTTGTGCAAATGGAATAGACAACAGGTGGAAATTATAGGTAATTAGCAAGACACCCCCAATAAAGGACTGGTTTTGCAGGTGGTGACCACACACCACTTCTCAGTTCCTATGCTTCCTGGGTGATGTTTTGGTCACTTTTGAATGATGGTGGTGCTTTCACTCTAGTGGTAGCATGAGACGGAGTCTACAACCCACACAAGTGCCTCAGGTAGTGCAGCTCATCCAGGATGGCACATCAATGCGAGCTGTGGCAAGAAGGGTTGCTGTGTCTGTCAGCGTAGTGTCCAGAGCATGGAGGCGCTACCAGGAGACAGGCCAGTACATCAGGAGACGTGGAGGAGGCCGTAGGAGGGCAACAACCCAGCAGCAGGACTGCTACCTCCGCCTTTGTGCAAGGAGGAGCAGGAGGAGCACTGCCAGAGCCCTGCAAAATGACCTCCAGCAGGCCACAAATGTGCATGTGTCTGCTCAAACGGTCAGAAACAGACTCCATGAGGGTGGTATGAGGGCCCGACGTCCACAGGTGGGGGTTGTGCTTACAGCCCAACACAGTGCAGGACGTTTGGCATTAGCCAGAGAACACCAAGTTTGGAAAATTCGCCACTGGCGCCCTGTGCTCTTCACAGATGAAAGCAGGTTCACACTGAGCACATGTGACAGACGTGACTGAGTCTGGAGACGCCGTGGAGAACGTTCTGCTGCCTGCAACATCCTCCAGCATGACCGGTTTGGCGTGGGTCAGTCATGGTGTGGGGTGGCATTTCTTTGGGGGGCCGCACAGCCCTCCATGTGCTCGCCAGAGGTAGCCTGACTGCCATTAGGTACCGAGATGAGATCCTCAGACCCCTTGTGAGACCATATGCTGGTGCGGTTGGCCCTGGGTTCCTCCTAATGCAAGACAATGCTAGACCTCATGTGGCTGGAGTGTGTCAGCAGTTCCTGCAAGAGGAAGGCATTGATGCTATGGACTGGCCCGCCCGTTCCCCAGACCTGAATCCAATTGAGCACATCTGGGACATCATGTCTCGCTCCATCCACCAACGCCACGTTGCACCACAGACTGTCCAGGAGTTGGCGGATGCTTTAGTCCAGGTCTGGGAGGAGATCCCTCAGGAGACCATCCGCCACCTCATCAGGAGCATGCCCAGACGTTGTAGGGAAGTCATACAGGCACGTGGAGGCCAGACACACTACTGAGCCTCATTTTGACTTGTTTTAAGGACATTACATCAAAGTTGGATCAGCCTGTAGTGTGGTTTTCCACTTTAATTTTGAGGGTGACTCCAAATCCAGACCTCCATGGGTTGATAAATTTGATTTCCATTGATAATTTTTGTGTGATTTTGTTGTCAGCACATTCAACTATGTAAAGAAAAAAGTATTTAATAAGATTATTTCATTCATTCAGATCTAGGATGTGTTATTTTAGTGTTCCCTTTATTCTTTTGAACAGTGTATAACATAACACATATGGAATCATGTAGTAACCACTAAAGTGTTAAACAAATCAAAATATAGTAGCCACCCTTTGCCTTGATGAAAGCTTTGCACACTCTTGGCATTCTCTCAACCAGCTTCATGAGGTAGTCACCTGGAATGCATTTCAATTAACAGGTGTGCCTTGTTAAAAGCTAATTTGTGGAATTTCTTTCCTTCTTAATGCGTCTGAGCCAATCAGTTGTGTTGTGACAAGGTAGGGGTGGTATACAGAAGATAGCCCTATTTGGTAAAAGACCAAGTCCATATTATGGCAAGAACAGCTCAAATAAGCAAAGAGAAACGACAGTCCATCATTACTTTAAGACATGAAGGTCAGTCAATGTGAAACATTTCAAGAACTTTGAAAGTCTCTTCAAGTGCAGTCACAAAAACCATCAAGCGCTATGATGAAACTGGCTCTCATGAGGACCGCCACAGGAAAGGAAGACCCAGAGTTACCTCTGCTGCAGAGGATAAGTTCATTAGAGTTACCAGCCTTAGAAATTGCAGCCCAAATAAATGCTTCACAGAGTTCAAGTAACAGACACATCTCAATATCAACTGTTCAGAGAGGACTGTGTGAGTCAGGCCCTCATGGTCGAATTGCTGCAAATAAACCACTACTAAAGGACACCAATAATAAGAAGAGACTTGCTTGGGCCAAGAAACACGAGCAATGGACATTAGACCGGTAGAAATCTGTCCTTTGGTCTGATTAGTCCAAATTAGAGATTATTGGTTCCAACCGCCGTGACTTTGTGAGATGCAGAGTAGGTGAACGGATGATCTCTGCATGTGTGGTTCCCACCGTAAAGCATGGAGGAGGAGGTGTTATGGTGTGGGGGTGCTTTGCTGGTGACACTGTCAGTGATTTATTTAGAATTCAAGGCACACTTAACCAGCATGGCTACCAAAGCATTCTGCAGCGATACGCCATCCCATCTGGTTTGGGCTTAGTGGGACTTTCAATGACCCAACACACCACCAGGCTGTGTAAGGACTATTTGACCAAGAAGGAGAGTGATGGATTGCTGCATCAGATGACCTGGCCTCCACACTCACCAGACCACAACCCAATTGAGATGGTTTGGGATGAGTTGGACCGCAGAGTGAAGGAAAAGCAGCCAACAAGTGCTCAGCATATGTGGGAACTCCTTCAAGACTGTTGGAAAAGCATTCCAGGTGAAGCTGGTTGAGAGAATGCCAAGAGTGTGCAAAGTTGACATCAAGGCAAACGGTTGCTACTTTGAAGAATATAAAATATATTTTGATTTGTTTAATACTTTTTTGGTTACTACATGATTCCATGTGTGTTATTTCATAGTTTTGATATCTTCACTATTATTCTACAATGTAGAAAATAGTAAAAATTAAGAAAAACCCTTGAATGAGTAGGTGTTTCCTAACTTTTGACTGGTACTGTACATGTCAAATTTATTTTATTAAGCTACATCTGCATTGCTTGCTCTTTGGGGGTTTTAGGCTGGGTTTCTGTAAAGAACTTTGTGACAACTGCTAATGCAAAAAGGGTTTCATAAAATACATTTGACACGTATAAGTGCTTTACAGAAACCCAGTCTAAAACCCCAAAGAGCAAACAATGCAGATGTAGAACCACAATTGCTGAAAAAGACTCCCCAGAAGGCAGGAACCTAGGAAGAAACATAGAGAGGAACCAGGCTCAGAAAGGCGGCCAGTCCTCTTCTGGCTGTACCGGGTGACATATGAATTCATATAAGTAGGCTGTACAACACAGGGGAATACAACCATTCTAAACGTGGGTCAAAGTCAGGGTTGGTGTCAACTCCATTTAAATTCCAGTCAATTCAGAATGTAAACCAAATTCCAATTCCACATTTTCCTATTTGAAAAAGCATTGAAGAGAATTGGAATTTCAGTCCATTTCCGGAATGATCTGGAATTGACCCCAACCCTAGTAACAGTGATGGGGAATACACTTATTTAATTGATTTGTTTAATATTAACAGTTAACAATTAATATGATTAACAATAGTAGAGACATTTCTTAACTACCAATGCTGTGCTTTTGGTAAGGATGGTTCCCTCTAGCTCCCTGCAGCTGGTCTGGGCGTGTAGTCAAGGACATGGGATAAAGAGAAACTTGAGGAACAGGTAGACCTGTGTATTGTTTCAATTTCTCGTTGCTTACATTTAGCCACAAGAAGAAAAACAAGGTGGCTCCTGATCTCTCAGGGAGGGGCTTGTATGAAAAGCAGAGATTGTGCTAGACACTTTGCAGAACTTATGAAGAGCTATACAAATCCTGTTGACTCTGTACATATACTTAGAAGGCGTTGTCAGTGTCATTTTCTAAAAGGAGAGAAAATAATTATCCATAATCATCCTCCACTCACTATGACAAGGGTTGGTAACTACACAGACTCAGTTCATAGAACAACAAACTTAGATAGAACCTGCTCTTACCATGAGAAACAGATTTCCCAATCTTCTCCTCCTCTTCTTCATCTTTAATGTTGACATTCAGCTCCAGTGTTTGACTGCAGTCTTCCAGCTTCACTGATGCCATCTCTGGATCCTGCTTAGCAAACTGGGCTCCACTGTCACAATCAGGACCCAGTGACTGTAGGTTTGGACTCAGTGTGGAAGGAGAGAGGCAGGCTGGGTTTGTCCTCACTGTTGATGTTACCGGCCTCAGACTTAATCTGAGTCGTCCAGTAGTAATAAAGAGAAACGGACACAAAAGTTAGTGTCTTGACAGTTCTGGCACTTTCTTTATTATTATTATAATAATATAATATAATATTATTTATTATGTGGTATTAAAAAATGATTTTCTCCATGTAACCCTTTTTAAAATTGATGTTCACTCCCTACGTGCAGTTAATCCATAGTAGTCTTCCTAAATTCACATAAATGCATAAATTACTAAATAAACAATTAATACATGGTTGCAGTTTGAGGCATAACTATGTCATATTTTCCACTATTTCACTCAATAAAATTATATTTCCCCATTCACACCATAGTAACAATTATAGATAAATATAGAAACTACTGAATGTGTCTGAATATTGTTACACAGTGAAATGTAGAAATTCGAAAAACATTACATTCTGCTTCAAAACAGTAGTGCGACCATCACACCTCTTTCTCTCTCTCAATTCAATTTCAACGTCTCTCTCTCACCGCACCGCCTGCAAATCCATTGACTCAAACCGAGGCGCCGCCATTTTAAAAGCTCAACAACATTTCACAAAAAAAATACTATAACATGTCAAACGAACTCAGAAATAAGTTGATTCTTTATGAAATTACATTGACGAAAATCTACATTCGTTCACTGACAAACCCAGTCTAAAATTAGCTAGATGGTTAATTGTGACTCCTAAAATAATTGTAATCTCGTTCTTCACTCACTCGGTTTAGTACAAAAATGTCATAAAACCTTTAACAAACGTGATAATACCTTGACGGAATTGTTACCAAACATGTTACGACATGTTCTTTCGACATTAGAACGTTTAAACGTGCTATTACATACCTCTAGTAATAAATAGAAACGGACACGAAGGCTATCTCCTTGACTGCACAGTTCTGGCGCTTTCTTTGTTCTGAAGACTGATGCGCGCCTGACCGGAAGTTCCAGTGTTGCCAACTCTTCAGTCAGATTGTGCCGCACAGGGACTCAACTTGAAAACTACTGAGGGCGGGTGCTGTCTCGGTCAAAAAAACAGGTTTTCTGGAGACTTGCGGGAGAAGTGCTGATGACGTCTCCCACTGTATGCGCTTTTGGTAGCCTGATTGCGTCCAGGCTGAGGAGAGATCTGAACACAATGCATCCCTGACCACATTCTGAAGTGGAACAGCCAGATCTGAACACAATGCATCCCTGACCACATTCTGAAGTGGAACAGCCAGATCTGAACACAATGCATCCCCTGACCACATTCTGAAGTGGAACAGCCAGATCTGAACACAATGCATCCCTGACCACATTCTGAAGTGGAACAGCCAGATCTGAACACAATGCATCCCTGACCACATTCTGAAGTGGAACAGCCAGATCTGAACACAATGCATCCCCTGACCACATTCTGAAGTGGAACAGCCAGATCTGAACACAATGCATCCCTGACCACATTCTGAAGTGGACCAGACAGATCTGAACACAATGCATCCCTGACCACATTCTGAAGTGGAACAGACAGATCTGAACACAATGCATCCCTGACCACATTCTGAAGTGGAACAGCCAGATCTGAACACAATGCATCCCTGACCACATTCTGAAGTGGACCAGCCAGATCTGAACACAATGCATCCCTGACCACATTCTGAAGTGGACCAGCCAGATCTGAACACAATGCATCCCTGACCACATTCTGAAGTGGAACAGACAGATCTGAACACAATGCATCCCTGACCACATTCTGAAGTGGACCAGCCAGATCTGAACACAATGCATCCCTGACCACATTCTGAAGTGGACCAGCCAGATCTGAACACAATGCATCCCTGACCACATTCTGAAGTGGAACAGCCAGATCTGAACACAATGCATCCCTGACCACATTCTGAAGTGGAACAGCCAGATCTGAACACAATGCATCCCTGACCACATTCTGAAGTGGAACAGCCAGATCTGAACACAATGCATCCCTGACCACATTCTGAAGTGGACCAGCCAGATCTGAACACAATGCATCCCTGACCACATTCTGAAGTGGAACAGCCAGATCTGAACACAATGCATCCCTGACCACATTCTGAAGTGGACCAGCCAGATCTGAACACAATGCATCCCTGACCACCTTCTGAAGTGGACCAGCCAGATCTGAACACAATGCATCCCTGACCACATTCTGAAGTGGAACAGCCAGATCTGAACACAATGCATCCCTGACCACATTCTGAAGTGGAACAGCCAGATCTGAACACAATGCATCCCTGACCACATTCTGAAGTGGAACAGCCAGATCTGAACACAATGCATCCCTGACCACATTCTGAAGTGGAACAGACAGATCTGAACACAATGCATCCCTGACCACATTCTGAAGTGGAACAGACAGATCTGAACACAATGCATCCCTGACCACATTCTGAAGTGGAACAGCCAGATCTGAACACAACAACCAGACAGACAAAGCTACCCGTCTTTTCAATGCGATCTTCGTATTCTGATAGCAGAGGTCGCATGTAAGTGTCAAGTGTGGACACAAACCCCAGAGATCACTGACAAGAGAGTAGGCTACACACATTTGAAAACTGAGGTAAAACCACTGCCACACACAAGGGACACGTGACGAAAGAGAGAATTCAGATAAACCACTCCAACTCGCAGCTCAATTCAATTCGCCCAATCCGTAGTCTACTTCAAATCAAATCAAATCAATACTTGCAGCCTTGGAGACAATTTATGCTTGATCCGAAATGTGGTCTGAGGCGCGTTGTGACGCAATTTTAGAGCCTTCAGAGGGCACGCAGAGGCCAAATTGACGCTTTGAACACACCGACTGTGTTTTTGCGTTTTGGTACACCAGAAGTACATTCATTTCCAATGGAACGCTGTGTTTGCCTTGCAGCATTGCGTTGCAGTGCGTTCTGTGTGGTGCATATGTTGGATTTATCGAACGTATGCGTTAACGGGATGACAGAAATGGTAGCAGAAGGTGAATGTTGAACTTTTGTTGCACACATATCTAGATGATGCTGCACAATGTTTTACGCAAAAACACAGTAGGTGTGTTCAAAGCGTTAGCTCTGTACCACATCGCCGTGCGCCTCTCAAACGTTGTAACAATGTGGAGGGCTCCATATAGCTCCACATTGACATGATTGGTTGGCGGTAGGTGGGGGGCGGGAGGTCCTGTATACACACAAACTCACTTCCTTGACAACAGCACTCTGCTCAAAAGCTCTGTGATGCTCCGCGCAAAGCGTAAGAAGTATGAATGCCCTGACTTCTGCAGAGGCAGTATGACCGTAAATGCTGCATGGCCAATGTAGATGGCGGATTGACCATGCAGGGCCTTTAAGTGTCTCAGTGCACGGATTGGGAGTAGACAGTGTGCAACACATTGCATCCTTAAAACACTGATAAAAATGTATCAGATTGTTAGATTTTTAATTTTAGCATGATTTTTTTAAATACTTGTCCTTTCGGACAAGCTCAATCTATATTATCCTTGTCCGACACATTTTTGTTCCTTTCCCGGACGTTAATGTCGAGCCCTGTATGTCGTGTAAATCAAAAGGTCAAAATCCCAGTTAAATCCATTTAAGTCCAAGGGGGGGTGAATACTTATGCAAGGCACTGTAGTGTAAGTGATGGAAACTCATATCAGACTGAAATGGAAAATATATATACAGTGCATTAGGAAAGTATTCAGACCCCTCAACCTTTTCCACATTTTGTTACGTTATACTTATTCTATTTTTTTAATTTTTTTTATAATCCCTCAATCTACACACAATACCCCATAATGACAAGGCAAAAACAGTTTATTTTAATTTTTTAGAATTTTTATTAATTTTTTTAACCTGAAATATCACATATACATAAATATTCAGACCCTTTAATCAGGACTTTATTGAAGCACTTTTGGCAGCGATTACAGCCTCGATTCTTCTTGGGTATGACGCTACAATCTTGGCACACCTGTATTTGGGGAGTTTCTCCCATTCTTCTCTGCAGATCCTCTCAAGCTCTGTCAGGTTGGATGGGATTCAAGTCCGGGCTCTGGCTGGGCCACTCAAGGACATTCAGAGACTTGTCCCGAAGCCACTCCTGCGTTGTCTTGGCTGTGTGCTTAGGGTCGTTTTCCTGTTGGAAGGTGAACCTTCGCCCCAGTCTGTGGTCCTGATCGCTGAAGCAGGTTTTCATCAAGGATCTCTCTGTACTTTAATCCGTTCATCTTTCCCTCAATCCTGACTAGTCTCCCAGTCCCTGCCACTGAAAAACATCCCCACAGCATCATGCTGCCACCACCATGCTTCACCGTAGGGATGGTGCCAGGTTTCCTCCAGACGTGACGCTTGGCAATCAGGCCAAAGAGTTCAATCTTGGTTTCATCAGAACAGAATCTTGTTCCTCATGGTCAGAGTCCTTTAGGTGCCTTTTGGCAAACTCCAAGCGGGCTGTCATATGCCTTTTACTGAGAGGAGGCTTCCGTCTGGCCACTATACCATAAATGCATGATTGGTGGAGTGCTGCAGAAATGGTTCTTCGTCTGGAAGGTTCTCCCATCTCCACAGAGGAACTCTGAAGCTCTGTCAGAGTGACCATTGGGTTATTGGTCACCTCCCTGACCAAGGCCCTTCTCCCCCGATTGCTCAATATGGCTGGGCGGCCAGCTCTAGGAAGAGTCTTGGTATTTCCAAACTAATTCCATTTAAGAATGATGGAGGCCAATGTGTTCTTGGGTACCTTCAATGCTGCAGAAATGTTTTGGTACCCTTCCCCAGATCTGTGCCTCAACACAATCCTGTTTCGGAGCTCTACAGACAATTCCTTCGACCTCATGGCTTGGTTTTTGCTCTGACATGCACTGTCAACTGTGGGACCTTATATAGACAGGTGTGTGTCTATTCAAATAATTTCCAATCAATTGAATTTACCACAGGTGGACTCTAATCAAGTTGTAGAAACATCGAGGATGATCAATGGAAACAGGATGCACCTGAGCTCAATTTCGAGTCTCATAGCAAAGGGTCTGAATACTTATGTAAATAAGGTATATTTTATTTAATTTTATACAATAGCAAACATTTCTAAAAACATCATTTTTAATAAGGCTGTAACGTAACAAAATGTGGAAAAAGGCAAGGGGTCTGAATACTTTCCGAATGCACTGTATATACAGCTGCGGAAAAAATTAAGAGACCACTGCAAAATTATCAGTTTCTCTGGTTTTACTATTTATAGGTATGTGTTTGGGTAAAAATAACATTTTTGTTTTATTCTATAAACTACTGACAACATTTATCCCAAATTCCCAAAAAATATATTGTCATTTAGAGCATTTATTTGCAGAAAATGACAACTGGTCAAAATAACAAAAAAGATGCAGTGTTGTCAGACCTCAAATAATGCGGTCAGTAGAGTCGTTTTCGCCCTCTGCCAGTCTGTAGCTTTGTTGTCCCCAATGTCTGCTGCTTGACCTTGTTCTTATGAACCGCCGTCTTTGAAATTTTAAGGATGGCAACCTGACGCTCACTGTATCCCTCTGCCAGTAAAGCCAGAATTGAACCCTTCTTTTTCTCACTCAAAATGTTCCTTTTCAACTCTTTTGGCATGGTCAATAGATATTTTTGGCGGTCCTGAAGCTAAATGTAAACAGTACAGGCACCCAAAATGAGTACAAGCACCTATTTAATTCCAAGTCAAGCAATAGTGTCCAACTCAAGTCAAGCATGGAGATGAAAATTAAGAGATGGAGTGATTTTAATCTGAGCTGGTCTGAGAGAACTGATGAGGATTCTCTCCTTTATGTATACGTTGGTGTGTTTGTAAGTTGCTCTGTTGAGAGAAACTCTTCCCACAGTCAGAGCAGGAGTAAGGCTTCTCTCCTGTGTGTATACGTTGGTGTGATTTTAAATGGTTCTGTTGAGAGAAACTCTTCCCACAGTCAGAGCAGGAGTATGGCTTCTCTCCTGTATGTATACGTTGGTGTGATTTAAAGCTACATTGGTGGGAGAAACTCTTCCTACAGTCAGAGCAGTAGTAAGGCTTCTCTCCTGTATGTATACGTTGGTGTGTTTTTAAGGTATACAATCGGGAGAAACTCTTCCCACATTCAGAGCAGTAGTAAGGCTTCTCTCCTGTATGTATACGTTGGTGTGCTTCTAAGTTACACAGGTGGGAGAAACTCTTCCCACAGTCAGAGCAGGAGTAAGGCTTCTCTCCAGTGTGGGTTCTCTGATGAACTGTTAGCTCAGATGATGTTGTGAAGCATTTTCCACAGTCAGAGCAGGAGTAAGGTTTCTCTCCTGTGTGTATACGTTGGTGTTTTTTGAAGTTGCTCTGTTGAGAGAAACTCTCCCCACAGTACGAGCAGGAGTAAGGCTTCTCTCCAGTGTGCACTCTCTGGTGAATTGTCAGAGCCCTTGATGTTGTGATTCTCTTCCCACAGTCAGTACAGGAATAAAGATTCTCTCCTGTGTGTATTTTTAGGTGTATTTTTAGCTTTGATAACGTTGGGAAAATCTCCTCACAATGTGGGCAGTGGTGAGACCTCTTAGCTCTGTGATCTTCCTGCTGTTGTTCTCTGGATGTAGAGAATGTCTCAACATGGTCTCCTGTGTGAACAACATCAGAAGAACCAGTCAGTTGGTGTGATATATATGTCACATTTATTTTATTAAGCTATATCTGCTCTTTGGGGGGTTTTAGGCTGGGTTTCTGTAAAGCACTTTGAGACAACTGCTGATGTAAAAAGGGCATCATAAAATACATTTGACATGCATAAGTGCTTTACAGAAACCCAGCCTAAAACTCCAAACAGCAAGCAATGCAGATGTAGAAGCACAGTGGCTACTAAAAACTCCCTAGAAGGCAGGAACCTAGGAAGAAACCTAGAGAGGAACTAGGCTCAGAGGGGCGGCCAGTCCTCTTCTGGCTGTACCAGGTGACATTCATTTATATAAGTACGCTGTACAATACAAAAGGGGAATGAAACTACAAGTGGGTAACAGTCAGGGTTGGGATCAATTCAGAAATTAAACCAAATTCCAATTCCACATTTTCCTAATTGAAAATCATTGAAGGGACTTGGAATTTCAGTCTATTTTCCTGAATTGACCCCAACCCTGGTAACAGTGGAAGTCAAAAAGGGGCAAAAGGAGTGAAAATACTGATCCATAAATCATCCTCCACTCACTATCATAAGGGTTAGTAACTACACAGACTCATTTCATAGAACTTTAAAAACACTGGCAGTTTGTCTACTTCACTTCTTTAGTCTACTCTCTGATCACTCCAGATAGCCCAGTTGTTCAGGGATGTGTGATGTCAGAATTACAGAATTCCACCTAGCAATAGACTGGGTCATAACTTATGGAGGTTTTATGAAGATATTATGAAGATAACTTAGTTAGATAGAACCTGCTCTTACCATGAGAAACAGATTTCCCAATCTTCTCCTCCTCTTCTTCATCTTTAATGTTGACATTCAGCTCCAGTGTTTGACTGCAGTCTTCCAGCTTCACTGATGCCATCTCTGGATCCTGCTTAGCAAACTGGGCTCCACTGTCACAATCAGGACCCAGTGACTGTAGGTTTGGACTCAGTGTGGAAGGAGAGAGGCAGGCTGGGTTTGTCCTCACTGTTGATGTTACCGGCCTCAGACCTAATTCTAGTCGTCCTGTAGTAATAAAGAGAAACGGACACAAAAGTTATTGTCTTGACAGTTCTGGAACTTTCTTTATTCTCTAAAAATATATATTTTTTCTTATTCAATTATCTAATTTCAATAGATCAGGTAGCTAAGACTTGACAACAAAACATTAATTCATTCACATTACACAAACTTCACACTTTAAATGACACAAAGTAAGAGATGGATCTAAATGTACAGAATGGTTACCTGGAGGAAAATGGGGGAGGGTCATGCTTTTTCAATTTCAGTCAAGAGGAGGGTTTAGTATTTTTTAAATCTAGTCCAGAAGAGGGTCATGCTGTTGTGCAGGAAATTGTCAAGGAAGTGAGTTTGTGTTTATACAGGACCTCCCGCACCCACCTACCGTCAACCAATCATGTCAATGCGGAGCTATACGGTGCCCTTTGCTTTGTTACAACATTTGAGAGGCACACGGCGATGCGGTACGGAGCTTGATTTGGCCTCTGCATGCCTCCGGGGTTTCCGCAATTGTGTCACACGACATACGAAGCCTCCGAACACATTTTCGTATCAAGCATAAATTGCCTTTTACTCTGTCTGGAGTGGAAAGGTAGGCCAAACTATTTAAAGGACCATGCTCAGATGGTCTCAGATTTAATTATTTGCAAACAAGACACGCTGATTTGGCATTGGAGAAATATGATTAGATGAACACATAGGCCTATCTCTCTGTCCATACTTAACCTGTGTGGTATTAAAAAAGATTCTGTTAATATGTAAAATGTCTTAGACTTGCATGAAATGTTTATAAATGGCTATTTTTTCTCGAACCTGCAAATACGATGATTTTACCATAAAGGAGATCTATCCACCCCAACTCTTGTTCACGGTGGTCTGCGAACTCACAACCTTCTGGCCCGCAGCCCTGTGCGCTATCAATATTCCTGCGTCGCCATGTAATGCTTATAGGAAGAAGAACAGTTTCTAAAACGGCATATCTAAGGCTCTGGTCTGTCCAAGAAGTGAGGGTAAACGGTAGACATGTTCTCTACTATCCACTTTGTTTAAATTATTATTTTTGGGCATAGGGGAGGGTCACTTGTTTTCATTTCAGAGGTCCAATTTTCTCCATGTAACCCTTATAAAAAAATACTGTTCCCTCCCTAAGTGCAGTTAAGCTATAGTAGACTACTAAATTCACATAAAATGCATAAATACCTACAAAAAATTAATATATAATACAAGGTTGCAGTTTGTTTGCGGCAGAACGACGTACTATTTTCCACTATTATTTCACTCATAAAACCGATTGTATTTCCCATTCCCACCATAATAACAATTATAAATATAGAAACTGAATGAGTCTGAATATTGTTACACAGTGACATGTAGAAATTCGATCAACATTACATTCTGCTTCAAACCTGTAGTGCGACCATCACACCCCTTCTCTGTCTCGCTCTCTCTCTCTCTGGCACCGCCATTTTACCAGCTCGTCAACATTTTACAAAACAAATACTATAACATGTCAAACAAACTCTGAAATCTCAAATAAATTGATTCTTTATGAAATTACATTGACGAAATAATGTACATTCATTCCCTCTGACAAACCCAAAGTCTCTAGTTAGCTAGCTATATGTCTTGTAAAATATGTTTTATCACGTTCTTCACTCACTCGGTTTAGCACAAAAATAATATCATAAAACCTTTAACAAACGTGATAATACCTTGACGGAATTCTTACCTGCCATGTTCTTTCGATATTAGAAAGTTTAAACGTGCTATTGCATACCTTTAGTAATACATTTGAAACGGACATAAAAGCTACAGTCTTCATAGTACAAGACCTGGTGCTTTCTTTAAGGCTGGACAGCCGACCCGGAACTTCCTGTTCCCCGATTTCCACAGCGTCACAGGACTTCTTCTTCTTCTTCTTCAGTGGGGTTTAATGGCGGTTGGCCAATATGTTGTATTATCACCCCCCCAACTGGAGTATAGTATAAAATCATTATACTTTGTGATGCAAAATGGTGGGGTTAATAACAATAAAATCAGTGGTGGAAAAAGTACCCAATTGCCATACTTTAGTAAAAGTAAAGATACCTTAATAAAAAATGACTCAAGTAAAAGTCACCCAGTAAATACTACTTGATAAAAGTCTAAAAGTATTTGGTTTTAATTATACTTAAGTATCAAAAGTAAATGCAATTGCTAAAATATGCTTAAGTATTGAAAGTAAAAGTATAAATTATTTCAAATTCCCTATATTAAACAAACCAGATGGCACCATTTTCATATTTTTTTAATGTACGGATATCCAGGGGCTATCTCCTTAAGGAATGTAGTGAAGTAAAAGTTGTCAAAAATGTAATTGTAAAGTAAAGTACAGATACCCAAAAACACTACTTAAGTAGTACTTTCAATTATTTTTACTTAAGTACTTTACACCACTGAATAGAATATAAATAAATATAAATAAATACTAACTAATGGTGAAAACTAGTCATCATACCATCTCCTATCATTGCTATGCAGACGACACACAACTAATCTTCTCCTTTCCCCCTTCTGATAACCAGGTGGCGAATCGCATCTCTGCATGTCTGGCAGACATATCAGTATGGATGACGGATCACCACCTCAAGCTGAACCCTGGCAAGACGGAGCTGCTCTTCCTCCCGGGGAAGGACTGCCCGTTCCATGATCTCGCCATCAACTCCGTTGTGTCCTCCTCCCAGAGTGCGAAGAGCCTTGGCGTGACCCTGGACAACACCCTGTCGTTCTCCGCTAACATCAAGGCGGTGACCCGATCCTGTAGGTTCATGCTCTACAACATTCGGAGAGTACGACCCTGCCTTACACAGGAAGCGGCACAGGTCCTAATCCAGGCACTTGTCATCTCCCGTCTGGATTACTGCAACTCGCTGTTGGCTGGGCTTCCTGCCTGTGCCATTAAACCCCTACAACTCATCCAGAATGCCGCAGCCCGTCTGGTGTTCAACCTTCCCAAGTTCTCTCACGTCACCCCGCTCCTCCGCACACTCCACTGGCTTCCAGTTGAAGCTCGCATCTGCTACAAGACCATGGTGCTTGCCTACGGAGCTGTGAGGGGAACGGCACCTCCGTACCTTCAGGCTCTGATCAGTCCCTACACCCAAACGAGGGCATTGCGTTCATCCACCTCTGGCCTGCTGGCTCCCCTACCTCTGCTGAAGCACAGTTCCCGCTCAGCCCAATCAAAACTGTTCGCTGCTCTGGCACCCCAATGGTGGAACAAGCTCCCTCACGACGCCAGGACAGCGGAGTCACTCACCACCTTCCGGAGACATTTGAAACCCCACCTCTTTAAGGAATACCTGGGATAGGATAAAGTAATCCTTCTACCCCCCCTTAAAAAAACATTGTAAAGTGGTTATCCCACTGGCTATAAGGTGAATGCACCAATTTGTAAGTCGCTCTGGATAAGAGCGTCTGCTAAATGACGTAAATGTAAATGTAATACATGTTGTGTCTACTAGCTCATTCCCACAGAAAACTGCAGAGGGAAGCAGTAACCACCCAGTCAACCATCAGACTCCACTGTTTCTAGTGAACAGCACCGACATGGAGAATCAATATTGATATCAGATGCATTTTTTTCAAACTTTTGATTTGATTTGCGACAGCTGGTCTTACTGGGGCCCGACACACATAACGAAGAACACCATTACAGACAAATTACTTTACAATTTACACAAGTCCAGACAACTGCTCGCTGAATGCCCATTGGGCCAAGTGTGATTGTTCTGGCGACCTAACCCACCCAACCAGTGTAAATACAATGGGAAGCAGTCGATTGGCCAATCGGCAGGCAGTATGCCGAGTTGAGAGCCTGTGAGAGGGGTTTTGTTGTGATGCAGGAACAGTCATGTGTTTCCTTTTACATAAAGATGTAGGTTAACAACAAGGATAAAAACGATATCACAATATTTATTGCTCATTTTCGATCTAACAAAATTGACATATGAAATTATGCATGTTGGTACCTATCAACAATTGTGTTCAGTGTGAAAGGCCTCACAGAGAAGCAGTACCACCCAGTCAACCGTCAGACACCATTGTATCAAAAGAAGAAAAGTCCAAGGTCATCTCAATATCTTTACAACAGTAGAAGCTAACAAAACTGACAAGGTGCAACACTGATCAGTAAAGAGAGGCTCTAATGTAGTGTCGAGAAAACGATGCTGAGATGCTGTGAGAACAAGGAGTCCGCTGACACTGTACTTTGATTATAAAGGTTTATTATATCAAAAGAGTTCAGCGTCAATTTACAGACTCCTGCAGGCATCTGGAGAACAACCGACCCCAATCTCTGATATGTTATTCTCCCCTCCTTTGTCCCAAACCATAGTATATATATCCTATGTAACCTGATATGGGTGTTTTCCCCTACAGACCAATCCCAGGACTCCACCTAACAGACTTCCTCTGTTTTAAGGGTGCCCCTATAGAAACGCTCTCCAGATGCTCCCTCAAGCTGAGTCAACATCCTCCAAGACACCATTTGCAGACGTCAGCAAAGTCATAAATTGTTCAGACACTACACTAACATTCTAGAACGCTCCCCTTTCTTTCTCTCTATGTATGTGTTGGTGTTTTTTTAAAAGTTGTTCCATTGAGAGAAACTTGCCCCACAGACAGAGCAGTAGTGAGGCTTCTCTTTTGTGTGTACACTCTGTGGTGAACTTTTAGCTCAGTTGATGTTGTGAAGCACTTTCCCACAGTCAGAGCAGGAGTAAGGCTTCTCTCCTGTATGTATTCGCTGGTGACAATTTATGGCATCCAATTTGGTGCAACTCTTTTCTACAGTCGGAACAGTAGTAAGGCCTCTGTGGGTTTTATGGCAGAGTACAACCCCAAAAAGGTGTATTACCGCCATCAACTGGATTGAAAAAAAAAAACAAGGTCAAAATAAAACCCAAACTAACTTAATCCACCCAAAATAAAACAATAAAAAAAAAACATATTGACAAAACCAAAAAACCCAAAGTCCCACTTCTTGCTTCAAATCTCCACTTCTCCCTTCTGCAAACACTTGAAACATGACCAAAATCTTTACAGTGATCACACTGCATTGGTCTTGGGATAGATGCTCTGACTCTGTAGTTAATATACCCCAACTGCACTTGAGTAGGGAGAGACTCCATATCAAAAAAACAAAAGAACAGATAACTTCACTTTTTCTTCATTCACCACACGATTCATCCGACGAGCATCAATCACTCCAGGAATATTTGTCATCTCTGCAACATCGACTTCCCACCAAAAGCCAGATATTACCCCCTTGAGGGGTGCACTGTTCCGAAGAGACACACAGAACACATAAAACTTCTGAAATCGGGAGAGAGACGCAACACACGCTCCTTCTGATCCTCAGAAGAACAAAAACTCCAAAACAAGCCCACCTCTACTGACCCTCACAGGCCTCCACTCTACCCAGAACTCTCTCCACCAGTTTGGATATATCAAATGGATTCCTCAAAATTGGTACACCAATCAGCTGCTCCTCATTAACAAACCGTACTCCTACAAGATAAGAAGGGACATTCTCAGCTATCTTGCACCGTTTTCTATTCTTTTGGACAATTCTCCTTGATTCCCCCGCCATTATATTCACGCTCCACATCAGTGTCCGCTTCCGCCATCTTTTCCATAATCTTCTCCAGTGGGGGTTCTTCTTCTTCTTCTTCTTCTTCTTCTTCTTCTTCTTCTTCTTCTTCTTCTTCTTCTTCTTCTTCTTCTTCTTCTTCTTCTTCTTCTTCTTCTCCCTTCTTCTCTTCTTCTTCTTCTCTTCTTCTTCTTCTCTTTCTCTTCTTCTTCTTCTCTTCTTCTCTTCTTCTTCTCTTCTTCTTCTCTTCCTTCTTCTTACTTCTTCTCTTCTTCTTCTTCTTCTTCTTCTTCTTCTTCTTCTTCTTCTTCTTCTTCTTCTTCAAGTTTTATTTTGCGAATCGCAACCAACTGACAGGTGCATACACCGCCACCTACAGTACTGGAGTGTGAGGCTGGTCACGACCTATCTACACCACTATGACCCTGAATTTCTAATAAAATAATTCCCTACAAACCTCACTACTCCCATCACCCCCACCCAAAATACCACCCACTCCCCATTCCCCATCCAACCTCTCTGACCCTGTCAAACAACCTCTTCCTTTCTACATCTACAAAATAATAATACATGTTCAACCGTTTCTTCAGTGGGTTTTAATGGCGGTTGGCATCCAATATGTTGTGTTACCGCCCCCAACTGGACTATAGTATACATCCGTTATGCTTTGTGATAAAAAAATGATGAATAAATACAATTATTACCCTTCCAACTAACTCTACACTCGTTACAACCCACCACCCGGTTCCACTATTTTAACCCTATCTGGTCGTACACCAGGCCAATGGTCTGGGAGGACAGGACACTACCACTCAACACACCCTGTAACTCTTCTGAAGTCAAATCTCATACACCCAAATAGTTATCTGCAGCAGCCACCACAACATCTATTTTCTATGACTTAACGTTCAATCTCTGCGGGTACAGTTGATAACCATTGCTATGAACGCTAGAAGACAATCTTACTGAAGCATATACAGTGGGGAGAACAAGTATTTGATACACTGCTGATTTTGCAGGTTTTCCTACTTACAAAGCATGTAGAGGTCTGTAATTTGTATCATAGGTAAACTTCAACTGTGAGAGACGGAATCTAAAACAAAAATCCAGAAAATCACATTGTATGATTTTTAAGTAATTAATTTGCATTTTACTGCATGACATAAGTATTTGATCACCTACCAACCAGTAAGAATTCTGGCTCTCACAGACCTGTTAGTTTTTCTTTAAGAAGCCCTCCTGTTCTCCACTCATTACCTGTATTAACTGCACCTGTTTGAACTCGTTACCTGTATAAAAGACACCTGTCCACACACTCAATCAAACAGACTCCAACCTCTCCACAATGGCCAAGACCAGAGAGCTGTGTAAGGACATCAGGGATAAAATTGTAGACCTGCACAAGGCTGGGATGGGCTACAGGACAATAGGCAAGCAGCTTGGTGAGAAGGCAACAACTGTTGGCGCAATTATTAGAAAATGGAAAAAGTTCAAGATGACGGTCAATTACCCTCGGTCTGAGGCTCCATGCAAGATCTCACCTCGTGGGGCATCAATGATCATGAGGAAGGTGAGGGATCAGCCCAGAACTACACGGCAGGACCTGGTCAATGACCTGAAGAGAGCTGGGACCACAGTCTCAAAGAAAACCATTAGTAACACACTTCGCCGTCATGGATTAAAATCCTGCAGCGCACGCAAGGTCCCCCTGCTCAAGCCAGCGCATGTCCAGGCCCATATGAAGTTTGCCAATGACCATCTGGATGATCCAGAGGAGGAATGGGAGAAGGTCATGTGGTCTGATGAGACAAAAATAGAGCTTTAAGGTCTAAACTCCACTCGCCGTGTTTGGAGGAAGAAGAAGGATGAGTACAACCCCAAGAACACCATCCCAACCGTGAAGCATGGAGGTGGAAACATCATTCTTTGGGGATGCTTTTCTGCAAAGGGGACAGGACGACTGCACCGTATTGAGGGGAGGATGGATGGGGGCCATGTATCGCAAGATCTTGGCCAACAACCTCCTTCCCTCAGTAAGAGCATTGAAGATGGGTCGTGGCTGGGTCTTCCAGCATGACAACGACCCGAAAACACACAGCCAGGGCAACTAAGGAGTGGCTCCGTAAGAAGCATCTCAAGATCCTGGAGTGGCCTAGCCAGTCTCCAGACCTGAACCCAATAGAACATCTTTGGAGGGAGCTGAAAGTCCTTATTGCCCAGCGACAGCCCCGAAACCTGAAGGATCTGGAGAAGGTCTGTATGGAGGAGTGGGCCAAAATCCCTGCTGTAGTGTGTGCAAACCTGGTCAAGACCTACAGAAACGTATGATCTCTGTAATTGGCAAACAAAAGTTTCTGTACCAAATATTAAGTTCTGCTTTTCTGATGTATCAATACTTATGTCATGCAATAAAATGCAAATTAATTACTTAAAAATCATACAATGTGATTTTCTGGATTTTTGTTTTAGATTCCGTCTCTCACAGTTGAAGTGTACCTATGATAAAAATTACAGACCTCTACATGCTTTGTAAGTAGGAAAACCTGCAAAATCGGCAGTGTATCAGATACTTGTTCTCCCCACTGTATCACTCATTGGCCTATCCCTCTGTGCTGGCACAGATCTACTACTCACAGGGATCCTCTCAGAATCCCTGACCTTTGACCCATCCTCCTCTACTTTCTTCACTGCCTCAACATCCGACACCTTCTGCTCTACTCTGACCCTGGGCTGATGGACTGACTACTTCTTCTTCTCTGGTATAATGACGTTCACACAAACGTAATGTGTCTGCCGCCACCTACTGTACGGTTAGTAAACTGGAGAAAAAATAAAATGTCCATTGTGGAAAAGGGGAAAAACGACAGACAAAATACAAAAATAGATCTATCAAAAACCCATCCCACTCCTTCAGTCCCAGTCCAATCCAAATCACATCCCTACACAGGCTCAGGGGCCAGGGAAGGGGAAACATCTTCAGTCAGTATTAACTGCAATGCTTCAGCTGTTAATTCCTGAATACCCTAAATCTTTTCAGCCACACATACAATTATATCCAGTTTCTTAGAGTTGGTGTTAGTTTGGGCAGTAGAATTAATCACCTGCGCAATAAACGCCACAAAATCCACCTTCTTTACAATCAGTATCCCTCAACTGGGGAGCAACATTCTGAATCTCAACAGGCTGCGGGTCATCCACTGCCATAGCTTCCTCAGCTCCCCTCGCTCCTTCAACTACTTCCCACGCCTCCCTGTAGGAGAACTGCTGTACAGCCCAGATCCTTGTTATTTCGGCCTGTCCCCGAGGGCCTTCACTGTGTTCTACACAAGCACCGTCGAGAGCATACGGTCGGGCTGCATCACAGCCTGGTAACGCAACTCCACCGCCGCGGACCGCAACGCGCCACTGAGGGTGGTACGCTCAGCCGAACGCACCACTGAATAGACACCACAGTCGTTTTTTTTTTCCTGATTTTTTTTAACCCCCAAAATTTAACTTAAAATTTTTTCCCAAATGGCAAATAAAAGGGGCCAACCCCCCCCTTAAAATTTAAACCCTTTTAAAAAAACCCCAAATTTTACAAATCCCCTGGGGGGGTTTTTTTGGATTTTTTTGTTTTAGATTTCCCTTTTTCCCACAAAATTCCCAAAAAATTTTTAAAAAACCCCCCCACTCCTTTGCCCCGGGGAAACCCAAAATCCTTAAACAATTGCTCCCCAGGGAAGGGGAAACCCCTTTTTTCACAGATTAAACTAAAGGGCCTTAAAATCCCCCCTGAATTTCCCATCCCCTTTAAATTTTTTCCCCGGCCCCACATAAAATTCCCGTTTTCTTGATTTGGGTTTTTTTGGCGGCCCTTTCCCCGGGAAAAAACGCCACAAACGAATTTTTCTGGCCCCCACGGGGAGGGAAACGGGAAAAAAAAAATCCCTTTGGGGAAAAAACCACGCCTAGTTTAAAAACCCTCCCCCCCCGCTCCACCCAACCTTTTTTCCCCACGCCCCTTAGGGGCCGGGGGGGCCCAAACCCTTTTTATTTCCCTCCCCGGGGGGCCTTCACGGTTTTCCGCACCCCCAACATCGGGGGGCCACAAAACTTAACCAAATTTCCAGGGGGAAGGTTTGGGGGGGTTTTACCTCCCCAAAACGCCCACAAAACCCCCCCAAAATCGTACCCTTCCGGGGCCCCTGTCCCCCCCCCCCCGGGGGGGGTCACCACTGAAAGTTTCCTGTTTCCCCTGTCCCCCCCCCCCTTTTAAAGAACCCTGTCGGCCCGCCCCCCTTTTTTCCCCCCCGCCCCCCCCGGGCCCCCTGTTTTTCCCCACCCCCCGTCGGGGTACCTGCTGCCCCCGGGTCCCCCCCGCCCCCGCAAATGCCCACTGTTTACGTTTCCCGCCCCCCGCCCCTGAATAACACCACTAGCACTCCCTGCCCCCCTTTCCCCCCCCCGCCCCTGCGGAATAACACCACTACCCACCTCCCTGTTTCCCCTTCCCCCCCCCCCCCCCCCCTGCTAAATAACCCACTAGCCCCAGCTACCTGCTGCCCCTTTTCCCCCCGCCCCCTGCTGAATAGAACCACAAAAGTACTACCTGCTGCCCCTGCCCCCCCCCCCCCCCTGCGAAAACCCACCACAAATCAGTCCCTTTCTGCCCCTGTCCCCCCCCCCCCCCCTGCAATAGACACCACAAAGCCCTTACCTGCTGCCCCTGCCCCCCCCCCCCGCCCCCTGCTGAATAGAAAACCATTTCAGCTACCTTTTCCCCCCGGCCCCCCCCCCCCCCCCTGCTAAATAGAAAACCACTAGTCGCTACCTGCCCCCCTGTCCCCCCGCCCCCCTGCTGAATAACCCCACTAGTCACCCCCCCCTGCGCCCCTGTCCCCCCCCCCCCCTGCTGAATAGACCCCCGAAAATTTACCGGGCCCCCCCCCTGCCCCCCCCCCCCCCCGCCCCCTGCTGAATAGACACCATAGTCACTACCTTCGGGCCCCTTTCCCCCCCCCCCCCCCCTTCTAAATAAAAACCACTAGTCAGCTCCCTCTGCCCCGTCCCCCCCCCCCTGCTGAATAGACCCACTAGTCAGCTCCCTTTCTCCCCCTGTCCCCCCCCCCCCTTTCTGATAGAAAACCACTATTCAGCAAACCGGCGGCCCCTTCCCCCCCCCCCCCCCCCTGCTAAATAGACACCACTATCACTACCTGCTGCCCCTGTCCCCCCCCCCCCCCCGCTGAATAACAACCACTATTCACTACCTGCTCCCCCTGCCCCCCCCCGGCCCCCTGCTAATAGACCCCACTAGTCCCGCCCCCTGCTCCCCCTGCCCCCTCCCCCCCGCCCCCGCCCATAGACCCCCACTAGTCACTACCTGCTGCCCCTGTCCCCCCCCCCCCCCTCTGAATAGAAAACCCACTATCACTACCTGCTCCCCCGGGTTTCCCCCCCGCCCCCTGCTGAATAAAACACCCCTTCACTCCCCCTGCTCCCCCCTGTCCCCCCCCCCCCCCTGCTAAAATAAAACACCACTGGGCACTCCCTTTCCTGCCCCGTCCCCCCCCCCCCCCTTTGCGAATAGACCCCACTAGTCACCCTACCTGCTGCCCCTGTCCCCCCCCCCCCCTCTGAATAACCACTATCCCTCCCTTTCTCCCCCCTTTCCCCCCCCCCCCCTTTCTGAATAGAAAACCACATTCCCCTACCGCTGCCCCCGTCCCCCCCCCCCCCTGGGAATAGAAACCACTATCCTACCTGGGGCCCCTGCCCCCCCGCCCCCTGCTGAATAAACACCACTGCCCAACCGCTGCCCCTGCCCCCCCCCCTCCCCCTGCTAAATGACACCACTAGTCGCTCCCCCTTGCGCCCCTCCCCCCCCCCCCCCCCCTTCCCCCTTTCCCCTCCCCCCCCCCCCCCCCCCCTTTGTTTAAAAAGCCCACCATGTCAGCTCCCTGCTGCCCCTGCCCCCCCCCGCCCCTGCTAAATAACACCACTAGTCCACCCGGGCCCCCTGTCCCCCCCCCCCCCTGCTGAATAGACCCCACTTCAAAACCTGCTCCCCCCTTTTTCCCCCCCCCCCCCCCTTGCTGAATGAAAACCACTAGCCCGCAAACCCTGTTTCCCCTGCCCCCCCCCCCCCCTGCTGAATAGACAACCACTATTCACTCCGGGTTTCCCCTTTTCCCCCCCCCCCCTGCTGAATAACCCCAAGTCAGCTACCCCTTTTCCCCTGTCCCCCAGCCCCCGCAAAATAGACACCACTATTCACTCCCCCCTCCCCTGCCCCTTTCCCCCCCCCCCCCCTGTGAATAGACAACCACTGTCAGCCCCCTGCGCCCCCGTCCCCCCCCCCCCCCCCCCCCCCTTGCTGAATAAAACACCATAGTCACTAACCTGCTCCCCTTTTCCCCCCCCCCCCTGCTGAATAAAAACCACTAGTCAGCTAACCTGCTGCCCCTGTCCCCCCCCCCCTGCTGAATAAACCCACTAGTCGCTACCTGCTGCCCCTGTCCCCCCCCCCCTTTCGGAATAGACACCACTAGTCCTACCTGCCCCCCTGTCCCCCCCCCCCCCCCCCTGCTGAATAGACCCCTAGTCACTCCCTTTCTGCCCCTGTCCCCCCCCCCCCCCCCCTGCTGAATAGAAAACCCTAGCCCGCTCCCGCTCCCCCCCTTTCCCCCCCCCCGGCTGATAGACACCACTGCCCCTCTCCCCCTCCCCCCCCCCCCAAAACCCCCCCCCCCCCCCCCCCGCCCCCTGCTAAATAACCCCACTAGTCAGCAAACCTGCTGCCCCTGTCCCCGAAGGAAAAGCCCCCCTTTTTAAAAACCGTCCTCCTCCCGCCCCTGTCCCCCCCCCCCCTGCTAAAAAACACCACTAGCGTTTCCCTCTGCCCCCCCCCCCCCCCCCCCCCCCCCCCCCCCCCCCCGCCCCCGCTGAATAGACAACCACAGTCCCTCCCCCTGCTCCCCCTGCCCCCCCGCCCCGGGCTGAATAGAAAACCCTAGTCAGCAAACCGGGCCCCCCTTTTCCCCCCCCGGCCCCCTGCTAAAAGGGAAAACCACTATTCAAAACCTGCTCCCCCTGTCCCCCCCCCCCCCCCCCCCCCCCCTGCTGAATAGACCCACTAGTCCATTTTACCTGTTTCCCCCTTGTCCCCCCCCCCCCCCTCCCAAATAAAAAACCACTGTCACAAAACCTTTCGGCCCCTGTCCCCCCCCCCCCCCTGCTGAATAAAAACCACTAGCACACCTGCTGCCCTTTGCCCCCCCCCGCCCCCTGCTAAATAGACACCACTAGCCCACTCCCTCCTGCCCCTGTCCCCCCCCCCCCCCCTGCTGAATAAAAAACCACTTTCCAACTACCTCTCCCCCTGCCCCCCCCCCCCGCCCCCTGCGGAATAGACAAACAGCGCTACCCCTGCTGCCCCTGCCCCCCCGCCCCCTGCTAAATGACACCACACCCGCTACCTGCTGCCCCTCCCCCCCGCCCCCTGCTGAAATAACCCCCATTACCCGCAAACCCTGTTTGCCCCTGCCCCCCCCCCGCCCCCTGCTGATAAAACAACCATATCACTACCTGCTCCCCCCCTGTCCCCCCCCCCCCGCCCCTTTCCCCCCCCCCCCCACCCCCCCCCCGAATAAACCCCACTGTCACTACCTGCTGCCCCTGTCCCCCCCCCCCCCCTTTGCTAAATAAAAACCACTAGCCCGCTCCCCCTGCTGCCCCTGTCCCCCCCCCCCCCTGAATAGACCCCCACTGCACAACCTGCTGCCCCTGCCCCCCCCCGCCCCCTGCTGAATGACCCCACTGGGCCCCTACCTGCTCCCCCTTTTTCCCCCCCCCCTGCTAAATAGACCCACTAGTCATCCCCCTTTGCTGCCCCCGTCCCCCCCCCCCTGCTGAATAGACACCACATCGCAAACCCTGTGCCCCCTTTCCCCCCCCCCCCCCCTGCTGAATGAAAACCACTATCAGCTACCTGCTCCCCCGGGTCCCCCCCCCCCCTGCTGAATAGAAAACCATTTAGTCGCTACCGGTTTGCCCCTGCCCCCCCCCCCCCCTGCGGGAAAGCACACAGCCCCTCTACCCCTGCTGCCCCTGTCCCCTCCCCCCCTGCTGAAAAACCCCACATCCCACCTACCTGCTGCCCCTTTCCCCCCCCCCCCCCCCCCCCCCCCCCCCTGCGGAATGACACCCTATCAGCTCCCCTGCTGCCCCTTTCCCCCCCCCCCCCCCCCCCTGCTGAATAGAAAACCACTATCAGCTCCCTGCTGCCCCTGTCCCCCCCCCCCCCTGCGGGAATAGAAAACCCCTAGTCCCCCCCCTTTCTGCCCCCCCCCCCCCCCCCTGCTAAATAGACACCACTAGTCAGTTTACCTGCTCCCCTTCCCCCCCCCCCCTGCTAAAATAGACACCACTTTAGCTACCTGCGGGCCCCCCCCCCCCCCCGTTTAATAGAAACCCCAGTCAGCTACCTGTTTCCCCTTTTCCCCCCCCCCCCTTCTGAATAGAAAAACCACTTTTCAGTTTACCTGCTCCCCCGTCCCCCCCCCCCCCCCCGCCCCTCCCCGGGGAATAAAACACCCACTAGTCAGCAAACCCTGCTGGCCCCCCCCCCCCCCCCCCCCCCCCCCCCGCCCCCTGCTAAATAGACCCACTAGTCCTACCTGCGGGCCCCTGTCCCCCCCCGCCCCCCTTCCCCGCCCCCCCCCCCCCCCTTTCCCCCCCCCCCCCCTGGCTGAATAGACACCACTAGCCCACAAACCTGCCCCCCTGTCCCCCCCCCCCCCCCCCCTTGCTGAATAAAAACCACTATTCCGCTACCTGCTCCCCCGGGTCCCCCCGCCCCCTGGCTAATAGACAACCACTAGTCAGCTACCTGCTGCCCCTGTCCCCCCCAGGCCCCCTGCTGAATAGACACCACTAGTCAGCTACCTGCTGCCCCTGTTCCCCCCCCCGCCCCTGCTGAATAGACACCAATAGTCAGCTAACCTGCTTGCCCCTGTCCCCCCCGCCCCCCTGCTGAATCAGACAACCACTAGTTCAGCTACCTGCTGCCCCGGCTCCCCCCCCGCCCCTCCCCCTGCTGAATAGACACCACGAGTCAGCTAACCTGCGCCCCACCCCCCCGTCCCCCCCCCCCCCCCCCCTGCTGAATAGACACCACTAGTCAGCTACCTGCTGCCCCTGTCCCCCCGCCCCCTGCTGAATAGACACCACTAGTCAGCTACCTGCTGCCCCTGTCCCCCCGCCCCCTGCTGAATAGACACCACTACTTCCTCTTCTTCAAACATCAGTAATACAGTTAGGGTATATTAACTACAGAGTCAGAGCATTTATCCCAAGACTAATGCAGTGTGATCACTGTAAAGCTTTTGGTCATGTTTCAAGTGTTTGCAGAAGGGAGAAGCCGAGATGTCCAAGTTGTGGAAAAGATAATGTCATGTGTTATAAGAGTGATGAAAATATGTCATGTTGCAATTGTGGTGGGAACCATGAAGTGGTTCCTGGGGCTGAAAGAAGCCCCACCACCAACTCAGGCCCTAGTGCCTGAGAAAGGGGATATGGAGATTTAAAAGAAGGAAGAAGTGGGAGTTTTGTTTTGTTTTGTCAATGTGCAATTTTATTTCAGTGGATTAAGTTAGTTTCCCTGTTATGTATGGATTTTCTTTTTACCTTGTTTTGGTTTCAACCTGTCAAGTTGGTGGTGGCAATACACCTTTTTGGGGGTTGTAGTCTGCCGTAAAACCTACAGAAGAAGAAGAAGAAGAAGCGCGAGAGAGAGAGCAGAGATTTCATATTTTGTTCACTTTCACTTCCAAATCAAGGTAAGCTTTTGGTTTTATTAATTTATTGCCACCGGGGCCCGCCGGTCTAACTGCTTACTGACTATACACTGTCACGTTACTGCATGATTGTAGCGGGTTTACTAACGCATTAGTTATATTAGCTATGTTGACTAGGACGTTCCTTTAGCTAATATGGTGACAACGATGTAGGCTGTGTGTAGCGGCCATGACATGGTTTGGCTTGGAAAGGTTTTTTCGCCTGGTCACATACAGCTGATGTGTTGTTCATTGAAGTCCACAAACGAAGGGAAAAGGTGAGAAGAGGAGAGTGGATACATTCGTGGTCCAAAGTTTTGAGAATGACACAAATACTAATTTTCACAAAGTCTGCTGCCTCAGTTTTGATGATGGCAAGTTGCATATACTTCAGAATGTTATGAAGAGTGATCAGATGAATTGCAATTAATTGCAAAGTCCCTCTTTTCCATGAAAATGAACTTAATCCCCCAAAAAAACATTTCCACTGCATTTCAGCCCTTCCACAAAAGGACCAGCTGACATCATGTCAGTGATTCTCTCGTTAACACAGGTGAGTGTTGACGAGGACAAGGCTGGAGATCACTCTGTCATGCTGATTGAGTTAGAATAACAGACTGGAAGCTTTAAAAGGAGGGTGGTGCTTGAAATCATTGTTCTTCCTCTGTTAACCATGGTTACCTGCAAGGAAACACGTGCCGTCATCATTGCTTTGCACAAAAAGGTTTTCACAGGCAAGGATATTGCTGCTAGTAAGATTGCACCTAAATCAACCATTTATCGGATCATCAAGAACTTCAAGGAGAGAGGTTCAATTGTTGTGAAGAAGGCTTCAGGGCGCCCAAGAAAGTCCAGCAAGCGCCAGGACCGTCTCCTAAAGTTGATTCAGCTTCGGGATCGGGGCACCACCAGTGCAGAGTTTGCTCAGGAATGGCAGCAGGCAGGTGTGAGTGCATCTGCACGCACAGTGAGGCGAAGTCTTTTGGAGGATGGCCGGGTGTCAAGAAGGGCAGCAAAGAAGCCATTTCTCTCCAGGAAAAACATCAGGGACAGACTGATATTCTGCAAAAGGTACAAGGATTGGACTGCTGAGGACTGGGGTAAAGTCATTTTCTCTGATGAATCCCCTTTCTAATTGTTTGGGGCATCCGGAAAACACCTGGTCCGGAGAAGACAAGGTGAGCGCTCCCATCAGTCCTGTGTCATGCCAACAGTAAAGCATCCTGAGACCATTCATGTGTGGGGTTGCTTCTCAGCCAAGGGAGTGGGCTCACTCACAATTTTGCCTAAGAACACAGCCATGAATAAAGAATGGTACCAACACATCCTCAGAGAGCAACTTCTCCCAACCATCCAAGAACAGTTTGGTGACGACCAAGGCCTTTTCCAGCATGATGGAGCACCTTGCCATAAGGCAAAAGTGATAACTAAGTGGCTCGGGGAACAAAACATCAACATTTTGGGTCCATGGCCAGGAAACTCCCCAGACCTTAATCCCATTGAGAACTTGTGGTCGATCCTCAAGAGGCGGATGGACAAACAAAAACCCACAAATTCTGACAAACTCCAAGCATTGATTATGCAAGAATGGGCTGCCATCAGTCAGGATGTGGCCCAGAAGTTAATTGACAGCATGCCAGGGCGGATTGCAGGGGTCTTGAAAAAGAAGGATCAAGACCTTTGACACTAAAAGCCTTTGACACTTATGGAATGCTTGTAATTATACTTCAGTATACCATAGTAACATCTGACAAAAAATATCTTATAACACTGAAGCAGCGAACTTTTGTGAAGACCAATACTTGTATCATTCTCACAACTTTTGCCCCGACTGTAGAGGCTAGAATGAATACAACGTGGCTGTTATGAAAGTGAACTCTGTTTATGCATGATCAGGGGTGTATTCATTCTGCCGATTATGTTGAAAAATGTTCCTTAAACGGAAGCAAACGAAACGGGGATAAAAATACCAGAATTTGTCCAATAGAAACTCTTGTTTTGCAACTATTGGACAAATGATTACACCCTAGAAGAGCTAGATGCAGGCGAGAGTGTGCAAGGCGGTATTGAATGTGTCGCTGTCTGTCATCTCAAAATGTTTCTCTTGACCTGTGTGTCATTCATAGGCTAGGTTGTAGCAACCTCGTGATGTGAATAGGGAAAATTCGAGTATCATGTAGTAGCCTAAACCTATCGGTGTTACATTGAACTGGGTGAATGGAATATGTAATGACAGTCATCCAATATGCTGTAATAGAAATAAGGCCACGCTCATGAGAAAATAATCGTCCTCCCTCATCATAAACGGCACTGACAGCCACTGATGCATACGAACTGCTTGTCAAATGTAGAATTGGGGAGATATACACTGAGTGTACAAAACATTAAGGACACCTGCTCTATCCATGACATAGACTGTCCAGGTGAATCCAGGTGAAAGCTATGATCCCTTATTGATGTCACTTGTTAAATCCACTTCAATCAGTGTAGATGAAGGGGAGGAGACAGGTTAAAGAAGGATTTTTAACCTTGAGAAATTGGAATGGTTTGGAGTTGCCTTCAAGGGGGGGGGTATTTTGGGGGCCAAGGGCCCC